>OX451735.1:691980054-693180054 GCA_948472305.1 Vicia faba
ACAGCTGAATCAGACGCTCCTTGACACTCGGCTCTAGATTGGAACCTACCTTGATTTCTTTTTTATCCTCCTTGGTACCCAAGTTGATTGTATCCACCGGTTCCTCATGAGGCTGAATAGCTCTTTCCTCTTGTTGTAGTAGTCTGGCCAGTTCCCTTGGTACTTCACAATCTTCCTCACCTTCGTCTTCGGCTTGGTAGATTAGATCCTCAGAGTCACAAAAGGCCATAGCAGTATTGTTACCCATGGGATCCGGAATGGAGGGGTACCTGCATTTGTGAGTGTGGGTGTGTGTAAGGGTATAGCCATCCTTAAAGAATAAAATGTAAAAGAAAGAAAATGAGCACAAAAGTTTGTATGTGAAAAACGTCCATGATTCATTGAATATCATATGAAGATGAAATAAAAACCCTTACAAATGGACCATTGTGCCTCGGGCAAGACACAAGGTTTTAAATGTGAGAATTGTTTGTGAATATTACAAGTCCAACAGAAATGTAAAAGATAAATTACTGAGAGATGAAAGTTATTGGGACAAAGTCTCTAACTTCCCAATTGCGAAGTCCTCCGTTGACAGTAGGAAATATCCAATCCTCCAAGCTGCAATGCTCTTCACCATCTTCCATTATATTGACCTCTTGGTTACTAATCTTCAATGGTGGCCCTCCAGCACGGGCACGATGCACAGCCTTCTGAGCACTTGAAGTAAACCCTAAGCCAAACTTGTCAGTTTTATACGGAATATCCGGAAGTTGCCCCCAGATGGTGCATCCTCCCTCCTCTACTACTGCTTTGGCGTCCTTCAGAGATGAAATCCGGAGCGGAGGTCTTATGATCTTGGGGATCTGGGATACCGTGTTGGTTACTGCTACCTCTTGAGAGACTTCTTCGAAATGTTGAAAAGGAGTTTCAATGAATTCTCCGTCCAATTCCACATACCGGAAAGAATTGAGGTGGCTAATCATATACTCTTCCTCTCCGTGGACAGTGATAATCTTTCCATGGACCGGATATTTCAGCATTTGGTGTAGTATAGAGGTGACAGCACCGGAATTATGGATCCACGGCCGTCCTAGCAGACAGGAGTAAGAGGGGCGGATGTCCATTACATAGAAGGTTAAGTTGAAAGTCTGAGTCCCAACCTTTATGGGGATGTCCACCTCCCCGTGGACCATCCTCTTAGAGCCATCAAACGCTCTCACGACTATGTTACTGGGTTTCAACGTCAGTCCTTCGCAGTCCAATCTGTCGAGAGCTTTCTTTGGTAAAACATTCAAAGATGAGTCGGTGTCCACCAAGACATGGGCCAGAGTTGTTCCTCTACATTCCATAGAGACATGCAATGCCTCGTTGTGCTTTCTCCCCCTTGGTGTCAAATCAGCATCAGAGAAGCCCAGGCCGTTATCCACCGTCAAGCTGGCCACGCAATCTTGAAATTGGTCAGCCGATGTCTCTTGAGGAACATGGGTTGTCTTCAGAAACTTTACCAGAGCCTTCGCATGTGCCTCTGAGCACAGTAACAATGACAGCATGGAGATTTTGGAGGGAGTTTGCCCCAATTGTTCAACTACGTCGTAGTCACTCTTCTTTATTATTCTCAGGATCTCCTCCATTTCCTTTTTGGAGGTTTCGGGGATAGTCAGTGGTTGAGCCTATGTCCGGACAGGCTCTTCTTGAATACTTTTTCCTCGAATTTCAGGAGTAGGAGTGTTGGTAGGGATAACAGCAGGGGTTGTGTCGTCTTTGTCATTAGAAGAACTTGCAGATATGATTATTGGTACGGAGGTAACCCTTGGAACAGCCACGGGTCCAAAAACTGCCTTAGGAGGGGGAATTTCTGGAGAGAAGATTCTACCGCTACGGGTAATCTTACTGGTTCCGACAATGTTGCTAATGTCGGAGTATTCTTTTACAGAGTTTATCTCTTCCGCAACCAGCCTATCTTGTTTGATACCATGGTAGTAGATGTCTCCACCGTAATTCCACGGTACTATTTTGTCTGATTCATACGAGACCGGCCCGGGCATTGTGATTATAAGAGGAGTAGTTTTTGGAACCGATGTAATCCTAATGGGTCTTTTGGGGACCCTGGAAGGATTGGTGGAAATGGTTATGATTGAAATGTCTTCAACAAGAACAGGTGAAATAGGAGCACTTTCAAACAGAATCTCTTGGTTGTCTATCAAGCGTTAAATTCCTGCCTTCAACAAAGGGCAAACAGTTGGTGAGGATAAGCAAAGATGGAAGTCTTCATTACAACCTGGGAATACACCGGCTTTTAACAAGTTTATCTTAATGATTGGGAGTGGAGTCAAGAGTTCATCAACTGTGGTAACAAACAAATCTTCTTCAATTGCATTGGTGTTATGACCATGCCTATGCATAGGAGCGGAAATGACGTTTGGCTTCTCGGGTCATCAAACTCAATCTCTTTTACATCTATAAGGTCTTGAATTTTGTTTTTCAGGGCCCAACAGTTGTTAGTGTCATGACCCGGACTTTCGGAATGATATGCGCATCTGGCATTTGGGTGTTAATAAGGGGAAACTGTGTTGGGGTTCTTTGGGGCTTCCTTCAGAGTTGTCAAATTATATTTCAGAAGATGTGGTAAAACCTGGGCTAGAGTCATATTGATTCTGGTGAATTGCCGGACTGGCCTTTCCACCCTCGGTTGGTTACTTCTTGGTTGATCAGATGTAGGCTTTGGGATCATAACGGCTCCTACCATTGGTCGGAGTTTAGCTCTCCCTTGGTTCCTTTATGGATAAACAGTAGATACCTCCTTATTCCTAATGAAAGGCTTTCTCACAGCTGTAGAGGCAGATGGATCCTTCTAAATCTTTCCACTTTTTATGCCAGCTTCCACCCTCTCTCTGGTTAGTATTAACTTAGTAAATCCTGCGGATGAGCTTCCAATCAGATGGTTGAAGAAAGGGCCTGATAGAGTGCCTAAGAACATATCTACCAACTCCCTTTCAGACAAAGGGGGTTGCACTCTCCCAGCTAGATCTCTCCATTTTTGCGCGTAATCCTTGAAACCCTCCTTTGAAGCCATATCCATACTCTGAAGTTGAGTACGGGTAGGCGCCAAATCTGCATTATACTAGTATTGCTTATAGAAAGCTGCGGCAAGATCTTCCCAGTTGTGGACGTCGGCCCTTTCCAATTGGTAAAACCAATCGAGTTATGTTCCAGATAGGCTATCTTGGAAAAAATGCACCCATAGGTCTTTATCGGCGGAGTGCGGCTGGATATTTCTCACATATGATCGGAGGTGCATCTTAGGACATGACACCCCATCATATTTTGCAAACAACGGCACTTTGAACTTCGGTGGGATCACAATTCCCGACACTAGTCCCACTTCTTCAAAGTCTAGACCTGGTACCCTTTGTATTTCCATAGGGTTCAAACGCTATTCAAGATTTCTGTACTTATCATCTGCTGGAGGATATTGTTCCACGGAGTAGTCTTCCTCTTCTTCCTCCTCTTCAGATTCTGACGGAACCGCTGTTTCCTTTCCTTTCCCCTCTCCTTCATCAGATGTTGTTGCAAAATTCAAGGTTCTTCTAGTTTTTCCCTGAAACCTTCTCCCCATGATTACAACACTGGTTGGTTTCTTCTTTTTCTTCTTCTTCTCTTTGGCCAATAGAGTCTTCAATTCCTCTTGTCCTTTGGACAAGGTTGTGAGTAACTGTTGAAACTGCCTGTTTTGAACTTGAAGATCTTTGACTGTCTGTTCGAGATCCATCTTACTGAAATAAACAGCAGAGAGATGAGGAAGTCTGTTGCAAAATACTTGTTTATGTTATGATGAATGATATGTACACATGCAATGTTTTCAAGGATTTTAAAAAGATTCAAGTTCGTTTTAGGAAAAAGAAACACATGTTATATTAATAAGATAGAGTTTGAGTACATCAATGCCCCTTGGGCTAAATAATATAAAACTTTAAGATAAAAAAGTAGTGTGCATCCTCTTTGGTGCTATGTAGGCATTTAGAATCTGCTCCTCATGAAGTAGCCTAGTGAGTTCCAAAACCTTTTTCTCTCTTGCGTAGAATTGGGCTTCGAAAGTATCTCGCTCTCCTTTGAGCTGTATCTAATCCCTTTTTAGGTCTTCAAGAGATGTGGGCATGTCAGGATGTAGGATAGTGTATGGAACTTCTCCCTCCTTAACAGGCTCAATGATCACCTGAACGATGGAAGGATAAGGCATCATAAGACTTTGAGCGCGGGTTCGTACCCACTTGAGGTAATGCTCAAGAGGGATGGAATTCGTGTGTCCCAAAGTATTTCTATCCACCTTGTTTAGCATCCTCCAAGCTAGGATGAATCTCTGGCAAAGACCTTGATCGTCGTTGTCGTAGTCGAATATTAAGCCTTGAATCAGCATCTCATGTGGGCCATCCCTTCGGGCATAACCAAACTGTCTTAGAGCTAAGCATGGGTTATAGGTGATGCCTTCCCTAATGCCAAGTAGAGGGACATTAGGGAATTCCCCAAAACGGTGGATAATGACAACATTCTCCTTGGATCAGGAGCACCAATGAATATCTGAATGTTTGAGCGTCATTAAACTTTGTGACCACCTTAATCCTTGCTCATTCTTTAAGACTGATTAGGGAAGATGAGAAATAAACCATCTTGCCAGGAGAGGAGTGCAACACATAAGGACACCACTTTTCCTCATTGTATGAGTGTGAAAAGAGTGCAGGATATCCCCTAGTAATGTAGGCACCGGATTGCGTGACATAAAGATTTTGACGGCACACACATCTATGAGTTGGTTAGGATTGGGGAACAAGACCATCCCATATATAAGAAGAGCCACAATTTCCTCAAATGCTTGCAAGTCTAGGGAATTCCAACAGCTTTGGGCATTCTCAAACAGGAACTTTGCTAAAAAGCCTTTGACACCACTTCTAGTTTCCCAATGAGTTGTGACATCAGACGAGTGCAAGTGCAGGGCTTGAGCAATCTCTTCTGACTTTGGGTCTCTTTCCTTACCGTTGAAAGATAGTTGATTGAGAATGGGAATCCTCAAAAGTTGAGAGAATTCTTCCAAAGTAGGCACAAGCTAATAGTCAGGAAATGTGAAGCAATGGTGCAAAGGATCAAAGAACTGGAAGAGCACCTTCATCATATCCTCATCTGTGTTGGAGGTGACCAAGTTGAGTAGACGACCATGCCTCTCGGTGAATGGAGAGTTCTCAGGGATCCTTGAAACTAGCTCCTTGAGTTGTGGAGGAATTCTTACAAGGTTGACTTGGATAGTTTTCCTGCGGAGTGAATCCATATCCTAAAAAACAAGAACAAATATGAATCTCCAAAATCCTTGAAATGGTTAGTGAATGCATATGATGCTCATGATGTTCATGATGTTATGTACAAGTATGCATATATAAGCAAAAAAAACAAGTTATTAGTTTAGGCTTGCATGGGGTTTCATAGGTAAGTACCCTCTTGAAGTTTAGTTGGCTTAAACCTGTCCTAGTAATAGTGACGGGGTTCTAAGGAGCTCAATATCACAGGATTGTTTCCTTGATCATTGTTTCATCTCAAGCCTCTTTAATGGCGACCGAAATATCCCAAGAAACCAACCCTCAATGAGTGTAGTATCGAGTATCTACCAACTTCAGACTGCACCAAAGTCGGTCATCTCACTACATCCTAAAGGCCAAGTTGGTCAAGTAAAGGGTTCTAGAAGTTCATTAGTGCTTCATGACATCACTCAGGGGCCCCGTATTCTCTTTGATTGACTTAAAGGCTACCGATACCCATAAATATGTCACACTAACATAACTATTGCTTAGACCATGTCGGTATACCCCGCATAATTTCCACAACGTATTGCTATTTACCTATAATGTTTCCCAAATCCGGGTGGAGGATTCAAACCCAAACAAAGAACCATAATGTAAAGCAAACAAGTCAAACAAATGTAAGCAACTAAATGTGATCTAGCCCTAAGGTAACCCCACTTTTATAAAAATTCCCCAACAGAGTCGCCAGTTCTGTGATACGGAGGGAGAACTGACTTGAGGGTTTTGCAATTGATTGCAAATGTGGAGATTTGCAAGAGTTGCCACCGACTTTTCTTTTATCCAAAAGGAAAGGTGAAAAAGCATAGGAAAGACCTTTGAGATTGTTTTTTGATTTCAGGGAGTAGATTATGAAAAGGGAATATATTAGCACCCTTTTTATCCATGGTTTTCCATGGGATCTTAGTTACTTGCTAGATCACTTGCATTTGTTTTGAAATTGTGCTTTGTGTGGTTTTTGAAAGTATTTTTTAAAAGAGGCCATTGTTTAGGCAATCTTTGTAATGATTCTCGTTCGTAAGAATGTATACAAAGATGTTTGTCTTTTGAAAATGTTTTCAATGTTTGTAAGATGTTTTTTTGAAATGTGTGTGTGTTTGCTTTGAAAATAGCAAGGATAGTTGTTTGAAAATAGATCAAGTAACTAGAAGTAATCTACCTACTCAAATGTCTTTCTTATGCATTTTCTATTCCTTTGACATTGTTGTCTTACCATTGATTTGGTAAGCAACCCTATCTTTGGATGTAAACGGGACGGGCGTGGGTCATCGTATAACCATGATTAGCAATGTTTGCAAAGTATCTTAGCATTTTTGAGGGACCAAGATCATTTTGTAAGGCAACCTTGAATAGCGTCATCGAGGGACTATGATATTATATTTGTTTGTTTTGCCAAGATACTTCGCATGCGTAATATGGTCATTTTTACATAAGGCAACCAAGTGGAGAAACCCTAAGGATGCTTGTGTGCAAGTGTGTTATTTCCATTCTTTGATTTGCATTAGGGTTTTCTATTTGCTTTGTTTTGATCTTACCATACAAACCCTAATTACTAATATGGCATGTAAAGCGGTAAATTGCGTAATGTAAAGATTACTAAGCTATTACAACAATTTATGGGAGGGGGGAATACAAATTTGAATGGGGATTTGCAAGAATGTAAATATAAATAAGCTATTATAACCAAATAGAATTTGTACGAATATTGGAATAATCAAAGACAATATTTAAATATGCAATACTATGTACATGCAAGAAAAAAGATTTTGTTTTGTTTTTTGTGTGAAAAGGAATTTTAACCTAATCCTAAAAATATAAGGAAAAGAAATTAATTCTTAAAAAGGGGTTTTAAACCTAATTTCTAGTTTGAAATAAAATAAGGTTCTTATATATTTATTATTTGTGTATTTTTATATTTAAAAATAATAAATAATATTGTAAGGAAATATTTAGTTTTTACATGTTGAAATAAATATTTACAAATATGGAATGAAAAGAAAATAAAACAAATTAAACTAAACCTATTTTATTTATGTTTACAAGTTTATTAAGAAAAATAATTAATATATATAACTAAGATAAAATATATTTTTATGGTGTAAAATAAAATAAAAATAAAATGCAATATCATCATATTTATATTTTTTAGGATTTTTATGCATTAAAGAAAATATTTAATAAACAAAAATGAAAATAAAACAAATAAATAAAAAATATAAAAAAAGTTGGGCCAGGGGGTGTTCTGAGCAATCAAGTGGTGAAAGTTAGAAAAAAACACAAGGCCCAGCGTGGAGGCCGAATCCTGCAAAACAAGCCAAAAACTGAAAAATGGAAAAATGTGAAAAAATAAAAGGTAGCGCCAAGGTTCGAACCCAGGACATGGGTCTCACCAGCGCGCTACCTTGCCAATGGGGTGGCTATACATTCGTTGATTTAAGTGAAACAAAAATAATATAACATGAACATGGTCCTTGCCCTGTACTTCATCTTCTTCCCCAAGTTGGCCAGAAGCTCTGTAACTTTCTCATCTCTCAATAAAAATGAAAACTGATGACATGAATGTTGTAGCATTTTGTAGCATTCATGTCATCAGTTTCAATTTACCGTTTTAATTTAGGCAGCATAGGTACTGATTTGAAAATTGTTCTTCATGAAATGGCTTGAATCAAAAGTGAGAAATTTCCAACTTTCTCTCTTCGATTATCCCCACTAAAAAATGATCTTGAGGAGTTCTTGGACATTTTGGAAAGCTTGAAATGTTCTCTATAACTCATCTTTGAAATGCATTTCAAGACTCCTCTTAGAACTAGGTGAAAAATTGCCATGAAGTTGGGTCCAAAACCTGCCTAAATTAGGGCAAAATTTCACTAAGTTATTTAGTTCATGAGCATGTATTCACAAAATTATATCTTGAGATCCAAGCATCTTTAGGGAAAATTGTGTGCAGAAAAGTTGTAGATTTCATGGAGGTCTACAACTTTCATGTTGGGAACTTCCCTTGAATCATCTTGTATCTGAAGATGTGAAAAACACAAGAAGGGGGGTTGAATTGTTAAAACTTAAATCAAAAGCTTAGACAACACTGTATTTTTATCCTGGTTCGTTTGATCTCAAACTACTCCAGTCCACCCGTCAAGGTGATTTCGCCTCTCTCCAACGAGGTATTAATCCACTATATTCAAAGGATTACACAACTACTTTAACAACTGTTAAAGCCTTCTTGAGTATAACCACAAACCGGTTTATCTAAAGGAAATCTCTTTACAGATTATTGAACAATAATGTGTTTAATGTTTTCTAATAAAACAGTATACCACAACTGTGATAATACACAAATTTAAACTTAGAATGAAACTGGATTGCTAAAGCGTTTGAGTAAGCTTGGTGTTGAAGGCTTGGCAAATTATGAGTGCGTGCGTATTATATGCGTAGTCTTTTCTCACACAGACTTGTTTATATAGCCAAGGCAAAGATACGTTGTTGTCCATAAAGCACTTTCAATGATAATAACGCTCTTTCCTTTTTGAGAAGATCTTGTCTTGAAGAGAGCCGTTAGCATTTAATATGTCTTGAATACTTAGTAACGCTTCAGAGTGTTCTCTATGATAATCAGAGTGTTCTGCTTTAACTGGATGATGACGCTTCTGAGTGCTGATGACTTGATAAAGATCTTTGATCAGAGTCAGAGTGTTTTATACGCAGATTCTGGTCATCAAGCTTCAGCGTATGATCTGGTGGCTTCAGCGTGTAGCACTTGTTACTGATCTTCTGATGCTGACATATTACTGATCTTCTGATGCTGATTTCATCAGAACTTCTGTGTACACAAAACATAATTTTAAGTAGCATATTTGTCTTATATAAAAATCTTACAATTTATTTATTCTTTGTATTTTGTTATCATCAAAACTCTAATCAAGGGTTGTAGAATCAAACTATGTTCTAACAATCTCCTCCTTTTTTATGATGACAAAAACAAGATTTTTCAATTGAAAATAAGGAATAAAAAGTATAGAATTAAGAAGAGAAAAACTCCCCCTGAGTTGATTACTTCCCTTTAATTCCATGAGTCTTTGAGAATCAGAACTTTACTGTACTTTACTGTATCTTTCATCAGAATTTGTACCTGTAAGCTTATCAGAAGAAAGAAATTTAAATAGATCAGAATGTTTGAGACTTATGTCTCAGTAATCCGTTATTGAAAAATATCATTCTTTCTCCCCTTTTTTGTCAGTTATCAAAAAGCACAAATAATCAGAGTCAAAAATGCATTTATATTGAAAAACCAGAAGCAATGATAAGTTCAGAACAATGTAAAAATATTACAGATAAACAAGTTATAAAAACAAGGAAATTCTAAGAGGGAGGAGGAAGTCGTGTGAACAAAGCCTCCAACATGCTCTTGATTTGGGTGTTTGTTTCCTGTTGCTGGGTTAACATGCTTGCTATTGCATCAATTTTGTTGTCCTGCTTATCCATTCTTTCCTTCATCAGCATATCAGATCTTTTTAGGTCTTCTAGAGTTTTCCTGTCAAGGGAGGAAGCTTGAGGATCTTCAGAAACAAGATGCTTCTCAGAGCTTTCTGCAATATCTTATTCTGGACCCAGTGCTTCAGCAGGAACCATTTGCTCTTGAGTATCAGATTGAACTTTGGATGTTGGACGATGTTCATACCAGGGAGCAATGTCCAGAGGGAGAACTTCTTCCTTAAGCAGCTTGCTCAGAACTGGACCTTCAATTTCTTTCAGCAGATTGCTGAAGTTCTGTTGAGCTTGTCCGTAGCTCTGTTCTTGCAACTTAAAAGTTTCAGAGCATACCCATCTTCTGAATTTTGTCCAAAGGTAGTCTGATGCAGCAGGATCAACCAGCTCAAGACTAGCTTGTTTTAGAGAAGTGATCCCCTTCTGTACTTCTGTTTCAAATGTCAATAAGCTGGTACCAACATCTGGATGTTTTGGTTTAGGGATAGCTGTTTTTTGGTTTATGGAAGCAAGACGTTCAAAGACTGTTAAGTTAATGACAATCTTGATGTTGTCTTCTGGATTGTTCTTTGGTGAGGGAGTGGGAGAGTCAAGAATTATGATTGGACTTGATGGGGAATTTGGTGGAGTTAATTCTGGTGAAGAGGGAAGTTGGGGAAAATTCACAATGGTACCAAGGGGAATATGCATGGCCAGAGGTTGTGTGATTCCAGGAATGGGAATGGTATCAGAATCAACAGTTTGATTCTGAGGTTCTGGTTCAGGGGATTCAGAAGGTTGAGTTTCAGAAGTTTGAACTTCTGGATGAAATGGTTCAGGTTGTGGAGAAGGTGGATTAATTTCTGGTTGAGTGGATGAAGGTAGTGGGATTTCGGGTTCTGGAGAGAGGGGAATTTTTGGTTGTGGTTCTGTGGTGGTTTCAGGATTTGGATTTTCTGGTATGGGAGCAGAAGTGTGTTGGTCTATATCAGAAAGAACTTTTGCATGTTCTTGTTGGGTTGCTTCAGTATTTGGATTTTGAGGTTGGGAGCGAGATCTTCTAAGAGTTAGGGATTCAGAGGGGTCAAAATCAATGTTAAGGTCATCAAAAGTTTATGGTGTGGGGTTTTCAGATTGAGTGGGAATTGGAGTAGATGTTGATACAGAAATTGAATCTAAAGCAGTTACAGAAGCAGGATTACCTTTCTTTTTAGGAGTCCGCTGGGATGGTCCTTCTGCTACAACTTTCCTTTTCTTGGTTTTCTTCAGCACAACTTCTGGAGCCTTCTGCTGAAGATCCTGAATGTTCAGATTTGGTGTTGTCCCATCTGCCTTGCAAGCATCTAGATATCTGACTATTATATCTGGTTTAGAGTCAATTTCTGAGAACAGAGGGAAGTTATCCAGAGGGACTCTTCTGCTGGAGATAGCTGCAAAAGGAGTGATGCTGGGTTCCTTCTTGATGTTCTCAATCAACTTCATCTTCTTCAGATTCTTTGCATTCAGCTGTTTTCCAACAGTAGCTTCTAAAGAGCTGATTTCCTGAGCCTCTGTAAGGTGATCAATCAGCTTATTCTTTGTTAGAATATCTGATATAAGTCTTCTTAGGGGTATCCAGTCCCTTTTTGTGCGTTCCTCTTCTCTTGTTTCCTTAACACTGGTCTTCAGATGGTTAAACAGCAGATGATCCAGATTCACCTTGACCTTCTGAGAGATGAAATAGATCAGAAATTGCTGATCAATATTGATGTAATCAGGAGAGCTGGTAGGCTTCCTGTGGTTGATGCATCCCAGAGTGATCTTGGCCCAAATTTTGTGATAATCTTTCAAGTACCTTATCTTGCTAGAGGGAAGCCCCGGAGTGAAGATTTCTCTTGCAATTAGGACAACATCAGCGCATCTTTCAGCCATGTCAATGCAACGAACACCACCACCACTGTAGCCTATTAAACGTGCAATGAGGTCCTCAGTAATAACAATCTTCTTCCCCATAATGTAAGAAGTAACTTGATGATTTGAAGATGAAGCGTGAATCCAAAATTCCTTTACCAGAATTAGGAATGCTGGACCCACCAGTATGTTAAAGTATTTTTCCCAGCCTTGAGCTTTAACTTCTTCAGAGAGATTGAACCCATTCTCCTGAAGACTGTTGAAATCCACGATCAATTCTGACATAACTTCTAGATTTTTTATTGGTGTTAGAAGCCTTTTGTAGGGTTCTTCGTATTGTTCAGAGGAACCAGTTTTCTAGGAACTTGAAGTAGGAATGCTGGAAGAAGCCATGTTCACACGAAGGTATTGAAGAAATTGAAAGGGTTTTGAGAAAGTATGAAAACTGAAATCAGTAAGTTTGAGAGAAAATGAAAGTGAAGGTAAAAGAGTGTAAATGGTGTGAAGTGTGTTTAAATAGATTTCTAAATAATTTTGAAAACATAAACGGCAAGAGAGAGAAATTAATAATGATTATTAGAATTTAATGATAGCTGATTTTAGGGGATTCAGAAAGATATTTGGAACGGTTACCCATGACATGTGTCTCAATGCATCCAATCAGCGCTTTTGCCTTTTCAGAAACGTGAACGCGTGTTCAGCCTCAGAAAATAGCTGATGACTGGATGAAACTTGTTTTCTTGAGTGAACAGCACATTTCTATCCTTGAAATGAAGTGCTCAGATATTCATGGATAGATTCTGATACAATCTGTATTTCTAAAGATCTGAAGAAAGATTGATCATTAGTTCACAGAAAAATAAACAAAGTTCTGAAGGTTAAGATATAGAATCAAAACAATTTCATTCTGGGCAGAGCTTCATGCTGAGATGTTTCAGAATGAAGTTGAACCTATCTTCAGAAAGAGGTTTTGTAAAAATATCAGCCCATTGATGGTCTGTGTTAATAAATTTAAAATTTAAAATCCCTTTCTGAATATAGTCCCTAATAAAATGATGTTTTATTTCTATATGCTTAGCCCTAGAATGCAAGATAGGATTTTTACTAAGACATATAGCAGAAGTATTGTCACAGAGTATAGGAATGTTACTCTCAAATATCTGAAAGTCCTTAAGTTGACTTTTCATCCAAGGCATTTGTGTGCTGCATCCAGCTGCTGCTATGTATTCAGCTTCTGCTGTTGATAGAGCAATTGTGGATTGTCTTTTGCTGGACCATGAGATCAGATTTTCTCCCAGAAACTGGCATCTTCCAGAAGTGCTTTTACGTTCTACTCTGTCTCCAGCGAAATCAGCATCACAGTATCCTATCAAACTGTAATCACTTGATTTTCTATAAAACAAACCTAGATTAGTAGTACCTTTCAGATACTTGAAAATTCGCTTAACTGCTGTTAAGTGAGATTCTCTAGGATCTGATTGGAATCTAGCACAAATGCAAACACTGAATAAAATGTCAGGCCTTGAAGCCGTCAAATAGAGAAGAGAACCAATCATACCTCTGTAGACCTTTTGTTCTACCTTTTTACTTACCTCTTCTCTTTCCAGAATGCACGTGGGATGCATTGGAATCTTTGATGGCTTACATTCTGAGAGATCAAATTTCTTCAGAAGTTATCTGACATATTTTCTCTGATGAATGTAAGTTCCTTCTGGGGTTTGATTAATCTGAATGCCCAGAAAGAATTTTAGTTCCCCCATTAGGCTCATCTCAAATTCTTCCTGCATACATTTAGCAAACTTTCTTCCCAGAGAGGGTTTAGTAGATCCAAATATGATGTCATCAACATAAATCTGACATACTAAAATGTCATTCTTAATTGTCTTACAGAATAAGGTTGTGTCCACTTTCCCTCTGGTGAATTCCTTTTCTAACAGGAAGTTACTTAGTTTTTCATACCAAGCTCTGGGAGCTTGTTTCAGACCATAGAGTGACTTCTTTAGTTTGAAAACGTATTCTGGATTTTTGGAACTTTCAAAACCAGGGGGTTGGTGCACATATACCTCTTCTTCTATATAGCCATTTAAGAATGCACTCTTAACATCCATCTGATACAGAGTAATGCCTTTATTAACAGCAAATGAGATTAAGAGTCTGATAGATTCTAACCTGGCGACTGGAGCAAAGGTTTCTGTATAGTCTATCCCCTCTTGCTGACTATAACCTTGTGCTACCAGTCGTGCTTTGTTTCTGATGACTTCACCTTGTTCGTTCAGTTTGTTTCTGAATACCCATTTTGTTCCAATGACGTTGAATCCTTTTGGTTTGGGAACTAGATCCCATACGTCATTTTTTGTGAATTGATTTAGCTCCTCTTGCATTGCTAGAATCCAGTCATTGTCCAGAAGTGCTTCATCAATTGTTGTTGGTTCAATTAGAGAAACCAGTCCCATGAGGGATTCTTCAGAGTTTCTGAAGCTAGATCTTGTTCTGATTGGATCTTCCTTTCTTCCTAAGATTGTTTCTTCTGGGTGATCCATGCGGCTTCTGGATAGTCTTTTCTGAAGTTGATCAACAGAAGGTGATGGATTGCTTGCAGTGCCTCTTTCTGATGTTGAGGGAGTGTCTCTGTTGAGAGCTTCTGATGACTTGTCTTCAGTACCTGTGAGTTCAACTTCCATACCTGCAAGGAATTCATTCTTCTTTGACTTTTGAGAGTCAAGCTTATCATCAAAACGAACACTGATTGACTCATCCACAATCTGTGTTTCTGTATTGTATACTATGTACCCTCTTGATCGTTCAGAATATCCTAACATAATACACTTTGTGCTTTAGAGTCAAACTTGTTCAAATAATTTTTTGTATTCAAAATAAAACATGTACATCCAAATGGGTGAAAATAGGAAATGTTGGGCTTTCTGTTCTTCCACAATTCATATGGAGTCTTTTCCAGAATAGGTCTTATGGAGATTCTATTCTGAATGTAACACGCTGTGTTTATTGCCTCTGCCTAGAAGATCTTAGCAACGTTAGTCTCGTTGATCATGGTTCTGGCCATTTCTTGCAATGTTTTATTCTTTCGTTCTACAACTCCATTTTGTTGGGGAGTTCTAGGACAAGAGAAATCATGCAGAATGCCTTTGTCATTAAAGAATAACTCAAAATCTTTGTTTTCAAACTCTCCACCATGATCACTTCTGACTTTGATGATTCTAAGATCCTTTTCATTCTGAACTTGGTTGTAGAAGGTGACAAACACAGAGTGTGACTCGTCCTTGTGCCTTAAGAACTTTACCCATGTCCATCTGCTATAGTCATCTACGATTACTAACCCATACTTCTTGCCACTGACTGAAGCAGTTTTAACTGGTCCAAATAAGTCAATGTGCAGAAGTTCTAACGGCTTGGAGGTGGAAACAACATTTTTGGATTTGAAAGCTGGTTTTGCAAACTTGCCTTTCTGACATGCTTCACACAGAGCATCTGAATTGAACTTCAGGTTAGGAAGTCCTTTGACCAGATTGAGTTTGTTAATCTGAGATATTCTTCTCATACTAACATGTCCCAATCTTCTGTGCCAGATCCATTGCTCGTTGTTAACAGACAGAAGACACTTTACATTCTGACTTTTTAGTTCAGAAAGTTTTATTTTATAAATGTTGTTTCTCCTCTTTCCATTAAATAGGATAGTCCCATCTTTCTGACTATCAGCTTTGCATGAATTTTGATTGAAGATTATATCATAACGGTTATCACTTAATTGACTTATGGATAACAGGTTATGCATTAATCCATCTACTAATAAAACATTACTTATAGAGGGAAGATTTCCATTACCTACTGTTCCAGAGCCAATGATCTTTCCTCTCTGATTGCCTCCAAAACCTACGTGGCCTCCAGGCTTAAGTTCCAGGCTTTGGAACATATGCCTTCTTCCCGTCATGTGTCGTGAGCAGCCAGAGTCCAGGTACCATGATTGGTGATTTTGCTTTGTTGCTAAAGATATCTGCCACATGTATTATTTTATCCTTAGGTACCCATATTTTCTTGGGTTCTGATTTGTTAGTTTTACCAAAACTCTGGTTGAATTTTGGTTTGACAAAGTAATCACTACTAGTATATTTTATGTCATGTGTGTACCCATATATAAAGTGTGAATCAAGTGGAGTACATTTTATAACTAAATCCATGGCATTTTTTGGTGTAGGTACCTTACCTTGATATCCTATCCCTTTTCTGCCATTTCTGCTAACTCCATAGATCATTGAAGCCATTTTGCTTCTGTCTATGTTTTTAGCTAGAAACTTCTGAAAGCTGTGATCATACTCCTTGATGATCTCATCAGCATTGCTGGGAGTTTCAGAGATTGTTTCCTTCTGAGAGTTTTGCAATTGGTTTTCTAATTTTGAAATTTTATCTTTTAACTCAGAATTCTCCAATTTGAGACTCTCAGTCTTATCAGAATCAGAAGCAAGATTCCTTTTCAGGTTTCTGAATTTGATTCTGATCTGCTGATATCTTTCCAGAATTTCATTAAGGCTTTCAGCTAGTTCATCCTTAGTAAAGTTTATAGTAAAGTCAGGGAATACCTCTTCTGTGTCTAATTCAGATTCTGACTCAGAAGCTTCACTGCCTTTTGTTATGTTTGCCATGAGAGATATGTTTTCTCTTTCATCATCTGATTCTGAGTCAGCTTCAGATGTGTCAGAATCATCCCATGTAGCCATGAGACTTTTCTTCTTTTCCTTGCCAAACTTCTTTTTGGGCTTTTCCTTCTGAAGCTTTGGGCCATCACTTTTGTAGTGCCCTTGCTCGTTACATTCATAGCAGATGATGTCTTTGTTGTTTGGTTTTCTGTTTCCTGAAGAGCCTTCAGATCTTCTGTGTCCAGAGGAAGATTCTGACCTTCTGTATCTGGAGAAAGATTCATTCTGATTTTCTGATCTTCTGGGATTCCTGAACTTCCTTTGCCTCTGCTTCCACAATTGGTTCACCCTTCTGGAGAGGAGAGATAGTTCATCTTCTTCTGATGAAGACCCATCAGAGGTTTCTTCTACAGCCTGCAAAACTTTGGAGTCAGATTTTTTGTTAGATTTTAAAGTTAATGGCTTACCTTACTTTTGAGGTTCATCTACTTCTAGCTCTATCTCGTGACTTCTGAGGGAGCTGACAAGTTCCTCCAGAGAGATTTTGTTGAGATCCTTGGCTAGCTTAATCGTTGTGACCATTGGCCTCCACTGTTTTAGAAAGCTTCTGATGATCTTCTTAACATGATCAGCAGTGGAATACCCTTTGTCAAGAACTTTTAGACCAGCAACAAGAATTTGAAATCTTGAAAACATAGTCTCTATTGATTCACTCTCTTCCATATTGAATTCCTCATACTTCTGAATGAGTGCAAGGGCTTTGGTTTCTTTGACTTGAATGTTGCCTTCATGCGTCATTCTCAGAGAGTCAAACATATTCTTTGCAGTGTCTCTGTTTGATATCTTCTCATATTCTGAATAAGAGATGGCGCTGAGAAGAATTATTCTGGCCTTGTGATGATTTCTGAAATCACGCTTTTGCTGATCAAACATTGTTTTCCTGTCAATCTTCTGACCACTTCCATCCACTGGATGTGTGTATCCATCAGTCACCATGTCCCACAGATCAGCATCATGGGCCAGAAAGAAACTCTCAATTCTGTCTTTCCAGTAGTCAAAGTTCTCTCCATCAAAGACTGGAGGTTTGCCACTGAATCTGTCTCTTTCTTCATTGTTGTCATTGCTGATGTTTTGATTTGGTCCTGCCATTGTGTTTTTCTGACGCTGGATCTTGTACTGACACAGTTAAGTGTTTTAAGCTCAGAACCAGGCGCTCTGATGCCAATTGAAGATGTGAAAAACACAAGAAGGGGGGTTGAATTGTTAAAACTTAAATCAAAAGCTTAGACAACACTGTATTTTTATCCTGGTTCGTTTGATCTCAAACTACTCCAGTCCACCCGTCAAGGTGATTTCGCCTCTCTCCAATGAGGTCTTAATCCACTATATTCAAAGGATTACACAACTACTTTAACAATTGTTAAAGCCTTCTTGAGTATAACCACAAACCGGTTTATCTCAAGGAAATCTCTTTACATATTATTGAACAATAATGTGTTTAATGTTTTCTAATAAAACAGTATACCACAACTGTGATAATACACAAATTTAAACTTAGAATGAAACTGGATTTCTAAAGCGTTTGAGTAAGCTTGGTGTTGAAGGCTTGGCAAATTATGAGTGCGTGTGTATTATATGCGTAGTCTTTTCTCACACAGACTTGTTTATATAGCCAAGGCAAAGATACGTTGTTGTCCATAAAGCACTTTCAATGATAATAACGCTCTTTCCTTTTTGAGAAGATCTTGTCTTGAAGAGAGCCGTTAGCATTTAATATGTCTTGAATACTTAGTAACGCTTCAGAGTGTTCTCTATGATAATCAGAGTGTTCTGCTTTAACTGGATGATGACGCTTCTGAGTGCTGATGACTTGATAAAGATATTTGATCAGAGTCAGAGTGTTTTATGCGCAGATTCTAGTCATCAAGCTTCAGCGTATGATCTGGTGGCTTCAGCGTGTAGCACTTGTTACTGATTTTCTGATGCTGACATATTACTGATCTTCTGATGCTGATTCCATCAGAACGTCTGTGTATACAAAACATAATTTTAAGTAGCATATTTGTCTTATATAAAAATCTTACAATTTATTTATTCTTTGTATTTTGTTATCATCAAGACTCTAATCAAGGGTTGTAGAATCAAACTATGTTCTAACAGTATCATGGTGAATAAATGGCTTAAAATTGAGAAAAAATAAGAAATTTTCTATACTTAGAAAAATTTCTAAGTTAAGAAAATTTCCAATTTTAAACCCTAATATTCAATCCTTGATTTCTTGATGAAAAAGTTTCACATTTTTACATGTTTTGATGAATTGTGACTCTTGGCACTTGATTTTGACCAAAAAGTCAAAGTTTGACTTTTCAGTATACAGTTGACTTTTGATCAGTTGACTGCAAATTTCATCTGTCTATCAATGAAATTGCAATATTTTGAACCATGTAATTAGGTCAAGATGATTCAATTGAATCCTTGGAATCATGCTTCAAATCAATTGGTCATTTTCTATTTCAAAAATCAGAAATTGCCCTTCCTCAGTCAAAACCCTAATTTTGACCATTTTGCCCTTTTGATGATTTGATCAAATTTCTTGAGGAATTGTGCTCCAAACTTGATCAAATGATACATATGAGTCTAAAATGTTGATGTTGATAAAAAATTATGAAGTTTGACTGTAAATGGGCCATAGTTGACTTTTTCCCCAATACAACTGATTTTTAGGTCAACTGTCCAATTGACTGGTCAAAAAATTGGTTAAAGGCTTGAAACTTGTCATGAGTGATCTTAGGGGTCCATAATGATGTTTGAAAGTCATATGAAGCATTGATAGTCCAAAAATCCTTGTGCAACCTCAAACCCTAATTCTGGGTCATTAGTGCATGATGAGATGTCTTGAGCTGACTAAACCCTAATCCAGTCTTGAGTCAAAGAAATCTTGTGAGAAAAGTCTTGATAAATGAGAGGGAAAATTTTGGGGTACAACACACATCTTTTAATAGATTTAAGGGCGACAGACTTACCTTTCTTCTGAGGCTCATGTTCGTCAAGTTCTATCTCGTGACTTCTTAATGCACTGAAAATTTCTTCAAGGGATACATCATTCAAATCTTTTGACACTTTGAATGCAGTAACCATAGGTGCCCGTCTTCTGGGTAAACTTCTGATAATTTTCTTAACATGGTCTGCCTTGTGTATCCTTTATTCAGAAATCTCAGGCCAACGGTCAGCGTTTGGAATCTTGAGAACATAGCTTCAATGGACTCATTTTCTTCCATTTTGAAGGCTTCATACTTCTGGATGAGAGCCAGAGCTTTTGTCTCTTTTACTTGAGCATTTCCTTCATGAGTTATTTTGAGAGACTCAAACATGTCATGTGTTGTGTCTCTGTTGGTGATTTTCTCATATTCCGTTTTAGAGATAGCGTTCAGAAAGATGTTTCTGGCTCTGTGGTGATTCTTGAAATCTAACTTCTGTTGTTTATCCATGTTCTTTCTGTCAATCTTGTTTCCGTATTTATCTTCTAGATGTGTGTAACCATCTAGGACCATATCCCATAGATCAGCATCATGACCTAGAAATAAACTTTCTAGTCTATCCTTCCAGTATTCAAAGTCTTCTCCATCAAACACAGGAGGTTTGGTGCAGTTGTTGTTGTTTTGTTCAGTTGTCATAGTGTTTTCCTTCTGGATCTTTTTCTGACACTGTTAGGTGTTTGCACCCAGAACTAGAGCTCTGATGCCAATTGAAGGATGAGAAAACACTTAGAAGGGGGAGGGAGGGGGGGGGGGGGGGGGGGGGGGGGGTTGAATAAGTTTTTCCTTTTTCGCGCGCAATACTAATGGAAGGACACATATACTTTTATCCTGGTTCGTTCGAAACTCAAACTACTCCAGTCCACCCGCCAAGGTGATTTCGCCTCTCTCAACGAGGACTTAATCCACTATAATCAAATTAATTACAAATGCACAACCAAACTGTTGTGACTAACAATACAATGCACAAGCCAATTACAAGTGACTAACACCTCTAATACTCAACTAGTCCTAGCCCTCTTGAGAAATCTGACCCAACTAGTCTCTCAAGGAACACTTATAAAAATTATCTCTTAACAATAGTGAATTAGAATGCTTCTAATAAGCTGTATCACAAACTGTGATTTATCACTAAGATTATTGCCCAATACTAAATATTTACCCACTATACAATATTAGTTTACAAGAATGAATGCAGTGAGCATTAGTATGTTTCTCGTGGATCAGTAACCTTTCTTTGAAACAAATGATATTTTATATATAGCTTCCAGTCTTGACCGTTACTGCCTTGAAGAGAGTGAATGCATTAATGATGCGTGTTGGCTTGGTCTTTATGTTTCCAATGTTCTCGTGTGTAGTACCACTTGAGTGCGTTAGCCGTCTTAGCATTAAATGACCAACAATACTGCCAGAACTTGTCTCTGGAAGTTTAAGAGTTTGCTTGCAGCGTTGCCACTTCAGAGTTTACTTTAAATTGTCTTCTATCAGAGTATTCTTCATTTTATATTCATCAGAGTTTGCTTTAGCTTGCATTATCATATGTTTCTTTCAGTGTGCTTCTTTCAAATCTTTGCTTCAGCTAGCTTTATCAGAGGTTGCTTAGGATTTCTTTTCATCAGAGTTTTCCTTGGAATGCTTCCTTCAGAGTTTGCTTTAGACTTGTGTAGAATGATGTTTCTTCTTGAGATGCATGAGTCAGAACATCATCTGAATCTATAGAACGTACACATCAGAGTATAGAATATATTTCACAAAATTTATTTCATTGTTATTATCAAAACTCTAAGATATGATTAGAACCAAACTTTGTTCTAACACTTACAAGCCTTTGAAAAGGTGTTGGCCCTTCTCATCTATGGGATGGTCTTGTTCCCTAATTCGGACCAACTCATAGATGTGAATGCGGTCAAAGTTTTCGTGTCTCATAATCTAGTGCCTACTTTACTTGGAGACATTCTGAACTCTTTCCACACTCGGACCATAAAGAGAAGAGGAACTCTAATGTGTTGCACTCCTCTGTTGGCTAGGTGGTTTATTTCGCACCTACCTCGATCTGTGTTGAATAATGAGCAAGGCATGAGGTGGTTTAATAGGTTGATGTCTCTCACGCATTCAGATATTCATTGATGTCCTTGATCTATGGAAGACGTTACCATCATTGATCTCTATGGGGAATTCCCTAATGTACCCCTCCTAGGCATTAGGGGAGGAATCACTTATAACCCTTGTTTTGTGTTGCGACAGTTTGGGTATGCTAGGAGGGACGGTCCTCATGATGCATTGGTTCAGGGAATCACATTCAACTATGATAATGATGTCCAAGGGTACCGTCAGAGGTTCATCCGAGCTTGGGGCATGGTGAACAAAGTGGATAATAAGACATTGGGGCATAAGATCTCAATCCCTTTGGAGCCTTCTCTTAAGTGGTTGCGAGCACACGCTCAAAATCTCATGATGCCTTACCCCACCATCCTACCTATCATCATGGAACCTATCGCCAAGACAAATGTACTTCATGCTATTCTCCATCACGACATGCCGACTACTCTCTAGGAATTGAAAAGATCTTGGATTCAACTCAAAGAAGAATGAGGCACCTTTGAAACCCAGTTCTACGCAAGCGAGAAGAAGGTTTTGGAGCTTACAAAGAAAATACATGAAGAACATAGTTTGAATGCCTACATTGCACCAAAGAGGATGCACTCATGGGAAGCCTGAGTCCTGCTTGATTTAGGAGTTTTGGTTTTATCTTTGTTTCTTCCATTGTAAGCCCAAGAGGCATCGTTGTAATCATTTAAACTTATGAATGCAATTAATGTTTGTTCTCTCTTTGACTAAGCAAATTTAAGATCTTAAAATTCCTTGAAAACATTGCATAAGCATATCATGCATTTCATTGCATAAGCATGTATTTCGAGACATGTTTGTTATTCTTTTTGCTGTTTATTTCAGCAAAAGAAATGGCTCTTGAACAAACAGTAAAGGATCTTCAAGCTCAAAATGCTCAGTTATAGCAAATGTTCCTGGCTCTGGCTAAGGGGAAAGAAGATCTGAAAGCCCTTATCATAAAAGAGAAGACCAAGAAGGCAAAGAAACCAGCTGGTGTCTTGAATCTGGGAAGAAGGTTTAGAGGACCAGCTAAGCAAGCTTTAGATTTCACAACCCCGTCAATAGAAGAAAACAACAACCCTGGGACTGATGAGGAAGAGGTTGACTACTCTGAAGAACAGTATCCTCCTGCTGATGATAAATACAAACAGTTGGAGGATTGTCTCAATGCTATGGAGATTCAGAGGGTACCCGGGCTGGATATTGAAGAGCTGGGATTGGTCTCCGGGGTGGTCATCCCGCAGAAATTCAAGGTCCCCACATTTTCTAAGTATGACAGTGCCTCTTGTCCTAAGCTTCACTTAAGGTCATATGTCAGGAAGATTCAACCCCACACTACTGATAGGAATTTGTGGGTACATTTCTTCCAAGAAAGTTTGGCAGGGACTCAGCTAGAATGGTTTTATCAGCTGGAGGGAACCAATATCCGCAATTGGGAAGATCTGGTTACTGCTTTTTAAAAGCAGTACCAATATAATGCTGACCTTGCTCCAACCTATACACAAGTTCCGGCGAGGGTTTCAAAGATTATGCCCAAAAGCGGAGAGACCTTGCGGGAAGAGTCCAACCTCCTTTGTCTGATAGAGAGTTGGTGGACATGTTCTTGGGAACGTTGTCTGGTCCATTCTTTAACCATCTGATTGGAAGCTCTTCTATTGGGTTCACTAAACTGATACTGACTGGTGAGCAAGTAGAAGTTGGTATTAAAAGTGATAAAATCTAGAGAGATGTATCCTCCAGTACAACAAAGAAACCCTTCACTGGAAAGAAGGAGGTAAGTGCTGCTTATGGCCAAAGAAATCAAAACAAAATTGAACGTCTTCCGATGGTAGGGGTTGTTATAATTTCCAATTCTGCATCAAACCAACAACGAAACAATCAGCGCAAATCGGATGCACCTAGAAGACATTTCACCCAGATCAACATGACCTTATCCCATGTTTTTCCATATTTGCTGAAGTCCAATCTTGTGACTCTAAAGGAAGCTCCCAAGAATCCTAATAATGCATCTCCCTGCTACAACCCAAATGCTCGATGTGCCTACCATTCCGAAAGTCTGGGGCATGATACAAACGATTATTGGGCTCTAAAAAATAAGTTGCAGGATCTTATCGAGGCGAAGGAGATTCAGTTTGACCTTCCAGAGACACCTAATATAATAACTGCGCCAATTCCCAAACATGGCCAGAGCGTCAATGTTGTTGATGACTACTTGTTTGTTTCTTCTGTGGATGAATTGGCTACTCCTTTTCTGATTGTTAAAGAGAGTTTGTTGCGAGCCGGTTTATTTCCTGGTTGTGGCAAGGGTTGCCACTTACGTATGTCCCTACCAAATGGTTGTTTGTTGTTAAAGATGGGTGTCTAGCGCCTGATGATTAACAAAGAAATTTTGTTTGAAAAAGTTCCCCTTGCAAGAAATTTTTGTGAATATGTCTCAATAATCACCATTTCTGACAATCCTCCCAGGGTCTCCACAAAAAGCCCCGTCAGGATTACATTCGTTCCTAAGTTTTCTCCCTTGATTATCACCCTTCCCGGGCCGATACCATATTCTTGTGATAAAGTTGTTCCTTGGAATTATGGGGCTGACGTCTATTACCATGGCGCCAGGCAAGACCTATTGGCTGTTGAAGATAAAGTTGTTGAAAATACTGATCCTGACATCGACAACATTGTTGAGACCAGTAAAATTACGAGAAGCATAAGAATTTTCTCTCCTAAAATCTCTCTGAAGACTGGTGCTACTCTTGTGAATATTCCTACTGCTACTCCTGTTAGTACTCCCATTGCTACTCCTACTGTTATCCCTGCTACTGAGTCAACTAATACTCCAGACGAAGGCGCACAAAGAAGCCATTCCTGAGGCTTCTAAAAAAGAAATGGAAGAGATACTGAAGATAATAAAGAAAAGTGATTACGACGTTGTGGAGCAGTTGGGGCAGACCCCTTCAAAGACCTCAATGCTAGCCTTAATTTTATGCTTTGAAGCCCATGCTAAGGCTTTAGTAAAATTCCTGAAGTCTGCCCATGTACCTCAAGAGACCTCCGCCGATCAATTTGAGAATTGCGTTTCTAGTTTGACAGCTGACAACGGACTGGGTTTCTCTGACGCAGATTTGACATCCAAGGGCAGAAAGCATAATGATGCCCTGCATATCTCTATTGAGTGCAGGGGAACTAACGTAGCTCATGTCCTGGTAGATACAGATTCATCGATGAACGTCTTACCTAAGAATGGTTTGGACAGGTTGGATTATGAAGGACTCACACTGAAGCCCAATAATATTGTGGTGAGGGCCTTTAATGGTTCCAAGAGAATGGTGCACGGGGAGGTGGATATCCCTATGAAAGTTGGTACTCAGACTTTTGACTCCACTTTCTATGTGATGGACATCCGCCCATCTTACTCCTGTCTATTGGGTCGACCTTGGACCCATGGAGCCGGTGCTGTTACTTCTACTCTACATCAGATGTTGAAGTTCCCAGTCAACGGAAAGATTATCATAGTCCATGGCAAGGAATAATACATGGTGAGCCACCTGAACTCTTTCAGGTATGTTAAAATGCACGGCGAGTTCATTGAGACCCCTTGTCAGAACTTTGAGGTAGTTCCACAGACAGTTGCTACGACCAAGACTGCTACCAGTGTTCCAAAGACTACCAGACCTCCATTGAAAATGGCTTCTCTGAGGGATTCCAAAGCAGTAGTCAAAGAAGGTGGGTGTACCATTTGGGGCAAACTTCCAGACACTCCCTACAAATTTGACAAGTCTGGTTTGGGTTTTACCTCAGGAGCCTAGAGAGTTGTTCGTCGTGCTCGCGTCAGGGGACCGCCACTACGCATCATCAACTATGGAGTCAATGCTTTGGATGATAGTGATAGCAACAGTGACATGCACAAGTGGATCTTCCCAACTACCAGCGGTGGACTCGGCAACTGGGAGGCTAAAGATTCCATTCCTATTACTTTTATTCAAGAGTAATTGTCTTTTTTTTGGGATATGTATTATTTGAACAATTGAAACTTTAAAGCCTTGTGTCTTACTGAGGCACAATGGTCTATTTTGTGAGGGTTATTACTTCATATTCATATGTCATTAACAAATCATTGGACGTTTTGCATACAATTTTTATGCTCTCTGCTTTTCCTTTCTACTTTTTACTTTATCAAAATAGCTATGCTCTCTTACACCCCCCACATATCCAACTGCAGATCCACATCCACTCTGGATCCCATTGATAACGGTTCTGCTATTGCCAATTATGACTTTGAAAATCTGATCTACCAAGCCGAGGACAAAGGTGAGGAAGATTGTGAAGTACCAGGGGAACTTGCCAGACTGTTACAACAGAAGGAAAGGGCAATACAGCCCCATGAAGAGCCATTTGCGACAGTGAACTTGGGTACTAAAAAGGATAAGAAGGAAGTCAAGATAGGCGCCGATTTGGAGCATAGTGTCAAAAAGCATTTAATTCAGATGTTACAAGATTATGTTTATGTCTTTTCCTGGTCATACGAAGATATGCCAGGACTTAACACTGATATTGTGGTTCATCGCCTACCGACAAAAGAGAACTGCCCTCCAGTGAAATAAAAGGTTCATCGTGTGCAGCCATAAATGTTAGAAAAGATCAAGGCTGAAGTCATGAAACAGTTCAACACCGGTTTCTTAGCTGTCATCTCTTATCCATAATGGGTTGCTAATGTTGTTCTGGTACCTAAGAAGGAAGGTAACGTACATATGTGTGTGGATTACAGAGACCTGAATAGGACAAGCCCCAAGGATGAATTTCTGCTTCCCCATATTGATGCTCTGGTTGACAACACCGCACAACATAAGGTATTCTCCTTCATGGATGGTTTCTCCAGATACAATAAGATCAAATGGCACCTGAGGACGTGGAGAAAATGACCTTCTTCATGCAGTGGGGCACTTTCTATTACAAAGTTATGCCATTTGGGTTGAAGAACAGCGGGGCAACCTATCAGCGTGCCATGGTAGCTTTGTTTCACGATATGATCCATCACGAGATAGAGGTCTATGTTGACGATATGATAGCCAGGTCTCAGGCTAAAGAGGAGCACCTTGACCACCTACAAAAGCTGTTTGAAAGGCTGAAGAAATACAAACTGAGGCTGAACCCGAACAAGTGCACTTTTGGAGTAAGATTCGGTAAGCTCTTAGGCTTCATTGTCAGCGGCAAAGGTATTGAATTAGACCCTGAAAAGGTTAAAGCTATACAAGAAATTCCAACTCCTCACACTAAAAATGAGGTTAGGGGATTCTTGTGACGTCTAAACTACATTTCCAGATTTATTTCCCATCTAACCGCTACTTGTGAACCAATCTTCAAATTACTGAAGGAAGATCAAGCAGTGAAGTGGAATGATGATTGCCAGAACGCCTTTGAAAAAACAAAAGAATATCTTCAAGAGCATCCAATCTTGATGCCGCCGGTTGAAGGAAGACCTATGATCATGTACTTGACAGTATTAGAGAATTCAATGGGGTGTGTGTTGGGGCAGCATGACGAGTCTGGTCGAAAAGAGCGTGCAATATACTACCTTAGCAAAAAGTTTACCGATTTTGAAACAAGATACTCACTGCTCGAGAAAACTTGTTGCGCTTTGGCATGGGATGCTCGCTGGCTAAGATAGTATATGTTGACTCACACTACCTTATTGATATCTAAAACGCATCCTATCAAATACATCTTTGAGAAGCCCGCTCTCCCTGGAAGAATAGCAAGATGGAAAATGATCCTGACCGAATACGACATTCAGTACACAACCCAGAAAGAAATTAAGGGGAGTGTATTAGCTGATCATTTGGCTCATCAGGATGTGGAAGACTACCAATCCATGAATTTCGAGTTTACGGTTGAGAACATCATGTTAATGACTGATTGTGAAGAACCTGGACCGGATGAAGGACCTAAAAAAGGATCCTGATGGACTATTGTTTTTTATGGACCTTCCAACCCACTTGGCAATGGCATCAGTGTTGTGATCATATATCCCAAAGGTTATCATACTCCTTTCACTGCCAGGCTATGTTTCAATTGTACCAACAATATGGCTGAATATGAAGCATGCATTATGGGTCTCAAACCTGCTATCGACTTGAGGATCAAATTCTTGAGTGTATTTGGAGACTCAGCCTTAGTAATCAGCCAAATGAAAGGAGAATGGGACATGAAGCATCCTAATCTCATCCCTTACATAGAGCATGTGTTCACACTGATTCTATAATTTGAAGAAGTTACCTTTGAGCATTTTCCACGAGAGGAAAATCAACTAGCGGACGCGCTAGCTACTATGTCATCCATGTTCAAGGTCAGATGGGATAATGAGGCTCCTCGGATCACTATTGAGAGAATGGATGAACCAACATACTGTTATGAGGTTGATACTGAAGAAGTAGTGGAAAAACCTTGGTTCCATGAAGTTAAAAGATACCTTGAAGCCCAAGATTATCCTGAAGGAGCTTCATTCAATGACAAGAAGTTCCTAAGAAGATTCTCTACCAAGTTTTTCCTCAGTAACAGAATTCTCTATAAGCGCAACCACAATTCTACTTTGCTTCTGTGTGTAGAGAAGAGGGAAGCAGAAAAGATTATGGAAGATTTACATGAAGGTACCTTTGGCACCCATTCTAGTGGGCATACAATGGCTAAAAATATCCTACGGACAGGATACTACTGGTCCACTATGGAAGCAGACTGTTATCAGCATTCACGAACTTGTCATAAGTGCCAGATCTATGCTGATAAAGTACATGTGCCTCCGGTTCCTCTGAATGTCTTGACTGCTCCCTGGCTATTCGCAATGTGGGGAATCGATATGATTGGGGAGATTATACCTACAGCTTCTAATGGGCACCACTTCATCCTCGTCGCCATTGATTACTTCACAAAGTGGGTCAAGGCAGCCTCTTTTGCTTTTGTTACCAAGAACGTTGTGGCCCGATTCATCAGACATAACCTTACCTATTGATATGGTATTCCATAAAGAATCATCACTGATAATAGTACCAATCTCGATAATACTATGATCACCGATCTCTGCACACAATTCAAGATACAACATCATAACTCTTCTCCTTACCGGACGAAGATGAATGGCGTTGTAGAAGCTGCTAATAAAAATTTCAAAAAGATCATACAGAAGATGACGGTGCATATAAAGACAGGCATGAGATGTTACCATTTTCTCTCCATGGTTACCGTACCACATGCGCACATCAACAGGGGAAACTCCTTTCTCTTTGGTATACAGTATGGAAGATGTCCTACCTATTGAAGTCTAGATCCCTTCCTTGAGAGTCTTGAAGGACACAGGTTTGAATGAAGACGAATGGGTTCATACTCGACTTGACCAATTAAACCTGATTGACGATAAAAGGATTACGGTTGTCTGTCATGGTCAGATGTACCAAAAACGTATGATTAACGCTTTTAAAAAGATGGTCAGATGTTACGTATATCACATTGGTGACTTAGTAAACAAGCGAATCATACTACCACAAGGTGATCCCAAGGGAAAATGGACTCCTACATACGAAGGACCATTTATGATCAAGAACATATTTTTTGGTGGAGCCATTATCTTAACTACTATGGACGTTGACGACCTTCCACACCCTGTAAACGTGGACATAGTTAAAAGATACTACACATGAACAAAGACCCTCTAGGTTGACTGGCCTAGGAAAAAATAAGGGCATCCCGGCGAACCAAAAGGGTTCGGGCAAAAATTAAGGATATACACATGAAAAAATCTGTACACCCGGCAAGTCAAAAACCTGAAAAGGCAGCTTGGGCAAAAAAGGGTATCCCGGTGGACTGAAAACCCGAAAGGGCGGTCCAGGAAAAAGTTGGAGATTTTAAGCGTATGACTATGTACTGTTGGATTACCTTACAACCAATCTTCAGTATCAATTGTCAATATCAAGTGGTACTAATCAATCCAGTCAGCTTCGAACAAGCAGCATAGAGATGAGACGCTCGAAGACATAAAGGCAATAACCGAACGGGAACCCAATGGGATCGTTTCACATAGCTGTTCTTTTTCTTTGAATAGTTTCCATTCTTACGACGACATTCACTTACTAGAATGTTTGTCTCCTTGTACAAAAACTCCTATTATAGGCACAAATTCTTCAAATTAATACAAAATTATCTCTTTAAAAGTGCAAAACTATTTGTTTTCTTTTTATCTTTCTGTTTTGTTTGCGAAAACGTCCAGTGACTATTTGTGAACATATGCATTTGAATGTAATTACTGTTTAAAAATACACGCATAAAAAATAGAAAGGCAGTTACTAATGGCTCTAAGAAACGGGACAATGACTAAAGGCCATCCATAAAATCCTTGCGGATGCTTTCTCCAGCAGGTACAGAAGCGGGGGCATCCTACTATAAAGACATTGTTGTCTCCGTTCATACAGCCTAATGATGTCAGGTGTTCTTATATCCCCGGCGGATCGAGAATCTCCAATTACTGCCCTGACATCTTAAAGAATTTCCTAACCTGGTTCACAAGCTTGTCAGGATTCCTCAGTAGGATTTCAACAAAATCCCTAAGTAGTTCATGGAGTTTCCCTTCCCCAACAGAGTTTATTTCTCTAACAACGGAAATTTGTTTCCCAACATTTCAATTTCAACAAAATTTGAAGACCTACATTCTTCATCCCCAACAACAATCAGGGATTTATTTTCCCTAAGTTCAACAATACAACAATAGAGCAACTGACACGTTCATACATTGCATTTGTACACCATTTTACAAGCACCATAACATATGCAGCACAAATGCATATATCACAATCTCATTTATTTTGAGAGCATCATTTGCACTTCATGCATCATGATATTGCATGCAGCCAATTTTTTACCTTTTCAGGAAAGATCGACAAATGAATATCGTCAACAATTTTCAAAAGTTCCAAATTAACACCGGAAACAAGATAGGACAACTATTTGTGGACGGCCAATTGTAGATTAATACCTGAAACCAGACATGAAAACTATCTACATGAGCAAATTGAAGATTAACTCCCGAAATAGGATTGGGAAACTATCTTCCTTTCTCCAAGTTCCATATTAATACCTAAAACAAGACAGGACAACTATATGTGGACGACCGATTATAGATTAATACCTGAAACCTGACAGGAAAACTATCTACATGAGCAGATTGAGGATTGATACCTGAAACCAGACGGGAAAACTATCTTTCTTTCTAAGGTCAGAGATTAATACCTGAAACCAACTAGGACAACTATCTCAACGACCAACAAAAGCAAGTTCCGGATTAATACCTGAAATAAGACAGGACAACTATCTGTGAATAGTTGATTGTAGATCAATTCCTGAAACCAGACTGGGTGACTATCTATATAACCATCCTGAAGCAATCTTACACGGGTTTCTTCTCCTAATCTCTAGATGCAGTCTAACACGGACTCATCCTGAAGCAATCTTACACGGATTCCTTCTCAATTTCCAGATGCAGTATAACACGGACTCAACCTGAAGCAGATCTACACAGGCTCCTTCTAATACATTTCCAGATAACAGTTAATTTCATCCTCCCCAGAAAGTTATTGTGAAGCCTGAAGTTCAACTAGAAAATAATAAACTCTCATCTCTCCAGTCTAGAGATAACTCCTCAGTAGAGCCATGGACAACTAAAGCTCCTAGACTCTATTCCTAATAGTGTTTTCCTCAAGCAGAAGAGCAACCGGAATCAATTTTTCCCAGTGGAGTCCTCCTCAGACAACAGGAACAGGAATCCCTACAAAGAGACCTCTTATGAAGTCAGCATCTACTTTGGATGGCATCTTTAAGCCCATCTACAATAACTCTCAGTCATCTTCTCCAAATGGAATCTTCAATCCCATTCCCTACACAATCAATCATCACATCATGCAAGTGCAAATTTTTGGGAACTCTAGTGTTCAATCATTTTCCACCTTCAGATCATGAAAGGAAAATAAGCCAATATAAATCTTTAGGTTTAAGAAGATTGAACATGGGCAGCTGTTGTACCCCAAAATTTTCCCTCTCTTTTCTCAAGATATTTTCTCATGAGGATTTTCAAAAGTCCAAGTTTACACAAGTACAATTGGATTTTTGACTTTCAAGTATCAAATCAAAGAAAACTAAGCTTCGATTGGGCATCCAGAATCCTTCGAGTGAGCTTTTGTTTCGAAGTCTTCAATTGGGCATTTGGCCTCCTTCGATGCAAGCTTGGCTCACTAGTCTTCGATTGGGCATTTAGCCTCCTTCAATGCAGGCCTGATTCACAAGCTTTGATTAGGTGTTGGGCCCCTTCGATCAAGTTCAATTCACAAGGCTTTGACTGCGTATTGGCTCTTTCAACTTGCATTTGATTCACAAGGCGAAAAACCCCCTACAAGTTTTCTTCGATTCACCAGTAGTGGCCTCCTGCATGTTTATTTTGATTCACAAAGCAGTGGCCTCCTGCATGAAAGCTTCGTCAAGGCAAAAGGCCTCTTCATGCTTTCCTTGGATTCACAAGGCAAAGGCTTCCTCAGACTTGCCTTCGATTCACTAGAAAAATTCTTCCTACATGCTTGCCTTCGATTCACAAGGCAATAACTTCTTTCATGTGTGCTTCGACCCACGAGGAAATAAATTCATATGTGCTTGCCTTCAATGCACAGGGCAATGTCTATCTTCAGGCCTACTCTGACTCCACCTCTAAAATCCTTCAACACACAGTTTTCCATACTTCAACACACAAGACGGTCCCTTCCAAAGAGGAATTCATATGGTCCATTCGAAGAAGCATTCAAAGGCCCATTCGAAGGACATACAAATGGTGCCTTCGAAGGACATATATTTGGTTCATTCGAAGGACACACAAATGGTGCCTTCGAAGGACATACATTTGGTCCATTCGAAGGACATACAAATGGAGCCTTCGAAGGACATACATTTGGTCCATTCGAACGACACACAAATGGTGCATTCGAAGGACATACAAATGGTGCCTTCGAAGGACATACATTTGGTCCATTCGAAGGACACACAAATGGTGCCTTCGAAGAAAATCATGTGGTTCATTTGAAGGAGTCAGGGAGTGAAACATGTCCAGGTTCACTCAATATTTCAAAATGGAAAGAATTATCCAAATATGGCCAACTTTCAATATGTTGGATTTTTGTCTCATGGAATTGAAAGCCTTTGTCTCTTGCCATACTTTCTCTCCTCACACCCCTATAAATACAAGGATAAGGGCACATTACCAAGGGGACGAAAAAGAAAAGAGACAAGAAAAACATTGCCACAAACATTTTTGCAGAGAGATCATACATTGCTTGTCGAAGTCACACCAAAAATCTCAAAATCTTCACAAAACTGTCAAAATCGAAACAACCGTTCCAGGCCTTCTCCATTCAAGCAAAAGGGCTGCAATCCTCTCCTGAAGGTTTATAAGGTAAGAATACGTCATTATTGAAGGCGAGAAAAATTGGTAAAAATGCATGCACACGCATCTCTGATTCTAATATATCATTTGAATTTGTATCTGCATTTTCATTATGTTTCAGCGCATGTCATCCACGCTAACGTGTTACTGAGATCCCAATATGCAGGTTTGAGCCATTATACAAATCCCATGCTGCCTAAAACATGAATCATCATGTTCATGCAGATTTGTGTTGATCGAACCATATCTCACAAATTCGCGCACTTTAGCCCAAAATGATGACCCCAGTTGGATTCACAACCCCCAAAGTAGGGGAGTAGGGTCCAATTAACGTTTGTTTTTTTTTGTAAGTTTGGTTAAGTCCCGTTGAAGGGAGTGGTTAGAGAAGACGATCGAAGCTAGGGCTTCGACGCTTCTCCAGTTGATAGAAAATACACCTGACTCGATTGGTAAAAGCAAAGCATGATAAGGAATTGGTCTCAAGAGGGTCGGGTTTGATCCAGCCCCTTTTGATAATTATTTGTCTCACTTTTATTTTCCTACTGATTCGATACTCCACAGAACTCCATGTCCAAACGTACATGTCATGTACCATCACATCATCACCATCTGATCCAGATCGAGTGCCTCAAATGGGAAATCTATCATGCACCTTCGACAACCCTCTTCACTAGATCGAAAGGGCAACCTGGGCCTCTGATTCAATCCGGACATGTGTTCTGCAGATTGCACCATGTTTTCATTTACTTCCTGACCCCCTTATTTTGTCTTTTCATTATTTTATTTTAGCTTTAATCAACCTTAAAAATAAAATAAAAATCACAAAATATTAGGTTAGATTTTTTTTTCAATTAAATTAATTATTAATTATTTTAACCTTTCTTTAATTTAAAACTAAATAGACTTAGGATTTTTAATTAAATTATTTTCCCAAAAATAAAAACAAATAAAAAAGATTTTTATATCTTAGGATTTTTTTAGACATTCTTTTCCATTTCGCGCGTGTTTACATTCATATTATCGTATCTGTCTACTGGATGTAATAGAATTAATTAGGACTTCTACTATTTTATTTATTTTTCCCCGGTTTTGGACTATGTAATTAATCCCCCTCCCCGAAGCCTTGTAATAGCTAAGATTTACTTTTCGCATTTTAATTTCCTATACGCATTAACTGTTAGATGTATGGTAATAGGATTCGTAAGAATTAAAAGCAACGTTAGAAAACCTAACATCAAATAAAAATAACTGAAAACAAACACACTTTAGTTGCCTTCAGAAAATAGTCACAACTCTCGAAACGTGAGATACTTTGGTGGCTACCCTCTGGTTTAATAAAAGATCATAAGTACCCTGATGACCCTTTCGATGTTGCCTCGGTAAACAATGATCTTAAAACCCTAGGTTAGTTACTAAGGTTTCTTGCCCAATTGCCTTTGTGACTATAAAACGTCCCTTCGAAGGTCCCTCAAACATCCAACGATAGGGCTACCTACTCACTAATAGTAGGGTAGCACTGTCTAAAGGAAAAGAGGAAAAGAATGACCCTTTCGAGTAGAGTAGATAGTTCCTAGATGTTATGCTCAAAAAAAACTTTTACACATACACAAACAACTTTCAAAAACATTTTCAAATGCTTTATCAACACTCTTGAGGACTGATACAAGAGTTATCATAAAGCAAATCTCCTCACTAAGGTGTCTTTTCAAAATATCTTCAAAGCACACTTACACAGAAAATAATTTTCAAAGCGAGCTGGCATCTAAGAGCCTGTAGATAACTACGGATGGAAAGGGTGCTAACACCTTCCATTTCCATAATCTACCCCCTTACTCAGAAATAATCTTGAAAGGTATTTTTCTGTTCTTTTCACCCTTCCCTTTGTTGTATAAAATAAAATTTGGTGGCGACTCTTGCTTACCGTAACATTTGTGAATACAAAATATAAAACCAGTATAAACAGTCGGTTCTGCCACCGTATCACACACACATACACTCCTTTTCCAAAAATATTTTCAAAAACACTTTGTATACATTCTCAACAATATGAGAAACATTACAAAGTTCGCTGCACTAAAGCGTCTTTTCAAAATACTTTTTTCAAACACACAAACACAAGGTATTTTCAAATGAGCTAGCAACTAAGAGCTTGTAGATAACTACGGATGGAAAGGGTGCTAACACCTTCCCTTGCCATAATCTACCCCCTTACTCAGAAATAATCTCGAAAGGTCTTTTTATGTTCTTCTCACCCTTTCCTTTGTTGGATAAAAGAAAATTCGATGGCAACTCTTGCTTACCACAACATTTGTGAACACAAAACCAGTATAACAGTCAGTTCTACCACCATATTACAGAACTGGAGACTCTGCTGAGGACATATAAAAAGTGGGGTTACCTTAGAGTTAGATCATTTTAAAATTTCTTTCCTTGTGAGTTTTGTATGCTTTATTTTTAAAGGGCTTGTTGGGGTTGCTGTTAAAGATCCTATACCCGGATCTGAGGCAATTTTAGGTAAGCAGCATATGATCATGGAGACTGTACAACATAGACCGATATGGTTGAAGCGATGGTTGTGTTAGTGTGACACATTTGTTGGTACCGGTATCCTTTGTGTTGAATGGAAGAGAATATGGGACCGTTATGTGGTGTCATAAAGCACTAACTAGCCTTAGAACCTTAGTTGAACAAACTTGGCCATTAGAAAAGTAGTAAGATAGCCGGCCTCGATATAAAGCTGAGGATTGGTTGATACTCGATACTACACTCATTGAGATTAGACTTTCGGGATATTTCGGCCGCGAGAAAATATTGCTTGAGCTGAAATAATGTCTGATAAAGAAAGATCAGTGATATTGAGACTCCTTAGAACCCAATTACTTTTCTAGGACAGGTTGAACCAATTGAACTTCAAGAGGGTATTTACCTATAAACCCCATACGAGCCTAAACCTAAGGTCTTGTGTGTTTTTTTTTTGTGTGATTAAATTGTTCAAACATAACATCATGCATCATAACATCCATTTTCATTTCACTAACCATTTCGAGGACCAAGGGAATTTATCTTTGTTCTGTTTTGCAGATCATGGCTTCCGTTCATAGAAATACTGTTTGAATCAGCTTTGTGAAAATACCTCTCCAACTCAAAGAACTAGTATCAAGGGTTCTTGAGACTTCCTCATTCACCAAGAAATATGGTCGACTTCTCAACCTGGTTACCTCAAGCTTTGATAAGAAGATGATGGGTGTACTTTTTCAGTTCTTTGACCCCAAACACCATTGCTTCATATATCCCGATTATCAGTTGGTACCCACCATCTAAGATTTCTCTCAATTATTTGATGTACCTATTCTTGATCAGGTGCCTTTCACCAGTTTAGAGGAAGCTCCAAAGCCAGAGGTCATTGTAGCAGCCTTGCATCTGAAATGGTTCGACGTTATATCCAACTGGGAAACAAGAAGCGGAGTCAAGGGTTTCCTAGTCAAGTTCCTAATAGAAAAGGATCAATTGTTTTGGGATGATTTGGATTTCCAAGCTTTTGAAGAAGTCCTGGCTCTTCTAATCTATGGGTTAGTATTGTTTCCTAATCTGGACTTACTCATTGATGTGAATGCTGTCAAGGTTTTCCTCTCTCTTAACCCAATGCCTACTTTGCTCAGAGATATTTTGCATTCCCTTCATGCTCGCACCATGAAGAGAAGAGGGGTTCTTATGTGTTTTATACCATTACTGTATAGGTGGTTTATTTTGCACCTCCCTCAATCAGCATTGAAGAACGAACAAGGTTTGGGTTGGTCGCAAAGGATAATGTCACTTTCTCACCTGGATATTCTTTGGTACTCCCGTTTTATGGGAGATGTCTCTATCATCGACGCTGTAGGGAATTCCCTAATGTCCCACTCCTTAGAATTAGGGGAGGTATCACTTATAATCCTTCTCTGACTCTACGACAGTTCAGTTATGCTCGAAGAGATGGTCCCCATGATATGCTTATCCAAGGCATTATGTTCAACTACGAGGATGATGTTCAAGGGTATCGTCAAAGGTTCATATGAGCTTAGGGCATGGTAAATAAGATTGATAGCAAGACGTTGGGGCATAAGAATTCCATTCCTATGGAGCCTTATCTCAAATGGGTATGAGCTCGCGCCCAAAACCTTATGATGCCATATACAACCATCTTGCCAGTGATTATGGAGCCTATCACCGAAGGAGATGTTTCTTATACAGTTCTCCATCCTGACATGCCCACTGATCTTGAAGAGTTACAGAGGTCCTGGATTCAGATGAAGGAACAACGGGATGCCTTTAGAGATTAATTCTATACCAGTGAGAAGGAAGTGTTAGAGCTCACGAAGCAACTTTACGAAGAAAAAAGTCTTAATGTCTACCTTAGCACGAAGAAGAAGCGTCCATGAGAGACTTGATTCTTAGATTTTAAGAGTTTTTTTTTAATTTTACATTGTAAGCCTAAAAGGCAGTTGTAATTTGAATTTTTACTAATAAAATCTTTGTTTCATTTTGGCGCGCAAATTTAAATTTCCCGAGGTTCTTGAAAACATCGCATAAACATGCCATGCATATCATTACATAAGCAGGTATTTTAAGGCAGGTTTCTTATATTTTCGTTGTTTATTTCAGCAAAAAGAAATGGCTCTTGAACAAACAATTAAGGATCTTCAAGCATAGAACGCTCAATTCCAACACATGTTCCTGGCTCTGGCTAAGGGATAAGAAGATCTGGAAGCTCTCATCATTAAAGAGAAGAAAAAGAAGGCAAAGAAATTGGCTGGCGTCCTGAATATGGGAATAAGATTTAGGGGACCAACCAAGTGAGCTTTAGAATTTGCAACTCCATCAAATGAGGGGGATAATCAGGAAGAGGATGACAAGAATACAAAAGAAGAAAACAACATCCCAGGGACTGATGAAGAGGAAGCATACTATGATGAAGAACAATATCCTCCTGCTGATGACAAGTATAAACAGCTAAAGGATCGTCTCAATGCTATAGAGATTCAAAGGGTACCTGGTCTGGATTTTGAAGAGTTAGGACTAGTATCAGGGGTGGTCATCCCGCAGAAATTCAAAGTTCCCGCATTTGCAAAGTATGACGGTGTTTCCTGTCCTAAGTTGCATTTAAGGTCTTATGTCAGGAAGATCCAACCCCACACAGCTGACGGGAATTTATGGGTTCATTTCTTCCAAGAGAGTTTGTTAGGGATGCAGTTGGAATGGTTCTATCAACTGGAAGGAACCAACATTTGCAATTGGGAAGATCTGGTTGCTGCTTTTTACAAGCAGTACTAATACAATACTGGCCTCGCTCCAACCCGTACGCAACTTCAAAGCATGTCTATGGGTTCTAGTAAGGGTTTCAAAGATTATGCCCAAAAGTGGAGAGATCTTGCAGGAAAAGTCCAACCTCCTCTGTCTGATAGAGAGCTGGTAGATAAGTTCTTGGGTACTTTGTTAGGCCCATTTTTCAACCATCTGATCAGAAGCTCTTCAGTTGGATTCACTGAGCTGATATTAATGGGAGAACAAGTAAAATCGGGCATCAAAAGTGGCAAAATTCAAGGGGTTGCATCTTCGGGTGCTGTGAAGAAGCCTTTCAGTGGGAAGAAGGAAGTTAGTGCTTCCTATGGCAAGATAAATCAGGGTAAAGCTAAATGTCGTCCAACGGTAGGGGTTGTAATGATATCCAACCTTGCATTAACTCAACGACAAAACAATCAGCATAGTCAGGATGCGCCTAGAAGACAATTCACCAGACTCAACATGCCCTTATATTTGCAACATCTAATGAAGGCTAGCTTGGTCACTCTGAGGGAGCCTCCTCAAAATCCAAACATTACATCTCCCCGTTATAATCCAAATGCTTGGTGTGCCTACAATTCCTACAGTCCAGGGCATGATACAAATGATTGTTGGGCTCTAAAGAATATAGTTCGGGATCTTATTGATGCAAAGGAGATTGAATTTGACCCTCCTGAAACCCCCAATGTGATAACTGCACCAATGCCCAAGCATGACCAGGGTATTAATGTTGTTGATGATGTTTTATTTGTTTCTTATGTGGATGATTTGACTACCCCTCTTCCATTTGTTAAGAAGGATCTCTTACGGGCCAGTTTGTTTCTGGACTATGGTGAAAGTTTCTACCATTGTGCGTCCCTACCTAATGGTTGCATTTTGCTGAAGATGGGTGTCCAACACCTGATGACCAACATGGAAATTCTATTTGAGAAGACTCCATCTATAAAAAGTCTACATAAAGATGTAAGATGTGAAGATGTGTCAATTGTTACCATTTCCAACAATCCTACCAGGGTCTCGTCTAAAGGTATTGTGAGGATTACATCCACTCCTAATGTTGCTCCTTTAATTATTACCTCTCCTGGGCCAATACCATATTCCTCCGACAAAGTCGTTCCTTGGAATTATGGAGTTGAAGTTTATTACCATAGTGTCAAGCAAGACCTATTGGTTGTCAAAAATGAAGTTGCTGAAGATAATGATCCTAACATCGATAACATTGTTGGGACCAATAAGATTACCAGAAGTGGAAGGATTTTCTCTCCTAAAATCTCTACAAAGACTGTTGCCACTCCTATTATTACTCATGTTAATACTCCTATTGTTACTCCTGATGTTACTTCTGCTGCTGAGTCAACTAAGACTCGGAGCAAAGAAGTTTTGAATGAGCCTTCCCATATGGAGGTACCTAAAGAAGCCATTCCCTAGGCCTCCAAACAAGAAATGGAGGAAATTTTAAAAATCATACAGAAAAGTGACTACAATGTTGTGGAACAATTGGGGAAGACCCCCTCAAATATTTCAATGTTGGCCTTGTTTTTATGCTCCAAACCCCATGCTAAAGCTTTGGTGAAGTTCCTAAAGTCTGCTCATGTGCCACAAGAAACTTCTGCCGACAAATTTGAGAGTTGCGTTTCCAGCCTGACTGTCGGTATTGGCCTAGGTTTCTCCGATGCTGATTTGACGCCCAAGGGAAGAAAACATAACGATGCCCTGCATGTCTCTATTGAATGCATGGGCACTACTCTAGCTCATGTGTTTGTGGACACTGGTTCATCCCTGAACGTTCTACCCAAGGGATCCCTAGACAGATTGGACTATGAAGGACTTACATTGAAGCCCAACAATATTATGGTGAGGGCTTTTGATGGCTCCAAGAGAATGGTACACGAGGAGGTGTAAATTCTTGTTAGAGTTGGTTCCAAGACTTTCAATTCTACTTTCTATGTGATGGACATTCGCCCATCTTACTCTTGCTTATTGGGACACCCTTGGATTCATGGGGCTGGTGATGTCACTTCCATCTTGCATCAAATGTTAAGTATCCGGTTAATGGAAAGATTGTTATAGTACATGGCAAAGAAGAGTATATGGTAAGCAACTTGAACTCTTTCAGATATGTCGAGGTGGACGGCGAGTTCATTGAGACCCCCTGTCAGAATTTTGAAGAGGTTCCTCAGACGATTGTTGTTACCAAAGCTGCTACCACTGTTCTAAAGATTACAAGACCTCCACTGAAAATGGTTTCTCTAAAAGATGTTAAGGCTGTAGTTGAAGAAGGTGGGTGTACTATTTGAGGACAACTACCTGACATCCCCTATAAGTTTGACAAATTTGGTTTGGGTTTCACTTCAGGAGCTCAAAAATTTGTTTGTCGTGCTCACGCCGGAAGACCACCACTACGCATCAGCAACCATGGAGTCAATTCTGTAGAAGACGCTGATAGTGACTATGACCTAGACAATTGGATCTTCCCTACTACCAGCAATGAACTCAATAACTGGACGACTAAAGACTGTGTGCCCATTTCTTTTATCTAAGAGTAATTGTTTTTCTATTTTTAAGGATATGTAATTTTTGAACAATTTAAACTCTAAAAGCCTTGTGTCCTACGCGAGACACGGTGGTCTATTTGTGAGGGTTATCACACTTCATTTTCATATGTAATTAATAAATCATTGGACGTTTTGCATACAAATTTTATGCACTCTGTCTTTCTTTTTACTTTATTATTGTCAAAATAGCTATGCTCTCTTACACACACTCACGTATCAAATTGCAGATCCACATCCACCCTGGATCCCATTGATAACAGTTCTGATATTGCCAGTTATGACTTTAAAAATCCAATCTACCAAGCCGAGGACGAAGGTGAGGAAGATTGTGAAGTACCAGGAGAACTTGCTAGACTATTACAGCAAAGAGGAAAGGGCAATACAGCCTCATGAAGAGCCGGACGAGACGATAAACTTGGGGACTGAAGAAGATAAAAAGGAAGTCAAGATAGGTGCCAACTTGGAAAATGATGTTAAAGAACGGTTAATTCAGATGTTACATGACTACGTTGAGATCTTTTCCTGGTCATACGAAGAAATGTCGGGGCTTGACACAGACATTGTGGTTCATCGTCTTCCAACGAAAGAAGACTTCCCTCCAGTGAAGCAAAAGGTTCATCATATGCGTCCTGAGATTTCAAAAAAGATCAAGGCTGAAGTCATGGAACAATTTAATGTCGGATTCTAGCTGTTACTTCTTATCCAAAATGGGTTGCGAATGTGGTACCAGTACCTAAAAAGGACAGTAAAGTGCGTATGTGTGTGGATTGCAGAGATTTGGATAGGGCAAGCCCTAATGATGACTTTATGCTTCCCCATATTGATGTTCTGGTTGACAACACTACACAACATGAGATATTCTCCTTCATGGATGGTTTTTCTGGTTATAATCAGATTAAAATGGCACCTGAAGACATGGAGAAAACAAATTTCGTCACACAGTGGGGCACCTTCTATTACAAAGTTATGTCATTCGGGTTGAAGAAAATCGGGGAAACATATCAGCGTGCTATGGTAGCTTTGTTTCATGATATGATCCATCACTAGATAGAGGTCTACGTCGACGATGTGATAGCCAGGTCTCAAACTGAAGAAGAGCACCTTGATCATCTGCAAAAACTATTTGAAAGACTGAAGAAGTACAGGTTAATACTTAACCCCGAACATGTGCACCTTTGGGTTAAGATCTGGTTAGCTCTTAGGTTTCATTGTAAGTGCCAAAGGTATTGAAGTAGACCATGCAAAGGTTAAATCTATACGAGAAATGCCAACTCCCCGCACTGAGAAGGAGGTTAGGGGATTCTTGGGACGTCTAAACTATATTTCCATATTCATTTCCCACCTAACCGCTACTTGTGAGCCAATATTCAAATTACTGAAGAAAGATCAAATAGTGAAGTGCAATGACGACTGTCAGACTGCCTTTGACAGAATCAAGGAATATCTTCAAGAACCTCCAATTTTGATGTCGCGGGTTGAAGGAAGACATCTGATCATGTACTTAACGGTATTAGAAAATTCAACGGGGTGTGTGCTGGGGCAACATGACGAGTCTGGTCGAAAATAGCATGCAAATACTACCTTAGAAAAAAGTTTACCAACTGTGAAACAAGATACTCATTGCTCGAGAAAACTTGCCACGCTTTGGCATGGGTTACTCGCTGACTGAGACAATATATGTTGACTCATACTACCTTGTTGATATCTAAAATGGATCCTATCAAATACATATTTGAGAAGCCCGCTCTCAACGAAAGAATAGCAAGATGGCAAATGGTCCTGACCGAATACGACATTCAATACACTACCCAAAAAGTAATCAAAGGAAGTGTACTAGCTGATCATTTAGCTCATCAGGATGTAGATGGCTACCAATCAATGAATTTTGAGTTCCCGAATGAGAACATTATGTTAATAACTGACTGCGAAGAACCTGGACCGGATGAAGGACCTGTAAAAGGATCCCGATGGACTATGGTCTTTTATGGAGCTTCCAACGCACTCTGAAATGGAATTGGTGCTGTGATTATCTCCCTAGAAGGCTTCCATACACCCTTCACCGCTAGACTATGCTTTAACTGTACCAACAATATGGCCAAATATGAAGCATGCATTATGGGTATTAAGGCTGCTATCGATATGAGGATCAAGTTCTTACAAGTATACGAAGACTCAGCCTTGGTGATCAGTCAGATTAAGGGAGAATGGGACACGAAGCATCCTAATCTCATCTCATACTGAGAGGATAATTGACATTGATCCCATACTTTGAAGAGATTACCTTTAAACATATTCCACGAGAAGAAAATCAGTTAGCAGACACGCTAGCCACCATGTCATCCATGTTTAAGGTCATATGGGATAATGAAGCCCCTCATATCATTATCGAAAGATTAGACGAACCGACTCACTGTTATGAGATTGATGCTGAGGGAGTAGAAGAAAAGCCTTGGTTCCACGAGGTGAAAAGGTATCTCGAAGCTCAAGAGTCCCCTGAGGGAGCATCCGTCAATGACAAAAAGTTCTTAAGAAGGTTCTCTGCCATGTTCTTTATGAGTAACATAATTCTCTACAAGCACAACCATGATTCTACCTTACTGCGGTGTGTCGATAAGAGAGAATCAGGGAAAATTATAGAAGATACACACAAAGGTACCTTTGACACCCATTCTAGTGGGCATACAATGGCTAAAAAGATCCTACGGGCAGGATACTATTGGTCCACTATGGAAGAAGATTGTCATCATCACTCCCAAACTTGTCACAAATGCAAAATCTATACTGACAAAGTACATGTGCCTCTGGTTTTGCTAAATTTCTTGACTTCTCCTTGGACATTCGCAATGTGGGGCATTGATATGATTGGAGAGATTAGACCTACCGCTTCCAATGGGGACCGCTTCATCCTTGTTGCCATTGATTACTTCACGAAGTGGGTAGAGGCAGCTTCATTTGCTTCTATTACTAAGAACGTCGTGGCACAATTCATAAGACATAATCTTATTTATCAGTATGGTATCCTAGAAATAATTATCATAGATAACAGTACCAACCTCAATAATACTATGATTACCGAGCTCTATACGCAATTCAAGATTCAGCATCATAACTCTTCTCCTTAACGGACAAAGATGAATAGCGTTGTGGAGGCCTCCAATAAGAATATAAAGAAGATCATACAGAAAATGATGGTAACATATAAAGACTGGCACGAGATGTTACCCTTTACTCTCCATGGTTATCGTACCTCAGTGTGCACGTCAATAGGGGCAACCCTCTTTTCTCTTGTGTATGGTATGGAAGTTGTCTTACCCGTTGAAGTCTAGATCCCTTCTCTGAGAATCATGAAGGATGCAGGATTAAACAAAGACGAATGGGTTCAGACTCGACTTGACCAATTGAACATGATTGACGAGAAAAGGCTCGTGGCTATTTGTCATGGTAAGATGTACCAGAAACATATGATCAGAGCTTTTAACAAGAAGGTCAGACGGCAGGTATATCAAGTGGGTGACCTAGTAATCAAGCGCATCATCCTGCCACAAGGTGATCCCGGGGGAAAATGGACTCCTACACACTAAGGACCATTTGTGATCAAGAGTATATTTTCCGGTGGAGCTATGATATTAACCACCATGGACGGTGACGACCTTCCACACCCTGTAAACATGGACATAGTTAAAAGATACTATGCATGAAAAGAAACCCGCTAGGCTAACTGGCCTAGGAAAAAATAAGGGCATCTCGGCGAACCAAAAGGGTTCGGGAAAAAATTAGGGATATATACAAAAAAAATTATACACCTGGCAAGTCGAAAACTTGAAAAGGTTGCTTGAGCAAAAAAGGGTATCCCGGTGGACTAAAAACCTAAAAAGGCGGTCCAGGAAAAAATTAGGGATTAAAAGCGTACGAATATGTCCCGTTGGATCACCTTACAGCCAGACTCCATTATCCAAATTAACAAGTTTGAATGGTATGGATCAATCCAGTCAGCTTCTGCCAAGCAACAAAGTGATGAGATGCTCAAAGATATAAAGGCAATAGAAAAATTGAAACCCAATGGGATTATTTCACATGGTTGTTTTCTCTTTGTATACTACTTTGTATGACTTTCATTTTCGACGATATTCTCTTATTAGGATGTTCGTCTCCTTGTACAAAGGCACCTGTTATAGGCATATTTCTTCAAATTAATACAAAATTATCTCTTTGAAAGTGCAAAACTACTTGTTTTTTATTTTTCTGTTTTGTTTCCAAAAACATCCTGTGATTATTTTTGAACATATTCATTTGAGTATGATTACTGTTTATAAATAAATGTATAAAAATAGAAAGACAATTATTAAAGGCTCTAAGAGTTGGGACAATGTTGAAAAGCCGTCCATAAATCCCCACAGGACACCCCTAGGAGACCATTTTCCCAAAAGTCATCATCAACAAGGGCACATTCCTCAGTAGGTACAGAGACAGAGATGTCCTCCCGCAAAGTCAACGCCATATCTTTAGCATATAGCCTAATGATTTCAGATATTCTGGCATTTCTTAAATAGATCGAGAGTTTCAATCATCTCTCCAACATCTTGGAGCATTCCTCAACATCGTCTATAAGTTTTATTGGGTTCCCCAGTAGGGTTTCATAAAATCCTCAAACGATTTACAAAGTTTTCCTTCCCCAATAGAGTTTATTTCTCTAGTTACGGAAATTCATCTCCCAACAAATTTAACTTCAACGCATAGTGAGGAACTACATTCTTCATCTCCAGCAGAAGTCAAGGATTTATTTTTCCCCAGTTCAACAACACTGCAAAGAACAACTGATACATTCAGATATTGCATTCATACATCATTTTTACAAGCGTCATAACATATACATACAAAATGCATATAGAACAATCTCATTTATGTTGAGAACATCATTACCCAATTCATTTCATGCATCATAACATTGCATGCAGCTAACTCTTTACCTTTTCAGGAAAGATCAAATAGACGAATATCGACAATGATTTTCAACAGTTCTAGATTAATTCCTGAAACCAGACAGGGCAATTATCTGTGAACAACTGGTTGTAGATCAATTCCTGAAATAAGACGAGGCGACTATCTACAAGACCATGTTAGAGATTAATTCTCGAAACAAGACGGGGTAACTATCTGAGGTAACAGATCAACAATCGACCAGAGGACAATTGATTCAATTTACTGTAAATCCTGTAATCCGACCAAATAACAGTTCAAGTTACTGTGAAGCCTGAATTTCGACTAGATAACAGTTTAAGTTGCTGCAAAGCATGGAATACGACTAGATAACAGTTTAACTTCTCCAATTACTGCAAAGCCTGGAATATGACCAGATAACAGTTTAACTTCAATTTACTATGAAGCTTGGAATCCAATCAGATAGTAACTCACTTCGTCCTTACATCTATGTTGTTGCAAAGCCTGGAATCTGACAAGATAGCAATTAACTTTTATCTTTTCAAGAAAATTAATGTGAAGCCTGGAATACGACTAGATAACAGTTTGACTCGGTTTTTCTACGAAACCTAGAATCCGACCAGGTAACATATTAATTTTGGTAAGTTGCTGTGAAGCCTGGAATCTGACCAGATATCAATTAGCTTCATCCTTTCATTTAAATTACTGCGAAGCCTGGAATTCGACCAAATAACAGTTTAACCTTAAGCAAGTTACTGCAAAGCCTGGAAACCAACTAGATAACAGTTAATTTCATATTCCCCATTAAGTCTCTTTAAAGCCTGGAATACGGCCATATAGCAATTAACTTTATTATCCTTAGCAAGTTACTGTGAAGCCTGGATTTTAACCAGATAACAGCTAAATTTCATTCTCCCCAGTCAAGAAATAATTCTCCAGTAGAGAAATGGATAACTAAACTCTTGAACTTTATTCCCAAACACATCTACTAAGATGCAATGGACACAAGCTCATTCTAGGACGAAGCTAGATAAAGAGACCTCTTATGGCTCAGGATAAATCGATCCAAGATTTATTCTGATAATTCTTCCAGTTCAAAGTCAACATTTATTTTAGATGGAATATATAAGCCCATCTCCGATGTCTCTCCATCGACTTCTCCAAATGTCATCTGTAAGCCTATTATCGATATCATCAACCAACAACATCACTTTTTACACAGGCGAGGGCAAACTTCTGGGCACTCTAGTGTTTAATCATCTTCCACCTTCAGATCACGAAAGGCAGAGAATCCAATCTAAATCCTCAGGTTTAATAATATTGAAGAGGGGAAGTTGTTGTACCCCAAAATTTTCCCTTTCATTTTATTCAAGACATGCTCATGGAGGACTTCAATTTCTCAAGGTTGACCAAGAATTGATCAGACAAATTCTCCTCCTAAGCAATGGACTTCCAACTAGGGTTTTAATGGTCACAAAGAAATTTGGGTTTCAAGCGCCTCAAGTTATTTTTATGGTCCCTAATATGTCCTCAAGAATGTCCATGCAAAGTTTCATGCCTTACACTATAAGCTCGCTCAGTCAATTGCTCAAATGCTTGAAAATCAACTATATTAGGTCAAAAGTCAATTGTGGCCAATATACAGTCAAACTTCAAGATTTTTGGTCAACATTAACATTTTGAAGTGATATTCATAATTTCATCAAGGGTTGATCATGATTCCTCAAAGAGTGCTCTTAATTTATCAAAAGTCAAGAATTGCTAAATTAGGGTTTCTATAGGAAAAGTCAACTGAACTTTGACCAGGCATAACTTTCACATGCTTCATCCATTTTGCCCCAACCCAAGCTCATTATGAAGAAAATTCAATTCCCTACAACTTTTCGTTTTCCCTCAAGTTCAAGAAATACATCATTTGGAAGATATAAGCTCATACATTACATGTCACTTTTCAGAAAGTCAACAAAAGACACTTTTTGCCAAGACCATTTACATCAATATAAAGTCTTCAAAGGGAATATTGATCAAAATAAAGATTGTAGAGGACATCTTTGGCTTTCCAAAAAGTCCAATATCATCTTCAAAGGATAAAAATTGAGCAAGTTATGTTTTTCACAAGTTGGGAAAATTTGTGAAAATGCATAAAGTCAACTTTGGACAAAATCACTTTTTTAAGTTGATGTACCTAATTTTTAGGGCCCAAACATGTTCAACACATATCTAAGAACCTATAAACCCATCCATGCATGAGCTTGATTTTTATTATATTTTTTTTGGATTTTTATTCAAATAATTTCAAAATAAATTAAATAAATACAAGGTTAATGTAGAAGACATGTAAGGCTTGAGATTTGATCATGTTGGAGGCCCAAAGAGCTCGTGGATAGCTGGCAAAAATGCATGAAATAGATTGGAACATGATTGGATCAAATATAGCAAGTTTTATACAAGATTGAAATCATATCTTTTCATCATAATGTACAAAGATTTGTACCATGTTTGTTAACATAATCTTGCCCTCATATATACATAACAATTCAAAAGTGGAAAAACATGCGCAGCTGCCTCCAAACCCTAAGAAAAAATTTCCAAAAAAATTTCAAAGAAAGTGAAATTCATATCGCATGATCCATCCTTCCTCAGTCCATTCCAGGCGTTCAATCATCATCCTGATATTCCCAGGAGTCCCCCAGGGTCCAGAACCAAGCCCAACACACCCCAGAATTCCTTCACGCCATTCCACCGGTTTGTTAAATTTCGTTGATCTCAAATATTTGTATCATGTAATATAAATGAATTTCGCATACATATATGTGTACATACTAATGATTGTGTCTTTTTAGAATCATTACATGTGAAGTTTAACGCAAGGATGAAGATTTTCCATTGTTAGGGTAAAACTTTGGTCAAGCTTCGTTCTCTAGGATACAGGGACTTTCAGAAGAAATAAACCCCACCATCAGATTTGCAAGGGTCTAATGAGTCTAGTAGTGTTATCTTTTTGCCTGTTTTCATTGATTTTCACAGGATTTGGGTTTTGAGGCCATGAGAGAAGATAACCGGAGGCTTGACTCCGGCGTGGCTTGACCGTTTGACTCCGGTAGCCTGGCGTGCCATTTCGTGATTGGTTAATTCAAAATCCCAGGGGTCCACTGCGCGCGTGTTTACTGATTGACTAATATTAGTTTCCTTTTTCAAATATATTATTATTGTTTATTTTATACTCTCGAATGTATGGCCATCCCAACAGTTGAGACAACATGTGTTAAGGCTTTGTGATGTGCAAGGGAAGGGGTTCGATCCCTGCCTCTTGCATAATTTTTTTTGATTATTTCCTTGCATATCCCATACCTTCAGGCCAAATGCGCATACGATGTGCCATTAGATCACCACCAGCGAATCTCATCAAGCCAAATCTGAAGGCCTCAAACACGCATTCCACGCAGCACCCTCAAAGGGCTTCCCTCACTGAATCCAGCGCAAGCATGGGCTCTCAGATTTGGGCCTAGAGAAATTCCAGATCACACCCCCTCATTGCTTACATAGGGCCCATTCTCTTTCATTTTATTATTTGTTTTAATTAATTTGTTTTAATTAATTCTTTTAAATCCCATTTTTATTATTTAATCAGAAAATCACAAAATAATCATAAAAAATATTAGTTTTCTTTTTTTTAATTAAATCAAATTTTTGTAAATTAATTTATAATTATCTTAACCTTTTTTTATTTAAAATCAATAGACTTAGGATTTAATTAGTTTCAATTCTTTTTCATAATATAAAAAATACGAAAATATAGAATTATTTTTCTTTTTATTAATTTTAATTTCCATTAATAATTAATCGCTTTTTTAGATCTAGTTAGTTAATTAATTTTTACTTAAACTATTTTCTTAAAATAAACAAAACAACAAAAATAATTTTCTTTTACTTAGAACTTTTTAGGGTTTTAAATGTCTTTTCCAATTCGCGCGCGTTTAGTTTTTTCGCATTATCATTTTCTTACTATTGTATCTGACTATGGGCTGTAATAGTTAAGATTAGGACTTCATTTACTGCTTTTTATTTCCCCGATTTTTGGATTTGTAAATTCCCCCACCCCGAAGCCTTGTAATAGTTAGGTTTAATTTTTCGTACTTTAATTTCCCGCACTGATATCTGAAATATTTAGATGTATGTTAATATGATTGCATGGCAAGAAATTTTAAAAAAAACTTTAGCAAACCTAAAGCAAAGATAAATAACTGAAGCACAACGCACTTGTACATGCGCACCTCTCGGGTACCCCCACTCTCGTTGCCTTCGGAATAAAACATTCATAACTCTCAAATGTGAGAGATTTTAGTGGCTACCCTATGGTCTAAAGATCATAACATGACCCTTTCGATATTGCCTCGGTACATGATCTTAAAACCCTAGGGTAGTTACTAAAGTATCTTGATAAGTTATCTTTGTGACTGTACGATGACCCTCGATTGTCCCTCAAACATCTGACGATAGGGCTACCTACTCACTAATAGTAGGATAGCATTGTCTAAAGGAAAAGAGGAAAAGAACAAACATTTTCAAGTGGATAGATAGTACTTAGATGCTTGCTCAAATAAAACATTTTCCACAAATACACTTCTTTTCCAAAAATATTTTCAAAAACACTTTGTATACGTTCTCAACAATACGAGAAACATTACAAAGTTCGCCGCACTAAGGCGTCTTTTCAAAATACTTTTTTCAAACAGACAAACACAAGGTATTTTCAAACGAGCTAGCAACTAAGAGCCCATAGATTACTACGGATGGAAAGGGTGCTAACACCTTCCCTTTCCATAATCTACCCCCCCCCCCCCCCTTACTTAGAAATAATCTCGAAAGGTCTTTTTTTGTTCTTTTCACCTTTTCCTTTATTGGATAAAAAAAAGTCGATGGAGACTCTTTCTTACCGCAATATTTGTGAACACAAAACCAGTATAACAGTCGGTTCTGCCACCGTATTACACATACAACTAACTCTTTACCTTTTCAGGAAAGATCAATCAACAAATATCATCAACTACTTATACGATCTGACAATCTTCTCAAAGACTATATCTGACAAAGAGCTATTTCAACATTTTCCTCAGAAGGTCGCTCTCAAAATATATATGCTGGTTCAGTTTAAATTGATCAACGATTTGTCCTGATTTGTTTTCCAGGAGATTTCTTTCTCTAGTTCAGCTAAGTCGGCCCTAAGATTTGTTGATTTGTTTTCCAGTTAAAGATAATTTGAGACCTCTGTTGGTTCAGTTTAAATCGATCAACGATTTATCCTAATTTGTTTATCGGTGGACTTATTTCTCTGGTTCATCTAAATTGACTCGAAGATTTTACTGATTTGTTTTCCAGATAAAGATAATTTAAGACCTCTGCTGGTTCAGTTTAAATCAATTAATGATTTATCCTGATTTGTTTTCCAATAGACTTCTTTCTCTGGTTTAGATAAATCGACTCGAAGATTTACTCTTTTTTTTTCAAATAAAGATAATTTAAGACCTCTGATGGTTCAGTTTAAATCGATCAACGATTTATCCTGATTTGTTTTCCGGTAGACTTATTTCTCTGGTTCAGCTAAATCGACTCGAAGATTTTACTAATTTGTTTTCCAGATAAAGATGATTTAAGTACTCTACTAGTTCAGTTTAAATCGATCAATGATTTATCCTGATTTTTTTTCCGGTAGACTTCTTTCTCTGGTTCAACTAAATTGACTCGAAGATTTTACTGATTTATTTTCCAGATAAAGATAATTTAAGACCTTTGCTGGTTCAGTTTAAATCGATCAACAATTTATCCTGATTCGTTTTTTGGTAGACTTCTTTTTCTGGTTTAGCTAAACAGACTCGAAGCTTTTTTCAATTTGTTTTCCAGATAAAGATAATGTAGACCTCTGCTGGTTCGATTTAAATCGATCAACGATTTATCCTGATTTGTTTTCCGGTAGACTTCTTTCTCTGGTTCAGCTAAATCGACTCGAAGATTTTACTGATTTTTTTCCAGATAAAGATAATTTAAGACCTCTGCTGGTTCAGTTTAAATTGATCAATGATTTATCCTGATTTATTTTCTGGTAGACTTTCTTTCTATATTTCAGTTAAATCGACTCGAAGTTTTTAGTGATTTGTCTCCAGTTATGGATAATTCAAGACCTCTGATGGTTCAGTTTAAATCAACCAATGATTTATCCTGATTCGTTTCTAGTAGACTCTTCCTCTAGTTTAGTTAAAATCACCCGAAGATTTATTCTGATACTTCTTCCAGTTAAAGTCAACAGTTATTTTGGATGGCATCTATAAGCCCATCTCCAACGACTCTTCATTACTTCTCAAAATGGAATCTCTAATCCCATTCCCATTAGAATCAACCGATAGCGTTACATCTTGCACAAGCGAGTGAAAATTTCTGGGCACTTAAGTGTTCATTCATCTTCTACCTTCAAAGTCACGAATGGAGGACAGGTCAATCTGACTCTTCAGGTTTAAGAAGATTGAACAGGGTCAGATGTTGTACCCTAAAATTTTCCCTCCAATTTTCCTCAAGGCATTTTTTCAAGGCTCTTCAAATAGTCAAGGCACTCAAGGTTTGATTAGTCAAGGTATTTCTCCTAGACCAAAGACCTATAACTAGGGTTTGGAATTTTTTCAAGGAAATTTGGTTTGCAAAGGTCTCAAATGGCTTCCATGGTTCTTCATAGGTCATCAATAAGCTTCATGTCAAGTTTCAAGCCCTACATCATAAACTTACTCAATCAATGGGTCAAATGTTTGAAAATCAACTGTATTGGTCAAAAAAGTAAATTGTAGTCAACATACAGTCAAACTTCAAGATTTTTGGTCAACATCAACATTTTGAGGTGATATTCATCATTTGATCAAGGTTTGATCATGATTCCCCAAGGAAAGTCCTTAAATCATCAAAAGTCAAGATTTGTCAAACGAGGGTTTTCCTTAGGAGAAGTCAACTGAACTTTGACCAGGCATAAATTTCAGACACTTCATCAAATTTTCCCTGACCAAAGCTCATTTTTAAGAAAATTCAATTCTTTACAACTTTGTTTTTGTCCTCAAGTCCAAAAAATGCTTCATTTGGAATATATGAGCTCATACATTATAGGTCATTTTCAAAAAGTCAACAAAAGACATTCTTTGTCAAGATAACTTACATCAAGATGATGTCTTCAAAAGAAAAAATGGTCAACTGAGATTATAATGGATCTTGGGATTTCCAAAAAGTCCAAGATCATCTCCAAAATATGAAAATTGAGAAAGTTATGAGTTGCACAAGTTGGGGAATTTTGAGGAATTTCAAAAAGTACACATTAAGCAAAATTGTATTTTTAGACTAATGGGCCTACTTTTTGGACTTCAAGCATGCCCATAATGTCTTAAAGGACCTCTAAGTCCATTTTTGCATGGATTTGGTTTTATTTCTATTTATTTTGACTTTTATTTAATTTAAAATTAAATAAATGAAGATAAAAAGCAAGAAAAATGGGCCATGACATTTTGGCTTGGTTTGATCTATTGAGAGGCCCATATTTTCATACAAGATACATAAAAAATGACCAGGTTCATGCAAGGGACCAAAATGGAAAGGATCTCACTTTTTGGCATTTTTTCAAGTCTTGATTTCTTGGTTTTAAAACAAGTTATTACTTGATTTCTTTCCATGATTTGTATGCCTCCCTCCTCACACTATATAAAGGACAACAACTCAAGCCAAGACACGGACAGAAACTGCCTGAAAGAAGCTCTCCAAAATTCACTAAAATTATCCAAAGTTGTGAAAATCTAAAACGTATTTCCAGCCTTCCACAGTACAAACAAGTGATCAAACACTACTCCTAAGGTTCCCAGGAATGAATCTGTCCCTTTTGCCAGACGATTGCACGCCCAGAATCGCAGTTCTAAGCACGCCGATTGTAAGTATTTTTTTGAAACTCTAAAATTAGATCCAAGCATATTTAACTGTTTACATGTGTTAGTGATGAAGCTTTAGACATGTTTGGACCCTTAGAAGCAAGCTCTAACATCATGATCCATACATACCATCGTTAGGGCATCAAGAACATTTTGGTTCTGATCTCACGATGTAGGACAATTCAGATAGAAATAACATCGAATTCGGACTCAGGGAAATTTTTTAAGGGGGTAGGGTCATCTTGATTCCTTAATTGCCGCTATTTTTTCAGGTTGGATCTCCGAGCCACCAGAGAAGACAATCGAAAAGTTGACTCTGGTGGCAGGCGTGTCCTCTCATAATTGGTCCATTCAAATATCCCACGTGCGCATTTTGACTTTTTTTGAATATTTGTGTTTTCATAATATTAAAATTTGTTTGTATTTGAAACAATGAAAGAACAGCTGGCCCAATGGTAGAGTACACGCGTTTAAGGCATACCTCCCTCATGCCCTGGGTTCGATCCAGGCGTGAGGGAGTTTTATTTTTCTAATATCTTCATTTCAGATCATGTGCAGCGCGTAATATCCAGCAACTATGCACCTTCAACTACAACTCTTAGATTCAGATCAAATGCTCTTAAGTATGCAGCCTATGGTGGACTTTCCCTGGAGCGTAGCATGGGAGTACATAGAACCCAACCATTTGTTGGGATCAGTTTAATTTGGGCCTGCCATTTTTTTAGATCTCACCCCCTAATCTTTTTTGGCAGTTCCTGTTCATTTTGTTTTTGGGCCTCAAGGCTTCAACATTGCACCCCCTAGTTTGCTTGCTGCAAGCCCATTCCATTTTATTTTATTTTTTAATATCTCATTTTAATTCTTTTCTTTTTAATTAGTCTTTTTCCATTTTACTAAAAAAAATTATAAAATTAAATAAATATTAGACTTAGGATTTAATTAATTAAACTTTATTTTTACAATAAAATTAATTAATTTAATCATTTTGAGTTTATTTTGTGAATTAAAATTCAACTGGAGTTAGGTTTATAATTCAATTATATTTACAAAAATAAGCAAAAATATTTCTTTCTTTTGTCGTTTAGATATTGTAGGGCTTTCTCTTCTCTGCGTAGTAATTTATTTTATTCGCATTTTTATTTTTAAATATTATGTAATTGACTATGGATTGTAATAGCTTAATCTAGGATCTTTACATTTTCTTATCCCCAAATTTTTTGGTTTGTAAATCCCCCACCCCGAAGCCTTGTGATAGCGTAGCTTAAATTTCCGTACTTTATTTTCTGTACATATATTAATTGCTAGATGAATGTTAATAGGAATGCATGATAAGATCTGAAAATAAACGGTAGAAAAACCTAATGTTTAAAGATAAATAAACTGAAACACAACACACTCGCACATGCGCACCTCTAAGGTACCTCCACTTGTTGCCTTCGGAAAAACAAACAGTCACGACTCTTGAAAATTGTAGAGCAACCTTCAATCCAAGGTAAGGGTGGGGTTTTGACTCTATAATTGGGTTTATGATGCATGTTACATGGGAATTAGGTTGTGTGAAATTTTTACTGTATGTGATGGTTGTATGGATAAATTATTGTTTTGCATCTATGATAATTGTGCTAATATTATAGCGATTCAATCAATGAATTGAGTATTGGAATTATCATATATTGATATGGGTAGAATTGTTAAGTTGGCCTGAGATTATAAGCAGGAAAGGAATTACCGATCGCAAGAAAATTGGACGAAGTTGTAGAACTACAACTGTAATATTGGACATGTGCCGAGCGGCACATGTGTGTTGATGAAGGGTGCTGACCGGCACCATGCCTTTATGACGAGGGGCACGATCCTGCATGCTGAGGGGCATGAATCCATTACCCAGAATTTCTTTAATTGTTCCTGTGTTTTCCTATGCGTGGTCTGCTATTTAGTATTTTATTACAGTAAATGTATGTAGCAGGATTTGGAAAAAGAATGAATCACATTAGAGTTTATCTATTAGTAACAGAAGTGATCAAATTGTAAATTATCATAAGTAATAGTAGCAAATATTTAGCAAGGTTAATTATTAAATTGCAGAATTAATAATTGGTATAGTTTTAGTTGCATAATTAGCAGTAAATAATAGAAGCATTAGTACCCGAAATATATTAGCAGTAGAGGTGATTTAAGTAGCAGGATAATAATAGTTCCACTAATTTAACAGAAAACTATTAAAGAGGCTTATGGCAGAATAATTTAGTGGAAGTACTTTAGTAGGAACGTGTTAATAATAATATTGGCATTATTAATTATTAAAGTTGCAGGTGATGATTTTTTTTGTGTTCCCTCTATTGATTGCAATTATTAAGTTATAGGCTTATGACAATGTAGTTATATGTTGTTGTTGTTGATGTTGCATTTAATCATGTTGTCGCATACATCGCATATCAAGTTGGAGCTGATGCTCATTAAGTTGGCCTAGATTGGAAAAATATTAAGTTAAAGGCTTATGCCTTGTTGATGCCTCTATTTATTGACAGATTATTAAGTTTGGAGTTTTTCTCCATTGGTACCACATGCATGTGCATAGTAATGAGTTGCATTCCACGTTGTATATTTGAGTTGTTATGTGGATAAATTGTTTATTATGTTTCGTGGATGTTTTGTTGTGATTGATGTTGTTTAAAGTTATGAAGTGGTGATTTTGCATAGACTAATTCTAATGTAATATTTATCATACATTCGATTATATTGTTCGATATCTCACCCCTTCTGTTTGAATGTTACCCCGATGTTGGCAACATACAGGTAATCTAGAGTGAATGAGGTTTACCTTCAGTAGTTCGAGTCAGTGTCATTACTCTGATACGTAACACTCAGGGGATGAATGCTTGTTGTTTTATTGTTGTTATTATTTCAGTTGATTGAAACTTAAGTTGTTGTTCGTTAAATACTTATCATTTGAAGTTGTTTCAGTTGGATAAAGTTGTTATAATCTTTTAAGTTGAATATTTGATTCTGCTGCAAAGTTATGGAAGTTGTTGATTTTTAAAAAAATTATGTTGTTGTTGGTTCATCCAAGTTAATGTGTTATGTATCTGTAATGAATACCGTCATATTAAGTTGAAATTATAGCATCCTGATTCGGTTGTCGAATTTTTATAACTCTGATTTCATATATATTGTCGGGTAGAATTGGGGTGTTATAAAGTTGGTATAAAGCAAGTCGGTATGTCCGGCCAAGTTTTCTAATGTTGTTTGTTCTTTAGTATGTGACAAGTGTGTGAAACAATGTCGATGCTTGCTTGATTTTTTAATTGCTTGTATGCATGAGTTGGTTTAAAGATAAGTGGGGGAGAAGATTTGCTTCTCGGATATGTTTCGGTTGTAAGATGTTAGTTCAGTATGCTGTTGATGGAGACAGTGCGAGTATTGTTGAAGTTTTATTGTTTCCCGAATTCGAAGGTGGCGTGGATTCAAGATTTTGTTTGTTAGTCAAGTTGGAGCGTCTTGAGGGAGGATGATCGAACATTGTTGATGTTTACTTCTCAAAGGGATGAGGAGCAATGTAATGGTTGTTGATATACGAGTATAGTGTAAATTCCCTATGTTTCTGAAGGTAATTATTAAGTAACAAGGATAATTTTAGAAGATGGAATTTATAAAGTTGTGATGTTCAGCGCTGCTGGTGAATTGTGAAGTTGTCGGTTTGAGTAGCCCTTGCATAAGATTTCGATGTCTGAAAGGTGATAGAGTGACATATTGTTGTAGACCTTGTCGTGGGATCCTTGTGCGTGATTGTAAAAGTTGTTGAAGTTGTTAGAATGTTTTGAATTGCGAGTCAGAGTCAGAAATGCGAGGAGATGAGTATGATTTTAAGAGTGGTAAGTGTTGGTACTGGTGCAAAGAAATTTTGTTCTGATGTTATCGTAAGGTGTGTAATAGTATATTGTTGCATGGTGTCAGTGTTCGTATTTTTGGATAACTTTGGACATTCATATCTTGTGTTCTGAGTATCGGATTGGTGTTCCATTTGAACCTATGAGGAGATAGAAATATATTCGATCATATGAAAGTGTTTTCAAATGTTGTTGATGCATTCCATATGGAGGAACTCTGAAATCGTTTATGGAACTAGAGGCTTTTGGGGCATAAATGATTATTATTGCAGTTGTTCGAGACGAGGTCAAGCATAACATGTTGTTGACAATTAAGTTGAGAAATGAGATGTACGACATTAAAAAGGATAGTCGTTCATCATTTCAAGTATGGAATGTTGCATATGAAGAAAGTTTTGTAGAACTAAAGAAAAGAGTGACGACTGCTCCGATATTGGTTTTGCCTAATCTAAGTGAGTCATTTGTAGTGTATTATGAATGCGTCTAAGATGGGACTTAGTGGTGTGCTAATGCTGAATGGACAAGTTGTTGCTTGGGCTTCTAGATAACTCATAGTTCATGAGAGTAATTATCCTACGTGTGACTTAGAGTTAGCAGTGGTGGTGTTTATGTTAAAGATTTGGAGACATTATCTTTTTGGTTCTATATTTGAATTATTTATCGACCATAAGAGTTTAAAGTATTTATTTGATCAGAAGGAATTGAATATGAGACAACGAAGATGGTTGGAGTTATTGAAGGACTGTGATTTTGGTTTGAATCATCATCCAGGTAAAGCTAATGGCGTGGCTGATGTTATAGGTCGAAAGACTTTACAGATGTCGGCAATGATGGTTAAAGAATTGGAATTAATTGAATAGTTCAGAGATGTGAGCTTAGTTTGCGAAGTGACACCGAAGAGTGTTATGTTAAGGATGTTGAAGATTAAGAATGATTTTCTGGACAGTATCAAAGAAGCTCTGAAGTTAGATGTCGAATTGGCAGATTCGATGGTTGGACTCGATCAGTATGAGAATTATGATTTCAAGTTAGATGCGCAGGGTATGTTATGATTCCGTAATCGAATTTGTATTCCTGATAATGCGGAGATGAAGAAAGTAATTCTTGAGTTGGAGGATACTTAACCTTCATATGAGGCTAAGTGAGTGTAATATAGATCGTGTAATATGTTGAGCGGTAGTGTCTCATCGATAAAATCGAATGAGAGGGAAATTATGGGAGTATTTGTAAACCTCATTGGAAATTGTTGGACTATGGTGCTTTAGGTGACTTGAGTACAAGTTCTAAGGGAACATTATTATAGTTTGGTAACGATGGTTTATACTCCATTATGGTTGTTGGCTATCTATTGACAAATTGAGGAACTGATCACCCTTAATCTCTTGTTGATAGTAGACGAGATCGTGTTGGATAGTATAGATTTGTCTTACTGTCTTAATGGTGTGTAAAGTGATTGATGTTATATCGTGAGGATAGTCGCTCACTAGTTTGTGTGAATTAATAGAGGAGTGGCTAGGAAAGAGTTGAGACGTATTGAACAATTCAGAGCAGTAGGTTTATATGTGAGCTAACGCCGCAAAGTGAAAAATTGAGAATATCAAGTGAACAACGATTTTATAATGGATGTTAAAGAATGTCTGAAACTTGATTGAAACTTGTAAACCATATAGCTGGCGAAAATTTTAATGAGGTCGGTGACTTAAGATGGATTATCATAGTAGCGCATTTGAAGCGTGATGTGGCCCAGTTGCTATGTGTGTACGACTCATTAGAAGTGAAGGATTAAAACATCAGAAGCCTATGGAATGGTGTGTCTTAATCTACATGCTTGATTTGGTGGATTGTAGATATATGGATGATGTGCCAGGGTGTTGTGTTTCTCGTAAACATTTGCTGATTTTATAAGGATATTAATGTGGTTGTTGGTTGATGGTGAGTTGTGTGTATACTTGTTGAGTTATACTGTTAAGTCGACATTATAATAATTTTGTTCCCTTTGTCGTGATTTTGTTGTTGGTTACTGTAAATGATGGATAGTACCCCATAATATGACGAAGTTGATTATGTTGGCTACGTTGATGTCACTATAAGGGTGATACAACGATATGAATGGAATTATTGATATTTTGTTGATAATTGACACACACATACACACACACACACACACAGATATATATATATATATATATATATATATATATATATATATATATATATATATATATATATATATATATATATATATATATATATATATATATATATATATATATATATATATATATATATATATATATATATATATATATATATATATATATATATATATATATATATATATATATATATATATATACACACATGGGAATGAAATGGTGTATGTGTTTTGGTGTTGGGAATGTTGTTAAGATGACAAGGTGATGTTGTATATCCAAGTATAAGTGTGTTACTAATTTAAAATGTTGATATGTCAAAATATTATTAAAGTGGTTGATAAGTTGTTAACGATTATGTCGTGGAGGTGTTGAATGATTACCATGTGTGTAGTCGATTTAAATCTTGTTGAGTTATTGTTATGTCGAGAAAGTAGTGGTCAAAGTATTGCCATACGCGACTTGGGGATCTGAACGTGTGATGCAAAATTCGCGTTAAGAGTGGTAGTATCGAGTAGATTTTCGAGGACGAAAATATTCTAAGTGGGGGCGAGTTGTAACACCTGTTTATTTAATTAATTATTTAATTATATTATTTTTGGATTATTTGTTGAAGTTGTGAGATGTTGTGGATTATTGGTATAAGTTGTTAGATTATTATTAATTAATTAAGTAGTTGATTAATAATAATAATGCTGGAATTAATGGAATAATATAAGATTAAGTCGTTGGGTTTATTTTGGTGGTATGTAGTATTAAGGGGGTGTGAGAATTAGGCCCAATAACAATGCTAATATTATTAAGTTTGGTTATAATAATAGAAAAATAGGTTTTTATCAAGAAGAAGAAGAATAAGGGTTGGACGAGAGAAAAAGAACGTAGAAGTTACAGAGAAGAGGAAAAGAGGAAAAGCGGGATTTGATCGGAAAATTGTAGAGCAACCTTCAATCCAAGGTAAGGGTGGGGTTCTTACTCTATAATTGGGTTTATGATGCATGTTATGTGGGAATTAGGTTGTGTGAAATTGTTACTGTATGTGATGGTTGTATGGATAAATTGTTGTTTTGTATTTGTGATAATTATGCTAACATTGCAGCGATCCAATCGATGAATTGGGTGTTGGAATTATCATATATTGATATGGATATAATTGTTAAGTTGGCCTGAAATTATGAGCAGGAAAGGAATTATCGATCGCAATAAAATTGGACGAAGTTGTAGAACTACAACTGTAATATTGGACATGTGCCAAGCGGCACATGTGTGTTGATGAAGGGTGTCGACCGACACCATGCCTTTATGACGAGAGGCACGATCCTGCATGCCGAGGGGCATGAATCCATTACCCAGAATTTCTTTAATTGTTCCTGTGTTTTCCTGTGCGTGGTCTGCTACTTAGTATTTTATTACAGTAAATGTATGTAGCAGGATTTAGAAAAAGATTGAATCACAGTAGAGTTTATCTATTAGTAACATAAGTGATCAAATTGTAAATTAGTATAAGTAATAGTAGTAGATATTTAGCAAGGTTAATTATTAAATTGCATAATTAATAATTGGTATAGTTTTAGTTACAGAATTAGCAGTAAATAACAAAAGCATTAGTACCTGAAATATATTAGCAATAGAGGTAATTTAAGTAGTAGGAAAATAATAGTTTCACTAATTTAACAGAAAAATATTAACGAGGCTTATGGCAGAATAATTTAGTGGAAGTACTTTAGTAGGAACGTGTTAATAATAATAATATTGGCATTAATAATTATTAAAGTTGCACGTGATGAATTTTGTTGTGTTGCCTTTATTGATTGGAAATTATTAAGTTGTATGCTTATGCCAATATAGTCATACGTTGTTGTTGTTGATGTTGCATTTAATCATGTTGTCGCATAGATCACATATCAAGTTGGAGTTGATGCTCGTTAAGTTGGTCTGGATTGGCAAAATATTAAGTTGAAGGCTTATGCCTTGTTGATGCCTCCATTTATTGGCAGATTATTAAGTTGGGAGTTTTTCTCCATTGGTACCTCATGCATGTGCGTAGTAATGAGTTGCATTCCACGTTGTATATTTGAGTTAGTTGTGTGGATAAATTATTTATTATGTTTCGTTGATGTTTTGTTGTGATTGATGTCGTTTAAAGTTGTGAAGTGGTGATTTTGCATAGACTAATTCTAATGTAATATTTATCATAAATTTAATTACATTGTTCGATATCTCACCCATTTTGTTTGAAGGTTACCCCGATGTTGGTAACATGCAGGTAATCTAGAGTGAAGGCAGTTTACCTTCAGTAGTTCGAGTCGGTGTCATTGCTCTGATACGTAACACTTGGGGGGATGAATGCTTGTTGTTTTATTGTTGTTATTATTTCAGTTGATTGAACCTTAAGTTGTTGTTCGTTAAATACTTATTATTTTAAGTTGTTTCAGTTGGATAAAGTTGTTATATTCTTTTAAGTTGAATATTTGATTCCACTGCGAAGTTTTGGAAGTTGTTGATTATTAAAAAAAAAGATTAATTTATGTTGTTGTTGGTTCATCCAAGTTAATGTGTTATGTATCTGTAATGAATACCGTTGTATTAAGTTGAAATTGTTGCATCCTAATTCGGTTATCGAATTTTTATAACTCTAAGTTCATATATATTGTCGGGTAGAATTGAGGTGGTACAACAATAGCCACCCAAGTCGTTGCTTCTGGGTACAGAGTGATGACTTTAACACCTGATCATGGAATGTGGTCGTCTTGTAGGGAAATGAGTGTTTCCTATTGCGCCTTTCTCGCGGGGAGATGCGGAGTTGGTAGTTGGGAGCTTTAAACTTGAAGAGGTAGCGTGTTTCAGGTAGTGTGCTAGCGAAGCGGCGCAATGATGACCTAGGGGCTAGGGTGTAATAATGATGACGCTAGGGTTTCCCAAGAGTGTGTCTTGCACGCACGGATGGCCTCAGCTATAAATATGAGAGGAGCAGGGTGTTTAGTGTTTTTCGTCTTCTCTCTCAACTTCTCGTAATAGCTCGACCGTTGACCACCGTCGTTTCTTGGGATTTGTCGCTCGCAGCTTCTACTTCCAATTGTTGTACCCCAAAATTTTCCCTCTCTTTTCTCAAGATATTTCTCACAAAGATCTTCAATGGTCCAAGCTGGCACAAGTATTGACTAGGTCAAACCACCTCCCAAACATTATTGCTTCAAATTAGGGTTTTGGTTTCCACAAGGATAATTGGAATTCTAATGCCTCAAATGAATTTCATGGATCATTATAGACCTCCAAGAATACTCATGTCAACTTTCAAGTTTTGTATCACAAATTTGCTCAGTCAATTGCTCAAATGACTAAAGATCAGTTGTATTGGGTAAAAAGTCAATTGTGGTCAACCTACAGTCGAACTTCATGATTTTTGGTCAACATCAACATCTTAAAGTCCCATTCATCATTTTATCAAGTATTGATCATAATCTCTCAAGAAAGGCACTCAATTTACCAAAAGGGCAAAATGGTAAAAATTACGGTTTTGATTGTATTTGACTGATCAGGGACTTTTGACCTAATGCATGATCTAATGGCTTGAAACAAAATCTCAAGGATTCAAATACAACATGATTGACTTAATTTCATGGCTCAAAACATTTCTCAAGATCAATTGATTGATAACTGAAATTCAGTCAACTGATGAAAAGTCAACTGATACACCAAAAGTCAAACTTTGACTTTTTGATCAAAATTGAGTTTCAAAGATAACAATTCATCAAGACATTCAAAAATATGAAGATTGATCATCAAGAAATCAAGAAAGTAAAAATTCAATTTGAAAAGTCAAACTTTTCAAGACTTAGAAATTTTTGTGTTTTTAAACATGATAATTTCATAACTTCATGACATTTTTTCACCAAGATGCGAGATGATTCAAAGAAAACCTTTAACATAAAAGTTGTAGATCTTGATTATACCTACAACTTTGCTTTACTGATCATGTCCTAGAAATGCTTGGATTTTTAATTATAAATTCATGAAGTCATGCACTTTTTCTTAAACACTTAGTGAAATTTTGACCTAATTCGATCAGGATTTTGACCTAACTTCTTGGCCAATTTTCACATAGTTCCAATTTGATTTTGCAAAAATGGAAAACATGAAAGTTGTAGAGGATGTTCCAAGATTTTCAAAATGTCTAAGAACTTAATGATATCATTTTTGAGCTAAGATAATCGAAGGCAAGAATTTGGACATTCATTCTTGAATTATAGGTCATTTTTGTAATGAACAAGAATTCAAATATCATAGCCATGCTGCATAGTCTTGCTTTGCAGGCTTCAAATTTATGTTTCACTCCATAATTAATTGTTTACACAATTGATTGAGCCGTTATCCAAGTGTTTGAGTCATTATCCAAATCAAATTGCCATTTAGGGAAAAAGTTCATACTTCCATTTTGGAAAAGTGACTTTAATCACAAATTCCACTTTCCTTGAGCTTTGTATTTGTTCGTTTTACACAAGAATCCTCTATAAACTCAGAGAAAGCATGTATAAAGTTGTTATACACCCTACCTTGCATTGAAACCATGTTTGTCTAAGCTTGGTTCAAAAACAAGTCAAAATCCATAACATGTGATTTTGTACTTCTGACTTCTCCAAGCTTCCAAACCCTTTTCCTATAAATTAAACCTTCATTCACAAGCATGGACACGAATTCACAAGCCCTCAAGAACCCCCACTCTCTCTCAAACCATAAATTGCAACACAAGCACAAAAACTTATCATTTCTGACTTTGAAACCTAATCTTCAAATCTACTTGTGCGTTTTCACTTCTAATCCATCACAAAGCTTCTAATAAACATATAGAGGCTATCCCAATCCCTGTCTTACAACTGTAACACCATCTTCATCATTTTCCATAACCAAAAACAAAGCATTGCAGTTGGACTTCTCCAGAACATTTCAGCCACCCTTAACTCAAGCTAAGCATTACATTAGCTTCCTAGAAACTCAAGGAAGCTAACCTGATCATTGCATCACTTTGAATCAAGCTCATTTGCGAAACATGAAATCCATTTTTGAGGTAAGTTTTTTAATTTTGAAATCTTCATATAGGCATGTTAGCTTTCCATTTTCAAAGATAAAATGTAGATATCATAGCCCTGAAACTGACCATGTCCTTAGAATTCATTTATGTTGCCTGAGTAGAGAGAATTTTAGAGTTGAACTTTCTGAAAAAGTTAGGTCAAATTTGGTACCATTAGAAATTCTCATTCATATTTGATTTATAGCTTATGATATTTCATGGTTGAATTCGTATGGAAAAATGGAGCAACTTTCATGTTTGCATTTTTCATTTTGGTTGAGAGATGAAGAAGTTACAAGTTTTAAAAGTATGTTGAAATTTTTGGCGCAAGGTTGAAGATGATACAGCCACAGACTTGTTTTGTAATATAATACATTGGTTTTGTTTTAAACACCGGATGTATAGTCACCCCAGTGGTAGAGAGCGTGTGCGTAAGGCCCTTATTGCTAAAGGGTCCTGGATTCGAGCCCCAGGGACTCCTTTTGTTTTATTTCTTAACATTTTGCTTCATTTTGTTCAAACAACCAGCGTGTTGGGCCTCCAGCAAATGGGACATTACCATTTTACTTCCTCTCACCCCCTGTATGCTAACATCACGTAGCCCATTCAATTTTTTTGTTTTATTTTCTGACTTTACAAAAAATCAATGATGGGCCTAACAAACAAAGTCATTTTACATGTTTACACCTCAAATTATTTCCAAACCCCCCTGACTTGATTTTAGTTTTATTTTATTTTCTATATTCTCTTTATTTTATTTTTATTTTTTAATATTATTATTATTATTATTAACAAAAAATACCAAAAAATATTGTATATTTATTATTTATATATTTAGTATATTTTTATTTTATTTCTTTTAGACAAGAAGACCAAAAACATTTCTTTAACAAATTTATTTTCTTAATTAAATTAATATTAGACCTAGTTTATTTTAATTAAATTAATTCAGAGCTTAGGAGTTTAATTAATTAATTTCCTTCCATTCATTAGGCTAAAACCTTTTCACAAAAAACCCCAAAAATTATTTTCTTAATTAACTTAATTTCTTTTTTCTGTTTAATTTAGGTTTAGTTCTTTTTAAATCCACCTAGACTATAAAATTATTTTATTTCTTTCTATTAGTTTAATTAAGTTAAAACCTTTCATAAAAAACAAACAAAAACAATTTTATTTTCCTTTCACATTACCTTCATTATTCTTGTACAGTATTTGTTCATATTCAATATGGTTGTAATAGTAAATTAGGTTTTATTTGCTTTCATCCCTCATTCGTAAATTTGTACCCCCATCCCTAAATGATGTAATAGTGTAGAATTTTACATTTTTGCAATTTATCATTTTCAATATAAATGTTAGTAATTAGGGTTTGTATGGCAAGACATAAAATCAACAAATAGAAATACCCTAATTCAAAGACAACAAAGCATGAAAACAAACACTTTACACACTTGCACACTAGGGCTAACCTCACTTGTTGCCTAAAGATAAAAACAGTCATGTCCCTCGAACGTGGGATACTTTAGCAATGACCCTCCAATACAAGATCGTAGTCCCTCGATGACCCTTCAATGTTGCCTTCGGTAAAAGATCTTAGACCCTTAAGATAAATTTCTAAGGTATCCTACAATGTTTCCTTCTATGACTATATGATGACCCATGCCCGTCCCTTCACATCCAATGATAGGGCTTCTTATCAATCAATGGTAAGACAGAAATATCTAAAGGAGGAGAAAATGAACAAAGACTTTTTGAGTAGGTAAAACGTTCTTAGTTTCTTGCTCACAACCATTCTCAAAACATCTTTCAAACACACCAACACTTTTCTATAAAATATTTTCAAAAGTCAACACTTTGTACACATTCTTATAGACATGAGAATCATTACAAAGTTCTCCTAAACGAAGGCACTTTTCAAAAATACTTTCAAAAATATCACAAACACATTTCAAACAAAGCATTTCAAAGTGAGCTAGCAACTAAGAGCCCGTAGGAAACTATGGATGAAAAGGGTGCTAACACCTTCCCTTTTCATAACCTACCCCCCGAACTCAATAAAATTTTCAAAAGGTCTTTCATGTTATTTTCACCCTTTCCTTTATTGGATAAAAGAAAAGTCGGTGGCGACTCTTGCTATCTGCAATAATTGCAATAAACGCAAAACACCCAAGTCAGTTCTCCCACCATATTACAGAACTGGCGACTCTGCTAGGAAAATTATTTTAAAAGTGGGGTAACCTTACAGACTAGTTCACTTTTAAATGCTTTCATTATTTGATTTGTTTGCTTTACTCTTAAATGGTTGTCTGGGTTTTGTATAGATCCTCTACCCGGATCGGGGAACATTATTTGGTAAGTAGCAATAGATCGTGGGGATTGTATGAGGTATATCGACATGGTTGAAGTGATAGCTACGTTAGTGTGACACATTTTTTAGTACCAGTATCCCTTGAGTCCAATCAAGAAGAATACGGGGCTACTGTGTGGTGTCGTAATGCACTAAGTGACCTTAGAACCTTTAGTTGAATAACTTGTCCATTAGGAAGTAGTGAGATATCCGGCTTTGGTGCAGTCTAAAGTTGGTTGATACTCGATACTACGCTCATTGAGACCGTACTTTCGGGATATTTCGGTCTCCAATAAAGAGGCTTGTGCTGAAACAATGTCCGATGAAGAAAGATCAATGATATTGAGATTCCCTAGAACCCGTTTACTTTATAGGACAGGTTGAACAAACTAAACTTCAAGAGGGTACTTACCTATAAACCCCAAGCAAGATTAAACCGAAGGACTTGTTTGTGTGCTTGTATATGATTATTTGTACATAACATCATGACATCATACCATAGTATTTTCACTAACCATTTCAAGGACCTAGAGATTTATCTTTGTTATTTTTTGTAGGACATGGCTTCCACTCGCAAGAATACTATCCAAATCAACCTCGTAAGAGTGCCTCCTTAACTTAAAGAGTTAACGTCAAGGGTTCCTGAGAATTCTCCATTCACCAAAAGACATGGCCGACTTCTCAATCTGGTTACCTCAAGCCTTAATGAAGACATGATGAAAGTACTCTTTCAGTTCTTTGAACCATTACACCATTGCTTCACATTTGCTGATTATCAATTGGTTCCTACCATGGAAGAGTTCTCTCAACTATTGGGAGTGCCTATTCTTAATCAAATACCCTTCACCGGTATGAGAAGGATCCAAGACCCGAGGAGATTGCTTTAGCCTTACATTTGCAACGGTCCGACGTTATGGAAAATTGGGAAACAAGAAGTGGTGTTAAAGGTTTTCTAGCCAAGTTTCTGTTTGAGAAGGCTCAACTATTTTGGGATGCTCGGGATTTGCAAGATTTTGAAGAAATGTTGGCTCTTCTGATCTATGGGGTGGTGTTGTTTCCTAACCTGAACCAACTTATAGATGTAAATGCGGTCAAAGTTTTTCTATCTTGTAACCCAGTGCCTACCTTACTCGGAGACATTTTTCATTCTCTCCACGCTCGCACCATGATGAGAATGGGAATTCTTATGTGTTGCACTCATTTGTTGGCTATGTGGTTTATTTCACACCTTCCACGATCTGTTTTGAAGAATGACCAAGGCACGAAGTGGTCTCAAAGGTTTATGTCACTCTCGCATCCAGATATTCATTGGTGTTCTCGATCTTTGGAGGATGTCACCATTATTGACCATTATGGGGAATTCCCTAATGTCCCAGTCCTTGGCATTAGGGGAAGTATCACTTATAATCTTTTCTTGGCTCTATGGAATTTTGGGTATGCTTGAAGGGAAGGTCCTCATGACGTGCTTGTCCAAGGTATTGTATTTGACTATGAGAATGATGTACAAGGTTATCATCAAATATTTGTATGAGCTTGGGGCATGGTGAACAATGTTGATAGAAAAACTTTGGGGCATAAGAACTCCATTCCTTTTGAGCCTTACCTCAAGTGGGTGCGAGCTCGCGCTCAAATCCTAATGATGCCATATGTGGCCATCCTACCTATCATTGTGGAGCCTATTATCAAAGGAGATGTTCCCTACACCATTCTTCATCCTGACATGCCTACTACTCTCGAAGAATTTCAAATATCATGGATTCAACTCAAAGGAGAGCAACACACCTTTGAAACCCAATTCTTCGCAAGCAAGAAGGAGGTTTTGGAGCTCACAAGGCAACTTCATGAAGAGCGAAGTTTGAAAGCCTAAATTGCACCAAAGAGGATACACCCATGGGAAGCTTGAGTCCTTTTGTATCATCTTTGTTCCTTTCGTTGTAAGCCCAGGAGGCATTTGTAATTCATGAACTTATTAATACAATTAATGTTTTGTTTCCTTTTTGTTTAAGCAAATTTAAATATAAAAACTCCTTGAAAGCATTGCATGTGCATAACATGCATCATATCATAAGCAGGTTTTCCGACATAGGTTTCCTCATCTTTCTACTATTTATTTCAGTACAAGATGGATCTCGAGAAAACTGTGAAGGACTTGCAAGCTCAAAACTCTCAGTTTCAAGAAACTCTTCTCAACTTAGCAAAGGGGCAGCAAGAAATGGTGACACTTCTTGTCACAAAGAAGAAGACAAAGAAGAAAGTTGTAATCAGCATGGGGAAGAGATTCAAAGGTCCAATCCTACAAGTTCAAGTTGAAGAAGACTCCTTCGAGGAGGATGATAATCAAGATGAAGATGCTAGAAGTACCCGTGCTGGGGGCGGAAACAATCAAATCTCTAAAGATGAAGATTTTTTTTATGAGCAATATCCACCAGCCGACGACAATTATAAGCAACTAGAAGACATATTAAAAGTTGTGGAAATCCAAGTTGTGTCTGGCTTGGACTTCGGTGACTTAGGTTTGGTTCTTGGGGTAGTCATTCCCCACAAATTCAAGATTCCCGCTTTTTCCAAGTACGATGGTGTCTCATGCCCGAAGCTTCATCTAAGATCTTACGTCCGTAAAATTCAGCCGCATACCACTGATAAGAAAATGTGGGTGCACTTTTTTCAAGAAAGTCTATCTGGGACGCAGTTGGAGTGGTTTTACCAATTGGAAGGGACTAACATCCATACTTGGGAGGATTTGGCCACTGCTTTTTACCGCCAATATCAATATAATGTTGATCTTGCACCAACTAGGGTGAAATTGCAAGGAATGACCATGGGTGCCAATGAAGGCTTCAAAGAATATGCTCAAAAATGGAGAGACCTGGCTAGCAGGGTGCAGCCACCTTTGAATAAAAGGGAGTTGGTAGATATGTTTATGGGAACATTGACTAGACCATTTTTCAACTTGTTGATTGGAAGTTCATCATCTGGATTCACTGAATTGATCTTGACTGGTGAGAAGGTTGAAAGCGGGATTAAAAGAGGGAAGATACCCATGGCCTCCACTTCAAATGCTGTAAAAAAACCATTTATTAGTAAAAAAGGAGACTAATGCTGTGTATGGGTCAAGAAGCCATGCTAAGAATGATCGTCATCATTCAGTAGGGGTTGTGTTAATCTCCAATCCAACTCCAACTCAACGACCGTGTCAACAAAATAATCAACAAAGATCGGATGTCCAAAGAAGACAGTTTACTAAAATAAATATGCCACTATCTCAAGCTCTGCAACACCTATTAAAAGCTGATTTGGTGAACTTGCAAGATCCTCCTTCCAACCCTAACACTGCTTCTCAAAAATACAACCCCAATGCCAAGTGTGCTTACCACTCAAACAGTCCCAGACATGATACCAATGATTGTTGGTCTCTAAAGAATAAAATCGAAGACCTCATTGATAACAAGACAATTGAATTTGACCCTCCGTCAACTCGCAATGTAATCACTGCACCTATGCCAAATCATGGCAAGGGTGTCAATGTTGTTGAAGATGCCTCTTTTGTCGCCTCCGTCAAAGATTTAACCACTCCTTTGAAGACTAATAAAAGGTATTCGTTGAAAGTCGGGGTATTCCCTGGTTGCCTTGAAGATTGTTACTGTTGTACTATACAAATTAACGGTTGTGAATGGCTTAAGAAAGGTGTCCAACACCTGATGGATATCCATGAGATTCTATTTGAAAGAACTCCACCTGTTAAAAGTTTGACCCAAAGGGTATCTTAATAATTTAAAGACGTATCCATCATTACCATCTCCAATAAACCTATTGGGCTCACCTCTAAAGGTCCTATTAGTATTCCCAATGAACCAAGAATAGTGCCACTAATTATCACAACATTGGGGCCAGTCCCCTACTCTTCTAATAAGGTTATGCCCTGAAATTATGGGGCGAAAGTGTACTACGATGGTATCAAACAAGATTCCTGGATTGATGACGATGAAACTTCTGACATTACAAACATTGTTGGATCAAGTAAAGTTACTAGGACGGGGAGGATCTTCTCTCCATATATTTCACCTCAGACAAACACTACTACACCCATTTGTATTACTGCTGTTAAACTTGTTGCTGATACTGGAGGAAAGGAAAAAATGACTGAGCCTGCCAGGACGGAGGTGCCCTGTGATGCGGTGGGAGAACTGACTTGAGGTTTCATGTTTTATCGCAAATGTTGCGGTTAGCAAGAGTCGCCACCGACTTTTCTTTTATCCAAAAGGAAAGGTGAAAAAGCACAGGAAAGACCTTTGATATGTTTTCTTGAGTTCGGGGGGTAGATTGTGAAAAGGGAAGGTTCTAGCACCCTTTTCATCCATGGTTTTCCATGGGCTCTTAGTTACTTTCTTATATCACTTGCTTTGGTTTGTTTGAAATGGTGTTTGGTGTGATTTTGAAAGTATTTTGTAAAAGAGGCCATTCGTTTAGGCAATCTTTGTAATGATTCTCGTTCTAAGAATGTATACAAAGATGTTTGTCTTTTTGGAAATGTTTTCAATATTGGTAAGATGTTTTTGAAATGTATGTGTTTGTTTTGAAAATATCAAGGATTGTTTGCTTGAAATGAAGCAAGTAACTTAGAAGCTATCTACCTACTCAAATGTTTTTCTTGTGTATTTTCTATTCCTTTGACATTGTTGTCTTACCATTGATTTGGTAAGCAACCCTATCTTTGGATGTAAACGGAACGGGCGTGGGTCATCGTATAACCATGATAGCAATGTTTGCAAAGTATCTAAGCATTTTAGCAGGACCAAGATCATTTTGTTTAGGCAACTTTTGAATAGCGCCATCAAGGGGATATGATCTTATATTTGTTTTGTTTTGCCAAGATACTTCGCATGCGTAACATGGCCATTTTATTTTAGGCAACCAAGTGGGAGAAACCCTAAGGGTGCTTGTGTGCAAAGTGTATCATTTTTCATGCTTTTGATTTTGTCTTGTATTTAGGGTTTTCTATTTTGCTTTTAATTTGTTCTTGTCATACAAACCCTAATTACTAATCATGGCATATGAAAGTAATAAATTGCGTAATATAAATATACTAAGCTATTACAACAATTTTATGGGAATGGGGAATACAAGTTTGAATGGGGATTTGCACAAAGATAAAGCTAAATATATTATTACAACCAAATCGAATTCGCGCGAATTAAAATAAATATAATACAATATTTAAAATATAATGCAATATGTATGTAAAGAAAAGATATTTTATATCTTGTTTTTTGTGTAAAAAAAATATTTAATTTAAACCTAAAAAAAGGGAAAAATATTTAATTCTTTTGAAAGGGATTAAACCCTAATTTTCATTTAAAATAAAATAATGTTTCTATATTATTATTTTGTGCATTTTTTGTATGAAATGATAAATAATATTGTATATAAATATTAAAAATTAAAATATGTGCAAAAAATAAGTATTTGTAAATAGGAAATGTAAAATAAAAATATTAAGTATATTTAATTATATTTTTAAGTTTATTAAGAAAATAAATTACATTTTATCAAAATAAATTAAATTTTTATGTGAGAAATAATAAATAAAATAAAATAAAAGTGTAAAAATAATTAAGTTATTTTTTAGGATTTTTTATCATTAAAGAAAATAATTAAAAGTATTAAATATAAAAAATGAAAAAATGAAAAAAATATGAAAGAGTTAGCAGGGGGTGTAATAGCAAATCAGGGGTGGTGTTTAGCAAAAACAAAAAGGCCCAAGAAGCAAAAAGCCCAAGACAACTTTGTCCATCTCCTGCCTTCTCCTTCCTCGCGCCATAGCCAGTTCAACCTGTAACTTCCTCATGCTTGCATAAAAATGAAAACTTATAACATGAAAAATGTAGCATTTGAACTCACGATTCCAACCATATAAATTATGTAATCTAACTATCAAAGATCAAAGAGAATTTTAAAATCCCTAATTTATGACCTAAAATTTTCAGAGATTTCAAACTCCAAATTCTCTTAGCACAAGTAATATAAATGCAAGATAATGATATGTACAACTTCATTATGATGAGAACTACATTTTTTATTCACAAATCGTGGCTTGAGGTTGCCTGTATAAGGAGATAGAGTTTGAAAAAATACCTCCTTCAGTTGGAATCGTGTATGATAATGCAGGGACTTTAATGGAAGCCTGATGATTGTTTGAGCTTCCTTGAACTTCCCTAAATCTATTCCAACCCTTACCTTGCTCTGAAGATGGCTAGAACTCCCTGACCAAGTCCAACTGCAAGCTTCAAAGTTAACAATGGCAAATGGTGAAACAGAGGTTACAGAACATGGATGATGGTTTGAATGAGTTTGATATCTAATATGTAAGATGTTTGGATGAGTTAAACACAAAACGCACGAGCCAAATGAGAGTTGGATGAGTTTGTGCAGAAACTGTATGCTTGAGCAGGTTTTTGGTGTTTTTCAGTTTGAGAGAGTTTCAGGTCCTTGCCGAGCGTTTTATGTGTTGTACATTGTTTGCATATTAGTATATAAATGATCTAAAGTCAGCTCTATATCAGCTGTACAAGCCCTAGCCTTTTTGCCACTTTTCTTGTACTTGAAGCAAGTTGACAAGATAAAACTCTCATGCTTGTACCAACTTGCTTTAGGGTTGATATGAGTTTGTACAAGTTTCTTGGGACCTGTGTGGTTTGTATGCATCAAGGGGACAGGTTCAAAGTTCCAAGTTAACAAGTTTGCAAAAGTTTCCCTTTATGAAAATGGCAATGGAACCTTTTTGCCCAAAATGGAATTACAAGTTGTGTAAAAGTTCAAAAGCATGGATAGAGGCTTTGTCAACTGTGTAAGCATTTAATTAAGGAGTGTGTAGCAAGTTTAGGACCTGTAAAGCATGAAATAGCCAGCATAGGTTTTGTTTGCAACTTGGTTCTTCATGAAAATGGCTTGAACGAAAAGTGAGAAAATGACAACTTCCTCTCTTCGATTCTCCCTACTCAAAAATGATCTTGGAGAGTTCTTTGACATTTTGGAAAGCTTGCAATATGCTCTATAATCCATATTTGAAATGCATTTTGAGATACCTCTAGGAACTAGGTGAAAAATTGCCATGAAGTTGGGTCCAAAACCTACCTAAATTAGGGCAAAATTTCACTAAGTTAAGAAGTTTATGACCATGTATTCACAAATTTATAACTTGATATCCAAGCATCTTTAGAGAAACGTTTGTGAAGCAAAGTTGTATATTTCATGGAGATCTACAACTTTCATGTTGGGAACTTTCTTTGAATCAAAATGCATCATGGTGAAAAAATGGTGTAAAGTTGAGAAAAAATAAGAAAATATTTATACTTAGAAAAATTCTAAGTTATGAAAATTTTCAAATTAAAACCCTAATTTTCAAATTATGTTTTCTTGGTGAACAAGTTTCACATTTTGACATATCTTGATGAATTATGACCCTTGGCACTTGATTTTGACCAAAAAGTCAAAGTTTGACTTTTTAGTGTACAGTTGACTTTTGATCAGTTGACTGCAAATTTCATCTGTCAATCCAATGAACTTGAGATGTTTTGAACCATGTAATTGGGTCAAGATGATGCAATTGAATCCTTGAAATCATGCTTGAACTCAATTGGTCAATTGCTAGGTTAAAAATCAGAAATTGCCCTTCCTCAGTCAAAACCCTAATTTTACCATTTTGCCCTTTTGATGATTTGATCAAATTTCTTGAGGAATTGTAATCCAAACTTGATCAAATGGTACATATGAGTCTAAAATGTTGATGTGGATAAAAAATTATGAAGTTTGACTGTAAATTGGCCATGGTTGACTTTTTCCCCAATACAGTTGATTTTTAGGTCAACTGTCCAATTGACTGATCAAAAATGTGGTTCAAGGCTTGAAACTTGTCATGAGCAATCTTAGGGATCCAAAATGATGTTTGAAAGTCATATGAAGCATTTATGGTCCAAAAATACTTGTGCAAACTCAAATCCTAATTTTAGGTTATCAGTGCAAGATGAGATGCCTTGAGCTGACCAAATCCTAATCTTGTCTTGAGTCAAGGAAGTCTTGTGAGATAAGTCTTGATAAATGAGAGGGAATATTTTGGGGTATAACAGCTGCCCCTGTTCAATCTTCTTGAAGGATACGCCATCCTGATAGTTATTCATATTTCAAGTTCAGATACAGTACGGATACGCTCCAGACACGGACGCTATCCTGATACTTATTCAGATTTCAAGTTCAGATACAGTACAGATACGCTCCAGACAGGGTGGCCATTCTGTTACTCATTCAGATTCAAGTCTAGATACAGCTCAGATACGTTCCATATACGGACACCATTCTGATACTTATTCTTTTGACTTACAACTTACAATTCAACAAACATTCTTGGATGTCATCTACAAGCCCATCTCCAACAAGATTCTATCACTTCTCCAAATGGCATCTTTAAGCCCATCCCCTGTTGAACCCAAATATTTACCCTCTTGATTTAGGCTTATGTTTTATCATGAATATCATATTGCATTGCATTCATACATTGTGATGGGGTCAAAGTACTTTGGTTATCATCTTCCTTAAGCTTTGAAGGTTGGTTGCTTTGACAAGTTGCTCAAGTAGAACCTTGTCATTTGAACCTATAAATCTTTCAAGCTCAGATTCATTTGCATATCTCAAGATGTTTCATCCATCTCTTTGGATCTTCAGAGGATTGGAGTTTGTGTTTGATTATGTGAAGGAACCACTCCTTTGATTCACCAGTCAAATTGGGGTTTTGAAGCTTGATCAGCTATCTCCAAGAACCTTGTTTGTGTATTTTGTTTACGTGTTGTTGATTGACTTCTAACCAAAATACAAAAAATATATTTGTCCTTGTCTTTGCAAAATTATGTTTTAGGTACCAAGTATCCAACAAATAAGCTCATGCAAAGTTGATTTGATTCTGTTTGCGGCAAAAGAAGGTATGCATCGACCCATAAACCTATGTATCGACTCATCTTGTTGAGCATATCCAGCATGTGTCAACACATGCATGTATGCGTCGACTCATCCTGTTTGAATAACTTGCATGTGTCGACACATACGTGTTATGTATCGACTCATTCAGTTTGTGTGATTCTGTAAAGAGTTGGATTGACAGTATGTATCGACACATAGAGGCATGTATCGACACATGATGTGTTATACAGTTAGGATGTATTGACACATACCACCTATGTATCGACAAATAGCAGCAAAGTGCACGTGTTTTTTTTAAAAAGCCAGCAAATTCAAACTGTTATCATTTTGGCTCCAATTTTTTCTGCATAATTTGAAATTATATCATTAATTCAAATTTGGCTCCAAGAATCAATTACCAAATTACCACTAATCCCAATCCTAAAACTCTATAAATAGAGCCCTCATTTCATTCAAATTTCAAGCTTTTGATAGCCAAAATCACTTTGCTAAAAAAATCTCTCAACTCTCTCCATCTACCAAATTCACTCAAGGCTCCATTTTCAAAAAGATGGTAAGCTTTGCATTAAACCTTACTAATCTTTGAGCTAAACCTTCATCCAAACACTTTTTCTCCGTCAATTCTCTACATCCAAGCTTGATTAATTGATTCTTGTGGTTGAATTGAAGCAAATTCTGAAGTTGTTTGATAATTCTCAAATTCTACCTTTGGTAAGTTGAATCATCATCTTTCATAATGTGATCTCTTGTGGATTTCTGGTTTTGATTCATTGAGCACTATTTTTATGAGTCCATTAGTGCTATTTTCTCAAAATTTGCTGGAATTTTCATGCTCAATTGGATCCATGATCATAAGGTGTTTGATGAAAAGTTGGAACAAGAACTTGATCTTTAAAATGTTGTTTTCTACTGATTTTTAACAGGTTGCAATCAATTGTTGTAACATTGCAATTGATTTTCCCGGAAAATTGATTTGATAAAAAAATGCATTGATGCAATAGGTTGCTGTCTAAACACAATTGATTGTAACAGTGCCAAAAATACTTTAGTTGCCTTATTTTGGGGTTGTTTTGACTCAAATATTTTTCTGCACACTCTCTTTGATGGATAATTTGGATTGCAATTTTAAATGTTCAATTTGTTTTTAAACTCAATGGACTTTGTGATGTAGATGAAGTTGGATAAATGTTCATCAATTCAAATATACCTAAGAGTGAATTATTTAATTCATTCTTGGTGCTTTGGATTAATGATATGTTTAGTGCTTTAATCCATCTAGAGGAGTGGTTGAATTTAAAGATGAAAGAATTTTGAAATGGTGATCCAAATTAGCTTATCATTCCCCTCCCTCTCCATCTTATCCCTTTTTTTTTAATTTTGCTACATGTTAAAGGATGGTGATCTCTATATCATTTATCCAAACATGAAGTACATAGATTGCTATTTACCGGCCTCAAAATAGGTGCGACTTCTACATAATTTCACTTATGATTGCTTAACATAGCGCTAAATTTTGTCCCGATTCGAGTAAATGATTATTCGTGGCCCAAACTTATGATTGCAAGCCCAAGTATGTTAATTTGATCTCTTTGATCCAATAACCTTGAGATTCATTGTGTGGAGGCTTTGGTTCTACCAATCCTCTAATGGATCTACAACACCTTTGTCAACACGGATCACTTAAACATCGTTGATCATTAAATGTTACCTTTTGAGAATTCCAAAATGGATGATATACTTGACAAAAAGCAAATGCAACCTGTTGTGTGGAGGCTTTGGTTCTACCAATCCTCTAATGAGTTCCAAATGCAAGTTTCAAGATGGTCATCCAACTAACCACTAATTTCTAACAATTGACTTTACTTTATGCTTTTATTTTTTTATGTTTTATGTACCATTTACTTTTAGCATTTTACATTTCATGCTTTTTCATCTTTGATCACTTGAGCATTTACTTTTATGTCATTTTTATTTTGCTCACTTGAGCTTTTCTTTTACTTTTAAAGACACCTAATAATCAACATGAACCATAAAAAAAACTTTAATAATACTTGGACTATTTGGTTACTATCCTTGGCATTATGGAGCATGAGACTTTTTCTTGGACTTAGGATTAGAGACCGTGGCCTATCTTGGAGACTTTGTGACAATGTATAGCATCCCACTTTTGACCTAAGGCTACTGTGTTCCACTTTATTTGTGGAACACAAATTATTACACTGGCACTGCTTTTGTATTTGGCATGTTTGATATTCCATGCAGGATATATACATGATATTGTGAATACTATACATTGCCCATGGGGATCTGTTCATATCTGATAATCTCATTACTTACATCCTTATGGCGTAATTTCTGACTTGATTCGTCTATTGATGCCAGCTTGCTTGAAGTTCTCTGGGTTTCTTTTTTATTCTTGCTCGGTTGCTACGGATAGTTATTTGTTTGGTATTGCACTATCTCTTTTCTTTCATTTTCATTTTGCATAGTTCTCTGATTGCATGATGGGACCTCTTTTGCTGATATATGTCAGGAGGCCCTCTGTTTTTGTTTGATACATATGTTGTGTTTGTATTGATCGATGAGTCACTCAATTTAGAAATTGAGATCACGACTTTGCTCTTATTGCATGTTCCCTATAGGATGTTTATTGCTTTTCTTCTCTAATTGTTGATCGATGAGTCACTCAATTTAGAAATTGAGATCACGACTTCGCTCTCATTGCATGTTCCCTATAGGATGTTTATTTCTTTTATTCTCTAATTGTTGATCGATGAGTCACTCAATTTAGAAATTGAGATCACGACTTCGCTCTCATTGCATGTTCCCTATAGGATAGTTTTTTTAAGCTTCCTTTAGCATGATAATTAAGGTAGGGTTTTCCTTTATCCTCAACCCTAGGATCAATCATTGTATAATGACACTAGGGATAGTACTAGGATAGTTTCCCTTAGTTTTTTTTCTCTCTTTGCATCTTGCATCTTAAAACAAAAACTTGCTTTCTCGGAAAAACATAAAACACCTCTAATAAACTAAAACCCTTTTTCAAAGTAAAAGATACAAACCAATCTTACTTTGTTTATGTTGAAGTCGATGTTTCGCTATCGCACATGTTTGTTATCCTACTTTGATTTTCAATATCATTGTTAGGTGTGATGTTTTGTCATCTGTTTTATTGATGTTTCGCCATTTTTGCCATGATATCTTGTTATCTTGAAGTCGATGTTTCGCCATCGCACATGTTTGTTATCCTACTTTGATTTTTAATATCATTGTTAGGTGTGATGTTTTGCCATCTATTTTATCGATGTTTCGCCATCTTTGCCATGATATCTTGTTATCTTGAAGTCGATGTTTCGCCATCGCACATGTTTGTTATCCTACTTTGATTCTCAATATCATTGTTAGGTGTGATGTTTTGCCATCTATTTTATCGATGTTTCGCCATTTTTGCCATGATATCTTTGTTACCTTTTAGCCAATGTTTCGCCATCGCACATTTATTTTATCGAAGTTTCGCCATCGCACATGCTTGTTATCCTACTTTGATTCTCAATATCATTGTTAGGTGTGATTGTTTTGTCGTTTGTTTCATTTGATGTTTCGCCATCTTTGACATGTTATCTTCTTATTATTTAGCCGATGTTTCGCCATCACACATTTGTTTGAAGCCGATGTTTCTCCATCGCACATGTTTGTTATCCTACTTTGATTCTCAATATCATTGTTAGGTGTGATTGTTTTGTCGTTTGTTTCATTTGATGGTTCTCCATCATTGACATGTTATCTTGTTATTATTTATCTGATGTTTTACCATCTCACCTGCTTGTTGTTTCCTTGATGTTTTTCCATCTTGACTATCTTTGTTTGTCTTAATTAAAAAATACAAACCAACTAAAACACATATGCCGAACTACGGCTGCTCTGATTCCTTAAAAGGGATACGTAGGCATTGGGGTAGGGCCCAATCGAGCACATCTTTTATTTTCCCTACATTATTTTATTTTCTTTTGCATGCATTCCCTTTTAAGTTGTAAGCCATAGACATAGGATTTGACCACACCCATTAGATTAGACAACCAGAGTGGATACCGTAGAGTACTACGGGCGCGTGGGGTGCTAACACCTTCCCCTCGCGTAACAGACTCCCTTACCCGATCTCTCGGTCGAAAGACCGTGATTTCTCCCTTTTCAAGTTTTCTCGATGTTTACCTTTCCCTCCATATGGGATAAAAGACGTTCGGTGGCGACTTCATTGTTTTGATGATTTCTAGCCGGCGGTTTCAGCTGGCAACTTCACTGGGGACAGATTGACCTTTTTGCTGGTCGATCCTAGCTCTTGTTTGTTTTCTCTTTGGGTGTTTATTTACCGCTTTGCATATTTATCTGTTTGCATTGCATCCTATATGCGCTTTATTTTCTGCATACTGGATTTGGTTGGACTGTTTGGTTTCTGGATTTTCTTGGCGGGTGGGTTGTTCCATGAGGTAAAAGGCCTCGTACCCAGGCTATGAGTGAAATCCATAGGAGCTAGGAATAGAGTGGCCATGGCAGCTATGAGGCGGATGCTTTATAGACCTGACCATGAGACCCATGACTTCAGAGGTAGTTCGGATAGGTGTTATCGGATGATAATACCGAAATTCGAGCTCTCATACTCTGATCTGGCTTTTAACCTTACCTTGACCTAGACTACACCCGTGAGAGGGGCGGGAAAACTTTTCATTACAATTACAGGTACTATTGGTGACTTTGTGTTGTGAAGATGATTCAGGTTCCCACGTTAGCTTTGAAGCTTCAAGATTCCCCTTTGATCTTGATGGGTGTTGTTCTGTAATGGTCCAGCCACGATCCAGTGTGAACTTTGATCCTGTCATACTGCATCATAGCATGCGCATGTCATTTTCCAGGGACATTCAAGAATCTTCTTTACATCAGAAATGGACAATCTCCCTCCAGTTGAGTGCGCTTCAGTTCATGCTAAAGAGATTACCAGGCATACTTTCTCTTATCATATCCCTACCATTGATATGGCCGAGTTGAAGAGGTTAAGTTCTTATTTGAAGGGTGATTTTCTGAACAACTTCAACAAAAATTATGGCAACCTGTTACTAGTCCTTAACACTTCGGCTGACCCGATGGCTTTAATCACTCTTTTCCAGTTCTATGACAAAGAATTAAGGTGCTTTACTTTCCAAGATTACCAACTGGTTCCTACCTTAGAAGAGTATGCGCACCTGCTTAATATCAAATTGACCGATGAAGTTCCTTTTGTCCAAGTGCCAGAAAAGCCAAAGTTTGAAGTTGTCGCTGAGATTCTTCATTTGATTTTGAAAGAGGTGAAAGACAATTGGAAGTCCAGTGAGGGTATTGCAGGATTTTATTTGGGTTTCTTAGTGAAGAAAGCTGAAGATTGGGCAAAGAAAGGCAATTGGGCTGACTTCAGCTCTTTGTTCGCTCTCGTGATATACGGGATTGTCCTCTTCCCTCACAAGAGAAATTTTGTGGATTTGACGGCTATCTGTGTTTTCAGAAACAAGAACCTGATAGCGACACTCCTGGCAGACACTCTTTACACCATTCATTCCAGGCACGGAAAAGGTGGTAATGTAAGTATATGTCATTCGATGTTGTATCAATGGCTTAAGTTACATCTACCATTGAGTGGCCCTTTCATGGATACCAGGCTTTCTCTCCGATGGTCATCAAGGCTTGTTAACCTTACTTCTTTTGATATCCGGTGGAATTATGATATGGGGGAAGTGCGAAGTGTTGTCACTAGTTGTGGAGATTTCCCTAATGTTCCCCTCATAGGAACTAAGGGGTGCATCAACTATAATTCGGTGCTTACTTATCGTCAATCGGGATATGCAATGGATGGACCGCCAAAGGTTAAGGAGGTGTCTGAATCAGTATATTTCGCTAGGGGAAGTGATCTTGAGATGTTGAAGAGAGTGACAAGTTCTTGGAAAGGCATTCACAGGAAGGATAGAACCACTTTGGGCAAGAAGGTTCCTGTTGCTAGGGTTCCTTACATGGAGTGGGTTAAAGCCAGGGTTAAGATCTTACGGTTACCATTTGCAAGGTCGGCTCCTCTATACGAGCAGCCTCCTACTGTTCTAAGTAACACGGTGCCTACTGAGATGTTTACCCAAATTCTTGTTGAGAATATTCAGCTTCTTCGTGAAAAAGACTGTGAGGCGGGGATGAAACTTTATTGGGCAGATCAAGAAAGGGCCGACTTAGCTCGTAAACTCAAGGAAGCTCAAAGGGAAACTTCTGATGCAACCGGTTCTAGGAAGAGGTCTCATGCTGAAATAGAAGAAGAATTAAGTAAGATTCAGCGAGAGTGTCGGAAGCTTCAGGCCTCAGAAAATAGCTACAAGAAGAAGATTTAGAACTTAGAAAAACAGCTCGAGGACAAAGACGCTCAGCTTGAGAAAGAAATGACCTAGAAGCGTGTCGCAAAAGATCAGTTCCAAGAAAGTAAAATAGTTGCATCTCAACTCTTGAAGGAGAAAGCCAGACTTAAAGAGTACTATCAACACCTTGAAGCATGCTTAGTTCCGGAGATTTAGTTCCGTTATTTACTTTTGGTGTATTTGGTCACCCCCAGAATTGTTGGAAGGGGCCAATTGATTGTTGTTATTATTCAGTTCTTTTTGCTTTATTGTTAAGACATGTATTTAGTTGTTTATCATTTTACTCTTGATTGTCTGAAGACACTTAGACATTGTTTCTTTGTTTGTAAATAATTGAAGTGTTCATCTTATTACCCTTTCTATTTTTGATTGTATGGTTGCACGCCGTGACTGATGAATAAAAGGACTCTTGGATACTTAGAAATGACAAACATATCATACACATCATGCATTTCATAACATTACAGGTTATCTCAAGATGTTTTTCTTATTCTGCTACTTTTCTTATTCAGAATTCAAGACGACTACTCATCGGTATTCCACCAGAACCAACTTTCCAAGACAGATGGAACAGGTTCAAGTTGAACTCGCTGAAATGAGGGCTCAGATGGCTACTCAGATGACTCAGTTCATGGAGGTTATCACCAACGTGAATCGCCGACAGGAAGAGCTAGCTGCCATTGTCAACAACCAATGCCGCCATCCAGGGGATGTTGGAAATCAAGGGCTTTATCAGGATATCTCTGTAGGAATGAGGGACGTACAAGATCAGCCAGCTGCAAATTGTCATGGGATGCCGGGAAATCCTTTTGTGCGTAACATAGGGAAGTTTCCTCTATCTCCTGGACCCCGTGTTATGGGGAACAGAAGAGTTAATCAGGGTGGTGTAAGGAATTATCAGGATCAGGATTTTGACTTTGACCAGGATGAAGATCAGTTTTCTGTGCGGCGTTCAGAGCCGGGGGTTCAGATTGAGGATATGAAGTATCGTTTGTTATAAGAGCGTCTGAAGGTTGTGGAAGGGCAAGGAAACCTTGGTATGGATACTAATGATCTTAGGTTGGTGTATGGGGTGAAGGTTCCTCCGAAATTCAAGCCTCCTACTTTTGAAAAGTACAACGGGGTATCGTGTCCTATTACTCATGCAACTGCTTATTTCTGGAAGATGTCAGTACATACTGAGCATCAAGGGCTTTTGATTCACTTTTCCAGGATAGCATGTCTGGGGCATCCTTGGAATGGTACATGAAGCTGGAAAAAACTCATGTTTGCTTCTGGAATGATCTTGCTCGCGCTTTTGTCAAACATTATCAGTACAATGTGGATATGGCACCTAATCACACTCAGTTACAAAATATGTCACAAGGACCAAAAGAATCTTTCAAGGAATACGCTCAGAAGTGGCGTGAGTTGGCTGCGAGGGTTCAATCTCCACTCATGGAGAGAGAACTTATTGATATGTTTATGATTACCCTACAAGGGCCTTTCTATGAGCACATGATAGGAAGCACTTCAGCAGGATTTGCAGACTTAGTCATGGCTGGTGAAAGAATTGAAGTGGGTTTGAAATTGGGAAAGATTTAGGTTGGAGGTTCTAGCAACTCATCAGGGGGCAGTAAGAAACCATTCAACAATTACCCTAAGAAAAGGGAAGGCGACGCAAGCGTGTTTTACTCCCATAGAATACGAAGAGAGGATCGTCAGCATCAACAAATCAATGTTATTTCTATTCCTATTAATGTTCCTCCGCAGCAGAGACCAAATGCAGTGCCTCAGCAAGGAAGGCAACAAGATGCTCCTCGTCAGTATAATAACCAGCAGCAGAGACAACCCAGAAAATTCGAACCCTTACGGGTGACTCTTACTCAAGCGCTCCACCATTTGCTTGATTTAAAGTTGATCAGTTTGAGAAATATGCCACCTCCACCTGTAAGACTCCCAGTTAATTATGATGCTAACGCAAGATGCAAATTCCATTCGGGCGGAGTTGGTTATTCTACTGATAATTGTTTTGCATTGAAATGTAAAGTACAAGACTTGTTGGATGCAAAGGCGATTGAGTTTACTCCAGTGACCGGTCCGAATGTTACTCAAAACCCAATGCCAAGACATGGAGGGGTGTTGTTAACATGATTGATGATAATGGTGAAATTTTGAAGTTAATCATGGATGTGGAACAAGTAACTACTTCGTTGAGTTATGTTAAGAGGTATTTGCTTGACAATTACATTTTCCCGGGTTGTACTTCTGAGTGTGTCAAGTGTAAAGAGCAACCGAAGGGCTGTGATGATTTGAAAGCAAGTATCCAGTTGTTGATAAGTGAGGGCTCCCTACAATTTAATAGAAGACCGAGCTACCGCAAGATTATCGAAGAAGATGTTGCTGTGATATATATTCCTTACACCCCTGCGCGCATTCTTGCCCCTTCGAGGGCACCCCCTCTGATGATTACGGTACCTGGTCCTATGCCATATACTAGTGAGAAGGCTGTCCCGTGGCATTACGGTGCCGATGTTTATTACCATGGGGTAAAACAAGAGGTTAATGCTCGTTTGTCTAAGAAATAACATGCTGAAGATGATGAAAAGGAAGTCCATAACTTTTCTGGTGTGGGTCGAATGACTAGAAGCGGGAGAGTATTTGGTCCTTCCAATGTGCAAGGTGCGGAAGATGCTTCTCCAAGAGAAAAAGAGAAACAACAGGTAATGATTGGAAATCCAAGGGTTATGCCAGCCAATGTGACTCAACCAATTCCAATACCAGAAGCTTCTTCAGTTCCCGATGAGGTTGAAGAGTTGATGTGAATTATCAGAAAGAGTGATTATAGCATAATTGATCATTTGAGCCATACTCCTTCCAAGATGTCTATCTTATCCTTGTTGATTTATTCAGAACCTCACAGAAATGCTTTGATGAAGTTGTTGAAGAATGCGTTCGTGCCACATGAGATAACAGTCAATCAGTTCGAAAATGTTTGTGCCAATATATTCGCCGGGAATGGTTTGGGCTTCACCAATTTTGATCTTCCTCCAGAGGGACTAGACCATAACAAAGCGTTGCATATTTCGATGGAGTGCAAGGGCACTACTTTATCCCGAGTCTTGGTAGACACAGGATCGTCTTTAAATGTATTGCCCAAGTCAGCATTGATGAAGATTGATTATTCTGGGCTGGAGTTGCACCCAAGCGACTTAATGGTGAAGGCGTTTGATGGGTCTCGAAGATTAGTGTTTGGGGAAGTGGATCTACCTATTAAGGTTGGTCCTCGTACCTTCACGGCCACATTTTTCGTGATGGATATACAGCCAGCATACTGTTGCTTATTAGGGAGGCAGTGGATTCATAAAGCAAGAGCAGTCACTTCTACTCTTCATCAGAAGCTCAAGTATCCTGCAGAGGGAAAGGTGATAACTATATGCAGCAACGAAGAGTACATCGTGAGTCATTTGACATCATTCTGCTATGTTGAAGTTGAAGGCGAAATTCATGAAACTCCGTTTCAGGCATTTGAGACAGTTCATGCTGTCAATATTCCTCCTCCAGAGCAGAAAAAGAAATCGGAAACTGTTATGTCTTCCCTCCAAGATGCGAAAGTTGTAGTGGAAGGTGGTAACCCTGAAGGTTGGGGTCAGGTGCTGGACGTTACTCCGAAGTTTGATAAATTTGGTCTTGGTTTTACCCAAGTCAGTAAAGTGCAGCTCCCAGAGCATCCAGTTTATCTACTCCTGTGAAGTTTTCCCGTCTTTGTGCTACTCAAGAAGGACACGCCAATGCAGTTGGCGATGATAGGGCCGATGGCTACAACGTTAAAGATTGGATTCGTCAGAGCGTTCCAGGCCAGACACTCAACAATTGGACTTTTGTGGATGTTGTCCAAGTTTCAAGCGCTGAGGAGTAATTTTCTTGTTTCTTTTATTATCATATCATAATTCCTACGCTTTGCCCAAGGCGTAGTGAATCATTTGTGTAGGGCCACCATGTTTATTTTGCAAGTTTATCATGAAATAAAGGACATTTTTTGCATTCAAAATCTTTTTTCTTTTTTTCTTTTTTCTTTTTAAATGGAAATGTTTCTCTTTCCACACACAGTCACTAAAAACGCAAAAATGTCATTCATGCAGATGCACTTCCACCCCTGATTCTATTGATAACGACTTTGATATGGCTCATTATAACATTGATACTCCTATTTATCAAGCGGGAGAGGAAGCATATGAGGATTGTGATCTTCCTGAGGAATTAGCAAGGCTGTTGAAACAAGAGGAGAAGGTTGTCCAGCCAGATCAGGATTCGATTGAGGTGGTGAATATTGGTACAGAAGAGGTAAGAAGAGAAGTCAAGATAGGGGCCGATCTCAAAGACAGTGTAAAAGTCAGATTGATTGAGCTACTCCGTAAGTATTCTGATATCTTCGTCTGGTCTTATGAGGATATGCCTGGGTTGGATACAGACATAGTGGTGCATCGACTATTGCTTAAAGAAGGTTTTTCTCCTGTCAAGCAGAAGCTCCGAAGAACTAATCCTGAGATGTCCAAGAAGATCAAAGAGGAGGTCCAGAAGCAGTTGGACACAAATTTCTTAAAGGTTGTCAATTATTCACCATGGATCGCAAATATTGTACCTGTGCCCAAGAAATACGGTAAAGTCAGGATAAGCGTGGATTATAGGGATTTGAACAGGGCCATCCCTAAAGACGATTTCCCTCTTCCGTATATTGATGTGTTGGTTGATAATACTGCTCATTCCAAAGTGTTCTCGTTCATGGATGGTTTTTCAGGTTATAACAAAATTAAGATGGCTCTGGAGGATATGGAGAAGACAACATTCATCACGCCTTGGGGAACCTTCTGTTATAAAGTAATGCCGTTTGGTTTGAAAAATGTCGGGGCAACATATCAGCGCGCCATGGTCACTCTCTTTCATGATTTGATTCACAAAGAGATTGAGGTATATGTAGACGATATGATTGTTAAGTCCGAAACAGAAGAGGAACATCTTGTTCATCTGGAGAAATTGTTCGAGAGACTGACGCAGTTCTTGCTAAGGTTGAATCTGAATAAGTGCACCTTCGGGGTGAGATCCGACAAGCTTTTGGGCTTTGTTGTAAGTGAGAAAGGTATCGAGGTGGACCCGACCAAAGTCAAAGCGATACAGGAAATGCCTGATGTTGTACCCCAAAATTTGCCCTCCCATTTCTCAATGATTTCTCATCACATAACCTTTGAAGCCCAAGATCCAGTTAGGGTTTCATCTGCTCAAGACTTCTCCTTGCACTGTGGACCCAAATTAGGGTTTATGTTTGCACAAAGATGTTCTGACCTAAAGTGCTTAAGATGACTTTCATGCTTCATATTGGACTCCCAAGTTTATCCATACCATGTTTCAAGCTTTGATTCCAAGTTTTGCCCAGTCAATCGGACAATTGACCTAAAAGTCAGCTGTATTGGAGAAAAAGTCAACTGTGGCCAATTGACAGTCAAACCTCATGAAAATTGACCCACATCAACATTATGAACTCATATGGACCATTTGATCAAGTTTGGATCACAATTCCACAAGAAATTTGATCAGATCACCAAAAGGGCAAAATGGTCATTTTTAGGGTTTTGACTGCACAAAGGCAATTTTTGACTGTTTGACCCAACCAATGGAAAACCAAGATCATATATGGACTCAAGGACCCCATGGAATTATCTTGACATGCTCAACAAACTCAAAAGATCCCAAGTACACAAGATTGACAGTTGAATTTCCCAGTCAATTGATCAATTTTGACTGTATACTGAAAAGTCAAACTTTGACTTTTTGGTCAAAATCAAGAGTCAAGATTCATTTTTCATCAAAACATGCCAAATCATGAAACTTGTTCATCAAGAAATCACAAAATGCAAAATTAGGGTTAGAAATTAGAATTTTTCATAACTTAGAATTTTTCTAAGTTATAAAAAACCCTAATTTTTTCCCAACTTTGCCCCACTTTTTCACCAAGATCCATTTGGATTCAAACAAAAGTCAAAACATTAAAGTTGTAGCTTGTTGCATAATCTACAACTTTGATTCACAAAGTTTTCTCATTTGAGGCTTGTATCTCAAGTTACAAATTTTTGAATAAGGGCATTAAACCATTCTTAACTTAGTGAATTTTTGACCTATTTTGACAAGGTTTTCTACCCCACTTCAAGGCCATTTTCCATACACTTCCACTTGGAATCTCAATTTTCATTTCAAAGATGGATTGTAGTACACATTCCAAGCTTTCCAAAATGTCCAAGAACTCATCAAACAACCTCATGACTTGAGAGATTCTAATTTCACAATTTGGCAAAAACTCACTTTTGAATTGGCTATTTTTCATGTTCATAATTTGTGCAAACTTCTCAAACCAGCATGCCCCTTGATTACAGGTCCTAAAACCATCCAACACTCAATAATTTAATTCATGTTCATTGTGCTAAGACCTTGTTTCATGAGCTAAAGCATTGTATGATGGATTAATCCCAAATTGGAAAAAGCATTATATCCATTTTTGCAAAAGTTTCACTTTATGCCCAATTACAAATCCAAGAAGTACAGTCCATATCTAATTGGCACAAGTTTATGTGTTAATCACACTGATCAATGAGGGATTATGCAGCATAGTATGAGGGCCTGTGCAGGCTAGAGGCACAAAGTAACCATGGCTTGCTTAAAGTGTAAGAAACACATCATAACTCGAACCAACTCTCATATCAGCTTACAAACCCTTAAGTGAACTTGACAAACATACTCAGGACATCTCAACCAAGCTTTTGCACGACCCTAGCACCTCTCAAACACTCCCAATCTCAGAATCATCTTCAAACTGCAAAAACAGGGTCAGGCCTGCAGTTTGAGTGCCATCTTCCATTTCCCTCAAGCTCTCTTGCCCAAACCAGTTCACACACATTCCCTAGCATCTATGCAAGCTAACCATGACTTGAAACACGACCTGTAATCCCTCTAACCACTTCCACCATTTTCAGTTTCTTGTTTTGCAGGTGAAGTGCTCTAGCACGATTCAGAAGCTTTCAAGACAAAGTAAACATTGGAATAGCATCCCTGGACCTCCAGGAAGCTTTTCCAATCATCACCTTGCACTGAAAGCTCCCTCATTGCCAGATAGAACTCCAGCTGAACAGGTATCTTGGTGAACTTCTATCTCTCTTATCAAGCATCATTAACTCTAAGTTTGTGAATAAACAATGTTCTACTCATGCCACTGAACATGTACATGTTTTTACTTTTCATTTCTTTTACTTGAGCTGTGAGAATTTGAGATTTGAAAATGGCAGAAAATCTAGGTTAGGATTTGGGGGAGAAGAAATTCTCCCTCATCTTAGAGAGTTAGATCAAGTTCTGCATATGGTTAGATTCGTCTCTTGATGCTGAACATTTTTCATGTTATGAGTTTTCATTAATAAGCCAGGAATCAGGAGTTAGAAGATGAAGAACAGGGCGCGCGTTTTTTGAATATTGTTGTTCAGAGGTTGAAGAAAGGTCTTCATGGGCTGGGCTTATGTTGACTTTCCTTTTTGCACCACCTTTTTGGTTTTACACCCCCTGAGCCCATTTGCTTTATTTTTGATGATTTTTGATTTTTTCCTTTTTTAATTGACTCATTTATTTTTTCTCAGCATATTAAAAATATAAAAATATTTTTTCTCACCATTTTTGATTTTATTAGGTATTTATTTGATTTTTCTTTTAGTTTGAACATAAATGAATAAATATATACCTTTTGTTTAAAAATACAAAAATAGCACAAATATATTTTTTATACACTTTTGTCTTATTTTTACTTCCTGAAAATATTTTATAGAAAAAATACTTTTTATTTAAATATTAAATATTATTAATTAATATGTATAATACATATTTTGTAAATAATATGAATATATAGGTATATATTAATGCGCTTAGGATAAAAATACCAAAAAATGTACATATTTTATTTTTTAATATTTAATACTAAAAAATGCCCTTTTTACAAATATACAATATTTTATTTTATTTTTTGTATGTAAATAATAAATATTATATGAATTAATTGATTAATACCCCTTTGATTAAAAATTAGGGTTTTGCCCTAAATTTGAAAATACTCCAAAAATAATACCTTTTTATTTCCCTTTTTATTTCACATAAATAATATTCTTTTTTTCATACACATAAAAATTCCTTTTTGCATTTTTACATATTTATTTCAATTTCCATTTAATTGTGCAAATTATTTGTCTTGTAAATATTCAAAGAAAATGATGTAATAGTTAGGTTTAAATTCTTGTCTAAATATATCTCATTTGAAACATTTTACCCCCCTCCCCATATTATTGTGTTGTAATAGTGTAGGAATTTAAATTTCGCACTTTAATGCTTTCTAAACCTACCATGCTAGAATTAGGGTTTGTATGCGAATAAAACGAACAAAATAGTTGGACATAACTCAAGATAAACAAGCATGAATATGGACAACACATTTCACACTTGCACCCCTAGGGTATTCCACTTTGTTGCCTTCAAATAATTGGGCCATATTGCATGTTGAATTTCTTTGGGTAAAACAAACAATCAAATGATCATAGTCCCCCAAAATGTTGCCTAAATGAATGATCAAGTCCCTTTTAAAGAAAAATTGCCCAAAAGACATTTAACACTATTGCAATTATGGTCTAAACGATGACCCGCGCCCATCCCTTTCACCTCCTAAGACAAGATTGTCCACCAAATGCAATGGTGGAACAAAATTGTCAAAAGGTTTAAAACATAACAAAAATCTTTGAGAAAACTTTAGGGTAGATAACTCTTAAGTACTTGCCAATTTGCAAAGAAAACACTTGCCTATTTTCAAAACCCGCTTCACAAACACTTTCAAAAAAACAAGCTTTCAAAAAACCTTGAAACATCTTTTCTAAAGACAAAACACCTTTTGTAAAACATTCGAGTAAAGAATTGTTACAAAGGTAGCCTATACAAGGCATCTTTTCAAAACATTTTCAAAAACACACACCGAGCACCATTTCAAACAATTGAAAACCAAGGCAAGTTGATCTAAGCAAGTACCTAAGAGCCCATGGATAACCATGGATAAAAAGGGTGCTAATACCTTCCCTTTCTATAATCTACTCCCCGAACCCAAGAAAAATCTCAAAGGTTTTTGCTGTGCTTTTTAAACCTTTCCTTAGGATAAAATAAAAAGTCGGTGGCGACTCTTGCTCAACCGAAACATTTGCGAAAACAAACGCAAAACCTCAAGTCAGTTCTCCCACCGTATCACACCTGAACTTAGGACAAAGAAGGAAGTACGTGGTTTCTTGGGGAGGTTAAACTATATTTCCAGATTTATATCCCATCTCACAGCCACATGTGAACCTATGTTCAAGTTGTTGAAGAAAAGTCATACGGTGAAATGGAATGAGGATTGTCAGAAGGCCTTTGACAAACTCAAGGAATATTTGCAAGAACCTCTAATACTCATGCCGTCAGTGGAAGGAAGGCCACTAATCATATACCTAACTGTGTTGGAAACCTCAGTGGGTTATGTCCTCAGTCAGCACGATGAGACAGGGAAGAAAGATTATGCCATTTACTACTTGAGTAAGAAGTTTACGGAATGCGAGTCAAGGTACTCATTGCTGGAAAAGACTTGTTGTGCACTTGCCTGGGCCGCTAAACGTTTGAGGCAATACATGTTAACTCACACAACCTACTTGATATCCAAAATGGATCCTATCACGTACATTTTTGAGAAGCCAGCTCTTACAGGCAGGGTAGCCCGTTGGCAGATGATACTCACTGAATATGATATCCAATACACTACTCAAAAAGCAATTAAGGGTGGTTGACAATCTTGCTCATCAGCCCATGAATGATTACGAACCAATGAAGTTTTATTTTCCAGATGGGGAAATTGTGTATATTCGGGATTGTAACATACCAGACCCAGATGAAGGACCTGAGCCTGGATCACATTGGATGCTTGTTTTTAATGGTGCCTATAATGCCATGGGAAACGGCGTCGGGGTTATTATCACTTCCCCTGAGGGATACCACATTCCTTTCACGGCTCGTATTTGTTTCGATTGCACTAACAACATGGTCGAATATGAGGCTTGCATTTATGGCAGTGAAGCAGTGATCGACCTGCGCATTAAATTCTTGAAAGTTTACAGGGATTCCAATCTTGTTATCAGCCAGATCAATGGAGATTGGGAGACTCGCCATCAGAACCTAATTCTATATCGTGAGCACGTTATGAAGCTTATTCCGTACTTCGAAGAAATCACGTTTGAACACATTCCCAGAGAAGAAAACAATCTAGCTGATGCACTAGCAACTTTGTCCTCCATGTTCAAGGTTAAGTGGGCTAATGAGGCACCTTCCATTACTATTAGGAGTTTGAGTGAGCCAGCTTTCTGTTTTGAGTCCAGTTTGGAGCCAGACGGTAATCCTTGGTTTTATGATGTTAAGCGATATCTGGAGAGGCAAGAGTACCCTGAAGGGGCATCCGTCACAGATAAGAAGTTCTTGAGAAGATTTTTAGCCAAGTTCTTTCTCAGTAGTGGCGTGTTGTAGAGAAGGCATCATGATGGTAGACTGCTCAGCCTAGTCAACACCAATATTGAAGAAGACATGATGAAAGTGCTATTCCAGTTCTTTGACCCTCTTCACCACTGCTTCACTTTCCCTGATTATCAGTTGGTACCCACTTTGGAGGAGTTCTCTCAACTCCTAAGAATCCCTATCCTTAATCAACTACCCTTCAACGGTACGGAAAAGGAACCAAAGCCGGAAGATGTTGCTCGAGCATTACATCTACAACCATCTGACATCAAGGGGCATTGGGAAACCAGAAGCGGCGTCAAGGGATTCTTAGCAAAATTCTTGTTTGAAAAGGCACAAGAATGTTGGAATTCATTGGACCTACAAGCCTTTGAAGAAATTATGGCACTCCTTATCTATGGGTTGGTTTTGTTCCCAAATCCTGACCAATTGGTAGATGTCAACGCCGTCAAAATCTTCTTGTCCAGAAATCCAATACCAACATTGCTTGGGGACATCCTTCACTCATTTTACACGCGAACAATGAGAAAGAGGGGTGTTCTCATGTGCTGTACTCCTATCCTTGCAAGGTGGTTTATTTCGCACCTTCCACAATCTGTCTTGAAGAATGACCAAGGCTCAAGGTGGTCCCAACGGTTGATGACTCTTACTCACTTTGATGTGCATTGGTGTTCTCGGTCCAGAGAAAATGTCATCATCGTCGATCGTTGCGGAGAGTTTCCTAATGTTCCTTTACTTGGAATCAGGGGAGGCATCACCTACAACCCTTGCCTAGCTTTGAGGCAATTTGGATATGCACGGAGGGATGGCCCTCATGATATGTTGATTCTTAGCCTAGTTTTTGACTTCGACAAAGATGCGCAAGGACTTCGCCAAAGATTCATCAGAGCTTGGGGAAAACTCAACAAGGTTGATAGCAAGACTCTGGGACACAAGAACTCCATCCCTCTTGAGCCCTATCTCAAGTGGGTACGAGCCCGAGCCCAAAGTCTAATGATGCCTTATCCTCATGTACTCCAAGTGACTAAAGAGCCCGTCAATGAAGGAGAGGTTCCCTACACCATCCTGCATCCAGACATGCCTACATCGTGGGAGGAAATGCAGAAAAGTTGGATTCAGCTCAAGGAGGAACGGAACACTTTTGAAGCTAGCTACTACGCCAGTGAAAAGAAGGTTCTAGAGCTTACCCGCCGACTCCACGAGCAAGAGGCCCTCAACACCTACATCGCACCAAAGAGGATGCGCAATGTCTTTCTGCCTTAAGAAGTTTATTTTGTAATATTTGGCCCATGGGGCATTTATGTACTAACAAATTTCTTCTTATTAATATGACGTGCGTTCTTCTCTGTCTGAAACAATTTTGAATGTTCTAAATCCTTGAATGCATTGCATACATCAGCATACCATTCATCATGTGCATCAGCAGGTCTCACTCCAGGTTTCCTTATCTGTCTGCTGTTTATTTCAGTAGGATGGATCTCGAGCAAACAGTCAAAGACCTACAAGCTCAGAATGCACAATTCCAGCAACTCCTGATGACCTTGGTTAAAATCCAGGAGGATATCAAGACTCAATTGGGGAATAAGGACCCAGTGAAGAAGAAGAAAAAGAGGATTGGGGTGGCTACTTTGGGGAGAAGATTTGACAGAGAAGCTCGGAGAGTGCTTGAATTTCCTCCTACTTCTGATGAAGGGACTAGTAAAAGAGATGGAGTTGCGGTGCCTTCCGAGTCTGATGCAGAGGAAGAAGAGGTTGAAGAGGATGAAGATTATTCTGACCAGCAATATCCTCCAGCTGATGATAAATACAAGGGTTTAGAAGACAGGTTGGCCGCCATGGAGCTACAAAGAGTACCGGTTTGGATTTTGAAGACTTGGGTTTGGTCGTCGGGATTGTGATTCCCCCAAAATTCAAAGTGCCAGTGTTTGTGAGGTATGATGGGCTGTCCTGTCCAAAAATGCATCTCAGGTCCTACGTGAGAAAGATTCAACCCTATACGGCAGATAAAAACCTCTGGATTCATTTCTTTCAAGACAGCCTGTCGGGAGCTCAGTTGGAGTGGTTTTATCAGCTAGAAGGAACCAGTGTCAGAAATTGGGAAGATTTGGCCACCGCTTTCTACAAACAATACCAGTATAATTTTGATCTTGCTCCTACTCGTACCCAACTTCAGGGTATGTCACTAGGAACAAGTGAGGGATTCAAAGAATATGCACAAAAATGGAGGGATTTGGCTGGCAGGGTGCAGCCTCCTTTAACCGACCGTGAACTCGTTGATATGTTTCTTGGGACCCTATCTGGGCCATTTTTCAATCATCTAATTGGTAACTCATCCGCGGGGTTTACCGATTTGATCTTAACCGGCGAAAGAATAGAAGCTGGCATCAAGTCAGGAAAGATTCAGAAGGGTGTTGCTGCAAGTGTTGAGAAGAAACCTTTTAAGAAGGAGACAGCTATGGTATATTCTCAGAGAAGAGCAGGGAAGACGGAGCGTCGGCCAACTGTGGGGGCCGTAATGATTCAAAACACTCCGAGTGAGTAGCCTCGCTATAACCAGTCCAGACCAAATCAGCAACGAGTGGAACGGCCACAACGGCAGTTCACCCGTATTAATATGACTCCAGCGCAAGTGCTTCCCCATCTATTGAAGTTGAATCTTGCCACCATCAAGGAGGCACCAAAGAATGTGAATACGTCATCTCCGCATTATCATGCCAATGCTAAATGCGCCTACCATTCAGACAGTGTTGGACACGACACCAATGATTGTTGGGCACTCAAGCATAAAATCCAAGACCTGATAGAGGCTAAGGAGGTAGAGTTTGACGCTCCAAAGAAGCCTAATGTGATATCTGCACCCATGCCGAAGCACGGCCGAAATGTCAATGCTATTGAAGAAGATTTGTATGTTGCTGATGTCAGTGATCTGACCACTCCACTGCTAACCATTAAGTTGAATTTGTTGAGGGCCGGGATCTTCCCGGGATGTAAAGAAGACTGCTATTGTTGCTACTCTCTGCCGTTTGATTGTCCGCTACTGAAGAAAGGCATCCAAGGCCTTATGGATAGTCGACAAATTTTGTTTGAAAAAGTTTCTGCTGTTCCAGTTCATACTGAAGATGTCTCAATCATAACCATTCACGCCAATCTTTCCAAGGCCGTCAAAAAGCCTGTTAAGATTACACCAGCTGCAAAATCTGTTCCTTTGAAGATAACAATGCCAGGACCTGTTCCCTATGTTTCTGAGAAGTCGATACCTTGGAACTATGGCGGTGACATCTACTACCATGGTATCAAGCAAATCGAGGTAATTGAAGAAAGTTCGGATGATGAAAGAGCCAGCATTAGTAACATTGCGGGCACCAGCAAAATCACCAGGAGCGGGAGAATATTTTCTCCAGAGATTGCCCCTCCAAGAGCAGTCTTTGGACCCTCATCAGCTAACGAAGTCATCCCTGCACCAATAAAACTCTCTGCTAGAACTCCTCTGATTGAAGACGTTGTTGTTCCTAGTACTATCTCTCCTACCGCTGCTGACAAAGGTAAGGGAATCCAAAATGAGCCCGTCAGGACGAGGGCTCAACCCTTGGTTATCCCGGAAACCTCCAAGAAGGAAATGGACGAGATTTTGAGGATAATCAAGAGAAGTGATTACGATGTGGTGGAACAGTTGGGGCAAACCCCCTCCAAGATCTCCATGCTGGCACTACTACTTTGCTCAGAAGCGCACGCTAAAGCCCTGATAAAATTCCTGAAGGCAACTCATGTGCCCCAGGAAACCTCTGTGGATCAATTTCAAAATTGTGTGGCTAGCCTGACTGTGGACAATGGACTAGGTTTTTCTGATGCCGACCTAACCCCTAAAGGCAAAAACCACAATGATGCTTTGCATATTTCAATCGAGTGTCGCGGAACCACTCTTGCACATGTTTTGGTTGATACCGGTTCGTCGCTGAATGTTTTGCCTAAGAAGGCCTTGGACCGACTAGATTGTGAAGGGTTGGAATTGAAGCCGAGTGATATTGTTGTCAGAGCTTTCGATGGTTCGAAGAGAATGGTCCATGGAGAGGTTGAAATTCCCATCAAGATAGGCGCCGAGGTGTTTAAATCCACTTTCTATGTGATGGACATCCGTCCATCATACTCTTGCTTGCTGGGTAGGCCTTGGATACACCATGCTGGGGCAGTCAGCTCCTCCTTACATCAGATGTTGAAGTATCCTGTCAAGGGAAAGATCATCACTGTCCATGGTGAAGAAGAGTACATGATTAGCCATTTAAATTCTTTCCGGTATGTGGAGGTTGAAGGAGAGTTCATTGAGACACCGTTTCAACATTTCGAAGAAGTCCTTCCTGAAATAGCAGTAGCGAAGTTGACGGCTAAGACACCAAGATAGATGGCCAGGATGGCATCTCTGGAGGATGCAAGGGCCGCAATAAAAGAAGGGAAGAATTCAGCATGGGGGCAGTTACCTGACATTCCGCATAAGACTGACAAGTTTGGATTAGGGTGCACAACCGCTGGCCAAAAAGCTATGCGCCGTGCGAAGATTGAAAGAGCGCCAGTCAAAATTTCTCCCTACGGAATCAACGCTTTGGAGGATGAGGATAAAAAAAGCAACATTGAAGAGTGGATTTATCCAACTGTCAAAGGAGGATTGAGCAATTGGGAGGCTAAGGACTTTGTCCCCATCACTTTTATTCATCAGTAATTTACCTGTTAAACATTTCCTATTTGGTCTGTAATATTTACTTTCAAAATAATCCGTACATTATCTTTTCACCTTCTGCCTTGCCCGGGGCATGTAGGTCTACTTGTAAGGGTTTTGATTATTTTTCATATTCATATGCCATGTTTAATGATTCATTGGACGTTTTTCATTTGATAAACTGCTTATGTTCATTTTCTTTCCTTTTGCATTTTTTGTTTAAGGATGGCTATCCCTTACACACACCCACACTCACCAATGCAGGTACCCATCCACTCCGGATTCCATGGGTGACTATTCTGCTGTATCTTTCAATAACTCTGAAGATCTGGTCAATCTAGCCGAGTATGAAGATGACGAAGGTTGTGAAGTACACGGGGAACTAGCCAGGCTTCTGCAACAAGAGGAAAGGGCCATCTTACCGCATGAAGAGCCATTGGAAACTGTTAACTTGGGAACCGAGGAGGACCGGAAGGAGGTGCAAGTGGGTGCCAATCTGGAACCAAAAGTCAAGGAGCGCTTGGTACAGTTGTTGAATGAGTATGTTGAAATCTTCACTTGGTCCTATGAAGACATGTCGGGTCTAGACACAGACATCGTGGTTCACCGTCTCCCCACAAGAGAAGACTGTCCACCAATCAAGCAAAAAGTTCGCCGAATGAGGCCTGACATGTCCGAAAAGATCAAAGCGGAAGTAATGAAACAATTCGATGCTGGCTTTCTGGCTGTTACGTCCTATCCTCAATGGGTCGCTAACATCGTGCCAGTACCGAAGAAAGATGGCAAAGTCAGAATGTGTGTGGACTACCGGGATTTGAATAGGGCCAGCCCTAAAGATGATTTCCCGCTACCTCATATTGACATCTTGATCGACAATACAGCTCAGCATAAAGTGTTTTCCTTCATGGACGGATTCTCGGGCTACAATCAAATCAAAATGGCTCCCCAGGATATGGAGAAAACAACTTTTGTCACACAATGGGGCTCTTTCTGTTACAAGATGATGTCGTTCGGGCTGAAGAACGCAGGGGCAACTTATCAACACGCCATGGTAGCTTTATTTCATGATATGATACATCATGAGATTGAAGTTTACGTAGACGATATGATTGCTCGGTCACAAACAGAGGAAGAGCACCTTGAACATCTAGAGAAGCTGTTTGCCAGGTTAAAAGAATACAAGCTCAGGCTAAATCCAAGTAAATGCACTTTTGGAGTTAGGTCTGGTAAACTCCTGGGACTCATTGTAAGCAACAAAGGCATTGAAGTCGATCCGGCAAAAGTAAAAGCAATACAAGAGATGCCTGCTCCCCGTACTGAAAAGGAGGTTAGAGGATTCTTGGGGCGTTTAAACTATATTGCCAGATTCATCTCACATCTGACTTCTACCTGTGAGCCAATTTTCAAACTCTTGAAAAAAGATCAGGTAGTGGAATGGAACGACGATTGTTAAGCCGCTTTTGATAGAATCAAGGAGTATTTGCTAGAACCTCCTATTCTGATACCACCCGTCGAAGGAAGACCATTGATCATGTATTTGTCCGTCTTGGATAACTCAATGGGGTGTGTTTTGGGCCAGCATGACGAGTCTGGTCAAAAAGAGCATGCTATTTATTACCTTAGCAAAAAGTTTACCGACTGTGAGACCCGCTACTCACTGCTCGAGAAAACTTGTTGCGCTTTGGCATGGGTTGCTCGCCGACTAAGACAGTATATGCTGACTCATACTACCTTGTTGATTTCCAAAATGGACCCTATCAAGTATATCTTCGAGAAGCCCGCTTTATCTGGAAGGATAGCTAGATGGCAAATGATCTTAACTGAGTATGACATCCAGTACACCACCCAAAAAGCTATAAAAGGGAGTGTATTAGCTGACCATCTGGCTCATCAGGCTATTGAAGACTATCAACCCATGAGATTTGACTTCCCGGACGAGGACATCATGAATTTGGACAACGTTGAAGGTGACGGACCGTATGACGGACCCGAAAAGGGATCCCGATGGACCCTGTACTTCGATGGTGCTTCAAATGCGCTTGGAAACGGTATCGGCGCAGTACTCATTTCTCCGGAAGGTTGTCACACTCCTTTCACGGCCCGACTTTGCTTCATCTGCATAAACAACATGGCTGAGTATGAAGCTTGCATCTTTGGTCTCAAGGCTGCTATAGACTTGGGGATCAAATCTTTGATCGTATTTGGGGACTCGGCTTTGGTTATCAGTCAAATCAAAGGAGACTGGGATACCAAACATCCTAATCTTATCACATACAAAGAACACATCCTGACATTGTTGCCTCATTTCGAGCAAATTACCTTCGAGCATTTCCCGCGAGAAGAGAATCAGCTAGCAGATGCTCTAGCCACAATGTCCTCCATGTTTAAACTCAACTGGGATAACGAGGCTCCCCAAATCACCATCGAGCGAATGGATGAACCCGCGCATTGTCACGATATTAATACCGAAGAAGTAATGGAACAACCTTGGTTTCATGAAATCAAAAGGTATCTCGAGACTAGAGATTATCCTGAAGGAACTTCCGTGAATGACAAGAAGTTCTTAAGGAAATTTGCTGCTAAGTTCTTCCTGAGCAACGGCATCCTTTACAAACGAAGCCATGATTGTGTATTACTCCGATGCGTAGATAAAGCTGAGGCAGAGTTGATCATGACTGATATACACAGCGGCACATTTGGCACTCACTTGAGCGGGCATACAATGGCTAAGAAGATCCTGAGGGCAGGCTATTACTGGTCTACCATGGAAGCTGATTGCCATCAACATTCTCGTACTTGCCACAAGTGTCAAGTCTACGCTGACAAAGTTCATATTCCTCCGGTTCCCCTCAACGTCCTGACTGCTCCGTGGCCCTTTGCAATGTGGGGCATTGATATGATTGGAGAGATCAAGCCCACGGCTTCCAACGGACATCGCTTCATCCTGGTTGCCATTGACTACTTCACTAAATGGGTCGAAGCAGCTTCCTTCGCCTCTGTCACCAAAAATGTGGTTGCCCACTTTATCAAGAAAAATCTCATATGTCGGTATGGTGTTCCAGACAGGATCATCACGGACAATGGTACAAATCTGAATAACACAATGATCACTACATTGTGCGAACAGTTCAAGATTTATCATCACAATTTATCTCCCTATCGGCCGAAGATGAACGGTGCTGTTGAAGCTGCGAACAAAAACATTAAGAAAATCATTCAGAAAATGACAGTCACTTACAAGGACTGGCATGAGATGTTACCGTTTGCTCTGCATGGATACCGTACGACGACACATACTTCAACTAGGGCAACCCCATTTTCTCTGGTTTATGGCATGGAAGCTGTTTTGCCTATGGAAGTCCAGATCCCTTCTCTAAGGATTATGAAGGATGCAGGTTTGAATGAAGATGATTGGATGCAGACCCGACTTGATCAACTCAATCTGATCGACGAAAAGCAACTTGCTGCTATATGCCATGGTCAGACGTATCAAAAACGGATGATCAAGGCCTTCAATAAGAAAGTTAGACGTCAAGTGTATCAAGTCGGAGATCTCGTAATCAAGCGGATTATCTTACCGCAAAGTGATCCCAGGGGCAAATGGACTCCTACATATGAAGGACCATTTGTGATCAAGAGCATATTTTCTGGTGGTGCAATGATTCTGACCACCATGGACGGCGACGATTTGCCGCACCCTGCAAACGCAGACATAGTCAAAAGATACTACGCATAAAATAACCCGACAAGTCGAAAACCCGAAAGGGCGGCTTGGGCAAAAATGGGCATCCCGGTGGATCGAAAACCCGAAAGGGCGATTCAGGCAAAAATTAGGGATAAAAACAAAAAAATCTGTACACCCGGCAAGTTGAAAACCCGAAAGGGCGGCTTGGGCAAAAAGGGGTTTCCCGGTGGATCGAAAACCCGAAAGTACGATTCAGGCAAAAGTTAGGGAATTAAAGCGTATGACTATGTCTCGTCGGATCACTTCAAAAACAATCTCTTTATCAACCAGTTCCGGGTTTCTGATCAATCCAGTCATTGGCGAACGAAGCATTGAATGGACAGATATTCAGAGTTGTGAAGGCTGTAGCAGAATGGAATCCCATGAAATTATTTCACATAGCCATCTTTATTTTGTATAAATTTTTCAAATATTTACGACAAAATCCTCTTACTAGGATGATTGTCTCCTTTGTACAAATATACTCAAAGAAAATCAATACAAATACTTTTCCCAGAAATTTGTGTCATTTCCTTTTCTTTTCTCTTGCACTATTTGTTTTATTTTGAGAAACGTCCAATGTTTTGTTAAATAGGCATATGCATTTGAAACATAATCATTTTCTTATGAGTCGGGAAAGAGGATTACCGATAGGTCGAAGGTACTGTTGGATATCTTGATACCCTTCAAAGGAAACCCCCGGGAGATTTGGAATCCATATCCCTAGCAAATCTTGAAACTCACCCCCAGTAGATGCTGGAAGCTTATTCCCTACAGAGTACGGACGTCTCTCCCGAGTTTTATTCAAAGTTATTCCTCACAAGGCCTTATAACTGGGTTATCCTCAGCTAACAACCACGGAAGATCGCACTCGCCAGAATTCTTCCTATCCCCAGCGGAGTTCATCAAAATTCCCCAGCAGTAACTTATCTTTGCAAATCCCCAGCCAGAGAATCCTCCGGAATTCAATTCCCCTCAGAGTTTAAGTTTCAGTGTCCCCAGCCGAGCTAAAGCTTCAAATTATCAATCCCCAGCGGAGCCAGACTAATGAACCTTTTCCCCACAGAGTTTTAGGAGAACAAAACCTTGAGTCCCCAGTAAGGTCGCCAGAGATGCTTCCTGCCAAACTGAAGATTCTCAGTCTTGCATCCCCAGCAGAAGTCTACTAGGTTGGTACTCCCCAGTAGAAGTCATCAGGAATTCCCCAGAGGTTTGGTATGCAACCCAAGCTCCTTATTCCCCAGTCACAGCCAAGGATTTATTCTTCCCGGCAGCAGTCACGATGCTTTTATCTTCAGCCATCCAGGATTCATCTATCCCCAGCAAGACAGCTCATCGGCTTACATGCGCATTCATTACATTCATATCATACCATTGATGTCCCATATATTGCATCATACATTTCATGCAACATAATTTTGTGTCTAGCTAACATTTTGTCCTTTTCAGGATAAGAGTAAAAAGTTATCCTTAACAGTTTCAGATGCAGTTTTACACGGACTCATCATCAAGCAACCTTATACCGGTTCCTGTTCAAATTCAAGACTTCTGAAAACAGTTTACGGGTTCTCCAAGTAACGGATGTTAACCTATCGCTTGTTCAGTTTCTTCTCCAGACTTCTGAAAACAGTCTATGGATTCTTCCCAACAACGGATGTTAATCTATCGACTTGTCCAGATGCAACTTTTGAAAACAGTTTACGGACGCTTCCCAACAACGGATGCTGCTCTATTGCTTATTCAAACTTCAAGACTTCTGAAAACAGTTTACGGGTTCTCCAAGTAACGAATGTTAACCTATCGCTTGTTCAGTTTCTTCTCCAAATTTCTGAAAACAGTTCATGGATTCTTCCCAACAATGGATGTTAATCTATCACTTGTTCAGATGCAACCTTTGAAAACAGTCTATGGATTCTTCCCAACAACGGATGTCTATCTATTGCTTATTCAGACCCCCAGCTCGAAGACGGTCCAAAGCTTGGACACCTTCCTGATATTCCCTTCCAGATGGCATCTCTAAGCCCATTCCCGACAGGATCTCTATTACCCTCTCAAGATGGCATCTCTAAGCTCATCTCCAAATGGAATCTCTAAGCCCATTCCCGCATTCATTGCTTTGACGAGTGCAAATTTCCGGGCACTCTAGTGTCCAATCTCCTTTTACCCTCGAGTCACGAAAGGCAAACTTGCCAATCTAACTCTTCGGATTCAAGAAGATTGAACAGGGGCAACTGTTGTACCCCAAAATTTGCCCTCCCATTTCTCAATGATTTCTCATCACATAACCTTTGAAGCCCAAGATCCAGTTAGGGTTTCATCTGCTCAAGACTTCTCCTTGCACTGTGGACCCAAATTAGGGTTTATGTTTGCACAAAGATGTTCTGACCTAAAGTGCTTAAGATGACTTTCATGCTTCATATTGGACTCCCAAGTTTATCCATACCAAGTTTCAAGCTTTGATTCCAAGTTTTGCCCAGTCAATCGGACAGTTGACCTAAAAGTTAGTTGTATTGGAGAAAAAGTCAACTGTGGCCAATTGACAGTCAAACCTCATGAAAATTGACCCACATCAACATTATGAACTCATATGGACCATTTGATCAAGTTTGGATCACAATTCCACAAGAAATTTGATCAGATCACCAAAAGGGCAAAATGGTCATTTTTAGGGTTTTGACTGCACAAAGGCAATTTTTGACTGTTTGACCCAACCAATGGCAAACCAAGCTCATATATGGACTCAAGGACCCCATGGAATTATCTTGACATGCTCAACAAACTCAAAAGATCCCAAGTACACAAGATTGACAGTTGAATTTCCCAGTCAATTGATCAATTTTGACTGTATACTGAAAAGTCAAACTTTGACTTTTTGGTCAAAATCAAGAGTCAAGATTCATTTTCATCAAAACATGCCAAATCATGAAACTTGTTCATCAAGAAATCACAAAATGCAAAATTAGGGTTAGAAATTAGAATTTTTCATAACTTAGAATTTTTCTAAGTTATAAAAAACCCTAATTTTTTCCCAACTTTGCCCCACTTTTTCACCAAGATCCATTTGGATTCAAACAAAAGTCAAAACATGAAAGTTGTAGCTTGTTGCATAATCTACAACTTTGATTCACAAAGTTTTCTCATTTGAGGCTTGTATCTCAAGTTACAAATTTTTGAATAAGGGCATTAAACCATTCTTAACTTAGTGAATTTTTGACCTATTTTGACAAGGTTTCTACCCCACTTCAAGGCCATTTTCCATACACTTCCACTTGGAATCTCAATTTTCATTTCAAATATGGATTGTAGTACACATTCCAAGCTTTCCAAAATGTCCAAGAACTCATCAAACAACCTCATGACTTGAGAGATTCGAATTTCACAATTTGGCAAAAACTCACTTTTGAATTGGCTATTTTTCATGTTCATAATTTGTGCAAACTTCTCAAACCAGCATGCCCCTTGATTACAGGTCCTAAAACCATCCAACACTCAATAATTTAATGCATGTTCATTGTGCTAAGACCTTGTTTCATGAGCTAAAGCATTGTATGATGGATTAATCCCAAATTGGAAAAAGCATTATATCCATTTTTGCAAAAGTTTCACTTTATGTCCAATTAAAAATCCAAGAAGTACAGTCCATATCTAATTGGCACAAGTTTATGTGTTAATCACACTGATCAAGGAGGGATTATGCAGCATAGTATGAGGGCCTGTGCAGGCTAGAGGCACAAAGTAACCATGGATTGCTTAAAGTGTAAGAAACACATCATAACTCGAACCAACTCTCATATCAGCTTACAAACCCTTAAGTGAACTTGACAAACATACTCAGGACATCTCAACCAAGCTTTTGCACGACCCTAGCACCTCTCAAACACTCCCAATCTCAGAATCATCTTCAAACTGCAAAAACAGGGTCAGGCCTGCAGTTTGAGTGCCATCTTCCATTTCCCTCAAGCTCTCTTGCCCAAACCAGTTCACACACATTCCCTAGCATCTATGCAAGCTAACCATGACTTGAAACACGACCTGTAATCCCTCTAACCACTTCCACCATTTTCAGTTTCTTGTTTTGCAGGTGAAGTGCTCTAGCACGATTCAGAAGCTTTCAAGACAAAGTAAACATTGGAATAGCATCCCTGGACCTCCAGGAAGCTTTTCCAATCATCACCTTGCACTGGAAGCTCCCTCATTGCCAGATAGAACTCCAGCTGAACAGGTATCTTGGTGAACTTTTATCTCTCTTATCAAGCATCATTAACTCTAAGTTTGTGAATAAACAATGTTCTACTCATGCCACTGAACATGTACATGTTTTTACTTTTCATTTCTTTTACTTGAGCTGTGAGAATTTGAGGTTTGAAAATGGCAGAAAATCTAGGTTAGGATTTGGGGGAGAAGAAATTCTCCCTCATCTTAGAGAGTTAGATCAAGTTCTGCATATGGTTAGATTCGTCTCTTGATGCTGAATATTTTTCATGTTATGAGTTTTCATTAATAAGCCAGGAATCAGGAGTTAGAAGATGAAGAACAGGGCGCATGTTTTTTGAATATTGTTGTTCAGAGGTTGAAGAAAGGTCTTCATGGGCTGGGCTTATGTTGACTTTCCTTTTTACACCACCTTTTTGGTTTTACACCCCCTGAGCCCATTTGCTTTATTTTTGATGATTTTTGATTTTTTCCTTTTTTAATTGACTCATTTATTTTTTCTCAGCATATTAAAAATATAAAAATATTTTTTCTCACCATTTTTGATTTTATTAGGTATTTATTTGATTTTTCTTTTAGTTTGAACATAAATGAATAAATATATACCTTTTGTTTAAAAATACAAAAATAGCACAAATATATTTTTTATACACTTTTGTCTTATTTTTACTTCCTGAAAATATTTTATAGAAAAAATACTTTTTATTTAAATATTAAATATTATTAATTAATATGTATAATACATATTTTGTAAATAATATGAATATATAGGTATATATTAATGTGCTTAGGATAAAAATACCAAAAAATGTACATATTTTATTTTTTAATATTTAATACTAAAAAATACCCTTTTTACAAATATACAATATTTTATTTTATTTTTTGTATGTAAATAATAAATATTATCTGAATTAATTAATTGATTAATACCCCTTTGATTAAAAATTAGGATTTTGCCCTAAATTTGAAAATACTCCAAAAATAATACCTTTTTATTTCCCTTTTTATTTCACATAAATAATATTCTTTTTTTCATACACATAAAAATTCCTTTTTGCATTTTTACATATTTATTTCAATTTCCATTTAATTGTGCAAATTATTTGTCTTGTAAATATTCAAAGAAAATGATGTAATAGTTAGGTTTAAATTCTTGTCTAAATATATCCCATTTGAAACATTGTACCCCCCTCCCCATATTATTGTGTTGTAATAGTGTAGGAATTTAAATTTCGCACTTTAATGCTTTCTAAACCTACCATGCTAGAATTAGGGTTTGTATGCGAATAAAACGAACAAAATAGTTGGACATAACTCAAGTTAAACAAGCATGAAAATGGACAACACATTTCACACTTGCACCCCTAGGGTATTCCACTTTGTTGCCTTCAAATAATTGGGCCATATTGCATGTTGAATTTCTTTGGGTAAAACAAACAATCAAATGATCATAGTCCCCCAAAATGTTGCCTAAATGAATGATCAAGTCCCTTTTAAAGAAAAATTGCCCAAAAGAAATTTAACACTATTGCAATTATGGTCTAAACGGTGACCCGCGCCCGTCCGTTTCACCTCCTAAGACAAGATTGTCCACCAAATGCAATGGTGGAACAAAATTGTCAAAAGGTTTAAAACATAACAAAAATCTTTGAGAAAACTTTAGGGTAGATAACTCTTAAGTACTTGCCAATTTGCAAAGAAAACACTTGCCTATTTTCAAAACCCGCTTCACAAACACTTTCAAAAAAACAAGCTTCCAAAAAACCTTGAAACATCTTTTCTAAAGACAAAACACCTTTTGTAAAACATTCGAGTAAAGAATTGTTACAAAGGTAGCCTATACAAGGCATCTTTTCAAAACATTTTCAAAAACACACACCGAGCACCATTTCAAACAATTGAAAACCAAGGCAAGTTGATCTAAGCAAGTACCTAAGAGCCCATGGATAACCATGGATAGAAAGGGTGCTAATACCTTCCCTTTCTATAATCTACTCCCCGAACCCAAGAAAAATCTCAAAGGTTTTTGCTGTGCTTTTTAAACCTTTCCTTAGGATAAAATAAAAAGTCGGTGGCGACTCTTGCTCAACCAAAACATTTGCGAAAACAAACGCAAAACCTCAAGTCAGTTCTCCCACCGTATCACACCTGAACTTAGGACAAAGAAGGAAGTACGTGGTTTCTTGAGGAGGTTAAACTATATTTCCAAATTTATATCCCATCTCACAGCCACATGTGAACCTATGTTCAAGTTGTTGAAGAAAAGTCATACGGTGAAATGGAATGAGGATTGTCAGAAGGCCTTTGACAAACTCAAGGAATATTTGCAAGAACCTCTAATACTCATGCCGTCAGTGGAAGGAAGGCCACTAATCATATACCTAACTGTGTTGGAAACCTCAGTGGGTTATGTCCTCAGTCAGCACGATGAGACAGGGAAGAAAGATTATGCCATTTACTACTTGAGTAAGAAGTTTACGGAATGCGAGTCAAGGTACTCATTGCTGGAAAAGACTTGTTGTGCACTTTCCTGGGCCGCTAAACGTTTGAGGCAATACATGTTAACTCACACCACCTACTTGATATCCAAAATGGATCCTATCAAGTACATTTTTGAGAAGCCAGCTCTTACAGGCAGGGTAGCCCGTTGGCAGATGATACTCACTGAATATGATATCCAATACACTACTCAAAAAGCAATTAAGGGTGGTTGACAATCTTGCTCATCAGCCCATGAATGATTACGAACCAATGAAGTTTTATTTTCCAGATGGGGAAATTGTGTATATTCGGGATTGTAACATACCAGACCCAGATGAAGGACCTGAGCCTGGATCACATTGGACGCTTGTTTTTAATGGTGCCTATAATGCCATGGGAAACGGCGTCGGGGTTATTATCACTTCCCCTGAGGGATACCACATTCCTTTCACGGCTCGTATTTGTTTCGATTGCACTAACAACATGGTCGAATATGAGGCTTGCATTTATGGCAGTGAAGCAGTGATCGACCTGCGCATTAAATTCTTGAAAGTTTACTGGGATTCCAATATTGTTATCAGCCAGATCAATGGAGATTGGGAGACTCGCCATCAGAACCTAATTCTATATCGTGAGCATGTTATGAAGCTTATTCCGTACTTCGAAGAAATCACGTTTGAACACATTCCCAGAGAAGAAAACAATCTAGCTGATGCACTAGCAACTTTGTCCTCCATGTTCAAGGTTAAGTGGGCTAATGAGGCACCTTCCATTACTATCAGGAGTTTGAGTGAGCCAGCTTTCTGTTTTGAGTCCAGTTTGGAGCCAGACGGTAATCCTTGGTTTTATGATGTTAAGCGATATCTGGAGAGGCAAGAGTACCCTGAAGGGGCATCCGTCACAGATAAGAAGTTCTTGAGAAGATTTTTAGCCAAGTTCTTTCTCAGTAGTGGCGTGTTGTAGAGAAGGCATCATGATGGCCTACTGCTCAGATGTGTTGACAAGAAAGAAGCGGCTAGAATCATTGAGGAGATACATGAAGGTGATTTCGGGACCCATTCCAACGGGCACACCATGGCTAAAAAGATCTTGAGAGCAGGTTATTATTGGTCCACCATGGAGACTGACTGTTACAATCATGCACGGGTTTGTCACAAATGTCAAGTCTACGCTGATAAGGTGCATGTGCCGCCAGTGCCTTTGAATGTCTTGACCTCCCCTTGGCCGTTTGTGATGTGGGGAATTGATATGATCGGCAAGATTGAACCGATTGCGTCTAACGGGCACCATTTCATTCTGGTCGCCATCGATTATTTTACAAAATGGGTCGAGGCAGCATCATATGCCAATGTCACCAAGCAAGTGGTAACTCGGTTCATTAAGCATAACATTATTTGTCGCTACGGGGTGCCTGAGAAGATCATTACCGATAATGGGTCTAACTTGAACAACAAGATGATGAAGGAGATTTGTGAGTCCTTCAAAATCAAGCGTCATAACTCTTCCCCATATAGACCAAAGATGAACGATGCTGTCGAAGCGGCCAATAAAAATATCAAGAAAATTATGCAGAAAATGGTGGTGACCTATAAAGATTGGCATGAGATGCTGCCTTTTGCCTTGCATGGTTATCGCACCATGGTGCATACTTCGACTGGGGAAACCCCATTTTCATTGGTCTACGGCATGGAAGAAGTACTGTCGATAGAAGTCGAGATTCCCTCTCTTAGGGTCATGAGAGATGTTGAGCTGGATGAAAGTGAATGGGTACAGAATCAGCTGGATCAGCTGGAACTCATTGATGAGAAGAGGTTGACGGCTGTTTTCCATGGTCAGGTATATCAGCAAAGGATGAGAAAAGCTTTCGATAAAAGGGTGCGACCTCAGTGTTACAAACCAGGCGACCTTGCGCTCAAAAGGATAATTCTTCCCCAGGGAGATCCCAGGGGCAAATGGGTTCCGACTTACGAAGGTCCTTTCATGGTCCGAAAAGTTTTCTCTGGAGGGGCGATGATGCTCACGGCTATGGATGGAGAGTACTTCCCTCTCCCTGTGAATGTTGACGTAGTTAAAAAATACTTTGCATAAAAAATAATAAAAACCCGCTAAACTGAAAACCTGAAAGGGCGGTTTAGGCAAAAAGAGGGTGTCCTGGTGAATCGAAAGCCCGAAAGGGCGATTCAGGCAAAAGTTAGGGACTTAAAGCAAATGACTACACTCAGCATGGGATCCTTTATTTCTTTCCTTCACTCTTTCACCTGTCGTAAGCTCGAGGCTAATCCAAGAATGATTTTCCTGAAGGCAGGAAGATGAGAGTCATTAGAGTCATAGCAAAGTTGGGACTCGATGGATATTCAAATTCACATTGCCATTTGTAAACACTTGTTTGTTTTAATTTTGAAATTTATTGTTTCCCAATGTAAATGCCTTTTTCACAGGCTGATCTCTCAAAATCAATAAAATATCTTCTTTCAAGTATGTGTATGCATTACTTTGCTCCCTTTTTACTATTTTGTTTGCAAAAACGTCTAATATTTTTGATAAGCATATGCATGTAAACTTCATAGACCTTACACGGCAATGGTGATACGAGTTATGATTGATTGATCGCTTGAAATACGGATAAAAAACGCAATATCCACTGCGCAAGGGGCATCTTTGTTTCTCTGTTTGATAGACTTCTCTTTCACTTTACTGACGGGTGTCGTGCCGTTTTGTTTCACAACTTCGTGCTATCGGTAAAGGTCATGAGTCAGGGTAAATATAAAGGTTACGGCAGGTCGGCAGGACCGGTGAACCTGGATGGAGACACTGCTGCCCCATAATGGCTTTTGTTACGTTTCTTTGCCGCACTTTCATGTGTCATCTTGATTGATTGTTTTAGAATTGTTTGCATATAGGATTTTGTTTATAGCTGAATGTCAGCCTTGATGCATTGAATGTTTTTGCCTTGAAAGAATTTTTCATACAAAATCACTCTTCAATTGTTTTTCTGGCATTTTGATACCAGTTGTGCCAATTCTTTTGCTTAGCCAAAAGTTTGGAGGAAGGAGTTTAGCTAAAAAAACGATGACTGTAGCAGTATGCTTTTGAGTAGAACCTTGTTGACAATGTACAGGCATTGTTTCAATCCCCTAAACACCGGAGATATAAGGGAGTTAGACCCTTATTAACCCCTCTGATCCTTCGAAGTAGGAGTTTCTTTTCCGTTCAAAAAAAACAAAACAAAACCTTTTAACCAGGGGCAAGGTAGATGTTCAGTTGATTTGCCCAAGCATTCAAATTTCAGAAGGAATGTCCCATATGAGGATCACTACATTTTATCTTTCACATCATGAAAAAAAATAGATGTGTGTCTAAACCACGATGTTCATCTCCTGACAAAGTCCTAAGGTCGAGATCGAACCGATACAATAAAGGCTATCCGTCGCCGACCAAGGAATGAGGCATTTGTTTTCTTCAAAAAAAAAAGAGAAAGAAAGAAAAAGTTCAAGGACCTAAAGTCACATTGACTTGTTCAAAGTGGGAAACAAAAAAAAAGAAACAAAAATCCCCGCTAAGTCGAAACTTGAGAACAAGTCGCTTAGGCAAAAGTTAGGGCATCCCACTGGACTCCCAAAAATGGAAATTCAAGAGATTTTTGTCCAGGCAAAAGTTAGGGAAAAGAGAGCCTAAAAGGCCGAAAAAGATTATCCAATAAAATTTTCATCAAAAGAAGAAGAATGATAATATCAAAAAACAAAAGCAACAAAAGTTAAGTGACAATCATGTGGCAGAATTTGTCGTGATTACTCAACCGTTACAAAACCTTTTGAAAGATGAATTCTTGTGATAAGTCAGCTGAACTTAGGACAGGAGAATATCACGAAGGGTGTGGGCACCAAATAACTTGAGCCTTGAAAACTCTTTTTCAAAAGAACCTCGAACCAGGCCACATTACAACCTCTAAGAGTCCTAACTGAAACAAGGGTTTAACTCGAAAGCATACTGCAACAGGATAGTATTTCCTAAACTCTCTGAATATGTGTTGCATGGCCGTGTTGGTATCTTGTCACCCGTATCTTGACTTGTTTTTCAAAAGAAGAAGAAAAGTTTTAAAACCTTTTTGCACTCTAGCCAGTGATTCGTTCACAACAGAGATGCGACATTTTTGTTAAAATTTTCAACTTCAAGGCTTAAATAATCATCGCATCAGGTCTGTCCTTCTCAAAATAAACATCTTCCTGCATGCAAAACATTTGTTTGACATCAAAAGAGAGTTTACACGTTGAACACCTATAAAGAGCTTAATGATTGTCAAGAAGGGAAATTCGATTTTCTTCTGCTAGACAGGACCCATGTATGTTTAGGACTTTACTTATCCCCAGTGAAGTTTCGTTTCCCCAGGGAAGTTTCGTATTCCCAGTGAAGTTTCGTTTCCCCAGTGAAATCTCCTATCCCCGGTGAAGTTTCGCTTCTACAGCGAAATTTTGTTACCCCAGGAATCTTATTTTAAAAGCCTCGCTCCAAGACTTCAAGTTTGGATGTGTCGCCCATCCCCAATGGAGTTGTTAAGTCGGGAGCCCTCGCTTTGACCTCTCAGTCCCCAGCCGATCTGTTGACTGGGGCATCCTTTGTTAAGGGTCTGCTTTTATTCCTCAATAAGGTCTTGATACCGTGTGACTATCTGCAGGATTCGTCCTTTGGTTGCGTCCCAAGAGAATATTTCTCCGGCAAGATAAGCTTCAACAGAGTTCTATCTCTCCAGTGAAGTCCCACCTCTCCAGCAGAGTTTTGTTCCCCCAGCAAAAGGATTTCGTCCTTTTCCGGAAGTTGCAGTGTCAACCTAATTTTCCCTAGAATTCGCAATTTATTTTTGTAGCTCCTTTCTTTGTTTGTGGCCCGTTCTGCTGGTTGCTCGTCTGTTTCTCTGCGAAGCTCCATCTCTTTGAGTTTCCTTCCCCAGTGGACTCTCATATTTCCTGCCCTCCTTTGGATTTTGCAATTTATTTTTGCAAGTCATGTCAGATCCTGACTTCTTGGTTATTGGCTTCTCAATTGGCCATTCCCCAGTGAAATTTTTAAACATGCATCATTACATTGCATCTACCGAAAGCGTAGCATTTCCATTATATGGAGCATTGCGCTATATAAAAAGAATTCAAACATGAATCAGAACATAAGCCATTCTTATTTACTTCATCCCCAGTAATTTGATAATACTTCAGATTAAATCCCCAGCGAGGTCTTCGTCCTCGTTATCTCAGTTTCCTCCCCATACCAATATCCTTTTGACGTCAATCATTTGTTTGTTTGAGTTTCTACTCTTGACTGTAGTTCAATTTTGCCCTGGCGCAGTCTTCTCGAGTTTAGTCTTCACTACCCTCTCTGGTTCATTCCAATGTCTATTGATGCACCTTTCGAATACCAGTTTCATCCTGATATTCGCTTTCAGCAGGTTTCTAGGTGTACACCCTAATCTCCTTGCTTTGGGTCGAGTTTGGCCTCATCGCCTATGCATGAAATCCAGTTTCGCCCTGGTAATCATCTAGTTTAGTTTCGCCTAACTAGTTATTGAGTCGAGTTTCGTCTCGTTTTTGCTTTCGTACCTTGGACCCTTTGACGGTGTTCGTTTACCGAGTGCAGTGTTCGTACTGCATCCCTGGTTTGAAATTAGTCTCCTTTATTCCTTGGATTCTTCTATCAGTTTTCATCACTATTTATCCATTGATCTGAGACCAGCAAGTGCTCTGAGAAACATGCACTCTCATCACTTCGCTTTGGGTCGAGTTTCGCCTCGTTACTCGTGCGTGAAATCTAGTTTCGTCCTGGTACTCATCTAGTCTAGTTTTGTCTGACTAGTCGTTGAGTCGAGTTTTGTCTTGTTGTTCTTCCTCATTTCTGAGATTATGTCAGTTCCTTCATACTGTCTATCTTAGTCGAGATTAGCAAGTGCTTCTAGAATCACGCACTCTAGCCACTTTGCTTTGGGTCAAGCTCAGAGTTTCGCCTCCTCACCCGCGTACGTTTTCTTTTCCAAAGCTTAGTTTCGCCTATACTCTGTGGTTTGAGTTTTGTATCGTCCCTTTTGAAGCCCAGTTTTACCCTGGCACATCTGTCCGGAAGTTTAGTCGCGTCTACTCTTCTTTGTTTTTGTTCCGTTTCAACCTGCGTTACAGCTTCATTCTGACGCATGTCTTGGGAGTTTTCTGTTTCTGTTTCTTTTTTCTTCAAGAGTGTAAATTTTCGGGTTCATTCGTATTCAAACATCTTCAACCTTGTACGCTCGAAAGTTGTAACTTTTCTCACTTATCATGTTGAAGATATTTGAATAGGGGCAGTTGTTGCAACCCAAAATTTACCCTCTTGATTTAGGCTTATGTTTCATCATGAATATCATATTGCATTGCATTCATACATTGTGATGGGGTCAAAGTACTTTGGTTATCATCTTCCTTAAGCTTTGAAAGTTGGTTGCTTTGACAAGTTGCTTAAGTAGAACCTTGTCATTTGAACCTCTGGATCTTTCAAGCTCAGATTCATTTGCATATCTCAAGATGTTTCATCCATCTCTTTGGATCTTCAGAGGATTGGAGTTTGTGTTTGATTATGTGAAGGAACCACTCCATTGATTCACCAGTCAAATTGGGGTTTTGAAGCTTGATCAGCTATCTCCAAGCACCTTGTTTGTGTATTTTGTTTATGTGTTGTTGATTGACTTCTAACCAAAATACAAAAAATATATTTGTCCTTGTCTTTGCAAAACTGTGTTTTAGGTACCAAGTATCCAAAAAATAAGCTCATGCAAAGTTGATTTGATTCTGTTTGCGGCAAAAGAAGGTATGCGTCGACCCATAAACCTATGTATCGACTCATCTTGTTGAGCATAACCAACATGTGTCGACACATGCATGTATACATCGACTCATCCTGTTTGAATAACTTGCATGTGTCGACACATACGTGTTATGTATCGACTCGTGCAGTTTGTGTGATTCTGTAATGAGTTGGATTAACAGTATGTATCGACACATAGAGGCATGTATCGACACATGCTGTGTTATACAGCTAGGATGTATCGACACATACCACCTATGTATCAACACATAACAGCAAAATGCACGTGTGTTTTTTTTTAAAAAGCCAGCAAATTCAAACTGTTATCATTTTGGCTCCAATTTTTTCTGCATAATTTGAAATTATATCATTAATTCAAATTTGGCTCCAAGAATCATTTACCAAATTACCACTAATCCCGATCCTAAAACTCTATAAATAGATCCCCCATTTCATTCAAATTTCAAGCTTTTGATAGCCAAAATCACTTTGCTAAAAAATCTCTCAACTCTCTCCATCTACCAAATTCACTCAAAGCTCCATTTTCAAAAAGATAGTAAGCTTTGCATTAAAGCTTACTAATCTTTGATCTAAACCTTCATCCAAACACTTTTTCTCCATCAATTCTCTACATCCAAGCTTGATTAATTGATTCTTGTGGTTGAATTGAAGCAAATTCTGAAGTTGTTTGATAATTCTCAAATTCTACCTTTGGTAAGTTGAATCATCATCTTTCATAATGTGATGTCTTGTGGATTTCTGGTTTTGATTCATTGAGCACTGTTTTTATGACTCCATTAGTGTTATTTTCTCAAATTTTGCTGGAATTTTCATGCTCAAATGGATCCATGATCATAAGGTGTTTGATGAAAAGTTAGAACGAGAACTTGATCTTTAAAATGTTGTTTTCTACTAATTTTTAACAGGTTGCAATCAATTGTTGTAACATTGCAATTGATTGTCACAGAAAATTGATTTGATAAAAAACCACACTGATGCAATAGGTTGCTGTCTAAGCACAATTGATTGTAACAGTGCCAAAAATACTTTTGCTGCCTTATTTTGGGGCTGTTTTGACTCAAATATTTTTCTGCACACTCTCTTTGATGGATAATTTGGATTGCAATTTTAAATGTTCAATTTATTTTTAAACTCAATGGACTTTGTGATGTAGATGAATTTGGATAAATGTACATCAATTCAAATCTACCTAAGAGTCAATTATTTAATTCATTCTTGGTGCTTTGGGTTAATGATATGTTTAGTGCTTTAATCCATCTAGAGGAGTGGTTGAATTTAAATATGAAAGAATTTTGAAATGGTGATCCAAATTAGCTTATCATTCCCCTCCCTCTCCATCTTATCCCTTTTTTTAATTGTGCTACATGTTAAAGGATGGTGATCTCTATATCATTTATCCAAACATGAAGTACATAGATTTCTATTGACCGGCCTCAAAATAGGTGCGACTTCTACATAAGTTCACTTACGATTGTTTAACATAGCGCTAAATTTTGTCCCGATTCGAATAAATGATTATTCGTGGCCCAAACTTATGATTGTAAGCCCAAGTATGTTAATGTGATCTCTTTGATCCAATAACCTTGAGATTCATTGTGTGGAGGCTTTGGTTCTACCAATCCTCTAATGGATCTACAACACCTTTGGTCAATGCGGATCACTTAAACATCGTTGATCATTAAATGTTACCTTTTGAGAATTCCAAAATGGATGATATACATGACAAAAAGCAAATACAACTTATTGTGTGGAGGCTTTGGTTCTACCAATCCTCTAATGAGTTCCAAATGCAAGTTTCAAGATGGTCATCCAACTAACCACTAATTTCTAACAATTGACTTTACTTTATGCTTTTATTTTTTTATGATTTATGTACCATTTACTTTTAGCATTTTATATTTCATGCTATTTTCATCTTTGCTCACTTGAGCATTTACTTTTATGTCATTTTTATTTTGCTCATTTGAGCTTTTCTTTTCCTTTTAAAGACACCTAATAATCAACATGAACCATAAAAAAACTTTAATAATACTTGGACTATTTGGTTACTATCCTTGGCATTATGGAGCATGAGACTTTTCCTTGGACTTAGGATTAGAGACTGTGGCCTATCTTGGAGACTTTGTGATAATGTATAGCATCCCACTTTTGGCCTGAGGCTACTGTGTTCCACTTTATTTGTGGAACACAAATTATTACACTGGCACTACTTTTGTATTTGGCATGTTCGATATTCCATGCAGGATATATACATGATATTGTGAATACTATACATTGCCCATGGGGATTTGTTCATATCTGATAATCTCATTACTTACATCCTTATGGCGTAATTTTTGACTTGATTCGTTTACTGATGCCAGCTTGCTTGAAGTTCTCTGGGTTTCTTTTTTATTCTTGCTCGGTTGCTACGGATAGTTATTCGTTTGGTATTGCACTATCTCCTTTCTTTCATTTTCATTTTGCATAGTTATCTGATTGCATGATGGGACCTCTGTTGCTGATATATGTCAGGAGGCCCTCTGTTTTTGTTTGATACATATGTTGTGTTTGTATTGATCGATGAATCACTCAATTTAGAAATTGAGATCACGACTTCGCTCTCATTGTGTGTTCCCTATAGGATGTTTATTGCTTTTCTTCTCTAATTGTTGATCGATGAGTCACTCAATTTAGAAATTGAGATCACGACTTCACTCTCATTGCATGTTCCCTATAGGGTAGTTTTGTTAAGCTTCCTTTAGCATGATAATTAAGGTAGGGTTTTCCTTTATCCTCAACCCTAGGATCAATCATTGTATGATGACACTAGGGATAGTACTAGGATAGTTTCCCTTAGTTGTTTTTCTCTCTTTGCATCTTGCATCTTAAAACAAAAACTTGCTTTCTCGGCAAAACATAAAACACCTCTAATAAACTAAAACCCTTTTTCAAAGTAAAAGATACAAACCAATCTTACTTTGTTTATGTTGAAGTCGATGTTTCGCCATCGCACATGTTTGTTATCCTACTTTGATTCTCAATATCATTGTTAGGTGTGATGTTTTGTCATTTGTTTTATTGATGTTTCGCCATCTTTACCATGATATCTTGTTATCTTGAAGTCGATGTTTCGCCATCGCACATGTTTGTTATCCTACTTTGATTCTTAATATCATTGTTAGGTGTGATGTTTTGCCATCTATTTTATCGATGTTTCGCCATATTTGCCATGATATCTTGTTATCTTGAAGTCGATGTTTCGCCATCGCACATGTTTGTTATCCTACTTTGATTCTCAATATCATTGTTAGGTGTGATGTTTTTCCATCTATTTTATCGATGTTTCTCCATTTTTGCCATGATATCTTTTTTACCTTTTAGCCGATGTTTCGCCATCTCACATTTATTTTATCGATGTTTCGCCATCGCACATGCTTGTTATCCTACTTTGATTCTAAATATCATTGTTAGGAATGATTGTTTTGTCGTTTGTTTCATTTGATGTTTCGCCATCTTTGACATGTTATCTTGTTATTATTTAGCCTATGTTTCGCCATCGCACATGTTTGTTATCCTACTTTGATTCTCAATATCATTGTTAGGTGTGATTGTTTTGTCGTTTGTTTCATTTCATGTTTCGCCATCTTTGACATGTTATCTTGTTATTATTTAGCCGATGTTTTACCATCTCACCTGCTTGTTGTTTCCTTGATGTTTTTCCATCTTGACTATCTTTGTTTATCTTAATTAAAAAATATAAACCAACCAAAACACATAAGCCGAACTACGGCTGCTCTGATTCCTTAAAAGGGATACGTAGGCATTGGGGTAGTGCCCAACCGAGCACATCTTTTATTTTCCCTACATTATTTTCTTTTGCATGCATTCCCTTTTCATTTGTAAGCCATAGACATAGGATTTGACCACACCCATCAGATTAGACAACCAGAGTGGATACCATAGAGTACTACGGGCGCGTGGGGTGCTAACACCTTCCCCTCGCGTAACAGACTCCCTTACCCGATCTCTCGGTCGAAAGACCGTGATTTCTCCCTTTTCAGGTTTCTCGATGTTTACCTTTCCCTCCATATGGGATAAAAGACGTTCGGTGGAGACTTCTTTGTTTCGATGATTTCCAGTCGGCGATTTCAGTATCATATCATGAAACAAAGCTACCATGGCGCGTTGATAGGTTTCCTTGACATTCTTCAGTCCGAATGGCATCACTTTGTAGCAGAACATGCCCCACTGTGTGACAAATGTAGTTTTCTCCATGTCCTCAGGTGCCATTTTGATCTGGTTATAGCCTGATAATCCGTCCATGAAGGAAAATACTTTGTGTTGGACCGTATTATCAACCAGGATGTCGATTTGTGGAAGTTGAAAATCATCTTTAGGGCTGGCACTGTTTAAATCTCTATAGTCCATGCACATCCGTACTTTACCGTCCTTTTTAGGAACGAGAACAATGTTGGCCACCCATTGAGGATAAGAAGAAACAGCCAGAAATCCAGCATTGAACTGTTTCATGACTTCCGCTTTGATCTTCTCTGACATGTCAGGTCTCATGCGGCGGACTTTATGTTTCATTGGTGGACAGTCTTCTCTTGTGGGTAGACGATGTACCACGATGTCTGTATCAAGTCCTGGCATGTCTTCGTATGACCAGGCAAAGATCTCAACATAATCATGCAACGGTTGAATTAGGCGCTCCTTGATACTCGGCTCTAGATTGGCACCCACTTTAATTTCCTTTTTATCTTCTTCGGTACCCAAGTTGATTGTATCCAATAGCTCCTCATGAGGCTGAATAGCTCTTTCCTCTTGTTGTAGTAGTCTCGCCAATTCCCCTGGTACCTCACAATCTTCCTCACCTTCGTATTCGGCTTGGTAGATCAGATCTTTAGAGTCACTGAAGGCTAAAGCAGTATCGTTACCCATGGGATCCGGAATGGAGGGGTACCTGCATTTGTGAGTGTGGATGTGTGTAAGGGGTATAGCCATCTTTAAACAATAAAATGTAAAAGAAAGACAATGAGCACAAAAGGTTTATATGTGAAAAAGCGTCCATGATTCATTGAATGTCATATGAAGATGAAATAAAAACCCTTACAAATGGACCATTGTGCCTCGGGTAAGACACAAGGTTTTTAAAGTGTGAATTGCTCGTGAATATTACAAGTCCAACAGAAATGTAAAAGATAAATTACTGAGACATGAAAGTTATTGGGACAAAGTCTCTGGCTTCCCAGTTGCGAAGTCCTCTATTGACAGCAGGAAATATCCAATCTTTCAAGCTGCCATCCTCTTCATTGTCTTCTACTGCATTGACCCCTTGGTTTCTAATCTTCACAGGTGGCCCTCCAGCACGGGCACGGCGCACAGTTTTCTGAGCAGTTGAAGTAAACCCCAAGCCAAACTTGTCTGATTTATACGAAATGTTTGGAAGCTGCCCCCAGATGGTGCATCCACCCTCCTCTATTACTGCCTTCGCATCCTTTAAAGATGACATTCGAAGCGAAGATCTTGTGATCTTAGGAATCGAGGATACTGCCTTGGTTGCCGCTACTTCTTGAGAGACTTCTTCAAAATGCTGGAAAGGGGTTTCAATGAACTCGCCATCCAACTCCACATATCGGAAAGAATTCAAATGACTAATCATGTACTCCTCCTCCCCATGGACAATTATGATCTTTCCTTGGACCGGGTACTTCAGCATCTGATGCAATATGGAGGTGACAGCACCGGCATTGTGGATCCAAGGTCGTCCTAACAAACAAGAGTAAGAGGGACGGATGTCCATCACATAGAATGTTGAGTTGAAAATCTGGGTTCCCACCTTTATTGGGATATCCACCTCCCCGTGGACCATTGTTGTACCCCAAAATTTTCCCTCTCATTTATCAAGATTTTCCTCACAAGACTTCTTGGACTCCAGACAAGATTAGGGTTTGCTCAGCTCAAGACCTCACCTTGCACTGATGACCTGAAATTAGGGTTTGAGTGTGCACAATGATTTTTGGACCATAAATGCTTCATGTGACTTTCATACACCATCTTGGACCCCTAAGATTGCTCATACCAAGTTTGAAGCCTTGAATCACATTTTTGCCCAGTCCATTGGACAGTTGACCTAAAAATCAACTGTATTGGGGAAAAAGTCAACTATGGCCAATTTACAGTCAAACTTCATAATTTTGTATCCACAACAACATTCTAGGCTCCTATGTACCATTTGATCAAGTTTGGATCACAACTCCTTAAGAAATTTGATCAGATCATCAAAAGGGAAAACGGTCAAAATTAGGGTTTTGACTAAGAAAGGGTAATTTCTGATTTTTAACCTAGCCAATGGCCAATTTGGTTCAAGCATGATTTCAAGTACTCAATAGAATCGTATTTACATAATCACATAGTTCAAAAGATCTCAAATGCATAGGATTGACAGATGAATTTTGCAGTCAACTAATCAAAAGTCAACTGTACACTAAAAATTCAAACTTTGACTTTTTGGTCAAAATCAAGTGCCAAGGGTCATAATTCATCAAGATATGTCAAAATGTGAAACTTGTTGATCAAGAAACCTAAAATTGCAAGTTAGGGTTTTAATTTGAAATTTTTCATAACATAGAATTTTTCTAAGTATGGAAAATTTCTTATTTTTCCCCAACTTTCGATAACTTTTTCACCATGATGCAATTGATTCAAAGAAAACTTACAACATGAAAGTTGTAGTCCTCCATGAAATCTACAACTTTGATTCACAAAATTTTCCCAAAATATGCTTGGATCTATAGTTATGAATTTGTGAATAGGGGTCCATAAACTTTTTAACTTAGTGAAAATTTGCCCTAATTTAGGCAGGTTTTTGACCTAACTTCATGGACATTTTTCACCTAGTTCCAAGAGGTATCTCAAAATTCATTTCAAATATGGATTGTAGAGAATGTTTCAAGCTTTCCAAAATGTCAAAGAAAACTCCAAAATCATTTGTGGTTAGGGAGAATCGAAGAAGAGAAAATGGCATTTTTTCACTTTTGTGCAAGCCATTTTTACAATGCTTCAAGTTGCAAATCAGATCCTAGCATGCTTGTACCTTGTATTATAGGTCCTAATCCCTTCTACACTCCATAATTAAATTCTATCTCAGTGGTTAATGGCTTTATTTTGACCTTTGGAGCATTGTACAAAGAACAATTCCATAAATGGCCAAAAGTGTACATTGCCATTTTCATAAAGCATACTTTTGCAAACTTTATCAGCCTTGAGCATTGGACTTGTTCCTTTTGTGCAAGCATTAGCCACAGATATCAGGCATGTTTACCAACTCTCATCAGCTAAGGAACTAGCAAGTACAAGCTTTTGGCTTAAGTCACTTCAACTTTCTTCAAAAGCAAGCAAATTGGCAAAAGGGATCAGAACTTGCACATTTGTTAAAAGAGTGAACTTGGCTTCATTCAAAACAACTTCACAAACTTATCTCAAGAAATTACACGAATTCATAGCATTTGAAAATCTCCCAAACACAAAAAACACAAGTTTCTGCCCAAACAGGGCATCTTCTGCAGAACCCTTGCCAAATCAATATTGGCTCGTGCGTTCCTCACTTTAAGACTTCAAACACTTTACATACATCTTACCTAAACTATCCAAGCCCTTGTCCTGGTTCTGTAAGCCCTATTTAAGACATCACCATTTCCATTTTGGAAGGTTGCAGGTTGACTTCTACAAGGAGTTTCAAGCATCCTCAAGGCAAGCTAAGCATTGGAATAGCTTGAGGGAACTTCAAGGAAGCTCACACGATCTTCAGGCCTCACTCAAAGTCCCCACATTGCCATATCCAAACTCAGCTGAACAAGGTATTTTTCAAATCTCTATCTCTTTATTTAGGCATCCTTAAGTCACGACTTGTGAAGCAAAAATGTAGTCCTTAACTTGCTGAAGATGTATGCATAGTTGTCATTTATATTAACTGAGCTGAGAGAATTTGATTGTTAAACATGCTGAAAAAATTAGGTGAGGAATTAGGGCCACTCAAATTCTCCCTGGTCTTTTAGAGTTAGGTCACAAACTTTATATCACTGGAATCGTGAGATCACAAGCTACATGTTTTATGTTATGAGTTTTTGATTTTATGCAAGCTAGAGCAAGATACAGGTTTGAACTCAAAAACGCGCGTGCAGGAAGCCGAGGACAGGGATGAAGATGATGTTTTGGGCCTTGGCGCCTTTGGGCTTCTGTTCTGACTTTCCACACCCCCCAGTTTACTTTTGCACCCCCCTGACTTATTATTTTATATTTTTGTATTTTCTTGCATATTCTTATTTTTTGTGCTTGCATTCATTTTATCTAATGATAAAAAATACCCAAAAATATTTTCTTAATTTTTTTCATTTTTATTTTATTTTTTATCTTTTTTTTTTGCATAAAATATTGATTATTTTAAATAGAATAGAAATTATTTCTTAAAATAAATAATAAACACATTTAAAAACATCATACATTTTTATTCTTATTATTCATACACATAAAATATTATTTCCACATATATTTTAATTTTTAATATTTGTAAATAATTTTATTTATTTTTCTTGTACATAAATGGATAAAATAAATAATAAGAAACATATATTTTCTTTAATCAAAAACTAGGGTTTTTCACCCTTAAAAAAAATAATAATATTATTTTTTTCTTATTTTTAGGACTTAAATAATTTTATTTTTTTTACATACATAAAACAATTACAAAACATTTTGCATAAATACATTTTATTTGCATATTTAAATAATTGTTTATTTATTTATTGTACCAAAATTCAATTGGGTTGTAATAATTTCTAGGGTTTTATTTTGAGCAATATCCCTCATTCAAAACTTGTATCCCCCCTCCCATAATAATTGTTGTAATAGCTTAGATTTACTTTACGCAATTTATCACATTATATAATTGTGTAGTAAACTAGGGTTTTGCATGATAAGACAAAAATCAAACAAATAGCAAAGACCTAATGCAAGATAAAAATGCATATAAAATGACACACATTGCACACAAGCACCCCTAGGGTTTCACCCACTTGGTTGCCTTAAAACATGGCCATGGTATGCATGCAAAGTATCTTGGCAAAACAAAACACAACAAAAGATCATAGTCCCTCGATGACGCTATCAAAATGTTGTCTAAAAACAAAATGATCTTAGTCCCTCAAAACTTGCTAAGATACTTGGCAATATTGCTATCATGGTTATATGATGACCCACGCCCATCCCGTTTAACATCCAAAGATAGGGTTGTTTACCAAGACAATGGTAAATCAACAATGTCAAAGGAATAAAAATGTACAAGAAAGACTTTTTGAGTAGGTAGATAGTTCTAAGTTACTTGCTCTCTTCAAAATAATCCTTGCTATTTTCAAACACACACACATTCCAAAACATTTTCCAAACAACTTTCAAAACTTTGAAACATTTTTCAAAAGACAAACATCTTTGTATACATTCTTACGAACAAGAATCATTACAAAGATTGCCTAAACGATGGCCTCTTTTCAAAATACTTTCAAAACCATACAAAGCACCATTTCAAACAATTGCAAAAGCAAAGCAAGTGATCTAAACAAGTAACTAAGAGCCCATGGAAAACCATGGATGAAAAGGGTGCTAGTACCTTCCCTTTTCACAATCTACCCCCAGAACTCAAGAAAACATCTCAAAGGTCTTTCATGTGCTTTTTCACCTTTCCTTTTGGATAAAAGAAAAGTCGGTGGCGACTCTTGCTAAACCGTAACATTTACGAACACAAACGCAAAACCTCAAGTCAGTTCTCCCACCACATCACAGAACTGGCGACTCTGGTGGGGATTTTATAAAAGTGGGGTTACCTTAGGGTTTTAGATCACCTTTATTTGCTTACAATTGCTTGACTTATTTGCTTTACACTTTGGTTCTATTGTTTGGGTTTCAATCCTCTACCCGGATTTGGGAACCATTCATAGGTAAATAGCAATACATTGTGGAAACTGTGCGGGGTATACCGACATGGTCTAAGCAATAGCTATATTAGTGTTACATATTTGTGGGTATCGGTAGCCTTTGAGTCAATCAAAGAGAATACGGGGCCGCTGAGTGATGTCATGAAGCACTCATGGACTTTTTAGAACCTTTACTTGACCAACTTGGCCTTTTAGGATGTAGTGAGATGACCGGCTTTGGTGCAGTCCGAAGTTGGTAGATACTCGATACTACACTCATTGAGGGTTTGTTCCTTGGGATATTTCAATCGCCAGTAAAGAGGCTGAATTGAAACAATGAACAAGGAAACAATCCAGTGATATTGAGCTCCTTAGAACCCGGTTACTATTTCTAGGACAGGTTCAGCCAACTAAACTTCAAGAGGGTATTTACCTATGAAACCCCATGCAAGCCTAAACTAGGAACTTGTGTGATTTTCTTGTACATATATACTTGTGCATAACATCATGGACATCATGAAGCATCATATGCATCCACTAACCATTTCAAGGATTTTGGAGATTCATCTTTGTTCCTGTTTTGTAGGTTATGGATTCACTTCGCAAGAAAACTATCCAAATCAACCTTGTAAGAATTCCTCCACAACTCAAGGAGTTAGCTTCAAGGATTCCTGAGAATTCTCCATTCACCGAGAGGCATGGTCGTCTTCTCAACTTAGTCACTTCCAACACTGAGGAGGATATGGTGAAAGTTCTTTTCCAGTTCTTTGACCCTTTGCATCATTGCTTCACATTTCCTGACTACCCACTTGTGCCTACTTTGGAGGAATTTTCTCAACTCTTGAGGATTCCTATTCTCAATCAACTACCCTTAAACGGTACAGAAAGAGATCCAAAGCCAGAAGAGATTGCTCAAGCCTTACACTTGCACTCATCTGATGTCACAACACATTGGGAAACCAGAAGTGGTGTCAAAGGCTTCTTGTCAAAGTTTCTGTTTTAGAAAGCCCAAAGTTGTTGGAATTCTCTAGACTTGCAAGCTTTTGAGGAGATTGTAGCTCTTCTCATCTATGGGATGGTCTTGTTCCCTAACCCTGACCAATTTATAGATGTGAGCGCTGTCAAAATCTTCATGACTCGCAACCCGGTGCCTACATTGCTTGGGGATATCCTCCACTCTTTTCACACTCGTACAATGAGGAAAAGAGGTGTTCTCATGTGTTGCACTCCTCTCCTGGCAAGATGGTTTATTTCTCATCTTCCCCAGTCAGTCTTAAAGAATGAGCAAGGTTTGAGGTGGTCACAACGATTGATGACTCTTACACATTCAAACATCCATTGGTGTTCTCGATCAAAAGAGAATGTCATCATCATTGACCATTGTGGGAAATTTCCTAATGTCCCTCTACTTGGAATTATGGGAGGCATCACCTACAACCCCTGCTTTGCTCTGAGACAGTTTGGTTATGCCCGGAGGGATGGCCCACATGATATGCTGATTCAAGGCTTGGTTTTTGACTTCGACAACGATGATCAAGGACTCCGACAAAGGTTCATCCGAGCTTGGAGAATGCCCAACAAGGTGGACAGTAAGACCTTGGGACACAAGAATTCCATCCCCCTTGAGCCTTACCTCAAGTGGGTACGAACCCGCGCCCAAAGTCTTATGATGCCTTATCCCTCCATTCTCCCTGTGATTATAGAGCCTGTTATGGAAGGAGAGGTTCCATACACCCTCCTACATCCTGACATGCCAACATCACTCGAAGACTTGAAAAGGAGTTGGATACAGCTCAAGGGAGATCGCGATACTTTCGAAGCCCAATTCTACGCAAGCGAGAAAAAGGTTTTGGAACTTACTCGGCTACTTCACGAAGAGCAGACTCTCAACACCTACATTGCACCAATGAGGATGTGCAACGTCTTTTTGCCTTAGAATTTTATATTATTTTGCCCAAGGGGCATTGATGTACTAACAAATTCTATCTTATTAATATGACGTGTGTTTCTTTTTTGTTTAAAACAAATTTGAATTTCTGAATCCTTGAAAGCATTGCATGAATACATATCATTCATCATATGCATAAGCAGGTCTTCACACCAAGTTTCCTCATCTCTCTGCTGTTTATTTCAGCAAGATGGATATTGAACAAACGGTCAAAGACTTACAAGCTCAGAATTCACAATTTCAACAGCTACTCTTGACCCTAGCCAAGGGGCAGGAGGAGCTCAAGACTCTGCTAGAGAAGGAGAAAGAGAAAAAGAAGAATAAGTGAGTCGGTGTGGTTGTCATGGGCAGAAGGTTTGAAGGACAAGCCAGATGGACCTTGGAATTCCCATCAACATCTGAAGAGGGGGAAGGAAAAGGAAAGGGAACGGCAGTACCATCTGATTCTGAAGAAGAAGAAGAAGAAGAAGAGGACTACTCTGAACAATAGTAACCTCCGACCGTGACAAATACAAAAACCTAGAAGAACGTCTAGCTGCTATGGAAGTGCAAAGAGTACCTGGGCTGGATTTTGAGGAGTTAGGGTTGGTTTCTGGAATTGTAATCCCTCCTAAGTTTAAAGTGCCACTATTTGCTAAGTATGATGGGGTGTCTTTCCCAAAGATGCACCTAAGATCTTATGTCAGGAAAATTCAACCACATTCTTCTGACAAAGACCTGTGGGTCCACTTTTTCCAGGACAGTTTATCGGGGACGCAACTGGATTGGTTCTACCAGTTGGAGAGGTCTGATGTGCATAATTAGGAAGACTTGGTAACCGCCTTCTATAAACAGTATCAATACAACACCAACTTGGCGCCAACCCGTACTCAGCTGCAGAGTATGGCTATGGCTACCAATGAGGGCTTCAAAGACTACGCCTAAAAATGGAGGGATTTAGCCGGAAGGGTGCAACCACCGTTATCTGAAAGAGAGCTAGTGGACATGTTCTTGGGGACCCTGTCAGGTCCTTTCTATAATCACCTGATTAGAAGCTCCTCTGCAGGTTTCACTGAGTTGATTCTAAATGGTGAGAGGGTGGAAGCCGGTATTAGAAGCGGGAAAATCCAGAAAGATGCATCTACCTCTGCTGCTGTAAAAAAAGCCATTCACTGGAAAGAAGGAAGTGTATGTTGTCTATGCCCAGAGAAATCAGGGAAGAACCGAACGACGACCAACAGTGGGGGCCGTTATGATTCAAAAGTCTGCATCAGACCAGCCGAGAAATGATCAGCCGAGAAACAACCAGCAAAGGGTGGAAAGGCCTGTAAGGCAATTCACCAAGATAAACATGACTCCTGCTCAAGTCCTACCCCATCTCTTGAAGTTGAACATGGCCATTCTAAAGGAGGCCCCTAAAAATCCTAACACTACTTCTCCACATTACCATCCCAACGCCAGATGTGCTTACCATTCAGAAAGTCCAGGGCACGACACCAACAACCGTTAGGCTCTGAAGAATAAGATTCAAGATCTGATTGACGCAAAGGAAGTTGAATTTGAAGCTCCTGAAAAGTCGAACGTTATCTCTGCTCCGATGCCTAGGCATGGACACAATGTCAATGCTGTGGAAGAAGATCTGTTTGTTTCTATTGTGGATGAACTGTCAACTTCTCTCCTAACCATCAAGGTGAATTTGTTGAAGGTTGGCGTCTTCCCAGGATGTGACCAAGATTGCCATGCTTGCGTGTCCTCCCCATTTGACTGTCCTCTGTTGAAGAAAGGAATCCAACAACTGATTGATAACAAGGAAATTTTGTTTGAGAAAGCTCCTGTTTCACCCATTCTAGTTCCAGAAGTTTCTATAATAACCATATACGCCAATTATTCCAGGGTTCCTAAAAAACTCGTTAGGATTACATCTGCTCCTATGACTACTCCTTTGAAGATAACAATGCCCGGACCAACCACATACAAAACCGATAAAAGGGTACCATGGAACTATGGTAGAGAAATCTACTACCATGGTGTCAAACAGATTGAACAGACCATTGAAGAAGAAAGCTCTGAGGAGGATAATCCCGACATCAGTAACATTGTCGGAACAAGCAAAATTACTCGTAGTGGGAGAATCTTTTCTCCAGAGATTGCTCCTCCAACAGCAGTCTTTGGACTCGTGGCCATTCCGAAGATTACACCTATACCAGTAACTGTACCTGCAAGTGTACCCGCCAACAATGACAATACAATTCCCATTCCTATTTCCGCTGCTGAAAAAAAGGAAAGAATTTTCAAGAGGAGCCTGTCTTGACGAAGGCTCAATCACTTATTATTCCTGAGACATCCCAGAAAGAGATGGAAGAAATTCTGAGGATCATTAAGAAAAGTGATTATGATGTTGTTGAACAACTGGGGCATACCCCCTCCAAAATCTCTATGTTAGCCATGTTGTTGTACTCTGAGGCACATGCTAAAGCTTTGGTCAAGTTTTTGAAGACAGCCCATGTGCCGCAAGAAACCTCCGTTGATCAGTTCCAGGAATGTGTGGCTAGTTTAACAATTGACAATGGTCTAGGATTCTCCGATGCAGATTTAACTTTGAAAGGGAGAAAACATAATGATGCTTTACATGTCTCGGTGGAATGCAGAGGGACAACCCTAGCACACATACTGGTAGACACTAGTTTTCCTTTAAACGTCTTGCCGAAGAAAGCCTTGGATAGACTGGATTGTGAAAGCTTAACCCTAAAACCCAGTAATATAATTGTCAGAGCCTTTGATGGTCCTAAGAGGATGGTCCATGGAGAGGTGGACATCCCGATCAAGGTGGGTACCCAGACATTCAATTCAACATTCTACGTGATGGACATCCGTCCTTCCTATTCTTGCCTGTTGGGAAGACCATAGATCCACCATCCTGGAGTTGTCACTTCTACTCTGCATCAAATGCTCAAGTACCCTGTCTAGGGGAAAATCATAATTGTTCATGGAGGAGAGGAATACATGATCAGTCATCTTAATTCTTTTTGTTATGTAGAATTGGATGGCGAATTCATCGAAACTCCTTTCCAGCATTTTGAAGAGGTAGCTCAGGAGATAGCGGCGACCAAGACACTGTCCTCTGTACCCACGATTACCAGACCTCCGCCTCGGATGTCATATCTCAAGGATGCTAGGGCAGTAGTGGAAGAAGGCGGATCCACCATCTAGAGGCAGCTTCCATACTTTCCTTTCAAATCAGACAAATTCGGCTTGGGATTTACTTCGACTGGTCAGAAGGTCGTGCGCCGCTCCCGTGCCGAAGGGCCACCTGTGAAGATCAGCCACCGAGGGGTTAATGCACTAGAGGAAAGTGAAGAAGAGGGCAGCTTGGAAGACTGGATTTTTCCTACTGTTGGCGGAGGACTGTGCAACTGGGAATCAAAAGACTTTGCTCCAATTACTTTCATACCGCAGTAATTTATCTTTTCCATTTCTGTTGGATCTGTAATAATTCATAAACAATTCGTACTTTTTCAACCTTGTGTCTTACCCGAGGCACATAGGTCCATTTGTAAGGGTTCTTATTTCATTTCATATGTCATTTTAATGAATCATGGATGCTTTTCATATATAAACCTTTTGTGCTCATTGTCTTTCTTTTACATTTTGTTGTTTTAAGATGGATATGCCCTTACACACACCCACACTCATAAATGCAGGTACCCTTCCATTCCGGAACCCATGGGTAACGATACTGCTATAGCCTTTAGTGACTCTGAAGATCTGATCAACCAAGCTGAATACGAAGGTGAGGAAGATTGTGAGGTGCCAGGGGAATTGGCCAGATTGTTACAGCAAGAGGAAAGAGAAATTCAGCCTCATGAAGAGCAGTTGAATACAATCAACTTGGGTACTGAGGATGATAAAAAGGAAATCAAGAGAGGTTCCAATCTAGAGCCGAGTGTCAAGGAGCGCCTAATTCAGCTACTACATGATTATGTTGAAATATTCGCCTGGTCATACAAAGACATGTCGGGACTCGATACAGACATTATGGTTCATCGTCTACCCACAAGAGAAGACTGTCCACCAGTGAAACAAAAGGTCTGCCGCATGAGACCTGACATGTCCGAGAAGATCAAAGCAGAAGTTATGAAGCAGTTCAATGCTGGATTTCTGGCTGTTACTTCCTATCCTCAATGGGTTGCTAACATTGTGCCCGTGCCTAAGAAGGACGGGAAAGTGAGAATGTGCATGGATTATAGAGACTTAAACAGGGCTAGCCCTAAAGATGACTTTCCACTTCCGCACATCGACATCCTGGTCGACAACACAGCTCAACACAAAGTATTTTCTTTCATGGACGGATTCTGAGGCTATAACCAGATCAAAATGGCACCTGAGGACATGGAGAAAACTACATTTGTCACACAGTGGGGTACGTTCTGCTACAAAGTGATGCCCTTCGGATTGAAGAATGTTGGGGCAACCTATCAATGTGCCATGGTAGCTTTGTTTCATGACATGATACATCATGAGATAGAGGTCTACGTAGATGACATGATAGCCCGGTCAAAAACTGAAGAAGAACACCTTGATCCCTTGCAAAAGTTGTTTGTCAGATTGAAGGAGTACAAGCTTAGATTGAACCCAAACAAGTGCACATTCGGAGTCCGGTCCGGTAAACTCTTAGGATTCATTGTCAGCAACAAAGGCATCGAGGTTGATCCTGCCAAATTCAAATCAATACAAGAAATGCCTGCTCCTCGCACTGAGAAGGAAGTCAGAGGCTTCTTGGGATGTCTAAACTACATTTTCAGGTTCATTTCACACCTAACGTCTACTTGTGAACCAATCTTCAAGCTATTGAAGAAAGATCAGGTAGTTCGATGGAATGATGAATGTCAAATTGCTTTCGATAAAATCAAGGAGTATTTGCTAGAACCTCCTATCTTGATGCCACCCGTCGAAGGAAGACCGCTAATCATGTATCTGACCGTCCTAGAGAATTCAATGGGGTGTGTATTGGGCCAGTATGACGAGTCTGGCCGAAAAGAGCATGCCATTTATTACCTTAGCAAAACGTTTACCGACTGTGAAACAAGATATTCACTGCTCGAGAAAACTTGATGCGCTTTGGTATGGGCTGCTCGTCGGCTAAGGCAGTACATGTTGACTCATACCACTTTGCTGATATCTAAGATGGATCCGATCAAGTACATCTTTGAGAAGCCTGCTTTGTCCGGGAGGATAGCCAGATGGCAGATGATCCTAACGGAATACGATATACATTACACAACCCAAAAAGCTATAAAGGGGAGTGTGCTAGCCAATCATCTGGCCCATCAAGCTGTAGAAGATTACCAATCCATGAAGTTCGACTTCCCTGACGAAGACATCATGACATTGGACAACATTAAAGAGATTAGACCATATGACGAACCTGAACAAGGATCCCGATGGACCCTATACTTTGATGGGGCCTCCAATGCGCTTGGTAACGGTATCGGCGTGGTATTTATCTCCCCAGAGGGTTGCCATACTCCTTTCACTGCCCGACTTTGCTTCAATTGTACGAATAACATGGCAGAGTATGAAGCATGCATCTTTGGACTCAAGGCTGCCATAGACTTGGGAATCAAATCTTTGATTGTGTTTGGGGACTCAGCTTTGGTCATCAGTCAGATCAAAGGAGAGTGGTATACTAAGCATCCAAACCTCATCCCTTACAAAGAACATGTTTTGACATTGTTACCACATTTTGAGCAGATTACCTTCGAGCACTTCCCGCGAGAAGAAAATCAGCTAGCAGATGCTCTAGCTATAATGTCATCCATGTTTAAACTTGATTGGGACAATGAGGCTCCCCAAATCACCATTGAACGGATGGACGAACCTACACACTGTCACGAGATTAATACCGAAGAAGTAGTGGACCAGCCATGGTTTCATGAAGTTAAAAGGTATCTCGAGGCGCAAGAATACCCTGAAGGAGCTTCAGTCAACAACAAAAAGTTCTTAAGGAGATTCTCAGCTAAGTTCTTCCTAAGCAATGGCATCCTATACAAGCGCAATCACGATTCTATTCTGCTTCATTATGTGGACAAGATTGAAGCTGAAAAGATCATGGCTTAATTGCATGAGGGCACCTTTGGCACTCACTCTAGCGAGCATGCGATGGCTCAGAAGATTCTACAGGCAAGCTATTATTGGTCTACCATGGAAGCTGACTGCTATCAACACTCCCGGACTTGTCACAAATGTCAAATCTATGCAGACAAGGTGCACGTGCCTCCAGTTCCTCTAAATGTCTTAACAACTCCTTGGCCCTTCGCAATGTGGGGAATCGACATGATTGGAGAGATCAAGCCTACAGCATCCAATGGACATCGCTTCATTCTGGTGGCCATTTATTACTTCACCAAGTGGGTCGAAGCAGCTTCCTCCTCATCTGTTACTAAGAATGTTGTTGCCCGCTTCATCAAACAGAATCTTATTTGCCGATACGGTATCCCCAAAAGGATCATCACTGATAACGGTACAAACCTTAACAATACTATGATTACCGCCTTGTGCGAGCAGTTCAGGATTCAACATCACAACTCATCTACATATCGGCCAAAGATGAATGGTGCAGTTGAAGCTGCTAACAAAAATATCAAAAAGATCATACAAAAGATGACAGTCACCTACAAGGACTGGCATGAGATGCTACCATTTGCTCTTCACGGGTATCGTACCACGGCACGCACATCAACTGGGGCAACACCCTATTCCTTAGTATATGGCATGGAGGCTGTTTTACCAATCGAGGTTCAAATTCCCTCTTTGAGAATCATGAAGGATACTGGTTTGAGTGAAGACGATTGGATTCAGACCCGACTTGATCAGCTAAACTTGATTGATGAAAAGAGATTTACTGCTGTTTGCCACGGTCAGACGTATCAAAAGCGAATGATCAAGGCTTTCAACAAGAAAGGCAGGCGCCAGACATATCAAGTCGGGGATCTGGTAATCAAGAGCATCATCTTGCCACAAAGTGATCCCAGGGGCAAATGGACTCCTACCTACGAAGGACCATTTGTAATCAAGAACATCTTTTCTGGTGAGGCAATGATCTTAACCACCATGGACGGCGATGACTTACCATACCCTGTGAATGCAGACATAGTCAAAAGATACTACGCATAAATGACCCGCTAGGTTGACACACCTAGGCAAAAAAAGGGCATCCCGGTGAATTGAAAACCCGAAAGGGCGGTTCAGGCAAAAATTAGGGATAAAACAAAAAAATCTCTACACCCGGCAAGTTGAAAACCCGAAAGGGCGACTTGGGCAAAAAAGGGTTTCCCGGTGGACTGAAAACCCGAAAGGGCGGTCCAGGAAAAAGTTAGGGAATTAAAGCGTATGACCATGTCTCATCGGATCACTTTAAGAACAATCTCTTCACTGACAAACTCTGAGCTTCTGATCAATTCAATCATCTTCGGACGAAGCAATGGATGGACAAGATATTCGGAGATACGAAGGCTATAGCGGAATGGGAACCCCATGGGATTTTTACACACATAGCTATCTTTCTTTGTATAAAATTTTTCTTACTTTTATGACACCATCCTCTTACTAGGATGTTTGTCTCCTTTGTACAAAACACTTACTCAAAGTTAATACAAAGATATATCTTTAAAATACAGAAAACTATTTGCCTTTTCTTTTACACTTATGTTTTTATTTGCAAAAACGCCCAATGATTCATTGATGAACATATGCATTTGAACATAATTACTGTTTACAAATAAACAGAATGGAAAAGAATAATTACTGACAGGTTGAAAGGATAGGAAAACGTCTTTAGGCTATTCTAGGAGAAATCCCTACATTACATCAACTAGATCCCCAGCGGAGCTAAAACCTTGAAATACATATCCCCAGCGGAGTTATAATTTCAAATCCTTAATCCTCATCAGAGTTAAAACTTCAAACTCCCAATCCCCAGCGGAAACCATCCAGTTTCTCCAAATTCCCCAGCAAGTTATCTTGAAGCCTGGAAATCAACCAGATAACAGTTAACTTTTGCTTATCCCCAACCTAGGATAATTACCCAGTAGAATGGCAGACAACCCAGACTCCTGAACCTACTCTCCAGCAGTAAGCCTTCTTCCCCACAGAGTTTTTACTCCCCAACAGAATGAAGATTCTCATTCTTATTTCCCAAGTGAAGTCACCAAAGTTTTATTGCTCCTCAACAGAATGAAGATTCTCATTCTTACTTCCCCGCAGAAGTCATCAGAGTCTTCCTTATTCTCCAGCAGATCAAGGATTTCCTTTATATAATCCCCAGTAAAAGTCATCAAATCCTCTGGATTCCCCAAGCAGATTACTCAGGCAGTATACAGAATTACTCACATCAGAATTCTTGTCAATACTCCAACTTCAAGACATGAACGATCCTTATATCCCCACAGAAGTTGTCAAGGATTTCTTGTCCCTAACAGTTGCCCAGGATTTCTTATCCTCAGCAGTCAAGGATTTATTTTCCCCGGCAGCAGTCAAGGGTTTTATTTTCCCCAACTGTCAAGGATTTATTTTCCTCCGCAATACAGCAAATCAGCTTACATGTGCATACATTGCATCCATATATCATAAACATTGATAAAGCACATTTATTGCATCATACATTTCATGCAACATAACTTTGTGTTTCGGCTAACATTTTACCCTTTTCAGGATAAGATTAACAAGCTACCGTTAATGGTATACAATCATGATACAGTACAGATACACTCCAGACATGGAAGTCATTCTGTTACTTATTCAGATTCACAAGCTCGGATAGGCTCCAGACACGGCTGTTATTCCTTTGCTCATACAGATTCAGTCTTCAGATACAGATTAGATGCGCTCCAGATACGGAAGCCATCCTATTTCTCATTCAGATTCAACTATCAGATACAGTTCAGATACACTCCAGACACAGAAGTCATTCTGTCACTTATTCAGATACAGTTCAGATACACTCCAGACACGAAAGTCATTCTGCTACTCATTCAAATCTCAACTTCAGATACAGTCCAGATATGGTTGCCATTATGTCACTTATTCTGATTCTCCCTAGCTCATAGACGCTCCAGACACGGATGTTATTCTATTGCTCATTCAGATTCCAACTACCAGATACAGTTCAGAGACGCTCCAGACACGGATGTTATTCTGTTTCTCATTACAAGTCTCCAAACACTGTTCAGATACGTTCCAGACACGGACACCATTCTGAATACTCATTCTTCTGACTTACAACTTATAACTCAGCAAACATTCTTAGATGGAGTCTTTAAGCCCATCTCTAACAAGATTCTATCACCTCTCCAAATGGCATCTTTAAGCCCATTTCCTCAACTACATTTTGACGAGTGCAAATTTACGGGCACTCTAGTGTCTAATCATCTTTTACCTTCGAGTCACGAACGGCAAAATTCGCCAATCTAACTCTTCAGGTTCAAGAAGATTAAACAGGGGCAGCTGTTGTACCCCAAAATTTGCCCTCTCATTTATCAAGATTTTCCTCACAAGACTTTTTGGACTCCAGACAAGATTAGGGTTTGCTCAGCTTAAGACCTTACCTTGCACTGATGACCTGAAATTAGGGTTTGAGTTTGCACAAGGATTTTTGGACCATAAATGCTTCATGTGACTTTCATACACCATCTTGGACCCCTAAGATTGCTCATACCAAGTTTCAAGCCTTGAATCACATTTTTGCCCAATCAATTGGACAATTGACCTAAAAATCAACTGTGTTGGGGAAAAAGTCAACTATGGACAATTTACAGTCAAACTTCATATTTTTTTATCCACAACAACATTCTAGGCTCCTACGTACCATTTGATCAAGTTTGGATCACAACTCCTCAAGAAATTTGATCAGATCATCAAAAGGGCAAAATGGTCAAAATTAGGGTTTTGATTGAGAAAGGGCAATTTCTGATTTTTAACCTAGCCAATGGCCAATTGGGTTCAAGCATGATTTCAAGGACTCAATAGCATCATCTTGACCTAATCACATAGTTCAAAAGATCTCAAATGCATAGGATTGACAGATGAATTTTGCAGTCAATTGATCAAAAGTCAATTATACATTGAAAAGTCAAACTTTGACTTTTTGGTCAACATCAAGTGCCAAGGGTCATAATTCATCAAGATATGTCAAAATGTGAAACTTGTTGATCAAGAAACCTAAAATTTCAAATTAGGGTTTTAATTTGAAATTTTTCATAACTTAGAATTTTTCTAAGTATGGAAAATTTTCTTATTTTTTCCCAACTTTCCACAACTTTTTCACCATGATGCAATTGGATTCAAAGAAAACTTTCAACATGAAAGTTGTAGTCATCCATGAAATCTACAACTTTGATTCACAAAGTTTTCCAAAAATATGCAAGGATCTATAGTTATGAATTTGTGAATAGGGGTCCATAAACTTTTTAACTTAGTGAAAATTTGCCCTAATTTAGGCAGGTTTTTGACCTAACTTCATGGACATTTTTCACCTAGTTCCAAGAGGTATCTCAAAATGCATTTCAAAGATGTATTGTAGAGCCTGTTGCAATATTTCCAAAATGTCCAAGAACTCTCCAAAATCATTTGTGATTAGGGAGAATCGAAGAAGAGAAAATGGCATTTTGTCACTTTTGTGCAAGCCATTTTTACAATGCTTCAAGTTGCAAATCAGATCCTAGCATTCTTGTACCTTGTATTAAAGGTCCTAATCCCTTATACACTCCATAATTAAATGCTATCTCAGTGGTTAATGGCTTTATTTTGAACTTTGGAGCATTGTACAAAGAACAATTCCATAAATGGCCAAAAGTGTACATTGCCATTTTCATAAAGCATACTTTTGCAAACTTTATCAGCCTTGAGCATTGGACTTGTTCCTTTTGTGCAAGCATTAGCCACAGATATCAGGCATGTTTACCAACTCTCATCAGCTAAGGAACTAGCAAGTACAAGCTTTTGGCTTAAGTCACTTCAACTTTCTTCAAAAGCAAGCAAATTGGCAAAAGGGATCAGAACTTGCACATTTGTTAAAAGAGTTAACTTGGCTTCATTCAAAACAACTTCACAAACTTATCTCAAGAAAATACACGAATTCATAGCATTTGAAAATCTCCCAAACACAAAAAACACAAGTTTCTGCCCAAACAGGGCATCTTCTGCAGAACCCTTGCCAAATCAATATTGGCTCGTGCGTTCCTAATTTAAGACTTCAAACACTTTACATACATCTTACCTAAACTATCCAAGCCCTTATCCTGGTTCTGTAAGACCTATTTCAGACATCACCATTTTCATTTTGGAAGGTTGCAGGTTGACTTCTACAAGGAGTTTCAAGCATCCTCAAGGCAAGCTAAGCATTGGAATAGCTTGAGGGAACTTCAAGGAAGCTCACACGATCTTCAGGCCTCACTCAAAGTCCCCACATTGCCATATCCAAACTTAGCTGAACAAGGTATTTTTCAAATCTATCTCTTTATTTAGGCATCCTTAAGTCACGATTTGTGAAGCAAAAATGTAGTCCTTAACTTGCTGAAGCTGTACATATGCATAGTTGTCATTTATATTAACTGAGCTGAGAGAATTTGATTGTTAAACATGCTGAAAAAATTAGGTCAGGAATTAGGGCCACTGAAATTCTCCCTGGTCTTTTAGAGTTAGGTCCCAAACTTTATATCACTGGAATCGTGAGATCACAAGCTACATGTTTTATGTTATGAGTTTTTGATTTTATACAAGCTAGAGAAAGATACAGGTTTGAACTCAGAAACGCACGCGCAGGAAGCCAAGGACAGGGATGAAGATGATGTTCTGGGCCTTGGCGCCTTTGGGCTTCTGTTCTGACTTTCCACACCCCCCAGTTTACTTTTGCACCCCCCTGATTATTATTTTATATTTTTGTATTTTCTTGCATGTTTTTATTTTTTGTGCTTGCACTCATTTTTTCTAATGATAAAAAATACCCAAAAATAATTTCTTAATTTTTTGCAATATTATTTTATTTTTTATCTTATTTATTTTTTTGCATAAAATATTGATTATTTTAAATAGAATATAAATTATTTCTTAAAATAAATAATAAACACATTTAAAAAATATCATACATTTTTATTCTTATTATTCATACACATAAAATATTATTTCCACATATATTTTAATTTTTAATATTTGTAAATGATTTTATTTATTTTTCTTGTACATAAATGGATAAAATAAATAATAAGAAACATATATTTTCTTTAATCAAAAACTAGGGTTTTTCACCCTTTCAAAAAATAATAATATTATTTTTTCTTATTTTTAGGACTTAAATAATTTTATTTTTTTTACATACATAAAACAATTACAAAACATTTTGCATAAATACATTTTATTTGCATATTTAAATAATTGTTTATTTATTTATTGTACCAAAATTCAATTGGGTTGTAATAATTTATAGGGTTTTATTTTGAGCAATATCCCCCATTCAAAACTTGTATCCCCCCCTCCCATAATAATTGTTGTAATAGCTTAGATTTACTTTACGCAATTTATCGCATTATATAATTGTGTAGTAAACTAGGGTTTTGCATGATAAGACAAAAATCAAACAAATAGCAAAGACCTAATGCAAGACAAAAATGCATGTAAAATGACACACATTGCACACAAGCACCCCTAGGGTTTCACCCACTTGGTTGCCTTAAAACATGGCCATGGTATGCATGCAAAGTATCTTGGCAAAACAAAACACAACAAAAGATCATAGTCCCTCGATGACGCTATCAAAATGTTGCCTAAAAACAAAATGATTTTAGTCCCTCAAAACTTGCTAAGATACTTGGCAATATTGCTATCATGGTTATACGATGACCCACGCCCGTCCCGTTTAACATCCAAAGATAGGGTTGTTTACCAAGACAATGGTAAATCAACAATGTCAAAGGAATAAAAATGTACAAGAAAGACTTTTTGAGTAGGTAGATAGTTCTAAGTTACTTGCTCTCTTCAAAACAATCCTTGCTATTTTCAAACACACACACATTTCAAAACATTTTCCAAACAACTTTCAAAACTTTGAAATATTTTTCAAAAGACAAACATCTTTGTATACATTCTTACGAACAAGAATCATTACAAAGATTGCCTAAACGATGGCCTCTTTTCAAAATACTTTCAAAACCACACAAAGCACCATTTCAAACAATTGCAAAAGCAAAGCAAGTGATCTAAACAAGTAACTAAGAGCCCATGGAAAACCATGGATGAAAAGGGAGCTAGTACCTTCCCTTTTCATAATCTACCCCCCGAACTCAAGAAAACATCTTGAAGGTCTTTCCTGTGCTTTTTCACCTTTCCTTTTGGATAAAAGAAAAGTCGGTGGCGACTCTTGCTAAACCGCAACATTTGCAAACACAAACGCAAAACCTCAAGTCAGTTCTCTCACCGCATCACAACCATCCTCTTTGAACCATTAAATGCTCTCACCACTATGTTACTGGGTTTTAATGTTATCCCCTTGCAATCCAATCTGTCAAGGTCTTTCTTTGGTAGGAAATTCAAAGATGATCCCGTGTCTACCAAGACATGGGCTAGGGTTGTTCCTCTACACTCCACAGAGACATGTAATGCCTCGTTGTGTTTTCTCCCTTTGGGTGTCAAGTCAGCATTAGAGAATCCTAGGCCATTATCAGCTGTCAAACTGGCCACACAATCTTAGAATTGGTCAGCAGACTTCTCTTGTGGCACATGAGTTATCTTCATAAATTTTACTAGAGCTTTTGCATGTGCCTCAGAGCACAACAACTATGCTAGCATGGAGATCTTGGAAGGGGTTTGCCCCAACTGTTCAACCACATCATAATCACTCTTCTTTATTATCCTCAAGATTTCGTCCATTTCCTTCTTGGATGTTTCGGGGATCTAGTGATTGAGCCTTCGTCCGAACAGGCTCCTCTTGAATGATTTTTCCTTTATTCTCAATAGTGGAAGTATTGGTAGGGACAGGAATTGTGTCGTCTTTGTTGGTAGGTACGCTTGCAGGCATAATCACTAGTACAGAGGTAATCTTCAGAACAGCCACGGGTCCAAAAACTGCCTTTGGAGGGGCAATCTCTAGAGAGAAGATTCTACCGCTGCGGGTAATCTTGCTAGTTCCGGCAATATTGCTAATGTCGGAATTTTCTTCTTTGGAGCTCTCTTCTTCGGCAGTCAGTTCATCTTGTTTGATACCATGGTAGTAGATTTCTCCACCATAATTCCATGGTACTATTTTATCTGATTTGTACGGGATCGGCCCAGGCATTGTGATCTTAAGTGGAGTAGTTTTTGGAGCAGGTGTAATCCTAAAGGGTCTTTTGGGGGCCCTGGAAGGATTGGCGGAGATGGTTATGATTGAAACTTCTTTAACTGGAACGGGTAACACGGGAGCATTCTCAAATAGAATTTCTTAGTTATCAATCCGGCATTGGATACCTGTCTTCAACAGAGGGAAATCGACGGGTGAGGATAAGCAATGATGGCAGTCTTCCTTACATCTTGGGAATACACTAGCTTTTAACAAATTCATCTTAATGATCAGGAGTGGAGTCAAAAGTTCATCTACTGTAGCAACAAACAAATCTTCCTCAACAGCGTTGGCATTGTGACCATGCCTAAGCATCAGAGCGAAAATGACATTCGGTTTCTCAAGCGCATCAAACTCAACTTCCTTTGCATCAATAAGGTCTTGAATTTTGTTCTTCAGAGCCCAACAGTTGTTAGTGTCGTGCCCTGGACTTTCAGAATAGTATGCGCATCTGGCATTTGGATGATAATGAGGGGAGGTAGTATTGGGATTCTTTGGGGCCTCTTTTAAAGTTGCTAGATTCAATTTCAGAAGATGTGGTAGAACCTGGGCTAGAGTCATGTTAATCCTGGTGAATTGTCGGACTGGCCTTTCCATCCTTGGCTGGTTATTTCTAGGTTGGTCAGATACAGGCTTTGGAATCATAACGGCCCCCACCACTGGTCGGCATTCTTTTCTTCCTTGATTCCTTTGTGAATAAACAGCAGATACTTCCTTCCTCACAGTTAAGGGTTTTTTCACAGCTGTAGAGGCAGACGAATCTTTCTGAATCTTCCCACTTCTTATACCAGCTTCCACCCTTTTGTTGGTTAATATTAATTCAGTAAACCATGCAGAGGAACTCCCAATTAGATGATTCAAGAAAGGGCCCGATAGAGTTCCCAAGAACATGTCCACCAACTCCCTTTCAGACAGAGGGGGTTGCACTCTTCCGGCTAGATCTCTCCACTTTTGCGCGTAATCTTTGAAGCCCTCATTGGAAGCCATAGCCATAATCTGAAGTTGAGTACGGGTAGGCGCCAAATCGGTGTTGTACTGGTATTGTTTATAGAAAGTTGCGGCAAGGTCTTCCCAATTGTGGACGTCGGCCCTTTCCAATTGGTAAAACCAATCGAGTTGTGTCCCTGATAAACTGTCTTGGAAAAAATGGACCCATAAGTCTTTGTCGGCAAAGTGTGGCTGAATCTTCCTGACATAGGATCGGAGGTGCATTTTAGGACACGACACTCCATCATATTTTGCAAATAGGGGCACTTTAAACTTTGGCGGGATCACAATTCCTGACACCATCCCCAACTCTTCAAAATCTAGACCCGGTACCCTCTGGATTTCCATAGCGCTTAAACGCTCTTCGAGGTGTTTGTATTTATCATCAGCCAGAGGGTATTGTTGTTCAGAGTAGTCCTCCTCTTCCTCCTCTTCTTCAGAGTCTGACGGAAATGCCGTTTCTTTTCCTTTTCTTTCCCCTTCATCAGATGTTGCTGGAAAATCTAAGGTCCTTCTAGCTTATCCTTGAAACCTTCTGCCCATGATTACCACACCAACTGGCTTCTTCTCTTTCTTCTTTTTCTCTTTCTCTTTTTCCAGCAGAGTCTTCAGCTCCCCTTGCCCCTTGGCTAAGGTCATGAGTAAATGTTGAAACTGTGTGTTTTGAGCTTAAAGATCTTTGACCGTTTGTTCGAGATCCATCTTACTGAAATAAACAGTAGAGAGATGAGGAAACTTGTTGCAAAGACCTGTTTATGTTTATGATGAATGATATGTATTCATGCAATGCTTTCAAGGATTTTAAAAATTCAAATTTGTTTCAAACAAAAAGAAACACACGTTATATTAATAAGATAGAATTTGAGTACATCAATGCCCCTTGGGCAAAATAATACAAAATTCTAAGATAAAAAGACATTGCACATCCTCTTTGGTGCAATGTAGGTATTTAGAGTCTGCTCTTCATGAAGTAGCCTAGTGAGTTCCAAAACCTTCTTCTCGCTTGTGTAGAATTGGGCTTCGAAAGTATCACGCTCTCCTTTGAGTTGTATCTAATCCCTTTGTAGGTCTTCGGGTGATGTAGGCATGTCAGGATGTAGGATAGTGTATGGAACTTCCCCCTCCTTAACAGGCTCAATAATCACTGGGAGAATGGAAGGATAAGGCATCATAAGACTTTGAGTGCGGGTTCGCACCCACTTGAGGTAAGGCTCAAGTGGGATGGAATTCTTGTGTCCCAAAGTCTCGCTATCCACCTTGTTTATCATCCTCCAAGCTCGGATGAATCTCTGGTGAAGTCCTTGATCGTCGTTGTCGTAGTCGAATAATAGGCCTTGAATCAGCATATCATATGGGTCATCCCTTCGGGCATAACCAAACTGTCTTAGAGTCAAACATGGGTTGTAAGTGATGCCTCCCCTAATTCCAAGTAGAGGGACATTAGGGAATTCCCCACAACGGTCAACAATGATAACATTCTCTTTGGATCGAGAGCACCAATGAATATCTGAATGTTTAAGCGTCATTAACCTTTGTGACCACCTCAAACCTTGTTCATTCTTTAAGACTGATTGGGGAAGATGAGAAATAAACCATCTTGTCAGGAGAGGAGTGCAACACATAAGAACACCTCTTTTCCTCATTGTATGAGTGTGAAAAGAGTGTAAGATATCCCCAAGCAATGTAGGCACCGGGTTGCGAGACATGAAGATGTTGACAGCGCTCACATCTATGAGTTGGTCGGGATTGGGGAACAAGACCATCCCATAGATGAGAAGAGCCATAATCTCCTCAAAATCTTTCAAGTCTAAGGAATTCCAACAGCTTTGGGATTTCTCAAACAGAAACTTTGCTAAGAAGCCTTTGACACCACTTCTAGTTTCCTAATGAGTTGTGACTTCAGATGAGTGCAAGTGTAGGGCTTGAGCAATCTCTTCTGGCTTTGGATATCTTTTCGTACCATTGAAAGGTAGTTGATTGAGAATGGGAATCCTCAAGAGTTGAGATAATTCTTCTAAAGTGGGCACAAGTTGATAGTCAGGAAATGTGAAGCAATTATGCAAAGGGTCAAAGAACTGGAAGAGAACCTTCATCAAATCCTCCTCTGTGTTGGAGGTGACCAAGTTGAGTAGACGACCATGTCTCTCGGTGAATCGAGAGTTCTCAGGGATCCTTGAAGCTAGCTCCTTGAGTTGTGGAGGAATTCTTACAAGGTTGATTTGGATAGTTTTCCTGCGAAGTGAATCCGTATCCTACAAAACAAGAACAAAGATGAATTTTCAAAATCCTTGAAATGGTTAGTGGATGCATATGATGTTCATGATGTCCATGATGTTATGTACAAGTATGCATATACAAGCAAATCAAACAAGTTTTTAGTTTATGCTTGCATGGGGTTTCATAGGTAAGTACCCTCTTGAAGTTTAGTTGCCTCAACCTATCCTAAAAATAGTAACCGGGTTCTAAGGAGCTCAATATCACTGGATTGTTTCCTTGGTCATTGTTTCAGCTCAATCCTCTTTAATAGCGACCAAAATATCCCAATAAACCAACCCTCAATGAGTGTAGTATCTAGTATCTACCAACTTCAGACTGCACCAAAGCCGGTCATCTCACTACATCCTAAAGGCCAAGTTGGTCATGTAAAGGGTTCTAGAAGTTCATTAGTGATTCATGACATCACTCAGCGGCCACGTATTCTCTTTGATTAACTCAAATGCTACCGGTACCCACAAATATGTCACACTAACATAGCTATTTCTTAGACCATGTCAGTATACCCCGCACAGTTTCCACAACGTATTGCTATTTACCTATAATGTTTCCCAAATCCGGGTGGAGGATTTAAACCCAAACAAAGAACCATAATTCTAAAGCAATTTCCCCAGCAGAGTCGCCAGTTCTGTGATGCGGTGGGATAACTGACTTGAGGTTTCGCATTTTATCGCAAATGTTGCGGTTAGCAAGAGTCGCCACCGACTTTTCTTTTATCCAAAAGGAAAGGTGAAAATGCACAGGAAAGACCTTTGAGATGTTTTCTTGAGTTCGGGGGGGTTGATTATGAAAAGGGAAGGTGCTAGCACCCTTTTCATCCATGGTTTTCCATGGGCTCTTAGTTACTTGCTTAGATCACTTGCTTTGGTTTGTTTTAAATGGTGTTTGGTGTGATTTTGAAAGTATTTTGTAAAAGAGGCCATTCCTTTAGGCAATCTTTGTAATGATTCTCGTTCGTAAGAATGTATACAAAGATTTTTGTCTTTTTGGAAATGTTTTCATTATTGGTAAGATGTTTTTGAAATGTGTGTGTTTGTTTTGAAAATAGCAAGGATTGTTTGCTTGAAATGGAGCAAGTAACTTAGAAGCTATCTGCATACTCAAATGTTTTTCTTGTGTATTTTCTATTCCTTTGACATTGTTGTCTTACCATTGATTTGGTAAGCAACCCTATCTTTGGATGTAAACGGGACGGGTGTGGGTCATCGTATAACCATGATAGCAATGTTTGCAAAGTATCTTAGCATTTTAGAGGGACCAAGATCATTTTGTTTAGGCAACTTTTGAATAGCGTCATCGAGGGGCTATGATCTTATATTTGTTTTGTTTTGCCAAGATACTTCGCATGCGTAACATGGCCATTTTATTTTAGGCAAACAAGTGGGAGAAACCCTAAGGGTTCTTGTGTGCAAAGTGTATCATTTTTCATGCTTTTGATTTTGTCTTGTATTTAGGGTTTTCTATTTTGCTTTTAATTTGTTCTTGTCATACAAACCCTAATTACTAAATCATGGCATATGAAAGCAATAAATTGCGTAATGTAAATATACTAAGCTATTACAACAATTTTATGGGAAGGGGGAATACAAGTTTGAATGGGGATTTGTACAAAGATAAAGCTAAATATATTATTACAACCAAATCGAATTCGCGTGAATTAAAATAAATATAATACAATATTTAAAATGTAATGCAATATGTATGTAAAGAAAAGATATTTGATGTCTTGTTTTTTGTGTAAAAAAAATATTTAATTTAAACCTAAAAAAAGGGGAAAATATTTAATTCTTTTGAAAGGGATTAAACCCTAATTTTCATTTAAAAGAAAATAATGTTTCTATATTATTATTTTGTGCATTTTTTTGTATGAAATAATAAATAATATTGTATATAAATATTAAAAATTAAAATATGTGCAAAAAATAAGTATTTGTAAATAGGAAATGTAAAATAAAAATATTAAGTATATTTAATTATATTTTTAAGTTTATTAAGAAAATAAATTACATTTTATCAAAATAAATTAAATTTTTATGTGAGAAATAATAAAAATAAAAAAAAGTGTAAAAATAATTAAGTTATTTTTTAGGATTTTTTATCATTAAAGAAAATAATTAAAAGTATTAAATATAAAAAATAAAAAAATAAAAAAATATGAAAGAGTTAGCAGGGGGTGTAATAGCAAATCAGAGGTGGTGTTTATCAAAAACAAAAAGGCCCAAGACAGCTTCGTCCGTGTCCTCCCTTCTCCTTCCTCGCTCCATAGACAGTTCAACCTGTAACTTCCTCATGCTTGCATAAAAATGAAAACTTATAACATGAAAAATGTAGCATTTGAACTCACGATTCCAACCATATAAATTATGTAATCTAACTATCAAAGATCAAAGAGAATTTTAAAATCCCTAATTTCTAACCTAAAATTTTAGAGATTTCAAACTCCAAATTCTCTTAGCACAAGTAATATAAATGCAAGATAATAATATGTACAGCTTCGTTATGATGAGAACTACATTTTTTATTCACAAAATGTGGCTTGAGGTTGCCTGTATAAGGAGATAGAGTTTGAAAAAATACCTCCTTCAGCTGGAATCGTGTATGACAATGCAGGGACTTTAATGGAAGCCTGGTGATTTTTTGAGCTTCCTTGAACTTCCCTGAATCTATTCCAACCCTTACCTTGCTCTGAAGATAGCTAGAACTCCCTAACCAAGTCCAACTGCAAGCTTCAAAGTTAACAATGGAAAATGGTGAAACAGAGGTTACAGAACAGAGATGATGGTTTGGATGAGTTTGATATCTAATATGTAAGATGTTTGGATGAGTTAAACATAAAACGCACGAGCCAAATGAGAGTTGGATGAGTTTGTGCAGAAACTGTATGCTTGAGCAAGTTTTTGGTGTTTTTTAGTTTGAGAGAGTTTCAGGTCCTTGCCGAGCGTGTTATGTGTTATACATTGTTTGCATATTAGTAAATAAATGATCTAAAGTCGTCTCTCTATCAGTTGTACAAGCCCTAGCCTTTTTGCCACTTTTCTTGTACTTGAAGCAAGTTGACAAGACAAAACTCTCATGCTTGTACCAACTTGCTTTAGGGTTGGTATGAGTTTTTACAAGTTTCTTGGGACCTTTGTGGTTTGTATGCATCAAGGGGACAGGTTCAAAGCTCCAAGTTGACAAGTTTGCAAAAGTTGCCCTTTATGAAAATGGCAATGGAGCCTTTTTGCCCAAAATGGAATTACAAGTAGTGTAAAAGTTCAAAAGCATGGATAGAGGCTTTGTCAACTGTGTAAGAATTTAATTAAGGAGTGTGTAGCAATTTTAGGACCTGTAAAGCATGAAATAGCCAGCATAGGTTTGGTTTGCAACTTGGTTCTTCATGAAAATGGCTTGAACGAAAAGTGAGAAAATGCCAACTTCCTCTCTTCGATTCTCCCTACTCAAAAATGATCTTGGAGAGTTCTTGGACATTTTGGAAAGCTTGAAATGTTCTCTATAATACATATTTGAAATGCATTTTGAGATACCTCTTGGAACTAGGTGAAAAATTGCCATGAAGTTGGGTCCAAAACCTGCCTAAATTAGGGCAAAATTTCACTAAGTTAAGAAGTTCATGACCATGTATTCACAAATTTATAACTTGAGATCCAAGCATCTTTAGGGAAAAGTTGTATATTTCATGGAGATCTACAAATTTCATGTTGAGAACTTTCTTTGAATAAAAATGCATCATGGTGAAAAAGTGGTGTAAAGTTGAGAAAAAATAAGAAAATTTTCATACTTAGAAAAATTCTAAGTTATGAAAATTTTCAAATTAAAACCCTAATTTTCAAATTTGGTTTTCTTGGTGAACAAGTTTCACATTTTGAAATATCTTGATGAATTATGGCCCTTGGCACTTGATTTTGACCAAAAAGTCAAAGTTTGACTTTTCAGTGTACAGTTGACTTTTGATCAGTTGACTGCAAATTTCATTTGTCAATCCAATGAACTTGAGATGTTTTAAACCATGTAATTGGGTCAAGATGATTCCATTGAATCCTTGAAATCATGCTTGAACTCAATTGGTCAATTGCTAGGTTAAAAATCAGAAATTGCCCTTCCTCAGTAAAAACCCTAATTTTGACCATTTTGCCCTTTTGATGATTTGATCAAATTTCTTGAGGAATTGTAATCCAAACTTGATCAAAGGGTACATATGAGTCTAAAATGTTGATGTGGATCAAAAATTATGAAGTTTTACTGTAAATTGGCCATGGTTGACTTTTTCCCCAATACAGCTGATTTTTAGGTCAACTGTCCAATTGACTTATCAAAAATGTGGTTCAAGGCTTGAAACTTGTCATGAGAAATCTTAGGGATCCAAAATGATGTTTGAAAGTCATATGAAGTATTGATGGTCCAAAAATCCTTGTGCAAACTCAAACCCTAATTTTAGGTTATCAGTGCAAGATGAGATGCCTTGAGCTGACCAAACCCTAATCTTGTCTTAAGTCAAGGAAGTCTTGTGAGATAAGTCTTGATAAATGAGAGGGAAAATTTTGGGGTACAACACGCCCACAAAAGATATTACCATTGAGAACCCATCTACCCAAGAGATGTAGGAGATTCTAAAAATCATCAGAAAAAGTGATTACAAGATAGTGGAACAGTTGGGGCAAACACCCTCAAAGATTTCTATGATGTCTTTATTGTTATGTCCGAGGCGCATGCCCAAGCACTGATAAAGTTCCTGAAAAATGCACATGTCCCACAAGAAACTATGGCCGACCAATTTGAAAACTATGTAGCAAGCTTGACATCTGACAATGGCTTAGGGTTCCCTGATAGATATTTGACCCCGATGGGGAAGAATCACAACAAAGATATCCATATTTACATAGAATGCAAGGGCACTACCCTAGCACATGTATTAGTGGATACTGGATCTTCTCTCAACGTCTTATCTAAAGGAGCATTGGATAGGCTAGATTGTGTTTGACTGGTTCTAAAACCTAGTGACATTGTAGTAAGGGCTTTCGATGGTTCTAAAACGATGGTTCATGGAGAGGTTAATCTCCCTATCAAAGTTGGGTCTCAAGTTTTCAACTCAACATTCTACGTGACGGATATTTGTCCTGCTTACTCATGCCTGCTTGGACACCCATGGATACATGGGGCAGGTGCGGTGACTTCCACACTACATCAAAAGTTGAAATATCCGGTCAAGGGGAAAATTGTTACCGTCTCTGGTGAAGAAGAGTTTATGATTAGTCATCTAAATTCATTTAAATATGTTGAAATGGATGGCGAGTTCATAGAAACTTCTTGTCAAGCCTTTGAAATGGTCTCTCTCATGGTTGTTATTTCCAAGACCACTCCTGATACTCCCAAAGCTGCTAAAGATACACCGAGGATGGCTTCTCTCAAAGATGCTTGTGTTGTTGTTGAAGACAGAGGTTGCACCATCTAAGGACAACTTCCTGATTTCCCTTTCAAGTCAGACAAATTTGGATTGGGATTCACTTCTAAAGCGCAAAAGGAGGTTCAACGTGATCATGCAGGGAAACCACCTCTCCGCATCACTAGTCGTGAGGTTAATGCTCTTGAAGACTCTGATGTTGACTGTGACTTTGACAACTGGATCTACCCAACTGCTAGTGGAGGACTCAACAACTGGCGTGCCAAGGATTTCATTCCAATATCCTTCAACAAGAAGTAATTACCATTTAATGTTTAATTAATTTGATAACTTTGTCTATAATTTCTATTGAAATAATGACTTTAAACCATGTGCCTTGCCCGGTGCACAGTGGTCCATTTGTTAAGGGCTTGTCATTTTCATATGCCATATGCTCATTTTAATGAAAAACATTGGACTATTTTGCATTCAAATTTCTATGCTCTTTACCTTTCTTTACTTTATTGCATTTTCAAGTAGCCATGTGATCTTACATGCACACACACACACACACATTTGCAGATCTACATCCACTCTGGATCTCATTGACAATGACTCTGCTATTGCCATCTATGACTTTGAACATCCAATCTACAAAGCCGAAGACTAAGGAGAAGAAGATTGTGAAATACCTGGGGAGCTCTTCAGACTTCTGATGCAAGAGGAAAAGGACATCCAACCGCACGAATAACCAGTTGAAGTGATCAACCTAGGTAATAAGGCAAACAAGAGGGAAGTCAAGATCGACACCAACTTAGAAGACTGTGTCAAGAGAAGATTGGTCCAGATGTTGCACGACTATGTAGAGGTGTTTGATTGGTCATATGAAGATATGTTGGGGCTTGATATTGATATTGTAGTTCATCGTCTGCCAATGAAGGAGGATTATCCTTTGGTCAAGCAAAAGGTTCGTCACATGCGGCCAGGCATGTCTGAGAAAATAAAAGCTAAGGTAATGAAACAGTTCAATGCAGGTTTTTTGGCAATGACGTCATATCCCCAAGGGGTTGCAAATGTGGTCCCAGTGATGAAGAAAGATGGAAAAGTCTGTATGTGCACAGGCTATAGAGATTTGAATAGGGTCAGCCCCAGAGACGATTTTCCACTACCTCATATCGATGTCTTGGTCGACAACATGGCTCAACATTAAGTTTTCTCCTTCATGAATGGCTTCTCCAGTGACAACCAAATCAAAATGGCACCCGAAGACATGGAGAAAACAACTTTTGTTACACAGTGGGGCATCTTATATTATAGGGTCATGCCTTTCGGTTTGAAGAATGCATGCGCAACCTATCAACGAGCTATGGTAGCCCTATTTCATGACATGATCCATCATGAGATAGAAGTCTATGTTGATGATATGATTGCAATGTCTCAAACTGAGGAACAACACCTTGATCATCTTCACAAGCTGTTTGAGAGGTTGAAGAAATACAAGCTAAGGTTGAATCCCAACAAATGAACCTTCGGGGTAAGTTCTGGAAAACTCTTAGGGTTTGTCGTTAGTGGAAAAGGTATTGAGGTTGACCCTACCAAAGTCAAATCCATACAAGAAATGCCAGCTCCCTGTACTGGGAAGGAGGTCAGGGGATTTTTAGGTCGACTCAACTATATTGTATGATTCATATCTCACCTAACTGCTACTTATGAGCCAATCTTCAAACTGTTGAAGAAAGATCAAGTAGTCAGATGGAATGATGACTGCCAAGCAGCTTTTGACAAGATCAAAGAATATTTGCAAGAACCTCTTATCCCGATGCCTCCAATTGAGGGAAGACCTCTAATTATGTACTTGACTGTATTAGATAATTCAATGGGGTGTGTGTTGGGCCAACATGACGAGTCTGGCTGAAAAGAGCATGCAATATACTACCTTAGAAAAAAGTTTACCAACTGTGAAACCAGATATTCACTGCTCAAGAAAACTTACTGCGCTTTGGCATGGGCTGCTCGCCGGCTAAGCCAGTATATGTTGACTCACAACACTTTATTGATTTCTAAGATGGATCCCATTAAATATATCTTCGAGAAGCTAGCTCTCTCCGAACAAATAGCTAGATGGCAAATGATTTTGACTGAATATGACATCTAGTACACTACACAAAAAGCAATCAAGGGAAGTGTGTTGGTAGATCATTTGGCCCATCAAGCTGTTGATGACTATCAATCCATGAACTTTGAATTCCCGGATGAGAATATCATGCTGATAACGGATTGTGAAAAGCATGGACCATATGAAGGACCTAAACAAGGATCCCGATGGACTATGGTTTTTGGTGGAGCTTCCAATGCTTTAGGTAACGAAATTGGTGATGTGATCATTTCCCCTGAAGGTTGTCATACGCCTTTCACTTCCAGACTGTGCTTCAACTGTACAAACGACATGGTTGAGTATGAAGCGTGCATATTGGGTCTAAAGGCTACTATCGACCTAAGGATCAAGTTCTTGGACGTATACCGGGACTCAACTTTAGTAATCAGTCAAGTTAAAGGAGAATGGGATACTAAACATCCAAATGTGATCCCTTACAGAGAGCTCGTGCTAACTTTGATCCTATACTTTGAGGAGGTTACCTTTGAACACTTCCCAAGAGAAGAAAATCAGTTGGCAGATGACTTAGCGACAATGTCATCCATGTTCAAGGTCAATTGGGACAACAAGGCTCCTAGAATTACAATCGAAATATTTGACGAACCTGTGCATTGTTATGAGATCGACACTGACGAGGAGAATCCTTGGTATCATGAAGTGAGGAGGTACCTTGAAGCACAAGAGTATCCTGAAGTAGCTTCGATCAATGATAAAAAATTCCTGCGAAGGTTCTCAGCCAAATTCTTCCTAAGCAATGGGATTCTGTACAAGCGCAACCATGATTCTACTCTGCTCCATTTTATCGACAAGAAGGAGGCAGAGAAAATCATGGAAGACATGCATGAAGGTATCTTTGGAACTCACTCTAGCGGGCACACTATGGCCAAGAAGATTCTAAGGGCTGGTTAATATTGGTTGACTATGGAAACTGATTGCCACCATCATTCGAGGACTTACCATAAGTGTCAAATCTATACCGACAAGGTTCATGTGCCTCTAATACCTTTGAATATCATGACTGATCTGTGGCCATTTTCAATGTGGGGAATTGACATGATTGGAGAGATCAAACCCACTACCTCCAATGGACATCATTTCATCCTCATCGCTATTGATTACTTCACCAAATGGATCGAAGCTTCTTCATTTGCCTCAATCACTAAGAACGTTGTAGCCCGATTCATCAAGCATAACCTCATCTTCTGGTACGGAATCCTTGAAAGGATCATCACTGACAATGAAACCAACCTCAACATTGCCATGATTACTGAACTTTGTACGCAGTTCAAAATCAAGCATCACAATTCTTCTCCTTACAGACCCAAGATGAACGGTGCAGTGGAAGCTGCCAATAAAAACATAAAGAAGATTGTGCAGAAGATGGTGGTTACCTAAAAATATTGGCATGAGATGCTACCATTTTCTCTTCATGGCTACCGTACTTCGGCTCGAACATCAACTGGAGCAACCCCATTCTCTTTAGTCTATGGCATGGAATCTGTTGAAGTGCAGATTCCTTCTACGAGGATTATGAAAGAAGAAGGCTTAGGCGAAGATGAATGAATTCAGATAAGATTGGATCAATTGAATTTGATTGATGAAAAGAGATTGGCTATTATCTGTCATGGTCAAATGTATCAAAAGTGTATGATAATGGAATTCAACAAAAAGATCAAACCTCGGGTATACCAGGCTGGCGACTTGGTAATAAAGCACATCATACTACCACAAGGCGATCCTAGGGGAAAATGGACTCCCACTAACGAAGGGTCATTTGTTGTCAAGAAAGTATTCTCTGGTGGTGTTATGATGCTAACCACTATGGACGGTGAAGATTTCCTACACCCTGTGAAGACAGACATAGTCAAAAAATACTACGCACAAAAAATGACCCGCTAGGTTGACATACCTAGGCAAAAATAAGGGCATCCCGGTGAACCAAAAAGGTTCGACCAAAAATTAAGGATATATACAAAATATTATACACCCGACAAGTCAAAAACCTGAAAGGGTGACTTGGGCAAAAATGGGTATCCTGGTGAACTGAAAACATGAAAGGGAGGTCCAGGAAAAATTTAAGGATTAAAGAGTACGACTATGTCTCATTGAATCACTACAGCCAGCTTTATTACCAAGGTCAAAAGTTCAAATGGTACGAGATCAATTCAATCAACTTCTTTCAACGGCAAAAGATGAAGGGGCAATAACGGAGTTGGAACCCAATGAGATCATTTCCACATGGCTATATCATTTTTTTTCACTTTATATTCTTTTCATTTTTCGACGACTTCCTCTTACTAGGATTTCCGTCTCCCTGTATAAAAAACGCTTGTTTATAGGCAGATTATCAATACAAATATACTTTGAAGTGCAAACTTTTTGTTTTTTTCTATTTTGAATGCAAAAAACGTCCAATGACTAAAATTGAATGAACATATGCATATGAACATGATTAATTGTTAATAAATGTATGCATAAGAACAATAATAAGCATTTACTCAAGGATTTGGGGTTTCCCCACAGAGTTACTTCATTGAGATTACCCCCCACAGAGTGAATTCATACATCCAGAGTTCCAATAAGCATATTTCTTGGAAATTCTCTTCCCCTGAAAAAATTCTTCCTCAGATGAATACATTTTCCTAGTAAGGTCTTCGGAATACCTTCCTCGACAAGATTTATTTCCCCAACAGACTACAATCTCCCTAGCAGAGTTGATACTATCACCAAAAAGTTGTTGCGAAGCCTGGAACCCGACCAGATACCAGTTAACTTCATCCTCCTCAGACGATCAGAAGTCTTATCATCTATTTTTAAATTCCCCAGTAGAGCAATGGATAACCAAGGTTTCTAAACTCTATTCCCAAAACAGAAATTAACACTTCCTTTAGAGTTTCCTCAAACAGCAAAACAGGAACTCCCAGCAGAAGCATTCTAAAACAAGATACACATATTCTTCATCCCTAGCAGTTGTCAAGAATTTATTTTCCAGACAAAGATACACTTCAATAACATTTCACACTCATACATCATGACATGCGCATACAAAACACATATAGCACAATATCATTTATTTTGAGAACATCATTACACAATGCATGCATCATGACACTGCATTACAACTAATTCTTTACCTTTTCAGGAAATAACAGTCACATGATGAATACCATCAGCGACAAACATTTTATCTGCTGGTTCAGTTTAAATCGACCAATGATTTATCTTGATTCTGTTCTGGTAGACACTTTCTCTAGTTCAGTTAAATCACTCCTAAGATTTATACTGATTCATTATCCAGTTAAAGATTATTCAAGACCTCTGTTGGTTCAAATTCAATCGAACAATGATTTATCTTGATTCCGTTCCAGTAGACACTTTCTTTGGTTTAGTTAAATCCCTCCGAAGATTTATATTGATTCGTTATCCAATTAAAAATTATTCAAGACCTCTGCTAGTTCAGTTTAAATCAACCAATGATTTATCCTGATTCCGTTCTGGTAGACACTTTATCTGGTTCAGTTAAATCGCTCTGAAGATTTATATTGATTCGCTATCCAGTTAAAGATTATTCAAGACCTCTGCTGGTTCAGTTTAAATCAACCAATGATTTATCCTGATTCCGTTCTGGTAGACACTTTGTCTGGTTCAGTTAAATCCCTCCTAAGATTTATACTGATTCGTTATCCAGTTAAAGATTATTCAAGACCTCTACTGGTTTAGTTTAAATCGACCAATGATTTTTATCCTGATTCCGTTCTGGTAGACACTTTCTCTAGTTCAGTTAAATCGCTCCGAAGATTTATATTGATTCGTTATCCAGTTAAAGATTATTCAAGACCTCTGCTGGTTCAGTTTAAATTGACCAATGATTTATCCTGATTCCGTTCTGGTAGACACTTTCTCTGGTTCAATTAAATCGCTCCTAAGATTTATACTGATTCGTTATCCAGTTAAAGATTATTCAAGACCTCTGTTGGTTTAGTTTAAATTAACCAATGATTTATCCTGATTCTGTTTCGGTAGACACTTTCTCTGGTTCAGTTAAATCGCTCCTAAGATTTATACTGATTCATTATCCAGTTAAAGATTATTCAAGACCTCTGTTGGTTCAGTTTAAATCGACCAATGATTTATCCTGATTCCTTTTCGGTAGATGCTCTGCTGTTTCAGCTTATATAGACCAATGATTTATCTTGATTTTGTTTTGATAGACATTCTACTATTTCAGTTTAAATCAAACAATAATTTATCTTGATTCCATTCTAGTAGATACTTTATTTGGTTCATCTAAATCACTCTGGAGATTTATACTGATTCGTTGTCCAGTTAAAGTTTATTCAAGCCCTCTGCTCAGTTCAGTATAAATCGACCAAAGATTTATTTTGATACTTCTTATCAACACTCACCTTCGATAACATCTATAAACCCATATCTGAAGACTCTTCATCACCTCTCTGAATGGCATCTTTAAGCCAATTTCTGACACAATCAACTAACACATTACTTCGTGCATCAGCGAGTACAAATTTCTGAGCACTCTAGTGTTCAATCATCTTCTACCTTCGAGTCACGAATGGTGGAACCGCAAATCTAACTCTTCGGGTTTAAGAAGATTGAACAGGGGCAGCTGTTGTACCCCAAAATTTTCCCTGTCTTTTCTCAAGACATTTCTCACAAAGATCTTTAATGGTCCAAGCTGGCACAAGTATTGACTAGGTCAAACCACTTCCCAAACACTAATGCTTCAAATTTGGGTTTTGGTTTCCACAAGGATAATTGGACTTCTAATGCCTCAAATGACTTTCATGGATAATTATAGACCTCCAAGAATACTCATGTCAAGTTTCAAGTTTTATATCACAAATTTGCTTAGTCAATTGCTGAAATGATTGAAAATCAATTGTATTGGGTAAAAAGTCAACTATGGTCAACCTACAGTCGAACTTCATGATTTTTGGACAGCATCAACATCTTAAAGTACTATTCATAATTTGATCAAGTATTGATCACAATATCTCAAGAAAAGCACTCAATTTACCAAAAGGGCAAAATGGTCAAAATTAGGGTTTTGACTGTATTTGACTGATCAGGGACTTTTGACCTAATGCATGATCTAATGGCTTGAAGCATAATCTCAAGGATTCAAATAAAATATGATTTACCTAATTTCATGGCTCAAAACATTTCTCAAGATCAATTGATTGATAATTGAAATTCAGTCAACTGATGACAAGTCAACTCATACACCAAAAGTAAAACTTTGACTTTTTTATCAAAACTGAGTTTCAAAGATCACAATTCATCAAGATATTCAAAAATATGAAGCTTGATCATCAAGAAATCAAGAAACTCAAAAGTCAATTTGAAAAGTCAAACTTTTCAAGGCTTAGAAATATTTCTAAGTGTTTTTAAACATGATAATTTCATAACTTCATGACATTTTTTCACTAAGATGATTCAAAGAAAACTTTCAACATGAAAGTTGTAGATCTTGATGATCTATAACTTTTCTTTACTGATCAAGTCCTAGAAATGCTTTCATTTTGAATTATAAATCCATGAAGTCATGCATTTTTTCTTAAACACTTCGTGAAATTTTGACCTAGTTTGGTCAGGATTTTGACCTAACTTCTTGGCCAATTTTCACATGGTTCCAATTTGATTTTGCAAAAATGGAAAACATGAAAGTTATATAGGATGTTCCAAGCTTTTCAAAATGTCCAATAACTCAATGAGATCATTTTTTAGCTAATAGAATCAAAGGCAAGAATTTGGACATTCATTCTTGAATCATAGGTCATTTTTGTGATGAACAAGAATTCAAATCTCATAGCCATGCTACATAATCTTGCTTTGCAGGCTTCAAACTCGTGTTTCACTCCATAATTAATTGTTAACACAATTTATTTAGCCATTATCCAAGTGTTTGAGTCATTATCCAAATCAAATTGCCATTTAGGGAAGAAAGTTCATATTTCCATTTTGGAAAAGTGACTTTAATCATAAAAGTCCACTCTCCTTAAGCTTTATTTGTTCTTTCTGCAGAAGCATCCTCTATAAACTCAGAGCAAGAAGGTTTAAAGTTGCTAGCCACCCTACCTTGCCTTGAAACCATGTTTGTCTAAGCTTGCTTCAAAAACAAGTCAAAATCCATAACATGTGATTTTGTACTTCTGACTTCTCCAAGTTTTCAAACTCTTTGCCTATAAATTAAACCTTCATTCACAAGCATGGACACGAACTCACAAGCTCCCAAGAAACCTCACTCTCTCTCTCTCTCAAACCAAAAATTACAACACAAGCACAAAAACTTGTCATTTTTTACTTTGAAACCCAATCTTCAAATCTGCTCGTGTGTTTTCACTTCTAATCCTTCACAAAGCTTCTAATACACATATAGAGGCTATCCCAATCCATGTCTTCCAATTGTAACACCATCTTCTTAATTTTCCATAACCAAAAATAAAGCATTGCAGTTGGACTTCTCCATACCATTTCAGCCACCCTCAACTCAAGCTAAGCATTGCATTAGTTTCCTAGAGACTCAAGAAAGCTAACCTGATCATTGCATCACTTTGAATCAAGCTCATTTGCCAAATACGAAATCCATTTTTGAGATAAGTTTTTTGAATTTTTAAATCTTCATATAGGCATTATTAGCTTTTCATTTTCAAAGATAAAATGTAGATATCATAGCCCTGAAATTGACCATGTCCATAGAATTCATTTATGTTGCTTGAGTAGAGAGAATTTTAGAGTTGAACTTTCTGAAAAAGTTAGGTCAAATTTGGTACCATTAGAAATTCTCATTCATATTTGATTTTTATCTTATGATATTTATATGGTTGAATTCGTATGGAAAAATGGAGCAACTTTCATGTTTGCATTTTTCATTTTGGTTGAGAGATGAGGAAGTTACAGGTTTTAAAATCATGTTGAACTTTTCTGGCGCAAGGTTAAAAATGATATAGCCATGGACTTGTTTTGTAATATAATACATTGGTGTTCTTTTAAACACCAGATGTATAGCCACCCCAGTGGTAGAGAGCGCGCATGTAAGGGCCTTATTGCTAAAGGGTCTTGGGTTCGAGTCCCAGGGACACCTTTTGTTTTATTTCTTAACATTTCTCTTCATCTTATTCAAACAAACAGCGCGTTGGGCCCTTTTGTTTTATTTCTTAACATTTCTCTTCATCTTATTCAAACAAACAGCGCGTTGGGCCTCCAGCAAATGGGTCGTTACCATTTTACTTCCTCTCACCCCCTGTATGCTAACGTCACGTAGGCCATTCCATTTTTTTTTTGTTTTATTTTCTGACTTTACAAAAAATCAATGATGGGTCTAACAAACAAAATTATTTTACTTGTTTACACCTCAAATTATTTCCAAACCCCCCTGACTTAATTTTAGTTTAATTTTATTTTCTTTATTCTCTTTATCTTATTTTTATTTTTTAATATTATTATTATTTTTATTAACCAAAAATACCAAAAAATATTGTATATTTATTATTTAGATATTTAGTATATTTTTATTTTATTTATTTTAGACAAGAAGACCAAAAACATTTCTTTAACAAATTTCTTTTCTTAATTAAATTAATATTAGACTTAGTTTATTTTAATTAAATTAATTCTGAGCTTAGGAGTTTAATTAATTAATTTCCTTCCATTCATTAGGTTAAAACCTTTTCACAAAAAAAACCCCAAAAATTGTTTTCTTAATTAACTTAATTTCTATTTTTTGTTTAATTTAGGTTTATTTCTTTTTAAATCCACCTAGACTAGAAAATTATTTTCTTTCTTTCTATTAGTTTAATTAAGTTAAAACCTTTCATAAAAACCAAACAAAAATAATTTTCTTTTCCTTTCACATTGCCTTCATTATTCTTGTACATTATTTGTTCATATTCAATATGGTTGTAATAGTAAATTAGGTTTTATTTGCTTTCATCCCTCATTCGTAAATTTGTACCCCCATCCCCAAATGATGTAATAGCGTAGAATTTTATATTTTCATAATTTATCGCTTTCAATATAAATGTTAGTAATTAGGATTTGTATGGAAAGACATAAAATCAACAAATAGAAAAACCATAATTCAAAGACAACAAAGCATGAAAACAATCACTTTGCACACTTACACCTCTAGGGATAACTTCACTTGTTGCCTAAAGATAAAAACAGTCATGTCCCTCGAACGTGGGATACTTTAGCAATGACCCTCGAATACAAGATCGTAGTCCCTTGATGACCCTTCAATGTTGCCTTAGGTAAACGATCTTAGACCCTTAAGATAAATAGCTAAGGTATCCTACAATGTTGCCTTCTATGACTATACGATGACCCACACCCGTCCCTTCACATCCAATGATAGGGCTTCTTATCAATCAATGGTAAGACACCAATATCTAAAGAAGGAGGAAATGAACAAAGACTTTTTGAGTAGGTAGAACATTCTTAGTTGCTTGCTCACAACCATTCTCAAAACTTCTTTCAAACACACCAACACTTTTCCATGAAATATTTTCAAAAGTCAACACTTTGTACACATTCTTATAGAGACGAGAATCATTACAAAGTTCGCCTAAATGAAGGCACTTTTCAAAAATACTTTCAAAAACATCACAAACACATATAAAACAAAGCATTTCAAAGTGAGCTAGCAACTAAGAGCCCGTAAAAAAAATACAGATGAAAAAGGTGCTAACACCTTCCCTTTTCATAACCTACCCCCCGAACTCAAGAAAATTCTCAAAAGGTCTTTCCTGTTCTTTTCACCCTTTCCTTTATTGGATAAAAGAAAAGTAGGTGGCGACTCTTTCTATCCACAACAATTATGATAAAACACAAAACAACCAAGTCAGTTCTCCCACTGTATTACACCAGCCTTTCTTCTATTAACTGGTAAGTTTTCAGCTTTCCACCATTGTTTGCTTTCAGTAGATCATATTTTATCCATTTTCTTTCTAGATATGCATGTGGCTAGGGTTTAGGGTTCCATTTGTGAGGACGTTATAGGGGAGTGTTGGTGGTAGGCGGCGTTTCTGTAGTTTAGAATCGCTGGAGCCGTCGTGGAATCCCCATGGGCACTTTGTGATGTGTCATAGACGGCCCCTTAGGACTTAAGTCTGTTTTCTGTAATTTTTTCCCCGTTTATGCGCCTTAGTGAGGGTCTGGTTGGGGACACGATCCTCATTTCCCAACACCCTTTCGCTTGATTAGCAGTGGAAGGGTGGTTCTGTAATTGATGTCGAGCTCATCTTTTTCCTCTGCTTTTCAGGTGCTATGGCTGACAATGCCCAGGTTGATCTCTCGAGCGAGTCTACACAATCTTCAAGAAGTTCTTCAGAAGAGATGAGTAGCTCGTCGAACATTTTGGAGATTTCTGGGGATGCACAGAATCAGTCGGAGCAGCGAACGGGGGTGGCGATATCGAGATGACCTCCACCAATCAAGGTTGTCTGTTTCACCTTGGAGATGAGGTGGATCTATGGGCTTGGGTCGCGAACAATCCCTGGGAATGGCCCTCGTATTTCTTTGAGCATCGGGAGGACGCTTTTACAGATGTGTATACTCACGAGGAGGGGAACCAAGGAGAATAGCCACTATACATCCTCGGGAAAGAGAGCAGAATCTGCTCGAAATATGATAGGATACGGATTCCCATATATGACATCGTATTTCGAGAGATGGGTCTTTGGCTTCCCTTCTCTGATTTGGAGGTGGCCATATTCAGGCACATGTGCGTGGCTCCCTCCTAACATCACCCGAACTACATCACGTTTGTGCGAGCATTCAAAATAGTTTGCGATTACTTGAAGATATGGGCCACCATTCCCTTGTTCTTCTATTGCTTCCACCTCCAGAGGATCAAGGTCGATGATAAATGGGGATGGGTTTCCCTGAAGTAAGGCAACGGGAAGCTGTTTAAAGCTTATTTGGAGTATGTCCGCCACTTCAAAGACAAATACATATTGGTGCAGCCTTCTTCGAGAAAGGCGATGTTGAACGTCTTCAGGACCATGCTGGCACACAATGAGGGTGGTACTCCCTGTCAGAACAAGCTAGGAGACCCCGTTGTAAAATTGGTTTACAAGTTCCCGTTCCAGTGGGCGGGAAAGCATTTTGATAGTGAATTGGGCTCCTATGTCTGGAAAGAGGGGGAGCTCGGAGCCGAGGACTTGGAGAGCTTCATTGTATTGATTTCGTTCGTGGCTCAGATCACTCGCGTTCAGCGGGTCAACAGGGGAGGCAGGACAGTGATTGATAAGAACGGGGAGCATGTATACGAGTCAGGTCTCATACGTCAAAGAGCTCCTCGGGAGCGAGGACACTATTAAATACTTGGGTATATATGTTTTAAATAGTATTATGTGGTCGTCGTTTATTTGACTCCTCGTTTACTAACTATGTTTCTTTTTGTTTGTTTTGCAGATAACATGAATCCCGCTCAGGAGCGCTTAGCCAAGACTCTTGCTGCCAGAGCAAGGAGGGCTCAAAAGGATGCACAGACTGGCTTAGAGGGAGCTCCTACCTCGGGGTCAGGCGACTTGTCGTCGGCCCAAGCTATGGTTTCTCTTTCTCTTGCCTCCATTTCCTCGAAAGTGAAGATACTACGTCCCGAGGGCAGCGTCGACCTGACTGGGGAAAAGGGGAGGGAACGTATAACCTGCCTCCTTATTGGCTAAAGAAGTCTTTCTTCGATGGCGCGACTCTCCATCTTCCCTGGTCCGAATCCTTTCATCTCGAGGGAATGGGTCTCCTGGAGAAGAGGGTGATGTTGGCGCAAGATACCGGTGGTTTGATGCGTATCCAAGATGGCTGCGAGCAAGAAGGCCTGGATTAAGGAAGAAAACGCTTGGAAGTTGTCTGACAAAGAAATAAGGAGGCTCTCTGAGGAACGTAGGGTCCTCTTGCTCGAGAAGAAAGACCTTGAGGAAAAGGTGGTGGCCCTGGCATCTGAGGTTACACCTGCTGAAGACGAGCTGGAGGACACCAAAGATTTGAATACTCGGGCTGAGCTTGTTTCCCATTTTCAACTAGCGGTGGATGACGCCCAGGCTGCTTCCGAGGGTATCTTTGAAAATTCTATAAAGCAGATGCACGTGTTGAACCCCGGTGTCAAACTCAACACTTCAGGAATGGGGGTCAACTATTATGTGGCAGCTGGTATGATTTTGGTCCCCGACTATCTCAAGGAGTTCATCGCCCAGTCTGTTGAGGGACCTGCCCAATTGTCGTCCGTCGTTGAAAAGGAAGTTAAAGGATGATTGTTTGTTGTTTATTCTGGCCTACTTGTCGTATTTGTTGTATTTTCGTTTCTCTGGGCTTTTGCCCATTTATGTAATTTTCGAACAAGCATGGTCTCTGGCCACAAATTTATTCTTTTTGGATGGGGCGTTAAAAGCCTCTTTGTTGTGATATTTTCACACTAGCGGCCCAAGTGGTCGTTTCATTTATTTTTCGACCAATGGTCGCTTGTTTCGAATATTTAACTTGTGTTGCTTGCATGTTCATTGATAAACTCGCCCGTTTAAGACATTTTTTATTTTTCTAAGAGTTTGTAGTGGGGATTTACTCATTTTAGTTTGTATGTTTGTTAGTGTGGAGAAACTGATCAAACGGCCGGGGGTATACCGGGAATGGGCCAGAACTCAGGTCTCGTTTCGAGGGACCTGGGTTCAGCGGTGTGAACTTCCCATTGCGAATCGCGCATTCTACCATTGTGGCACGAGGACTATAGAGCTCGATCGAGTTAGCCATATCGGAATGAACGTGCGCTCGTTATAAGAGCGGAGCTTCGCCCCTTCTGAATATTTTGGGTGTTATGCTTGTGCCTAGGCATGCACGTGTGGTCAGGTCCGGGTGAGTTTATCTTGTCGACCAAACTCGCTGATGGCTCAATGTTTTTAACTGTAATATCATTTTATCTTTTCAATATTCCATGATCGAATGAGCTATTCCCCTTGTAAGTTTTCCAAGTAATACGCTCTGGTCCCCATTTTCGCTAGACGCGATAAGGACCTTCCTAGTTTGCTGCAAGCTTTCCCTAGTGAGATTCTTTGCGGTTTATATTTAAGACAAGGTTGCCAACCTCGAACTCTCGTCGTATGACCTTTACATCATAGCGCATGGCTATTTTTTGTTTGAGCGAGGCCTCTCGTAGAGCCGCTCCTGTTCTGATTTCTTCCACTAGATCCAGTTCCTCCCAGGGGGTGACATCATTTATATCCTCGTCTGGAGGAGCCTCAGTTCACCTGGAAGGTTCTTCGATCTCTACAGGAATAACGGCCTCCATCCCGTAAGCTAGTTGAAAGGGGGTCTCCCCGGTTGACGAATGAACAATTGTTCAGTATCCCCAGAGTACACTGTGTAACTCCTCGACCCATCGTTTCTTCGTCTCGTCCAATCTTCACTTGAGGCCCCTGAGTATTACTTTGTTTGCATATTCGGCTTAGCCATTTGTCTGGGGATGCTCGACATAGGCGAAGTGTTGGGTGGTGCCCAGTTTGGCGACGAATTCCTGAAAGGTGTGGCATGTGAACTGAGTCCCGTTGTCGGTGACTATCGCTTGTGGGATACCAAACCGAGTGAGGATATTTCTTTTATAGAAAAGAAGGATGTTTTGGTCGGTGATTTTGACCAAAGCTTCAGCTTCTATCCATTTTATGAAGTAATCGGCCGCTATGATGAGATATTTGTTCTGATTGGTTCCAACCATGAATGGGCCGAGGAGATCTAATCCCCACCAGGGGAAGGGTCAGGGAGTGGAGAGGGATTTAAGCTCGTTAGGTGGAGCCAAATGCATGTCTCTGTGTCGTGTCATTGGCATTTGTTGCATTTTTTCATGTGCTCTTTCGTGTCGTGCTGCATGGTGGACCAATAACATCTTTCTCACAAAGCTTTTCTCGCGAGGGATCTCCCGCCTAGATGTTGGACGCCGATGCCCTCGTGGATTTTGAGCAAGACACGATCTGCCCCGCTTCGGTCAATGTATTTGAGAAGGGGAATGGAAAATCCTCTTATGTAAAGTTCGCCCTCGACCAAAATGTACGAGCAAGCTCTTTGCTTGACAACGGCCGCTTCTTTTGGATCGTCGGGGAGTTTTCCCTTGGTAAGGTAATCATGTACGAGGGTCATTCAGCAGTCGTTGTCCCCGATGGTGAAAACTTCTAAGGTAGAGGGTGGCTTCTGAGTGCTTGGTCGAGGAAGGATTTCTTGTATTACTGACTTATTCCCCCCTTTCCTCTTCGTGCTTGCTAGCTTAGATAGGATATCTGTGCGGGTGTTATGCTCGCGGGGAACATGTTGTACGTCCACATATTTGAATTTCTTTTTCCTCTCTTGGACCAGGGCCTAATATTCAGCGAGTTGGTCATTTTTAACCTGATATTTGCCTCGGACTTGAGAAGCGACCAGTAGAGAGTCGGTGAAGATTTTTACTTCCTCGACTCCCAGATCTTCGGCCAGTCGTAAGCCCTCGAGGAATGCCTCGTATTCGGCTTGATTGTTGGAGGTCGGAAAAGATAGAGTGAGGGAGACCTCGATTAGGGTCCCTTCCTCGTTTTCCAATATGATGCCAACGCCGCTTCCAGTCAAACTGGAGACACCGCCGGTGAAGATTGTCCAGCGATGCAATCCATCGGGATCCGCGGGTGAGGTCATTTCAGCTACGAAGTCGGCCAAGGCATGTGCCTTAAGGGATTTCCTGCTTTCGTATTAGATATAAAATTCAGATAGCTCCAAGGACCATTTCAACATTCTGCCGGCCATGTCTGGCCTTCTGAGCAGTTGTTTTATTGGCTGGTCCGTTTGGACGACTATGATGTGGGCCAAGAAGTAGTGTCTGAGTCTCCTTTTTGCATTAACAAGGGCTAGATCTACCTTATCTATTTGTTGATATCGCGCCTCCGGGCCTTGCAGAGCTTTGCTCGTGAAATAAACTAGCCTTTGTTCCTCTAGAGTTTCTCTAATCAGTGTCACGCTTATTGCTTCGGAGGCGATGGCCAGATAGAGGTAAAGGACCTCGTCTTTCTCGGGCCGAGAAAGGATGGGTGGCTAAAACAACGCTCATTTTAAATGAATTAGGGCTTGATCGCATTCGAGCGTCCATTCGAAGGAAGCTTCCTTGCGCAAGAGTTTAAACCAGGGAAGCGCGTGCTAGGCGGAGTTTGCCACAAATCAAGAAATGGAAGTAAGCATGTTGTTTAATATCTGGATGGACTTTTTCGAGGTGGGCGTCCAAAATTCAGAAAATTCCCAACATTTGCCGGGGTTCGCTTCAATTCCTCGTTCTGTTAGGTAAAATCTGAGGAACTTTCCTACCCGTAGGCCGAAGGTACATTTTTTTGGGTTGAATGCATCTAAGACTTTCGAGCCTGCTCAAACACTTTCTTTAAGTGGGCTGTATGGTCGAGCTCTTCGATGGAATTGAAGATCATGTCGTCCATATAGACTTCGAGCATGTCGCCTATCTCGTTGCAAAAAACTTTGTTCATCATGCACTGATATATAACACCTACATTTTTTAGGCCGAAGGGCATTACATTGTAGTAATAATTGCCCAACTCGGTCATGAAAGCCGTGTATTTTTGTCTGTTTTCACCATTGGGATCTGGTTATAACCAGAGTATGCATCAATAAATGATAGCAATTTGAAACCGGCCGAGTGGTCGACCAGTTTGTCAATATTGGGGAGGGGATAAGCATCTTTCAGGAAAGCCCGATTGAGATCACTATAATCAATAAACATGCACCATTTTCCATTAGATTTTTTCACAAGAACTACATTTGAGATTCAGGTTGTGTACTGGGCTTCAGAAATAAAATTTGCCTCTAGGAGGTCTTCTAAATCTTGTTCTACTGCTTTCGCTTTCACGGAAGACTGTTTTCTTCTATGTTGCGTGACCCCCTTGAGGGAATGATCTATAGTCAAGTGATGGCATGCAACTTCTAGATCTAATCCGGGCATCTCGACCTCACTCCAGGCGAACAAATTAGCATTCTCCATTAGGCAAGCTTTGAGTTTCCTTTTTTCCATGTCGGGGAGGTCTGCTCCAATCTTTACTCCTCTGGTGGGATCTTCTCCAAGGGGAACTAGCTCGAAGTCGCTGTCCGAGATAGGTCGTGCGTGACTCGAGAGTTCGTCATGATCAACAGAGGGGGTCGAACCTTTATCTTCGACCATAGGCTTCTTTCCCTTCCTTCTTTGCTCGACATGGTCTTCCTTGGAGAAGCGACTATCGAGGTCAATGATGTCGACCCTTAGAAGCGACTTAACTTCCTCGGAGCTGGAGGGAAGTGTGGCCCCAATGGTTGTTTGAGTTTGAACGTTGATGGAACTGAGGCCCTTGGATGAAGCTTCGAAACAACTTCTTGCTGCTTAGATGTCCCCGTGGAGGGTGGCGACCAAGCCTTCAATGATATAGTACTTAATTTTAAGATGCACGGTAGAGGGAACCGCAATGAGTTCGGCGAGAGTGGGTCTCTTGAAGATGCATTGGTAGAGAGACGGGAAATCTACCACCAGGAATTAGGTCTTGATGGCTCTGGCCAGTACTCCTCTCCCAAAGGTAATGATCATCTCTACATACCCTCAGGGTTTCATGTTGGCTCCATTAAAGCCCTGGAGATCTGATCCCACGTACGAGGTCAGATGGCTTTCATTCAGCTACAAAGTGGTGAATAGCTGGGTGTACATGATGTCCACCGAGCTTCCTTGGTCGACCAATATGCGTCACACGTCAAAATTCTCCATGCGAGCTCTCACTAATAGTGGGATGGTCGAATTTGGTGGCCCTCCCGTTAGTTCCTCTCTGTAGAAGGCGAGGGGGTGGGAGCCTCCCTGGAATTTGTCGAGTGTGGCGTCCATATCTGAGTTGGCTTTGATGAGCTGGTCAAATCTTCTTTTCATCGACCCAACTGTGTGCATGTTGAATCCTCCGCCTAAGATGGCCATGGTTGCGAGGAAATATTCCCAAGGATTATGTGAGGAGAAGTACAATGGGACGTTCTCCATGTTCGGGTAATAGAAATCTTTCAGCCATGTGATGCTCAGAGTGACCGAAATAGCGTCAAGATCATGGGACTTCTTCCCTTCCTCGAAGTTTTTGGTTTCTGGTGCTTCTTCGCGAGCGCCCTCCTTTTTTATGTATTGTTTGAGGTGCCCGTCTCTAATCAGTATTTTAATTGCATCCTTGAGATGAATGCAATCCTCGATATTATGCACGTGGCTTTTGTGGAACCTACAATATTTGCTTTTGTCATTTCCCGATTTGGATGGTGTTTGTCGGTGGAAGTGCACCCCAACCTGCTTAAATTAAAAATTGGTGCATTCAGATAGAATACGCTCCCTTGATGTAGTCAGAGGGGTGTAGTCGTGGAAACGACCAGATGGCCCCTTGTAGTCCTTGGTATCCAGGGACTTGCCCTCCCGTTTCTTTTCTCCCCAATGGGATTTCGAGGCCTCATCATTCCTTGAGGACTTGGCACTCTCTCTATGCCTTGATTCCTTGGTGTTGTTGGCTGCTTCCTCCTCCTCGTACTAGATGTATGCTTGGGCCTTGAGGAGGAGGGAGTCGAGCATGGTCGGCGTCTCAATGCCCACAGCTTTGGCAAATTCGTTGCGGGGATGGAGCCCATGCTCGAGGAGATATTTCTTCATGTTTTCGGTTGTTGAGACCTGGACTGCTTCCTTGTTAAAGCATTCAATGTATTCCCGCAAAGACTCGTCTCTTCCCTAGATGATTTCTTTGAGCGAAACCTATGATTTCGAGTGTCGACGAAAGGCAATGAAGTGCCTCAAAAATATCCTCCTGAGTTGCTTCCAAGAGGTGATGGATTCGTCTGGGAGACTCTTGTACCAATACATCGCCCCCTTCCTGAGAGTGGTTAGGAACAATCTGCATTTGATGGCCCCTCTGACTCCTCGATAGTCGAGGAGAGCGTCAATGTTCTCGATGTGCTCGTCAGGGTCTGTTGTTCCGTCGTAGGTTCCCAACGGAGGTGGCTTCTCCAGGCCAACAAGGAGTGGGGCTTCTATGATTTCCCTTGATAACGGGCCACGAGGCTCGTCGTCTTCACTATCTATGGGGGATGGAGAAGGGGAGTGATAATTTTTTCCCCGTCGATCATCGCGGCCTTGCTGAGGGGAGAGACTCCTCCACTTCTGTCTTGGTTTGGGTGAAGGCAATCGAGCGCGGTCGATTTGACAATCGTCTTTCCTCTTCTTGGATGAAGGGGAGTCTTGATCTTTTGCAGGAGGTGTGCGGTTCTATTTCTTGAAGAAGGTAACATCGCTCCTCTCCCTTCTTGGTGGAAGGCCACACTTAGGTGGTGATATACTGGGGGAGTTTCGTCGTCGGGTTCTCTGAGGAGGAGATCTTGACCGCATGTTCTCCCAGACCCCTATCCTTTGATTCGGTTGTAGGATGAGGGTGTTGGTTTGATTGATAGCAGCGAGCAATGTTGCCATGGCCGGGTCGGCATTGAGAGGGATGGGTTGCATTATTTCTAGTAGTTCCTCAGTGAGATTCTTAGGGTGTCCCTTGTGCAAGAATTGGTCGTCGTCGTGCGTCAGTTGAATCTGGAGACGCAATCTCCCCTTCTCAGAAACATAGGTTGTCCTCGAGGTGAGGATGTTCCTGACTTCTGTCGGTTTTGTGAGCAGGGGAATAATAACCTTTTCGGGAAGATGTAGATCATCATGGTCGGCCATGATTAGTGAAATGGAATCTTGAAAAGTCTCTTTGATCTTTGAATTTTGAGGAAAGAAAAATGGGGAAAGCAGTTTCCCATAAACGGATCCACTAATCTTACAGGTTAATCAGAACTTGTGAAGTGGTCAAAAGATGATCTGTAGTCGGGCTGTGATGTCGAGGAGGAAAAAAGGGGGTTGTACCTGCAAGGCACTCTGACGATCAAGTAAGAGTGGGAACAAGGAGATACAAGCAAAGTATTAAGATATTTGTGGTGAATAGTGAATATTAGATACCTGGCCCTCATAGGTTTGAGGGTTTATATAATGCCCCTGGAGCATGGCCATTGGTTCCTGATTTTATGCCTAAATATGCAGGTCTGTAAAATTAGGTAACTTCTAGGACTTGCTAAAATCAGGCAGATGTGCCCGTAACCAGCCATTGATTCTGAGGAGGGGGCTAGTTATGGGCATCTCTCTGGTCGGTTCTTGGTGACCTGCATAAGTTTGATGTCGGGCAGGCTGAGAGATGCTCGTCGATCATCCTAGGTCGGTGCTGGCTCGGGAGGGAAAAAGGGTCGATATTGCTCAATGGAGAGCGGGAGGTTCGAGTTATGGACGTGCGGGCCATACCAAAAGAAAGGGTTAGACTGGGCCCATTCAAGCTGTCGGGCCAGTCCAAAACACTAACAAAGCAAAAGTTAAATCGATACTACCTATTGTACTCCAATTTTTGCCCCTAAGATCCCTTCATCATATCATCTCAATTCAATCACAACAAGATCACATTAGGGTTTGGTTCTTCTCCCTATCTCTAGCTTTTGCTCTAGGAGGAATCACCAAGCACCTTGACTTGTATTTTATGATCATCTATGCTTTGTATTGGTTATCCTTCAACTAATAAATACAATGAGTGTTTTCCCCCAATTGTTGATTTTGTAAGTGAAAGCACAATACATTTCATCAAGATTGATCTATGGATTCATGAGTTCATTTATGTGCCTTCCTCAACAAAGCTTCATTGATATTTAAGCCTCATCATTGAAGATGTTTTGAAATAATATCATGACAAAGTCTTTTATGATTCATCATGCCTCAAGTTGTCAAAATTAGTTCAAAAGTACAAGGGTTGATTGAAGAAGTTTGCCTCAATTGGACAAGTCTTGGATTTTAATGATCACAAGTGCATATCTCCTTCAATTATCAAGATTTGGAAGTGGTTTTGGTTGCTATGGTTTCTCCTTATTACCCTCAACAACTTATAATCACATAACAAAGGTATTTGTGCAAAAAGGTTGATCAAAAGTGCAAAGTTTTCCCAATGCATTTTCTTGCTCTAGGAGCTACTGTTTTGAACTTCAAAGGGGTATATCTTTCTCATCTTTTGGTATTTTTGAGTCATTCCAAAGGTATCCTTATCTTCAAATGGGTTTTAACAAATCACTTCAAAATTTTCAAGTAAATTTTGTGTGGAAGAAACTTAATGATGAAGAAAGATCACAAGTCCTCCAGATAAACCCTCAAATTCCCTTATGTGACTTCAAATGATCATAAGTTGATCAATTTTTATCCCCTTGAGTCCATTATTTTTCCATAATGATCTTAAGGAGGTGAACTTCAACTCTTCTTTTGTTTTCAAAGCTTTAAAATGGATGGAAGATGCCTCAAGGATGTAAAAGATTATAGGTCATCTCATGAATTTTCACAAATTTTGCAAGACCATAACTTTTTCAATACTTGGTATTTTTGAGTGATCCAAGTTCCACAATGCTCTTTAAGAAGTATATTTCAAGCTAGAATCATTGACTAAGGAAACTTTTTGTAGGAAAGTCTTGTTTGAGCTCAAAATATTATAGGTCACTTTTGAAGAAAAAAATGAGATTTTTCTAAGTACAAAAAGTCAGCCTCTTTTTTCCAACTTTGACTCAACACAACTTCTTGCTCAAGTATCCATTTGGTTCCATTCTTTGCACATTGTAAAGCTTTTAACTTCCTCTTTCTAAAGCTTCAAGAATCATGCTCTAAGACCCCTTGAATTGAAAATGCCATTGGTTCAAAAATGGTATCTTGAAACCTAAGTTTCCTCCCAGGTCAGAATTGGAAATTCACAATATGGCTTCTAATCACCAAGTTTGCGCGCATTTTTGCTTCTAATCATGTTTAGCAACTTTCTAAAAGCATTTAGCCTCATAAAACGCATGATTTGGCTGAGTTTTGGTGCAAAACAAGTCATACATTACTCGTGTTGTAGGTCCACACAAATTCACTCAATTACACCCTCATTCACACGCTTAAGCATTGCTTCATCCTCTCCTATAAAAAAGATGCATATCTCACTTATTTTCACAAGCTTTTGATAGCCAATTGACCTATGTTCAGATCTCACACGAACTCTGAATTTGAATTTCTGATTTCTTACATTCTCACCTTCAAACCACAAAAGCTCTATTTAGTTAGCTTCATTGAACTTCTCTGAAGCTAACCATACAATTATCCTCAAGAATCGTGACCTATATTGATTTACAGAAGTCCAATTTCAGAGCAACTTCTCACTACTTTGTTCAGGTAGATTTCTTGGTCAAATTGATCCAAAGAAAAGGTTAATCTACTCTTTGTATCCTTCTGATCCTCATGCTCTTTATAATTTGCAATTCCATTGAGATTTGAGTGAGATATCTCAGATTATCGTACTCGCTATTTTTAATGGTTTTCTTCAAACACAGCCTTGTATAGTTTATATAAATTTGGTGCGATGGTACCATTAGAATCGTCTTAAGGAGACGAATTTAATGTTACCGGCTTGGTTTGCTAGTTTTATAGTTTGTGGGATACGATTTGGGGTTGGCTGGAGGTTGAAGACGATGACATGTCTGTCTTCAACCAATGACATGTAGCCACGTTTTTTTTTTAAACAAATGTAGTATGCTTGCCTTACCATGTGCGTGCCTCAGGAGCCCTTAGATCTGATTACTTTAGTGAGTCAGACTTCATCCAACGTGCCACATTTTAAGTTGTTTTATTTTAAAAAATAAATGATCAGGTGTGATATCTAATAAAGTCAATGATATCCACAGCGCTCCAGATCCACTGGATCTGTTTACTAACGCGTTTTAACAATGACCAGATGGCCCATATTTTTTTGGTTTATTATTTTATTTATGATTTTTTATATTTAATTGTTTTAAACTTCAAAAATTCATAGAAAAATCATTTTAACTCCAAAAAATCTGAAAAAATTATGGAAAATACTTTTGATTTTTCTCTTTCTGATATTTATTTTTTTACAATTTTATTTTGTGTTTTGATATTTTTTATAATTTTTCACTTTATTTTAATTGTTTTAAATGTTTAAAAATACCTTTATTCATTTTTAAATTCTGGAAAAAAATAGGGAAGGATCCAATGATATTTTGACAAATATTGGTGACCTCATTTATTTTTTATTTCTTACTTTACTATTTTTCATTATTTTTGGTTTATTTTGTCTACTTCTTTTAATTTTAAAAATAGTTTGACTTTAAATAATTGCCAAAAATTTCATAAAAATATTTGAGTTCATTTCTGATTTTTCTATGGCCTTACTTAATTTTTATTGATTAATTTGAATATAGTTGCTATTTTTATCTCTTATTTTCTTTTTTTTCAATCATTTTTTAAACCTTTCTTTCATTTTATTTTAAATACAATTTTATTTTTATATATTTTGGCTGATCTTGGATTGAAATTTTGATCATGAACTTTATTAACATCATTGGATCCATGGTGTTGAGTCTAACTCCATAAAAATGGATGAATGATTTTAATAATAGTTTGATTAAAATTTTTGTTCAAATGTGGTTTATTCATTTCCCCTTTCCTCTTCATCTTATCTCATTCTTATTGTATTAAATATTGTTGGAGTATGATTTACATATCATGTCTCAAAACATGAGGTACATAAAGTACTATTGACTGACCTCAAAATAGGTGTGACTTCTATATAAGTCCACTTATGATTGCTTAACATAGCGCTAAATTTTGTCCCGATTTGAGAAAATAATCATTCGTGGCCCAAACCTATGTTTGTAAGCCCAAGTATGTTAATTTGAACCCTTTTATCCAATAACCTTGAGATCCATTGTTAGGAGGCTTTGGTTCTACCAATCCTCTAATGGAACTTCATTAATTTTGATCAAAGTGGATCACTTAAACATTATTGATCATTAAGTGTTATCTTGAGAATTCTTAAATGGGTGATATACTTGATAGGAAGTAAATGCAACTTGTTATTGAGAGGCTTTGGTTCTACCGATCCTCTAATGTGTTCCAAATGTAAGTTTCAAGATGGTCATCCAACTAACCACTAATTCCTAACAATTTACTTTATTTTTATGCTTTTATTTTATGATTTTACTTTATGTACCATTTACTTTAGTATTTACATTTCATGTTATTTTCATCTTTGCTCACTTGAACCTTTACTTTTATGTCTCTTTTATTTTTATTTTTGCTCACTTGAGCTTTTCATTTCTTTTTTTGAAGATACCTAATAACCAACTTAAACCCTAAAAAAGACTTTAATGTTACTTGAACTACTTGGTTACTATCCTTGGCATTATGGATATTGTGAACTTCTTAGACTTAGGGTTAGAAGCCTTGATCAACCTTGAGACTATGTAACCTCAATTGGTCTTTTGTTTGGAGTTCTTTGGATTTACCCCCAAGATATTGGGTTGTTTGTTTGTTTTGTGTGCAGGTTATTGTGATTACATGCTTTGTTTGTGATCTGGAATTCATCTGTGTACATCTATTACTCTGCCCAATTTTTATGAAGACTTGGTGCAAATAGAATCTTGGTATTCTTAAGAGGTTTATTAATTGTTTACTTGGTTTCAAATCCAAATGATGGAATTCTACATTGACTCATTATGTCAAGTGTTGGCTTCTTGTTTGGTTAGATGGTTCTTCTCCTTAGATTTTACCTTATGCTTTAGGATAGTCTCTTCATCTCCTCTCATCTTCTTTAATTTCAAAAAATTTCTCCCTCCCTTTTGAAAAATATTATTGTTTTAAAACTTGAACCACATTCATAATAAACTTGGACTTAGGTCCATGTATTTTCAAAGGTTATTTCTTAATCAGATTTCAATCAACTTAACAATACTTTAACATCTTTTGTGAAAAGACTAAAAGTAAATAAACCTCATTCAAACTACTTTGCCATTTTTGGCTTTTATCTTTAAAAAAAAAATCTAAAAAGATTAGACTCTTGTCAATCCTTGTAATGATGCAAACAACTATACTTCTACAATATGTAGTGAAGTGGGATATTTTCCACTTTGGTGTTGAGTGAGGCATTGTTGATTTTAAAATTCAAGCCATATCTTCCACTTTGAGATGACTCAAATTCTCCTTTCTCATAATTGTGGGTAGTAAGTATGTTTTCCACACGGACAATGACGATGATGTCTCATCTCTTAAAATTAACCAACACACTTCTGTTTTAAACTTTTCAAAGAGGAACTACGAGTGCCCTGATCCCCTATTGCACGGAAGGTGGTACGTAGAAACTAAAGGTTCGCAATTGCGGCGGGTGCAAAAATCATAAAATATACTTCTTTTCTCATCCCCATAATTTATTTTTTTATACAACATTTGATAGCCAAAATATGCAAATTTTACAAAGAGGTTTTTGCGGAGTCTCGTAGATGTTTAGGATGCTAATACCTTCCCTTTGCATAACCAACTCGCTTACCTAGAATATTTCCCCCCTCTTTTGGGTTATTCACTCTTTTCCCATTCCTTTGGAAACAATAAAGCACGGTGGCGGTTTTTATTTTGATCTATGTGAGTCAAGTTAATCCAATGGCTTAGTCTCAACATTTCTACCACTACAATATCTCACCGTATAATATGACGGAGGATGCACATGCATTTCACAAGGAACTTTCGAAAGAAAGTTGAACCAAATGCAAAGTATGCCACAAAGATTTTAGAACAGCATGATCTTACCACTTTTCACTTTGACAAAGTACCCAAAAATATAACTTGTGATGAATCCAAGAAGGTCATTGCTTTGATGATCATTCATTTTGATTGAACTCTCATATTTATCCTTTTCATGTTAGTTATCTTTCTCCTCTTCATGTTTCACCGATTTGGGTTGATCAATTCTTTTTGCAGCGTCATTGAGTATGCCTCTTAAAGATACACTTACACCATGAAATGAAATACCTTTTTCGAGTATTCTCAGATACAACATCAAAAGTAACTTACGCCTCTTTTACCAATTAAACAATACTTGTTGTTTCTTTTTAGATCACATAATCTATCTTCTTACCACATATACAATAGGATTAAAATATGTTCATATGCCTTGAGCCACCATAAATGAGAACCCATATTCTCTTCATAGAGTCGAGACAATGTTCCTACAAAAACAACAAGACAAATTAGGTACCCAATCTTATTGGATCCTTGGGGGTTAGTGAAAAATTGGTTGCATTTGGACAACCATTGAAAAACACCTTTAGGAACAAAAAAAACTCCTAAATTTGAATTTTCCAATAGTGTGACCTTTTTTGCAACCATAGTGACAATTTAAATCTTCACCATCACTAGAATCACTATCAATGTGCTTACCTTTTGAGAACCTTGAAAATAAGTCTTAAGAGCTTGAAACTTCATTTCTTTTTCTTTATTTGTGACTTTATCCTTTCCCATCTTCTTCTCAAGTTTTTTCTCATGCTTGTCTAAGCAATTAAGTTATTGCTCATGTTCTTCAAACTTACCAAATAATATAGTGAGATCAAGTGTTGTAAGATCATTGGCTTTATTGATTGTGGTGACCTTCGGTTATCAATTCCTAGTAATATATATCACAACTTTGTTAGTAGAAATTACATTGGAAACAAGATTACCAAGTGTGTTCAAATGATTAATGAGACTTAATGTATTTTTCTTATCATCATTATTCCATAGTGCTTCCGTCTTAGGTGTGACAACGCCATTAGTATTGGTTTGAGTAATAGCATCGCACATATTCTTGTAATATGAATTAACATGAATGTGCATACTAGTTTTCCAATAACTATAGTTTTCTCCCGAAAATATTGAGGCTGTTTTGTAATCCCTTTTAGGTGCGTACGCCATTTTCTAATAAGAGTTTCGAAGCATGAAATTAATCGGATCTCTGATACCAATTGTTAGACTATAGAGACTTATCTAGATGGGGGTGAATAGATCCTCAAATTAAAAATTACCTTTCAAAAATTGTTATTTAAAAACTTATTTGAAAAACAATATTGAGCGGAAGGTTTTTGGCCTAGATCAAAATAGTAGTATAAATGAACATAGTAATTGAAAACTCAGATATGCACAAGCCATATGGAATTAAGATAATGATAAAATCAATCAACATAATAATATCTCAGTTAATAGTTTAATATCAAATACAACGGTTTCCTATTTCCAATGAAATCATATTAAAAACATAACTTGACAATTTATCGAACATGTGGCGCCAATCAATTTTTCAGAATTTTCTTTAAACTTGGTTGATATGAAAAAACGCTTACAATTAAGGTGATTATAATATAATCAATAAATCAATTTAAACTTTAACAATCAAAGAGAAATTCTATACGAATCGATCGATCAAATAACACATTCAACAAATTGCATATAAAGAGTAAATGAGAGTAAGAGATATCATATTCTAATTTATCAAACACTTGGTATGATTTCGAGTTTTCATAATTTTTATTTGAGTTGTGTTGATATGAAAACCACTTATAATCAAAGTGACTATAAGTTAATCAACACACCACTTTAAACAAAATAATTGCAGGAAAATTCTTACGAGTCAATCGATTAAACAATGTTATTCGACAAATTATGTAATGAAAAGAAAAGTGAGTAAAGAGATAATAGAGAGAGACACAAGGATTTGTCTATACAGTTCCCCATTTTCGTCCTCATGTGTGGGTTCGTCTGCGCCCAATTCCAATGTGGAATTATGATACTTTCTTACTTTGCATAAAGTATGATTACAAGAGAAGTGTTTAAGAGAAATCATACAAAACATAACCGTTTGATGTTGATTCAACTCCTTTTATTCCTTTGATCTTCAAAAAGACCAAGACACGATAGTTGCGTGTTGATTATCTAGATCTTGCTACTCTTTTGTGTACTTTATCTTCAAAGCTTTCGTGCACCATCAATTTCAACTATTGTAACACAAGACTTCAATTTGATTCACCGTTCTCTCGCTACTTCCTTTGTGTTCTTTATCTCCAAAGGATCATTTGCATTCTTTATCTACAAAGGGATTCACTTGGTCGCAATCCTCTTTTGAATGTCTTGCACGAAAACACCCAAATCAATCATTGATCTTGGAGGATAAACCTGCGGTTTTTTAGAATGAAGACCCGTGCAAATCTCAACCCAATATTCCCGACTACACAAGAACCTAATTGGACGTTATCGAACCTCGTCTAGATGGCCCCCCAACAAAAGATTATTACAATAGTTTGTCAGTATGTATGTACAGGTTGGAGGTTGAAGATGAAAAGAAAATGCAGGATATTTTTATGGTATCATCAAGTGGAAAAGATGCATGAATGATATATTTACAATTTTGGAAGTTTAGGGAAAAAAGGAGAATTTCGAAATTAAAAACATTTGAAAAATTGACCAAAACAATATTTGTCAACCTAAAAAATGTATGTGTCGACACATACATTAATTTTAAGCTGTATGTATCGACCTGAAGGACTATATGTGTTGATCGAAACAAGTCAGATGCTACAGGCTTTAAAACAACAGTAAATGTGTCGACCTGAAATTCATATGTGTCGACACATAAAATAAGAATTTTTGCAATTTCAGAAACGCTTCAGTATGTATCGACCTGTATAATGCATGTGTTGACCTAAACCTTCAAGAGGCTACATGCTTCAAAATTGAGTTGCATGTGTCAAACTGAAAACCGTATGTGTCGACACATGCAATGAAAATTTATGCATAATTTTTTTTTTATAACTTGGATCAATTTCAAAATGGTTTTTAATTATTCCTAAGACCCCTAATGCAAAGGAGTACCACATGATATAGAGATACCGTCCAATATACAGAAATGCTAAGTTTTCCTAGTTTTGAGATTGTACAAAACATCTAATGGCGAAGTTGCACCCCCAATTTTTATGGGGCAGCACGAATGATAAACAAAAGATTTATTGGATATGGTAGAATAATGTTTGTCGACAGATAGAAAGTGGTGGTCTTGGTTTGAAAAGGATTGGTGATTTTAACAAAGCACTATTATTGAAATGGAAATGGAGAATTTTGAAGGGCGAGGATTCTTTATGGGTTAACATGCTTCAAGCAAGTTACAAATTTCTGAACGGTCATATTCTGTCTGACTCTGTTGCGAACATAAGTGTTTCTAAGTCCGCTTGGTGGGTTGATATTTATTCTTTGGAAAAGAGGAACTTTGCGATCAATATTGACTGGAACCGTGGAACTGTTATTTTAACAAAAATTTCAATTACTCGATGGGAAATCATGTTGCGGTTCCTTTTTGGCACGCCTATTGGATAAATAAGGTAATCTTAAAAGATGTTTCTCCTCCCTGTTTGCTTTAAGTACCCTTAAAAGCAAGGTTGTTGCAGATATGATATCGTGGCAGGCGGATCACTGGGAATGGAGCAGTTTTGGGTTGCCTCTGGTCGACACTTAGGTCACAGCGGATTGGCACCAGGAAAAGAGGAATATGAGGGATCTTCTGGATTCAGAGGTCTTGGCGAGGGACGAAATAGATTATGTTTTCTAGATTCCCAACAAGGAGGAATGTTACACGGCCTCGAGTGGTTATAGTTTGCTCAGTGATTTATTCGAGGCAGTCGGGGTTAAACCAGTTGGCGGTGAGGCGTTTTCTAGAGTTTGGAAGGTGAAGGTTATGTTCCGTATCAAGGTTTTTGGGTGGAGGTGCTTGTGGGACAGAATAGCTATGAAGGATCAGCTAATTCCTAAACGTATTTTGGACGAAAATTCAGATAACAATTGTGTTATGTATGCAGCAATAGGAGAATCCATGTTGCATTTGTTTCTATTATGCAACAACTCCATAAGAGTTTGGCGAGAAATAACGGTTTAGATCGAGATTGATATTGGTCTCGTGGGTAGTGTAGAGATGAGTTTTCTGCATTGGTTTGATTCTCTAAAGAGGAAAAAAAGTGAAGGCATGAAACAAAGGAAGCGTTTGATTAGCAGTTTGTTGTACCATTTAGCTAACTAGGAATGGAGCTCTGTTCAAAAATGTTAAGTGCTGCGTTTTGGATATCGTGTGGAACTGCAAATGGTTGGCTTGGAAATGGTCTTTTATAGGCGATATTATATTCTCCAAATGTAACTTTTATGAGTTTTGCAAATACTCTTTGTATTATCTTACTTAACTTTCATTTGGATGGTATTTTCCCCTCTCTCCAAACTATCCTCGACTTTTGTAATAGAGTTAGAGTACCACTAGTTCTCTTTCAATAAAATCCTTGCTTAAAAAAATGAAAAAGAAAAATCTTGACAATATTTTTTACCCAAACTTTATTTTCAAACATCAAAGTCCTTGCAACTAATTATGTCACTAAAAGACAACATAACATCTTGATTTTGTATTTGTTTACGAATTTTTTTAAACTCTACCTTAAAATTACAAACCTAAACTCTTAACACGAGCTAACACGTCGGATGTAAAATTAATTAAACTTATGTGAGAAAATCATGTAATTACAATTTATTCTATTTATCTTATAAGAATAATTCATTTACACGTTTCTTTATTTTAAATACTTATTTTTTAAAATATCAATACATTATTTATTTAATTTTTATTTAGATAAGTGTTTTAAACAGAACTGAATCGGTCTATCAAATTGAAAATCAGAGGAGTCACCTATCTAATTTGATTGTTGGATTGGTGGAAATCGACTGGAAAAAACCAATAAAAATTGACAAACATACAATTTTACAAAATCGACAGATTAAATACTTGATTATTTCTGGTACAAAACAACATTGTTTTGATAAAAAAATTTAAAAAAAAAAATTTTTTAAAAAAGAAGTAGACTTTGTCAAAAACTCATTCTGAATAATTTTTTCTCTTTGAAATTAAATTTATTACACATTGGAGTTATTATGTTATTCAGTTTATATTATTATTAAATTTTGTTCAAAATTTATTTGGATTTGTATTTTATACTATTTTAGTGTGTATTAACTTATAACTATGTTTAGAATTTGAATTTAAATAATAAATTTGTTAAATTATGATATTTTGTAAGTGTGATGATTTTTTTAGAGATCAAGTCATCTGATTCGACCGATTTAATATCTATATAAATTTGTTATAGAAATTAATTTATTCAACTATTTATTCGATTTAATTCAATTTAATTATACAATTCAACCAATAACTTAGTGTTTTGATCAATAAACCAATAATATAATACTCTCACTAATTTGATGATTGATTCAATTTTTCAAAACTTTGATTTTGATTTTTTTTTGGTGAATATCATTTAATTTATCTATTCAATTAATTACTACTGAGAAGTATGATTTTAGTGAATGATACTATTATTTGTTTAATAGCCAAACATACTTAAATATTAAAAAAAATAATGATGGAGGGATGAAGCATCAATTAATCTCTTGATAAAGTTACCATTTTAATGTGATGATACACTTTTCAAAATTGTTTTGTCGCCACACATACACACACGATATTAGTGACATGAAATAGGGAGCATTACAGTATTTAAATAAATTACGTTTGGAAAGTAAAGTGCCGGTTCCCCGAGTAGGGTTGGTTGGTTTCCATAATAGTGTGTTTTCGTCCAAACCAACTCGGTTCGATTCCAGCAAGAGAGAGACAAAGAGGGAGTATTATGATAAAATAATAATGAGGTATTTCAAAATACCTCTCTTTTTAATTTTTTTTTAATAATTGGTTTTGCAATATTCTTTTATTTGGCATGGTTTTAAATTTGATTCAAACATAAAACTTAGGCATAAAATATTCTTAATACCAAACCATTAGATATAATCATATAACATCAAAAACATATAACTTAAATATATATTTTTTATTTTCCATTTTTGTTATTTATTTATTCATAAATATTAAAGAATTTAAATAAAGAAATGTTTGCTTTTTAAAAAATGTTACATTTTTATAAAATAAAAATGCAATACATTAAAGAAACTCCGGATTGTGAGAAACAAAGATTGTCACGTTGTAGTGTTATATTTGCAAAAGGCCTTAGGACGATGTTTTGGGACCGTCTTAGGAGGAGGTGACGACGTAAGGTCGTCTGGTGGAAGGTATCGCCTTGTCCTTAAGTCTTTCTCGCTCGTATGGGAAAAAATATGGGATAAGACGTGTCTTGAATAAAGAGAAAGTCAAGGTCATTACTGACTCATGTCTCCCTTTGAAATAGGGATCAATTGTCCATTATTTGACTAAGTGGACGGTGGGTAGCCTTTTGGGACCGTCCTAGGAGGAGGTGGCCACGTAAGGTCGTCCGGTGGGAGGTATCACCTTGCCCTTAAGTCTTTCTCGCTCGTATAGGAAAAAACGTGGGATAAGACATATCTTAGATAAAGAGAAAGTCAGGGTCATTACTGACTCACGCCTCCCTTTGAAATATGGATTCAACTGTCCATTATTTGACTAAGTGGGTGGTGGGTGGCCTTTTGTGAAGGAACCCTAGGCCTTAGAGGCCTCTATAAATACATCTCCCCTCAATATGAATGGACATACTCTAAGTCATACCCATTTTCTACTACCAAACACAACACTCCATGTAACCATAACACATGATTAACCTAACTGCCCTATATAATCAAGCAGCGCTGACCACCAACTGGGCTTCTCACCTCATGTGAGTTGGTCCCTTAAACATCCTTAAAAACCATCGCATAGGGATACTCACCATAGTGAGAAAACCCTCACTACTAAAACGTGTTATACACCTACTAAGGCCTTTGAGTCTCCCTGCCCCTACAGAGCGAACATGCATACATGTACTTTTTTACCAGTAAAACTAACCAGGGCCACATCTTTCATTCCAGTCCTATAACCCCCTTTTCCTAGAGATGACTAATAGGGTCTTGCACCATGAAGTCAACACCATTACTGGAGGTATCTTCGAGAATGGCCTCTCCAGAGTCATCCGAAGAAGATACGCAAAGCAAGTGTTCACGGCGAACATCATATCCTCTGACTATCTTGAAAATACCATAGGAACAAAAAGGGATCAACATCATTATCTCTGAAGAGAATGCCATTGGCATCAACCCTTACGACAATGATCCCTTGGTTATCACCGTTCAACTTGGCAGTTGGGATATCAGAAACGTCTTGATAGAACTGGGAAGTTACACTAGTGTCTTGTTTTGGGATGTCTTTCAGAAGTTACAACTGAATCTGGACGACATACAAAGGTTCAACGACTCTCTAACAGGATTATTTGCTGAACGAGTACAAATAATAGGCTATGTGACCCTAAAAACAACTTGTAGTAAGGGAGTGAATACCAAGACCATTGACGTCAACTACCTCATCATGGACACCATGCCACCTTACAACATCATCCTGGGGTGCCCGACCATCAACACCCTAGGAGCGCTCGTATCTATCCAATATTTAACCCTGAAATACCTTCTTCTAGATGGAAGAGTGGGAACCATCTGAGGATATTAACAAGTTTCTCATGAATGCTATCTAAGGAGCCTGTGATAACCAAAAAAGAGCTCACACTTATTGATCCCATCCTTTTGAAGTTCCAAATACTGAATTTGGAGGTTGGGACATCAAACTGACGGGAAAACAAAATGATTCACACCCACTGCGACTTAAAGAAAGTCAAATAGGGCCTCACGTCCATCAAGTTATGAAGATAGGCGTTTCCTTGTCTGCAAGGGAGGATCGGGAGCTAGTCATTCGATTCAGAAGGAACGTTGACCTATTCACCTGGTCCCCTCGGACATGCCAAATATAGAAACCAGAGTCGTAAGCCATCGCCTTGCCATCCATCCCTTTGTCATACCATTGGTGCATAGAAAATAGAAGATGGGTGTGGAAAAGAGGATCGACATTGATGAAAGGGTAGAAAAACTATCCAATGCTTGATTCATCACTGAAACGAAAAGTGGTTGTCCAAAGATTTCTTAAGGGGAATACTTATCTCTTGGAAGGAATCTCAACAAGAAAAAGTATATTACAAAATTTCCTATTGGTTTAGAAAGCTTCAAATAGATTTGAGTCATGTTAGAGAAATAATCAAAGGGGATAAGTCCTCCAAAGCTTAATTATCGTTTGATCTCAAAGTTTGATGTTGCTTTCCATAGGGAGAAGTAAGATCTAATGTCTTGCTTATTTATGCCTCACTCTGAATTTTTCTTGTTCATCTCTTTATCAGGCAAGTCTTTCCTTTTACTTGAGAAACCATGTATTCTATGTGCTTACGCTTTTTATCGCATTTTCCCCTCCATTTTAATTATGGCAAAGAGGGAGAAGTATACCCTCACGGGGAGTAGAGTATACTCTCTATTCATGTGAGGGGAGTTTAACTATTCCAAACTCCGTCTCCTTGTTTTCTCTTTTACTACCTCATTGAGAGATGTATTATCACCATTAAAAAAGGGGAATAATATGGATCTATGTACTTGCAGGTATGGATCTAATACATTTTTTTTAACCAATGATCCTATTATTGTTGATTTTCTTGGTGTTTTGATGATGACAACATTCGTGGTTATTGAAGTCAGTGATAACAACTTTCTAACTCTCTTGCGACGGTGTGTATGCTTGAAGATGTCTCAAGACTCATAAAGTAAAAGATTCAAAGTTATAGGTAAGTTCTTATATGATTTATGTATTTGGAAAATGAACTTGAAGTTTTAGAGTTACGAAAGAGAGGAAGTGTGAAAATTTGCCTAGTCATGTCTATTTGAGTGACGAGAGTCTTGTGAAATACAGCAAAGTAACTTCTAAGCTACTACAGTCTCTCACGCATACACAAAACCTTTTATAAGTCTCTCTTGATGTGATAAAACCACTTAAATATGTTCTAATCCTAGTTAATTTATTAGGAATTGTCTGATCAGTTAGAATAACTTTTGTGAAAAATAATTGATTATCCCTAGGCTTTAATCGATAATTTTCTTTGTAACACCTATAATTGATTGTAGAAATATCTTAATGATTGGAAATGACTAGATATCAAAACCTTCCAGTTGTGGTTTGAAAAATTGATTATTCACATGTAATAATCGATTATGCTAATCATTTATTCTATTAAAACGACTCATGGATTGTTTCTTTTTTTAGCCACATTTTCTCCTATATAAAGGAGGTTTCTCCTCATTTGAAATCACAATATTTCAAAGCTTTTCTATTTATTTCTATTTTATTACTCTCCTCTTCTCTCTAACACTTTTCTTTCACAAAAAGTTATCTTAGTGCCTTGTGAGAAAAAACTACTTGTGACGAAGGTTGTATAGGTGTTATGCCCTTATTTAGTTATTTCAAGAGTGTGATTATCTTAAAAGTTATTGTTTGGTTCTATAGATAAACCAGTTAAAATCTCTTCTTGGTTATAGAACTCAGGGTGGTAAAAGTTTTTTTTTTTGGTTATTGAGATTAGCTGCTAAATCTCTACTTGGTTTGTGAGCTCAACCCTAGAAAAAGCTATCATTTTATTGTGAGATATGCCAATGTAAAATCTATCAATTCGTTTGTAACAAAGGTTCATGGGTATAACATGTAAAATCTCAAGTCTTTATTAAAAGTTAAAACTCTCAAGAAAATCTCTTGGGGAAAGGACTAGGTCAACATTCAGCCAAACTTCTATAAATCTCGGTGATATCTCTCTAACCATATCTCTTTATATTCTGTCATTTATTTTATCAATTTCATTTATTCCTATTGCTTTTCTCTCTTCTATTTCAATATTAATACAAACAGTTATTTTAAGTAAATAATTTTTAAAATTAATCACAAATTTTAAATACCACAATTCACCCCCCATGTTTTACTTGAAGTGACTTATTCAAAATTATATGCAACCACAATGAATAAAATAGTTAAAGCATGTATTGAGGCAACATCAAATACATATATAAAATTTGATTATGTCTCCTTAAGAAAAATATCACTCTTTTCTTGTCTATCGGTCGCCTCCACCAACAACAGTATTTCAATGTATCACCTTTTTTGCTGAGACACCAAGCATCTCGTTAAATCCATGGTTTTAGGTTTGGCATAAATTTTGCTAAAACATGTTTCTAGACTGATGTTGAGCAAGATGTCATAACATGTTGACCAACTTCCATGACATGTTCTGCTGTCATGTATATCAGACAAATGTTGAGCTAGATGTCTTGACATCTTGGCTTGTTGTGCAGTTGGCGCTGCTGTTATGTTTTCTTGAAGATTTGATTGAAAAATATGAGATTCTGGAATATTCTGGTACTCATACAGGCACAGGAAATCAAGGATATTTTTGGAACAAGTGCATATTTGATTTGATTTCATAAAAAGTATCTTGGAGACTTTTTATGAAACTTTGAAGATTTGTTCCTATTTTTGTGTGAAGATCTTACAGCTGATTTAAAATAGAAGATTAGATTTGATTTAAAGAGTCCAAGTACATCCTGCAAAAGTCTATAAGTAAGGACTTGTTAAACCTAAAATAGCAAGCATTCACATTGAATAAACCGTGGGTGAAACATAATGATTAGGGTTTTGGGAGTCTTTTAAGGTCTTTGTGTTTTTGTTCTTTGTATGTCACTCATGTATCTTTTGATACATTGAGGTAGACTGATTGTTCTCACTCATGAGCTTTTAAGCAAAGAGTTGAGTATTGTTCTTAGTTGAAGCTTTTAAACAAAAGTAAGTATTTTATTTGAAGTGTAATCTTCTATTTGTATCTTTTGGTCTAGTCACAAGGTTTGTGATTGTAGGTATCACTGCAGTGATTGAAAGTGAGAGGGGGATCTCATATCTAGAGGTGTCTAGGTAGAAGTTGTACATGGTAGTGATTAGGCGAGAAGTTGTAAACTAGGGTTGGTTTATATTTGAACTAATAATATCATAGTGAATTTCCTTCCTGTCTTGGTAGCTCTCAGAGTAGGTGATATTGCACCGAACTAGGTTAACAATTGATTGTGTTATTTTTTTATTGCAATTTATTTTCGGCATAATCTCCTGTTTTAGAAATTTGATGTATCAGGAATAAACGTTCTAATATCTGTCTTGACATTATGCTGATGTTGGGACATTAGTCTTGACATCTGTATTGCAAGTGTCAGAATTTCACATCTCAAGGAACAAACCCTTCAGCAAAACCTAAACTATCCTAGAAAGAAACAAGGCCGAACTTCAATCCCTCTTTTTCCAATGTCAACTATTCCAAAGGGAATGCATACTTGTTATAAGTCTCCAAGAAATGATTATAATTCCAATACTTAGGGAATCTATCCTCACATATAGGTGGCTCTGACTCCGGAAGAACACATAAACTTGAATATGCCTCACGAGTTTGAGGAACAAAAATACTAATCTTTGAGGAATTTGTAAACAAATGTCAAACATTTTCTTCACTTGAAGAAATGAAAGTAACTTTTTCCTTTTCTAGACCTTGGCAGAAGTACATTGCATGTTGAATAGGTGGAAGAATAACTTCAAAGTTGATATTCCATTCTAATTCTCATACTAATACTGGAATACCTTTACATATGCCTAGCTCACTGAGTGCATATGAGAAGGAGAAAACTTTAGGTGATTAAAACCCAAAACTTGAAGCCATTAAATAAAGTTTAAAATCCATCATGGACTACAAAATATACATTCGTGGCGAGGCAACGAATATTATTTGAAGGTGTTTTACAACCTCTTACCATGCTCTATATGATAGAATGACTAGTCAAAACATAACCACGTCTTGATGAGAATTTTCTAACCTACGGGCCTCATTAGAGACAAAGGTCTTCCCCAATACCTCCCTACCCAAGGATAGTGATTTGCATCAGTGTGAAGCCTAAGATCTTGTTGTTCCCTCCGAACTATCTCTTCCTCACTGTCAACAAACAAAAATACACGATTATGAGTTATAAAGCATTCCAAATATTTAAGATACCACCTAACTTCGTCATCGATAGGTTCTCGGTAGTTCAGAGTCCTAATAAATTTAATATATACCCAAGCACTCAAGTCACCCCGATAATCTCCGACCCTTTTGGGGTTCATCACGGGTGCTTCAATGAAAGAGAAAGCACGACCAACTTCCATAATGTCAAGCATAAATGAGTAAGCCCCCTACCACATTCTTCCTCCATGAGTTCCTCTAGACCCCCATCATTCTAAGGACCATGAGATTCATTACCACCTGTCATAACACAAAAAATACTTGAGCGTCTAAACGCTCAAAATAGACACAGAGTCACCACCGAATTTTATTTATTCCTAAGGAAAGGGTAAATAACGATAAAACCCTAAGAAGGAAGGATGAGATGGTCATCACAAACAAATATGGGTTAGGGAGTCGGTTATGCAAGGGGAAGGTGTTAGGCACCCCTCACATCTATTGTATTCAACGAGAACTTCCTAATAGACTAGAGTTAAATTTTTGCTAATGGAATGTTTGTATTGTTTGTTTGTTTTATTTACAAAGAGATATTTACAAAGGGGAGGGGAAAAGTTATTTTTTATTATTGTGCTCGCCATACTTTCAAAACCTTGTGCCTACATATTCCCAAAGTGCAATGGGAAAGTAAGAACTATGTATTTCGTCTAAAAAATGTTTGTATGTTGGTTGCTTTTACTTTATGAAATTGATTTTAATGCATGGGGCGGAAAAAGGTTGATTTGACGGACGAGGGAAAAAAAGGATGATTGGATTCATTGAGTTGATTTTAATTGTTTTGATTTGAATAAAAAATGATACGGCATACACGAACCATTCGATTACTCGAGAAAAGTGTGGATGTACACCCACCTTATCTAATTACTTGTGAAAACCTTGAGTTAGTTTGATTATAAAAACAATTTTGATCATGTACAGATAATTAATTTAATTAATCTAACCAAATAAATAATTTAATTTAAAAATAAAAGGGGGAATATTTTTGTATTTTATATATATTTTTTATTTTTGGTATTTTTGAATTAAAAAATTAACGGACTAATTTAGTTAAATTAAAACTAAACTAAAGTAAAATCAAAGGAATGTAAATTGAAAAGGGAGTGTGCAAAGTAAGAAAGGTGTGGCAAATAAGGTCCCTAAGCCCACTTTCTAACTAAAATCCTAATTAAAAAATAATAAATATTAATTAAAACAAAATAAGTAAATAAAGAAAAAATAAATAAAAATTAACATTCAGCATATGGGTCGGCACATGCTCTCACTTATCTATAATATAAGAAAATTAAATCTTTTTTCTTCTATTTCTTCTAAAGATGACACATGGCGTCATAAGAGTTAAGAATTTTTTTCCCAAAACCTATCTCTTCTTTTCGTTGCACATAGAAACTGTTGGTTAGAAAACACACCCAATCATCTTCAATTCTTTTCGGCATTCAACGCAAGATAGAAAATTGGTTCTCTTCCATCTTCATAAACCGCCCAACACCCATTACAGCCACAATTCTTCTTTTTCATTTTCTTCTATTTTTTTGTCATCACAGTTACAATGATAAATCTTTGGACAACCAAAAAGAAAAATGATTAATCGATACCTATTGGTCTTCGCCCAACACCCATTGGCCTTTTAACTTGATCGAGACAACCAGAAGTGATGAATCTTCAGATAACAAAAAAGAAAAGTAAATTCTCATATCGAATTTCACTTTCTCTCCACAATCCAACTCAACATGCTTTCATTTTCAACTTCAACTCATTTTCCTTCCATCGATTCTGTTAATCACAACTCTAACACCAAGTTTCGAGAATGATTTCAGTAATGGCGGAAGAGAAAGCGGTTACTAGCGGCGGAGTTGGTGGTGGTGGCGGTGAGAAGAAAAGAAGACGAGCGACATTGTTGAATCTTCTACTCATGGAGACGGGAAGAAGAAACATAAAGGTTTACTTTCTCGAATTTAAAATTTTGTGTTTAGGTCTAATAGAGATAATTTGGAAAAAAGGCTTTAGAGTATTTCTGAGGAAGAATCATCGGTTATGAGTAGATGAACAAGAGAATCCATTCATAGAGGCGAACTTCTTGCCATATTATTATTTTTTCTATTTTGTTTTTGTATTTTAGAATTTTCAATTTTAGGCTTTTGAATTAAATTTATCAATTTGCAGAATCATTCTATCGATGTTGGTGCTGGAGTTATTGATGCTGATTAAAGGGGTATGGCTGAAAAATCACCTCGATTTAAATTCTCTATGTGATCAATGTATCTGATCCCTCCTATTATGATAAGGGTCAGATGTAGTTGCTGATTAATCATGTTATTTCTATTCTCATCCAAACATTTTTATGTTATTTGTTACATTATGTTATATATATATATATATATATATATATATATATATATATATATATATATATATATATATATATATATATATATATATATATATATATATATATATATATATATATATATAACATAGACTGCACGTGGATCTTTCAGATGCCACTGATCATATTGGATTCTAGTGTAATGAATTATTGCGGTTAAAACAATGACTGTATATGGTATAGCTTAAGGCAAATTGTTAAATTGTAATTCAGTGTTTTGAAAAGATTTGATTTGTTTTAGATTTAAATAGATTTGATTTAAGTCTAGAATAGATTAGATTTGATTTAGTAACAAAATAGATATTTTGGACTTTGGGCTTAGGGTGTAAGCTCAGTTATAAATAGAGGGAGTAACCTCTATTTTTCTAAGTAAGTCAAACAAGCTATTCACAGTATTTTGCAGTTGCAAAGTGAATAATAAAGTTTTCACAGTTTTAGAGCAGAGAGAAACTCTGCAAAAATTATTTGTCTTGTCTTCTTTTCTTTGTTTGTCTCATAATTAAATTGTCATTATGGTAGAAATTTATCATAGACTTTGGTGAGTTTCCAACATCTGGTATCAAGAGCTTTGTTTCGATTCGATGGAAGTGTCAATCAAGAATGATTGAAGAATTCACGATGATAAGTTATGGGAATGCAAACTATCCAGCAATGTACCAATTCTGAAAGTTGACAACCATGAGAATTAGTGCAAACATATGAAATTCTTATTCAGGTGTCAAGGTCTTTGGGACCTTGTAAAAGATGGAGTCAAAGCGCTTGGAGAAAACGCTTCAGAAGAAGAAAAGAAGAAATACACAGAATCTGAGAAGCTGAGTTATAAAGCATTATTTATAATTCATCAATGTGTCAGCCCAAACAATTTCGAAAAGGTTAGTGATTCAGAATCTACAAAAGAAGCTTGGGAGATCCTTGAGAAGTCTTTTGGAGGCGCTGAGAAGGTGAAAGAAGTGAGGTTACAAACTCACAAAATGACGTATGAACTACTTCAGATGGAAGACAGCGAAAGCATATCTTATTTCTTCACTAGAGTTACAAAACTAGTAAATCAAATCAAGATATGTGGAGAAGCGTTAACAACAAGAGTTGTTGTTTCGAAGATCTTGAGATCTTTAGCTCCTAAGTTTGACCACATAGTGGTGGCGATAGAAGAGGGGAAAGACTTGTCGAAATTGACAAAAGAAGAGCTTCAAGGGACACTTGAATCTCATGAACAAAGAATGAATGAAAGAGCTGCAGGAAAATCGAAGAGTGATGTGGCCTTGCAGGCACATCCAACAAAAGAAACCAAAGGCAAAGGAAAGTGTTTCGACAAAGGTAGAGGTGGCTACAACAAATAAAATGGTAGAGGAAACCAGATCGAAGGAAACATGTTAAATCAAAGAAGGCCACACCAAGGCAACCAAAGAGGTGGTGTTGCAAATAGAGGAAGAGGTGGTGGTCGAAAACCTGATAAGAGTCACATTCAATGTTACAATTGTCATAAGTATGGTCACTATTCGAGTGATTGTTCAGAAAAACGAAAGAATCAAGAAAGTGATGCAAAGCTTGCAAAACATGAAGAAGAAGAGATGATGATGATGGTCACAACAAGAGATGAAGATAGATTCAAGGACCAATGGTACTTGGACTTAGGATGCTCATCACATATGTCTGGAAGGAAAGACTGGTTTGTCAATATAAAGCCCTCAATGAAAAATATGGTAAAATTTGCAAATGACAATACCCTAGCAGCTGAAGGTATTGGTGATGTTGTGATCATGAGGAAAGATGGCAAAAGGTCAGTAATCTCTAATGTGTTGTACATACCAGGCATGAAGAGCAATTTGCTCAGTATAGGGCAGTTGGTCGAAAATAATTATAAAGTGTCAATCGAAGATAAGATGACGAGAGTCGTTGATGCAAATGGGAGATTAATCTTGAAGGCTCCTATGTCTCAGAATCGAACCTTCAAGATTGAACTAAATGTGATGGAGCACAAGTGCCTTTCGGCTGCAGCTAGCAGAGATGAATGGATATGGTATTATAACTAGGCCATCTCAACTTCAGAGACATCAGAGACTTGAAGAGAAGAAATTTGGTTTCAGGATTTCCAGAAATCGACATTCCAAACGAGGTATGTGAGGAATGTGTGCAGGCGAAGCAACACAAGAATAGCTTCAGCAAGGATGCAGGAAGCATATCGAAGGCTATTCTTAAAGTCATATACTCTGATGTATGTGGACCAATCCAGGTGGATTCGATGGGAGGTAACAAATACTTTGTTACATTCATAGATGATTTTAGTCAAAAGTTGTGGACTTATCTAATCAAGAAGAAAAATTATGTGATCGAAGTATTTGCCAAGTTTAAGTCTATAGTCGAAAGCTCAAAGTTTTGAGAACTGATGGTGGTGGAGAATATGTGTCGAAAGACTTCGACAAGCTATGTGAAAAGGAAGGGATTGTGCATGAGGTGGTGCCACCATATACTCCACAACAAAATGGAATTGCAAAAATCAAGAATCGAGCCACCATGAATATGGTGAGAAGTATGCTGAAAGGCAAGAATTTACCTAAAAGTTTTGGGGTGAAGTTGTTTCGACTGCAACATACATTTTGAATAGATGTCCCATGAAGAAGCTAGAAGGAATTACTCCAGAAGAATGTTGGTCTGGTGTGAAGCCTAGCTTGAGTCATCTGAAGGTATTTGGATCTATTGCACATAGACACGTGCCAGACCAGTTGAGAAGAAAACTTGATGACAAGTCAAGTCAAATGATTCTAGTTGGATATCACTCGATAAGAGGTTACAAGTTGTTCTACCCAGAAAACAAGAAGATTGTGATCAGCAGGGACGTGATCATAGATGAGTTTAAAGAATGGGATTGGACTGATAATGTCAAGAAAGATTCAATGGGAATCCTTCTTGAAGAGCCAAGAATTCAAGTCGAAAGAGAAGTTCGACAAGAGGAACTAGCAGATATACCAAGTACAAGCAGGGCTCAAAGAACAAGACGCATGCCTGCAAGATTGCAAGATTATGTGATTACATCAGATGCTGTAATAGATAATGAAGGTGAGCTGGTACATTATGCTTTCTATGCAAATGTCGAACCCGTTAATGCATCTAAAGCATTAAAGGATTCGAAGTGGGTAAAAGCAATGAAAGAAGAAGTGAAGTCTATCGAAGACAACAACACTTGGTCACTTGTCGAATTGCCTCAAGGCAAGAAGGAAATTGATGTCAAGTGGGTATACAAAGTGAAAAAGAATTCGAAAGGTGAAGTAACTCGACATAAAGCAAGGATTATGGAAAAATGATTTCTACAGAAAGAAGGAATAGACTTCGATGAAGTTTTTTCACCTGTTGCTAGGATCGAAACAATCAGGTTGGTTGTTGGTCTAGTAGAAATAAACAATTGGAACATATGTCAGATGGACGTGAAGTGTGCATTCCTAAATGGACCCTTAGAAGAAGAAGTTTATGTTAAACAACCAATTGGGTTTGTGAAACATGACAAAGAAAGAAAGGTGTACAGGCTGCATAAAGCCCTGTATGGATTGAAACAAGCTCCAAGAGCTTGGAATAAGAAAATTGATAGTTTCCTAAGGGAGAAGGAATTTGTGAAGTGCACAACTAAACATGGAGTATATGTAAGAATAAGCAAGAGTAATTTGCTTATACTATGTCTCTATGTAGATGATTTGTTGATAACAGGTAGCTGTAAAAATGAGATCAAAGACTTCAAATGTGATCTCAACAAGGAATTTGAAATGTTTGATTTGGGTGAGATTTCATATTTCCTTGAAATCGAATTCTACAAGAGCAGTAGAGATTTGATAATGCATCAAAGAAGATATGAAGGAGAAATTCTCAAGAGGTTTGAGATGGAAGAATGCAACTCAACTTCGACACCTGCAGAACCAAGACTGCAACTGTCGAAAGATGTAGATGAAGATGATGTTAATCCAACCCAATACAGAAGACTTATTGGGTCATTAAGTTATCTTTGTCATACAAGGCCTGACTTAGCATATAGTGTAGGTATGGTAAGGAGATTCATGCAGAAGCCAAAGGTATCACATCTAGCAGCATTGAAGAGGATACTAAGGTATCTCAAAGGAACTTTCGATTATGGAATTTTGTTTCATGCAGCTGATAAAGGAAAAGAATGTAAGTTAGTGGGATACACTGATTCGAGTTGATGTAGTGATGCTGAAGATCGAAAGTCAATAGCAGGATATGTGTTTATGCTAGGTGGTGCACCAGTTGCTTGGAATTCAAGAAAGGAACCAGTAGTGGCATTATCATCATGCGAAGCAGAATACATAGCTGCTTCTCTTTGTGCATGTCAAGCAACTTGGATGGTGAACTTGTTCGAAGAGATAACAGGGAAAGATCATAGAACAATTACCATGAAGATCAATAGCATGTCAGCTATTAATCCGGCGAAGAACCCAATAACACATGGTCAAAGCAAGCACATCGAAATGAGGTTCCATTATCTTCGAGAGCAGGTAGCAGATAGGAAGATGAATTTAGAACACTGCAGAACTGAGAATCAGATTGCAGACATCATGACGAAGGGAGTGCAAGTCGAAGTATTCAGAAGACTAAGAGCCATGATGAACATAGATAGTTTAGACACAATGAATTAGGTGGTGTGTTAAATTGTAATTCAGTGTTTCGAAAATATTTGATTTGTTTTAGATTTAAATAGATTTTATTTAAGTCTAGAATAGATTAGATTTGATTTAGTAACAAAATATATATTTTGGGCTTTGGACTTAGGGTGTAAGCTCAACTATAAATAGAGGGGGTAACCCCTAATTTTGTAAGTAAGTCAAGCAAGCTATTCACAGTATTTTGCAGTTGCAGAGTGAATAATAAAGTTTTCACAGTTTGTGAGCAGAGAGAAACTCTACAGAAATTATTTGTCTTGTCTTCTTTTCTTTGTTTGTCTCATAATTAAATTGTCATTGTGGTAGAAATTCATCATAGACTTTGGTGAGTTTCCAACACAAATGATATCTACTTGAATTCTTGAATTACAATGGAGAATAGATTGTTTATGCACGAGTTTGTATTTGAAATTCATTTTTTATAGCATCTTTTCAGTTTGTGTATATAAATAAAATGTATTTGCACATTTAATATGATGCCGTATGTTTGAAAATTTGATACTCAAAATATGAGTTTTTGTAGTTCTGCATCAAGATAGCGTCAGTGCATGCTATTGTGATCGTTGTTGTTTACAAGAACAACAATCATGCTTCTCAATCTAAGTTCTTGAATTCTACACTTTGCCTCGGTTCGACGTTGTTGGGCACTCTTCAAATGCTTGGAAGAAGGAAACAGTTCCATCTTCCATGACTTTGGTGCCTAGAGCCACATAAAGATTCGATCCTCTAGCTACAAATGCCGATAAAACTAAACAAACGAAGCACACGGTTGATCCTGCTTCACCTGATTTTCTTCTGCTTCCTTCCTTTGAACATTGCTCTCCTAAGAGCATAAAAGAATCCAGGTTTACTTTAAGATATCAGTTTACTTTGATTACAAATTGTTTTCCTTTCCATGCTTTTTGTTAGAAAACTAGTTATGTGGCTGCTGTGATTAATATATCATTATGTTTACAAGGAAGTCGTTCATGAAGAAACTGGTCATGTGCTCAAAGTTACATTTCGACGCGTTCACTTGTTTGGTGATGAATCTCACTTTGATAACTATGATACCAGTGATCCTCATAATATAAGTCCAAAGATAGGTATGAAAATCAAGTTTTATGTTTCTTTGTGGCTGTGACATTTTCTTTATTTGTTGAGTTTGTGGTACATTTTTATGACTAATGCTAATATAATTAGTTTATTTTCATAGATTTGATTATTAGGACTACCGAAATTGCGCAAAAAGTTTCATAGGTTTCAAATACAATTACCAAGTGTTTTGCTCTACATTGTCAACTGACAATTTTATTGACCCCCCATGTGAGATTTCTACGAACTTCATATAATAAGCATGACACAAAATATTTTAAAGGTGGAAATCAGTTACTGTTGGAATTTACAAAGTACTGCAGGTTCAATTTCTTTTGCTTTTTCTATTTCGATACTTGTAGATTGCTAGGTAATTTAGTTTGCTTGATTTACATATATCTAATTTAAGTGAAGATACTTGATTTACGGTTTCTCTTGCCTTCAGATTTAAAATATTGTTGAGCAGAAAATGTCAGAGGCAACAGATAACTCTATCTCAAACGTATCCTCAACATTTTACAAAAGGAGTTTCTCGTAGAATGATGATGGGACGAGCGATCACCCATTTTGTTCAGTAGAGGTCATCTTAGTATTCTTAATTATAACATTTCTTATATATATAGTCTCTACAAGTTTGATGAGAATTAATTCACTAAGTGGGTACTTATAATTTTAATACAAGAGGAAGTTCAGAGTATAAGCAAATCAATCAATGTTGCTAATGTTAGTAAGTTAAAAATATCAACATCGCTTGGGGATAGAGATAACCTATATGAAGATATTCACAAATATACGATAGGCGCTAGAGCTACAAATTCGACAAGAGTTACAAAGTTTACTAAAGTGGGCTCTAGACCAGTGGTTATATTAGGTATACTAACATTCATACTTCAATTGTCCTATGTATTAGCTTCTTCTTTGTTACTCCTACATGGCCAGATCCACTTATTGTAGATGCTAGACAGTATGAATAATAATATCTTGATCTTATCTTAGAGTATCTCAAATCATTTCTTAGGATTTGTTTTCGCAATTGTTTATAATTTAAGATTTTTTTAGTTAGGATTAGGGGTTTAGTATTAGCTTAAATAAATATTAATTTGTAGTCTTCCATATCATTGACGGGTCCTAACAACAACAATTCTTAACGTCTTTATTATATAAGTTTACAATTAGTTCGATGGAGATGTCATTCGGTTCCCAACAGTTCCAGTTACTAATATGTTCTCCCAAAAATGAATTAAATAGCATTGTTGCATCTCTGCACAATCACCAAGCCCACAAGTTTTGATCACGTCGAGGATGGTCGAACGGCCAAAACAACGTCAATGCCACTAATGAAAGATAAGTAATTCTTGCAGTTACTAAATTGTAATTAGATGTTTCCTATCAATTAAAATATTTGGAGTATTTATTCTTATACTCGTATAATCACTATGCTTTATGTTTAGTCGTTCATAATAAAAGATTTAACCACAATCATCACCTAAATAGTAAAAAAGATACTATAAGTAATTCAAGAAGTTCCATTGTTTACAAACAAAATAGAAACACAATATAAGTTATACCAATGGTATAAGAATGGCTTAAAGGTTTAAATATATTATCATTAATCAATGATAGTTAAGAAATTATCAAAGCATGATCAAGTGAATGATCACTGTTTTCCAAAAGTTATGTTTCCACCCATATGCGTATTAATTTAGCTTTCACACTATTTTAGTCCCATGATTTCATACATGTTATGATACACCGTTAATTTCCACATGTCGTAACAGTAATAAATTAGTGGTGTGCAGATAGAACTAGACATTTGGAGTCAAGGTATCACGTCGTAAAGTAGTGGAGAATAAAGACACGTCTCAATTATTTTATGCCGATGAACCTCATATTTTATCTTAATTATGTGCAAAGTATATTTTTCAATTGTTCTACCTAATCTTAAAACCAAATCTGTTAAAATGGTTGAATGATGATATGATGATGTTGGAATTTTAGAGAAAAAGTCATTAGTATATCCTAACTTGACAAAAATTTATATTATGTGCTTTGTGTCATGAATGCATGTATGGCTAATACATAATTAGATTATTAGATGAAAATATATTTCTCTAATGAAGTGTTTTTACTTATCATGTCTGAGTGAGATGACCTGTGAGTGAAGTGAGTGCACCAATCAAGGACATAGGGCTGATCACGCGACACATTAAGCATTAATGGAGGATAAAAGATTGGCGTTGTTAGAGTTCTTAAAGACATTAGGACTTCATTATCTCAGGTCTCAATTTGGTATCATCCCTCAGAAGTCTGTCATGTTCGAAGGTACCGTCAGAAGTAACATCGATCCAACTGGACATTCTATAGCTGGTGAGATATAGAAGGTAATTTAAAATTCAATTGCTATCTTTCTAAGGTTTAAAACTTTGCTTGACGTTAGTGTTTATAATGAGTCATTAACAAATGTAGTTTTTGATATTATTGGAGAATATTCTTGATAATGAGGTTTGTATTGATACAGAGTTTGAAGTGTTGTCAACTTAAAGACTTGGTTGCTTCAAAGCTTGAGAAACTTGACTCATTAGGTATTGAAGACTCTTGCCATTTTATTTCTGTTTGGATTTCAGTTCCATTTTTCATTATACTCATTTATGCACCGATGTTATTTATAGTGGTTGACAATGGAGATAACTGGAGTGTGGGGGCAGAGACAATTGCTTTGTTTATGGAGAGTCATGCTTAAGAAAATCGTGTTGTTGTTTATAGACGAGGCTACAACTTCTGTTGATTCTCAAACCGATATTGTAATTGAGAAGATCATCAGAGAGGATTTTGTAGCACATACCATCATCATCATTGCTCATAGAATACAAACATTGATGGAGTGAGATCAAGTGTTAGTTATAGATACATGTAATAAATGTGTGTCTATTTTTACACTGTCAGTGCATAGATATTATACTTCAATACTTTTTTTTTCACTGTCAGTATCATTTAAAGATGAGTTGATTCATTGTTGGTGTATTTTGACCATGAAGTAGTTTAGTAGTAAGAAAATGTAACAATTGTAGGTCCAGATTATAATAATATACTACACCAAAGTGTAATGACTTATAATAAGTTATGTTTTCATTTGCACTATACTACTCCATAATTGAATAATTTGAAATTATTATGAGAATTGACCAATGTTTTTTAGTTCTGTAAGCTCTCCGGAAACTTTCTTCATTTGTTGCTTTTATCAAGCATTAAAATAAACTAGAGATTAGTGAGCCCAATTGTTTTGTATTGTTTTGTAGATTTACAAAAAGACTGGTTTGAAGGGGTGCTATATAGGTCTAAGCCCCGCATTAATAAGAGTCTTTCCGACTACAACAACAACAATTGTCACTTGAAAGCTAGTATTCAATATTTGAAATTTCAACGTAACCTTTCAAATTTTGGTTTTTGCTTGAACACTATATATTATTCAAATTTAAATGCTCACTATATAAATACTAAATACTACACTTTTGTCTACAACATTAACAACAGACTATATTCATGAAGTGCCATTTTGACTTATGTATTTTCTTCATATTCTTTTTATAATTCACTACCATAACAATTTCGTTTAGCATAATGTAATTCACTACCATAACAATTTCTATTATCAACGTCAACAATATCTATTTGTATAAAATTAAATATTTATTTAAACTCTTTAAATATAATTTTAATAAGGTTTAATTACAGTTTTGGTCCTCCTATTTTACTTAAGTATGCATATGACTCGTAATTAACTGAAATTGATCAAAATATTGAATATTAACAAGAACAAGAAGTTATTGATAAAAATATTGAATATTAATGAGAACACAAAATTACTGATAAAAATGATAAATATTAACGGGAACATAAAGTTACTGATTAAAATATTGAATATTAACGGGAACATAAAATTACTGATCAAAAGACTTAATATTAAAAGAAACATGAAGTTAGGAACATAAAGTTGATGAAAATGTTTTTTCATTAATTATACATTCAACTATTTTTTTTCAATAACCATTAAAAATGAGGGTATATGTGCGTAACACACTAATACTCGTGTGAACGCACGGGTAACACACTAATACCGTGTAAAACACTGATAACCATACCAAAATCCGTACGAACGCACAAGTTATTATATTTTTTGTACAATTAGAGAAAACAAAATTAAAAATAATATATTAATCCAAACATGAGAAAAATATATATTTTTTTTGTTATTTATTTCATTTTTTATTATATCTTTGAAAATACGCTTAACACACCAATACCTGTGTGAAAGCATGAGTAATGCACCATTACCGTGTGAACACACGGGTAATCATACCAAAATATTGTTCCAATATTCCTATGTCATGAATTTATTGATAAAACTATTGAATATTAAAGTAAACATGAAGTTAATAATTAAAATATTAAATATTAACAAGAAAATGAAGTTACTGATCAAAATATTGAATATCAGAGGGAACATAAATTTGTTGATCAAAATATTGAATATTAAAAAAAACATGAAATTGCTAATCAAAATATTGAATATTAACAGAAATATTAATTTACTGATCAAAATATTAAATATTAACGAAAACATATTAAAATGTTAAATAATAATGAGAACATAAATTTACTGATAAAATATTAAATAATAATAAAATTTTGCTATTAGTTTAAATATTTTTTACAATTATTTCAAAACAAAAATAATATTTATATAAAAAGTATATATTATTGATTCAAACATTATTATATATTGAAAGAATTATAAATATTATTTATTTATTTTTTAATTTTTATTTTATTTTAATTATATTTTGGCAATAAATACCCGCACCATATTGATACTTATGTGTATTCCATTAATTTAGAACAAAATTTGACTTTTCAACTTGAAAGCTCCACCAATTAAAAAGCGACACATGGCATAAAGTAATAAAATAAAAAAATAAACAAAACATGATGAAATAAAAACGATAATTAGCATTTCTCTCTTTTGCTAAGTCGCTCACGTGCATGACCTCAATTTTTTTTCAAATTGATTATGTACCATTAGATTAGATGATGATATGATGCATTCAACCACACACTAAAACACTCCTTCATTGCATTCTGTTTGTTTTTGCTGCATCTTTGTATGGTAAGCATTTATTGCACCTGTTGACCAATGATTAGGCAATTTTAATTTTAATAATTGAATAAATGAAAAATTCCAATGCTGAAAAAATGAAGAACTCTAACGTGAATTTTTTCTTATCACAACTCTTTTATAATTTGATTAATTTTTAAATGTTATTAAATAAATTAAAAGTAAATATTTAATAAAAACATAACTTATAGAATTTTAAATATGATAATTTTTAATTAGACATTTTTTTATTTAATTACTTCTTAAATGTTATTAAATAAATTAAAAGTAAATATTTAATCAATAATAAATTTAGAGAGTTTTAAATACAATATTTTATATACAGTATTTTTAATACAATGTTTTTTAGATAATTTTTAGATATCACAACTTTTTAATTTGATTAATTTTTAAACGTTACTAAGTAAATTAAAAGTAAATATTTAATTATAAATAAATTTAGATAGTTTTAAATACAATAATTTATATACAACATTTTTAATATAGTGTTAGATATCTATAGGAAGATAGTCAACTATGTGTGGAGTATGTAAGACATATGATGGTCAATTATGTGTGAAGTATGTCAGAGATCTATAGGATGATGGTCAACTATGTGTGAAGAATGTAAGAGATCCATAAGATGATGGTAAACTATGTGTGAAGTATGTCAGAGAACCATAGGATGATGATTAACTATGTTTGAAGTATGTTAGATATCCAACAAATGATGGTCAATCATGTGTGAATATGCCAGAGATCCATATGATGATGGTAAACTCTAGTTCATATATGACACAGATGGATGAAGGATGGTCAATTCTGCTTCAACTATGGCACAAATGAATAAAAGATGGTCAACTCTGGTTCAGATATGGCATAGATGAACAAAAGATGGCCAACTCTGGTTCAGATATGGAACATATGCATAAAAGATGGTCAACTCTGGTACAAATATGGCACATATAGATAAAAGATGGTCAACTATGTGTGAAGTATGTAAGAGATTCATAGGAAGATGGCCAACTATGTCTGAACTATGTCAGAGATACATACAACGATGGTCAACCATGTGTGAAGTATGTAAGAGATGCATAGGAAGATGGTCAACTATGTGTGAACTATGTCAGACATCCAACAAATGATGGTAAACTATGTGTGAAGTATGTAATAGATGAATAGGAAAATGGCCAACTATGTGTGAACCATGTCAGACATCCAATAGATGATGGTCAACTATGTGTGAACCATGTCACACATCCAACATATGATGGTCAACTATGTGGGAAGTATGTCAGACATCCATAAGATGATGGTCAACTATGTGTGAAGTATGTAAGAGATCCATAAGATGATGGTCAACTATGTGTGAAGTGTGACACCCCAAATTTATTCAAGTGTTAAATAATTAGGAATTTAATTATTTAATTAATTAAAGGCTTAATTAATAATATTTTGGATTAAATGGATGAATTAATTATGAAATTAAAAAGGAAGACCGGGGGGTGTAAGGTTGAATTAGAGGTGCGTGAAGTAAAAAGCTCTACTAAATAATAAATAATTTATTACTATTATTTGGAAAATAATAAAAAGAATATAAAAAGAAGGATAAAAAGGAAAAGAAAAAGAAGGTTATTGGAAAAAGTCATTATACGTGAAATTAGAGAAGAGAAGAGAAGAGAGGAAAAAGCCAAACGTCGTGAATTCGAAGGATCGTCGCGAGGTAAGGGGTGATTTCGATTAATTACTATGCCTTATAGATTTTGGGATCACTAGAATTGATTAAGCATGTTAGGAATCTCAATTTAGGATTTTCTAGGTTTGTAGAATTTGTCCCTAATGTTGTCAAATTGTGTGGAATTGAACCAATTGCATGATATAGAATTGTTAGGAATGGTTGAATTGTGTTATTTGACATTATGTTGATGTTACTTGGGTGATTCTGGTGTTAATTGATGTGATCATTCGTATGGGAATGAAAAGGAATGGATTGAGATACAAAATACTGTCAAAATAGCCGTTTTTGGCTCTGCAGGTCGCAGGAACCGGTTCCCAGTGGGGAGGAACCGGGTTCCACTGTGTAAATTGACAAAAACTGGAAAAATTGCACGTAGGAACCGGTTCCTGTATAGGTAGGAACCGGGTTCCCATACATTTTCCAGAAGGGTGATTTCTGAACTTCGCAGGAACCGGTTCCTGTATATGTAGGAACCGGGTTCTGCTGTAACTTTTTGAAAAATATTAAACTTTGAAAATTCATAACTTTCAAACCGTAAGTCTGTTTTGAGTGCCGTTTTGGACGTTATTTCTTAAATTAAATAATCTATTTTATAAAATGAAGAAAATAACTATAACTTTATTTTATTTTGAAAATGTGTTGACTTTCCGATTATGCGGTTTGTTATTATGTGCATATTTGGTGTATATGCAATGGTGTATCCATGATAATTGATTGTATCAGGTCTTGGTGGATGAAGTGCATGTTTATGCTGTTTGATGTGTGTATGATAAATAATGATATCGTGTGTTTTTTGGTTTTGGTTCAGTTATGATAAATTGATGTATTTCATAGACTGATTTGATGTTGCATGCTGGTGATGTGCGTGCATATGCATTGTTTTGGTGAAGTTAATTCCCATTGTGTGGAATTTGACTTGTATTGCCGTTAACCGATACCCGGGTGATGATGGGTGGTTAGGCTGGATTCGTGTCCGGGTGTTTATGGACGAATTGATGGTTGCTGTATCCGGTTGATGATGGATCAGTGTTGGGTGACTTGGTTACGTGTTGGTACCACATGCATTGTGTCTGCATTTGTGTTTGCATGGAATTGTAACATGTTAGGATGTCTTCCAGTGTTACAATTCTTTGGCTGATTATTGATTTGTGCATAATGACTTGTATGATTGGAACTGCGTGTTGAATCTGAATTTATGCTAAAATGGGTGAAATAATATGCTTGTGATATACTGTTGATTGAGAAGCTTATAATGCATGTTAATTATGAGAAATCTCACCCTTACTTTAACAATTTCAGATTAAAGTTAACAGCTCAGGAGTTGGTGAGGATGGCTCTAGAGCTATGTTACTTTAAGTCCGCGTGTCAGTGTCGTGCTCTGATAGGTTGTAACACTGGGGGAAACGTTTGAATGATGAGTTTTATTTTATACTCTATTGTTTAATTTATGTTGGGAATACTTATGAAGTGAAGTTATTCCGGTTTTGAGACATTTCCGCTGTGTAGAACATGCTATTGATTTAAATATTTATCTTAATAATTCCTTCAGTAAAGCATGATAACTGTAGATTTGAGGTTTTTGTATTTATCTTGGATTGTGACATCCATGTTTTCCATGTTACTCTGATTTAATTAATATATTCGCGGGTTATTTAGAAGGGGTGTTACAATAGTGGTATCAGAGCATAGTCGGTCTTGTCTTGTGTCGTTATCCCTTTTGTATGCGACTAGTGTAAGATGACACTGTCGATACTTGTGTGCTGATGAGGTTGTTTTGTAATGTTACAGAACAATGGCCGGAAGAGGTAATGGAAGAAACGACGATGCTCTTGCTGAAGCATTGGGAATGTTGGCTGGAGTACTCAGAGGGAACCAGCAGGAAGCTGTGATTGGTGCTGACCGACAATTGGGGAATTTTCAGAGGAATAACCCTCCGTTGTTCAAGGGTGCACATGATCCCGAAGGTGCTCAGAAGTGGTTGAAGGAGATCGAGAGGATCTTCAGAGTAATTGACTGTGCTGAAGGGCTGAAGGTGAGATACAGAAATCACATGTTAGCAGAGGAAGCTGATGACTGGTGGGTTGCTACCAGAACTGAAATGGAAGAAGATGGTATTGCGTTGACTTGGGCTGTGTTCAGGAGGGCTTTTCTGAGGAGGTACTTTCCTGAGGACATCACAGGCAAGAAGGAGATTGAGTTTCTGGAACTCAAGCAGGGTAACAAGACTGTCAGTGAGTATGCTTCGAAGTTTACTGAGTTAGCAAAGTATTATGCTCATTATACTAACGATGCAGATGGAGAATTTTCCAAATGTATCAAGTTTGAGAATGGTCTTCGTGATGAGATTAAGCAGGGTATTCGGTATCAGCGTATCCGAAGATTTCCTGATCTGGTTGACTGTAGTAGGATTTTAGAGGAGGATCTTGCTAGCACTAAGTCGAATGCTCGAGGGTATGTTGATAGGAAGGGTAAGCAACAGATGGATCGTGGTAAGCCTTATGATAGAAGTAATCAGAGACCCGGTGGTTGGAAGAAGTTTGGTGGAGGAGATTCTAGTTCTTCCATTAAGTGCTACAAGTGTGGTGAGACAGGACATCGTATGGTGGATTGCAAAAGTAATGATAAGAAGTGTTTCAAGTGTGGGAAACTCGGCCATGTGGATTGCAAAAGTAATGATAAGAAGTGTTTCAAGTGTGGGAAACTCGGCCATGTGGCCAATGATTGCAGAGTAAGAGTGGTGACTTGTTACAACTGTGGTGAAGAAGGTCATACTCGTCCTCAGTGTACAAAACCCAAGAAGGAGCAAGTTGGTGGTAAAGTATTTGCATTGTCTGGGTCAGAGACTAAGCCAGATGATCGACTGATTAAAGGTACATGTTTTATTAATGACATACCTTTGATTGCGATTATTGATACTGGAGCTACGCATTCTTTTATTGCTTTGGATTGTGCTAAAAGATTGAATTTGGAAATTTTTAATATGAATGGAAGTATGGTTATTGATACTCCTGCGTCGGGTTCAGTGACTACTTCGTATGTTTGTAGGAATTGTCCTACTGTGATTTTTGGTAGGGGTTTCGGTATGGATTTGGTGTGCCTACCGTTAGAACAACTTGATATCATCCTTGGAATTAACTGGTTGGAATTCAACCAGGTTCATATCAACTGTTTTGTGAAGACGATTATTTTTCCCGAAGAGGTTGGTGTCGAAGATGTGACTATGTCGGTTAAACAGATGAACCTAGCTGTGAAAGATGGTGATGTGGTATTTATGTTGTATTCTGCAATAGAAACGGAGGGAAAAGCAAAGAGTGATGGATTGCCAGTGGTGAATGAATTTCCAGAGGTGTTTCCGGAAGACGTTAGTGAATTTCCACCTGAGAGGGAGGTAGAATTTACTATAGATTTGATTCCTGGAACTAGTCCGGTGTCGATGGCGCCTTACCGTATGTCGGCATCTGAATTAGCGGAGTTAAAGAAACAGTTGGAGGAGTTACTTGAGAAGAAGTTTATTCGTCCGAGTGTTTCGCCGTGGGGTGCTCTGGTGTTGTTGGTTAAGAAGAAAGAAGGTTCAATGAGATTATGTGTTGATTACAGACAGCTGAATAAAGTTACAATCAAGAATCGGTATCCTTTGCCGAGGATCGATGATTTGATGGATCAACTAGTTGGAGCTTATGTATTTAGTAAGATTGACCTGAGATCTGGATATCATCAGATTCGTGTGAAGTCGGAAGATATTCAGAAAACTGCATTTAGAACGAGGTATGGACATTACGAGTATTCTGTTATGCCGTTTGGAGTTACTAATGCACCTGGTGTTTTCATGGAGTATATGAACAGGATATTTCATCCGTATCTTGATAAGTTTGTGGTGGTGTTCATTGATGATATTCTAATTTATTCGAAGAGCGGTGAAGAGCATGCAGAACATCTCAGAGTTGTGTTGGAATTGTTGAAAGAGAAGAAGCTTTATGCGAAGTTGTCCAAGTGTGAATTCTGGTTAAGTGAAGTAAGTTTTCTTGGCCATGTAATTTCCAAGAATGGAATTGTTGTGGATCCTACGAAGGTAGAAGCAGTATCTCAGTGGGAAGCGCCGAAGAATGCTTCTGAGATCCGTAGTTTTCTGGGTCTTGCAGGTTATTACAGGAAGTTTATAGAAGGATTTTCCAAATTAGCGTTACCGTTGACTAAGTTGACCAGGAAGGGTCAGATGTTTGTTTGGGATGTTGAATGTGAGAAAGGATTTCAAGAGCTGAAGAGGAGGTTGACAAGTGCTCCGATCTTGATTTTTCCAAATCCGACTAAGTCTTTTGTTGTGTATTGTGACGCATCATTAATGGGATTAGGTGGTGTTTTGATGCAAGATAAGTAGGTGGCGGCTTATGCTTCGAGACAATTGAAAGTACATGAAAGGAATTATCCGACTCATGATTTGGAGTTGGCAGCTGTTGTGTTTGTTTTTAAGTTGTGGAGGCATTATTTATATGGTTCTCGATTTGAGGTGTTCAGTGATCACAAAAGTCTGAGGTATCTCTTTGATCAGAAAGAGTTGAATATGAGGCAAAGGAGATGGTTAGAATTTCTAAAGGATTATGATTTCGGTTTGAATTACCATCCTGGTAAGGCAAACGTTGTTGCGGATGCCTTGAGTAGGAATTCCTTGCATATGTCGATGTTAATGGTCCGTGAGTTAGATTTGGTTGAGCAGTTCAGAGATTTAAGTTTGGTATGTGAAACTACTCCGAATAGTGTGAAATTGGGTATGTTGAAACTGACTAGTGGTATTCTGGAAGAAATTCGGAATGGACAGAAGTCCGATGTTGGGTTAGTTGATAAATTGACATTGATCAACCAAGGTCAAGGAGGCGAGTTTCGGATTGATGAGAATGGTGTTATGAGATTTGGTAATAGGGTGTGTGTTCCGGATGTTGCAGAGATTAGGAAGAGTATTTTGGAAGAAGGACATTGTAGTGGATTGAGTATTCATCCTGGTGCTACTAAAATGTACCATGATTTGAAGAAGTTGTTTTGGTGGCCGGGAATGAAAAAGGAAATTGCTGAGTTTGTGTATGCTTGTTTGGTTTGTCAGAAGTCGAAGATTGAGCATCAGAAACCGTCAGGATTGATGGAACCGTTGTTTGTTCCGGAATGGAATCTCTATGGATTTTGTGTCTGGTTTGCCAAGGACATCGAAGAGTTGTGATTCTATCTGGGTTATTGTTGATCGGTTGACGAAATCTACTCACTTTATTCCGATAAGAATGGATTATCCGATGGAAAGGTTGGCAGAATTGTATGTTGAGAAGATTGTGAGTTTGCACGGTATTCCTTCTAGTATCATGTCGGATCGAGATCCGAGGTTTACATCTAAATTCTGGTCGGGATTGCAAGAAGCCTTGGGTACTAAGTTGCGTTTGAGTTCCGCTTATCATCCACAGACAGATGGTCAGACGGAGAGAACGATTCAGTCGTTGGAAGATTTGTTAAGAGCTTGTGTATTGGAGAAAGGTGGAGCTTGGGATAGTTATCTACCATTGATTGAGTTTACCTACAACAATAGTTTTCATTCGAGCATTGGTATGGCTCTGTTTGAGGCATTGTATGGTAGGAGGTGTTGGACACCGTTGTGTTGGTATGAATCTGGAGAGAGTGCTGTGATTGGACCGGAAATTGTCCAACAGACTTCGTAAAAGATTAAGATGATTCAGGAGAAGATGAGAACTTCTCAGAGTCGTCAGAAAAGTTATCACGATAAGAGGAGGAAAGATCTTGAGTTTAGCGAAGGAGAACATGTTTTTATGCGAGTTACTCCGATGACTGATATTGGTCGAGCTTTGAAGTCAAAGAAGTTGACTCCATGTTTTATTGGTCCGTTTCAGATTACCAAGAGAGTTGGGAAAGTTGCTTATCAGATTGCTTTGCCGCCGTCACTTGCAAATTTGCATGATGTTTTTCATGTATCTCAGCTAAGGAAGTACATTGCTGATCCGTCTCATGAGATTCGGGTAGACGATATACAGGTACGAGAGAATTTGACTGTGGAAGCGGTACCTGCGAGAATTGAGGATCGGAAGTTGAAACAGTTGCGAGGTAAGGAGATCGCGTTGGTAAGAGTGGCTTGGGGAGGACCAGCAGATGGAAATGTCACTCGGGAGCTGGAGAGCCAGATGAAGGACTCGTATCCCGAACTGTTCGTCTAAGGTATGTTTTCAAGGACGAAAACTCTTTTAGTTGGGGTAAGGACGAAAATTCAAGGTTTCGGTCTTCTCCAAATATGATAGAGTCTCTTGTCCAAAACTCCATTTGAGGTCATATGTCCGCAAGATTCAACCACACACCGCCGATAGGAAGTTATGGGTTCATTTCTTCCAAGAAAGCTTATCTGGAACATAGTTGGAATAGTTCTATCAACTAGAAGGGACTAATATCCATACATGGGAGGATTTGCCTACTGCCTTCTACAGACAATACCAATATAATGCTAATCTTACACCAAATCGCGTTCAATTACAAAATATGACTATGGGCTCAAACAAAGGCTTTAAGGAGTATGCTAAAAAATGGAGGGACCTGGCTAGAAGGTTGAAACCCCCGTTGACTGACTGAGAGTTGGTGGACATGTTCATGATCACCTTGACTGGTCCATTCTTTAATTTTCTGATTGAGAGTTCTTCGTTAGGGTTTATTGAGTTGATTTTGACAGGTGAACATGTTGAAAGTGGAATCAAAAGTGGAAAGATCCTAGTGGCCTCAACCTCTACTATTGTAAAGAAACCATTTGTTGGTAAGAAGGAAATAATGATGTTTATTGATAAAGGAGCCATATCAAGAATGATTGTCATCAGTCAGTAAGTGCGGTATTGATTTCTAACCCAACCCCAGTTCAAAGACCACAACAATAAAACAACCAGCAAAGGCCAGATGCCCCAAGAAGGCAGTTCACTGGGATCAACATGCCATTGTCTCAAGCTTTACAACATCTGTTGAAAGCACAATTGATAACATTGTGGGATCCTCCACAAAATCCCAACACATCATCTCCGAAGTATAAACCAAATTCAAGGTGTGCATACCATTCCAATAGCCCTGGGCAAGACACCATTGATTGTTGGGCCCTAAAGAGCAAAATCCAAGATTTGATTGACAACAAAGTGATTGAGTTTGACCCTCCATAAACCCCTAATGTGATTATTGCACCCATGCCCAATCATGGTAAAGGTGTTAATGTTATTGACGATGTTTCCTATGTCTCCCCCATCAGTGATTTGACTACTCCCTTGATGACCGTTAAGAGCCGGTTTATTTTTGGGCTGCCTTAAAAATTATTACCATTGTGCTTCCCAAAATAATGGTTGTATGTGGCTGAAGAAAGGTATTCAACGCCTGATTGATAACCATGATATTCTGTTCGAGAAAACCCCGTCCATTAAGAGTTTTCCTGAAAGTATACCTCAAGAGCTGAGACATTAAGATGTTTCCATAATCAATATTTCAAATACTCCTATTAGGATCACTTCTAAAGGCCCTATAAGGATTCCTGCTGAGCGAAGAGCGGCTCCCTTGATTATCACTACACCGGGGACAATCCCCTATTCCTATGACAAAGTTGTACCCTAGAACTATGGGGCAAAAGTTTATTATCATAGTGTCAAGCAAGAGCCATGGATTACTAAAAATGAAGATTCTGAAATTACAAACATTACCGGAACTACTAAGGTCACTAGGACAGGAAGGATCTTCTCTCCGGAAATATCGCCTACAACAACTATTATAACACATGTTCATATTCCTACTGTTGGGCCAACTACTACCGCCCGGGGTAAAGAGAAAATTACTGAGCCTGCTCTGATGGAGGCACTCTCAAAAGATGTGACAATTGAAGACCCATCTTGACAAGAGATGGAGGAAATTCTGAAGATCATCCGAAAAAGTGACTACAAAATAGTTGAACAACTGGGGCAGACACCCTCAAAGATATCTATGTTGTCCTTGTTATTATGCTCTGAAGCATATGCCCAAGCTTTGTTGAAATTCCTAAAGAATTCCATTGTACCACAAGAGACCACTGCTGACCAATTTGAAAATTATGTTGTGATCCTAACTGATGACAATGGTTTAGGCTTTTCTGATGCAGATTTTACTCCGGTGGGGAAGAATCATAATAAAGCTTTACACATCTATATTTAATGCAAAGGCACCACTGTGGCGCATGCGTTAGTAGATACTAGGTCCTTCCTAAATGTTTTTCCCAAAGGTACTTTGGATAGACTGGACTGTGAAGGGCTGGTGCTGAAACCCAACGATATTATGGTAAGAGCCTTTGATGGTTCAAAAATAATGGTCCACATAGAGGTTGATCTTCCGATCAAGGTGGGATCTTAAGTTTTCAATTCAACTTTCTATGTAATGGATATCTGCCCGACCTATTCTTGCTTGTTGGGATGCCCATGGATTAATGGGGCAGGTGCGGTTACCTCTACATTGCATCAAAAGCTGAAGTACCCGGTAAAAGGGAAGATTGTCACAGTCTGTGGAGAGGAAGAATATATGGTCAGTCATTTGAATTCTTTCAAATATGTTTAAATGCATGGTGAATTCATTGAAACGCCCTGTCAAGCATTTGAGGTAATCTCTCAGACGATTGTTGTTGCTAAAGCTACTATTCCCGAGGTCTCTAAAAACCCACTAAGAATGGCTTCCTTAAAGGATGCAATGGCTTTTGTAGAAGAAGGAGGTTTCACTGTCTGGGGACAACTTCCTTATATCCCCTACAAATCTGACAAATTTGGGATGGGTTTCACTTCAAAGGCTCAGAAAGAGGTTTGTCGTGTTTTCCCTGGAGGACCACCTCTCCGTATTAGCAACAATGAAGTCAATGCTCTGGAAGACACTAATAGTGACAGTGACTTGGAGGATTGGATATTCCCGACTACTGATGGTGGACTCAATAACTAGATGGCTAAAGACTTCATCTCAATCTCCTTCAGCCAGGAGTAATTGCTATTTCTTGTTTTTATTGCTTTAAGAAGTTTTGTCTGTATAATTTCCTTTAAAACAATGACTTTAAACCTTGTGCCTTGCCCGGGTCACAATGGTCCATTTGTTAAGGGTTGTCATTTCATATATCATATGCTCATTTAATGAAAACATGGGACGATTTTGCATTCAAATTTTGCACTCTTTGTCTTTCTTTTACTTTACTGTAATTTCAAATAGCCATGTGACCATAAATGTAAACACACATTTGCAGATCCACATCCACTCTGTATCTCATTGACAATAATTCTTCTATTGCTGTTTATGACTTCGAAAATCCAATCTATCAAGCCGAAGACAAAGGTGAAGAAGATTGTGAGATACCTGGATAACTCTCCAGACTCTTGATACAAGAGGAAAAGGCTATCCAACCGCACAAAGAACTGGTCGAAGTGATAAACTTGGGTACTGATGTAGATAAGAAAGAAGTCAAGATTGGCGGAAACCTAGAAGACAATGTCAAGAGAATATTGGTTTAGATGTTGCACGACTATGTTGAGGTATTCGCTTGGTTATACGAAGACATGCCAGGGCTCGATACTGATATTGTGGTTCATAGTCTACCAATGAAAGAGGGATTTTCTCCTATCAAACAAAAGGTTCATCGCATGCGTCCTGATATGTCTGAGAAGATCAAGATTGAGGTGATGAAATAGTTGAATGCAGGTTTCTTGGAAGTGACTTCGTATCCCCAATGGGTTACAAATGTTGTTCCAGTGCCGAAGAAAGACGGTAAGGTCCGTATGTGTGTGGACTATAAGGATTTAAATAGGGCAAGCCCCAAAGACGACTTCCCACTATCGCATATTGATGTTTTGGCTGACAACACTGCTCAAAACAAGGTATTCTCCTTCATGGATGGCTTCTCAGGGTACAACCAAATCAAAATGGTGCATGAAGACATGGAGAAAACCACTTTTATCACACAGTGGAGCACCTTCTGTTATAAGGTCATGCCTTTTAGGTTGAAGAATGCATGCGCAACTTATCAACGGGCTATGGTGGCTTTATTTCATGACATGATTCATCATGAAATAGAATTCTATGTGGATGACATGATAGCGAGATCACAAACTAAGGAAGAGCACCTTGTTCATTTGCAGAAACTGTTTGAAAGGCTGAAGAAATACAAGTTGAGGTTAAATCCCAACAAATGCACCTTTGGAGTAAGATCTGGAAAGCTACTAGGCTTCATTTTCAAGGGAAAAGGAATTGAAGTCGATCCTGCAAAAGTCAAAGTTATCCAAGAAATGCCAGCTCCCTGTACTGAGAAGGAGGTCAGAGTTTTCTTGGGACGACTCAATTACATTGCTTGATTCATCTCTCACTTAACTGCTACTTTTGAACCACTCTTCAAGCTGCTGAAGAAAGATCAAGTAGTAAAATGGAATGACGACTGCCAAATAGCTTTTGATAAGATCAAAGAATACTTACAAGAGCCTTCAATCCTGATGCCACCAGTTGAAGGAAGACCTCTGATCATGTACTTAACCATGTTAGAGAATTCAATGGGGTGTGTGTTGGGGCAACATGACAAGTCTGGTCGAAAAGAGCATGCAATATACTACCTTAGAAAAAAGTTTACCGACTGTGAAACAAGATATTCACTGCTCGAGAAAACTTGTTGCACTTTAGCATGAGCTTCTCGCCGGCTAAGACAATATATGTTGGGTCATACTACTCTATTGATCTCTAAGATGGATCCCATCAAGTATATCTTTGAGAAGCCATCTCTCTCCGGAAGGATAGCCCAATGGCAAATGATCTTGACTGAATACGATATCTAGTACACTACTTAAAAAGCAATAAAAGGAAGTGTACTAGAAAATCATTTGGCGCATCAAGCTGTGGATGACTACCAATCTATGAACTTTAAATTCCCGGACGAGAATATCATGCTGATTACGGATTATGAAAAGCTTGGACTGTATGAATGAACTGAGCAAGGATCTCAATTGTATATGGTTTTTTATGGAGCTTCCAACGCACTGGGTAATAGAATTGGTGTTGTGATCATTTCCCCCGAAGGTTTCCATACGCCTTTCACTACCAGACTCTGCTTTGACTGTACCAATAATATGGCTGAGTACGAAGCATGCATCTTGGGTCTTAAAGCTTCTATTGACCTAAGAATTAAATTCTTAAGTGTATATGGAGACTTATCTTCAGTAATCAGTCAAGTTAAAGGAGAGTGGGATGAAAAACATCCAAATCTTATCCCTTACAAAGAACTGGTGCTAACCTTGATCCTGTACTTTGAAGAGGTTACCTTTGAACACATTACGAGGTAAGAAAATCAGTTGGCAGATGCCTTAGCTACCATGTCATCCATGTTCAATATCAAGTGGGACAACAAAGCTCCCAGAATTAGAGTCGAAAGATTTGACGAACCTACGCACTTCCATGAGATTGACACTGATTGAGTAGAGTAGAAGCCTTGGTTTCACGAAGTGAGAAGATGTCTTGAAGCTCAAGAGTATCATTAAGGGGCGTCAATCAACAACAAGAAATTCCTACGGAGGATCTCTTCCAAGTTCTTCATGAGTAATGGGATTCTATACAGGCGCAACCATGATTCAACCCTGCTTCGTTATATGGACAAGAAGGAAACAAAGAAAATTATGGAGACATGCACAAAGGCGTCTTTGGTACTCACTCTAGTGGACATACTATGGCCAAGAATATTATGAGAGTTGGCTACTATTGGTTGACCATGGAAACTGATTGTCACCTCCACTCGAGGACTTTCCATTAGTGCCAAATTTACGCTGATAAGGTTCATGTACCTCCAATTACTTTGAATGTCATGACTGCTCCTTGGCCATTCTCAATGTGGGTTATTGATATGATTGGAGAAATCAAACCTACTACCTCTAATGGACATTGTTTAATTCTTGTCGCCATTGACTACTTTACCAAGTGGGTTGAAGCAGCTTTATTTGCCTCAGTTACAAAGAACGTTGTGGCCTGGTTCATCAAGCATAACCTAATTTGTAGGTATGGCATCCTTGAGAGGATCATCACTGATAATGGTACCAATCTCAATAATGCCATGCTCACTGAACTCTGCACATAGTTCAAGATCAAGCATCACAACTCTTCTCCATACAGACCTAAGATGAATGACGCAGTGGAAGTCGCTAACAAGAACATAAAGAAGATTGTGAAAAAGATGGTGATGACCTACAAAGACTGGCATGAGATGTTACCATTTGCTTATCATGGCTATCTTACTTTGGCGCGAACATCAACTAGGGCAACCCCATTCTCTCTAGTCTACGGTATGGAAGTTGTCCTGCATGTCGAAGTCCAAATCCCTTATCTAAGGATTATGAAAGAAGCGAACTAAGACGAAGACGAGTGAATTCATACTAGGTTGGATCAGTTGAATCTGATGGACGAGAAGAGTCTTACGGCATTTTGTCATGGTCAGACATATCAAAAATGTATGATCAATCCATTCAACAAGAAGATCAAGCATCAAGTATACAAGGCTAGTGACTTGGTAATAAAGTGCGTCATTCTACAACAAGGCGATCCCATGGGAAAATGGACTCCCACCTATGAAGGGCCATTTGTTGTCAAGGAAGTATTCTCGGGTGGTGCTATGATGCTAACCATATGAATTGCGAAGATTTCCCGCACCATGTGAACACAGACATAGTAAAAAAATACTACGCGTAAGAATGATCTGCTAGGTTGACACACCTAGGCAAAAATAAGGGCATCCCGGTGAACCAAAAGGGTTCGGGAAAAAAATTAGGGATATATATAAAAGATCGTACACCCGACAAGTCGAAAACCTGAAAAGGCGGCTTGGGAAAAAAAGGGTATCCTGGTGGACTGAAAACCTGAAAGGGTAGTCCAGACAAAAATTAGGGATTAAAAGCGTACGACTATGTCCCGTGGGATCACTTACATGCAAGCTTTATTACCAAAGTTAAAATTTCAAATGGTTCAATCAACTCCTTCTAATGGCAAGGGACGAGATGTTCAAAGACATAACGGTAATAGCAGAGTTTGGAACCCAATGAGATCACTTCCACATGGCTATACATTTTATTTTCACTTTGTACTCTTTTCATTTCACGACGACTTTCTCTTACTAGGATTGCTGTCTCTTTGTACAAAATCGTCTATTTATAGGTAAATTATCAATACAAATACACTTTAAAGTCCAAACTTTTTGTTTTTCTGTTTTGTTTGCAAAAACGTCCAATGACTAAAATTGAATGAACATATGCATATGAACATGATTAACTATTAACAAATATATGTATAAGAAGAAGAATAAGCATTTACTCAAGATTCTAGGAATTGGGATGGCGTTCAAGCTGTCCATAAATCCCCACAGAGCTACTTCAAAGAGACTATCCCCACAGAGTAGTCTTCACAAATAAGGGTACACTCCCCGTAATCTCCCCCACATATTTCTTTAATAAAGGAGTATAATCTCCTTCCCATAATTTCCCTACGGAGTTCCAATCAGTATAATGCATGGAAAATTTCTCCCCTAGCTGAGTTTGGTCCTCCAAAACTGTAAAAACCCTACAGAGTTTCTTATCTTTAGCAAATTTAATTCCCCTCGGAGAGTTTGTTTCCTCAACTAAATACTTCTTTGAAAGCAGGGTTTATTTCCCCAACAAGCTACAATTTCCCTAGCTCGAGTCTATTCCTCAGACTACTACAAATCATTGACAAAATTCCTCTCCCTAGTGACGCTGCCACTATCCCCTAAAAGTTGCTGCAAAACCTGGAACCCGACTAGATACCAGTTAAGTTTATCCTCCCCAGACGAGTCGGGATCTTATCCATCTCTTTTATCCCCAGTCAGGATATATGAAAAAAAACTCCCCAGTAGAGCAACAGACGACCAATGTTCCTAAACTCTACTCCCCAAATAGGAAATCAATACATCCCCTGCAGAGTTTCCTCATACAAGTAAGCAGGAATCACCAGCGAAAGCATTCTAGAAAAGATTTAAGATACACATACTCTTCATCCCCATCAATAGTCATGGATCTATTTTCCCAGACAAAGTACAACACGTGCTTAAAAATACAAATCAACAACATTACACATTCATATGTCATAACATATGCATACAAAGCGAATATAACACAGTCTCATTTATTTTGATAACATCATTATGCAATTCATTTCATACATCATGACATTTCATACAATTAACTCTTTACCTTTTTAGTAAGAATCAATCGATAGACCGATATCATCAATAAATCCTCAAAATAGATTGTAGGTCATTCCCTGCTGGCTCAGATTAAATCGACCAAAGATTCATTCTGATACTCTCTCAGTAGACCTTTTCTGGCTCAGATTAAATCAACCAAAGATTTATTCTGATACTTCTCCCAGTTAAAAATTTAAAGACCTTTGCTGGCTCAGATTAAATCGACCAAAGATTTATTTTGATACTTCTCTTAGTAGACCTTTACTGGCTCAGATTAAATCGACCAAATATTATTCTGATACTTCTCTCAGTAGACCTTTTCTGGATCAGATTAAATTGACCAAAGATTTATTCTGATACTTCTCCCAGTTAAAGATTTAAAGACATCTGCTGGCTCAGATTAAATCGACCAAATATTTATTCTGATACTTCTCTCAGTAGACCTTTTCTGGCTCAGATTAAATTGACCAAAGATTTATTCTAATCCTTCTCCTAGTTAAAAATTTAAAGACCTCTAGTGGCTCAAATTAAATCGACCAAATATTTGTCTCTTAGGGTTGATGTCTAAAAATGCTTGGATTTGAAGATATAGGCTCATGAAGTCACGACTTTTTATAAAAAACACTCAATGAAATTTTCATCATGTTAGGCAGATTTTTTGTCCTAACTTCTTGGCTAATTTTCATCAAGTTCCAAGTTAATTTAGATAAATTGGTCAACATGAAGGTTGTATACAATATTTCAAGCTTTCCAAAATGTCAAAGAACTTGAAGAGACCATGCTTGAGCTAAGATATTCGAAGAGAAGAAGTTGGACATCTATTCTTGAATTTTAGGTCATTTTCATGAAGAACACTTGATCAAATCTCAAGCCATGCGGCATAAATCTTGCTTTTCAGGCTTCTAACTTAAAAATCACTCTATAATTAATTGTTTACATAACTGATTGAACCATTGTCCGAGCATTTGAGCCATTGTCCAAGTGATTAATTCATTTTTGGCACAAAGGTAACATTGCCATTTTGGAAAAGTGGCTTTAATAAAAAAAGTCCACTCTCCTTGAGCTTTGAAATTGTTCCTTATGAACACACACAATCTCAAATTCAGAAGCAACTCATCTACAACCTGTTAGCCACCCTACAAGCCCTTGTACTATGCATTGAAACCATGGTTTTCAATATTGCTTCAAAAATAAGTCACATAACCATAACACGTGATCTTTGAATTCTGATCACTAAAGCCTTCAAAACCTTTCCTCTATAAATAGAGGAGTCATTTGCAATCCAAGACACAAATTCACCAAGCCCTGAAACACTCACAAACTCCCTAAACTCAGAATTTGCAATTCAAACCTCCATTATTGCATATTCTGACCTTGAACTTCAAATTCAAAATCTACTAGTGCGTTTTCACTTCTAATCAATCACAAAGATTCCATACCTCATTTATAACTCATCCCCACCCCTACTTCATAACTTTAACTCCATTTTCCTCATCTTCCAAACTCAAAAACAATCACCTGCAACTTGACATCTCGAGGAAGATTCAGGCACTTTCAGCATAAAGTAAGAGTTGTATTAGCTTCTTAGGAGTTCAGTGAAGCTATCCAGATCAACACAACACCTCCAGGAGTGCTCAAACTCCATACACGATTTCCAGTTTTGAGGTAAGCTTTCTCAACTTTGAACTCTCTATACAAGCATCATTAATGGTTACTTTATGAATGAAAAATGCAGACATCATTTCCCTGAAGCTATCCATGCCTTTAGTTTTCATTTATGTTGCCTGAGTGATGCAAATTTTGAAGTTGAAATTTTTGAAAAAATTAGGTTTTATTTGGTACCAAATAAAATTCATGTTCATCTTTGATTCATAGCTTTAGTTATTTATATGGTTGAACTCGTGTTGAAAAATGGAACAACTTTCATGTTTACATTTTTAAAAATGGTTGAGAAATGAGCAAGATCAGAATTTCAAAAATGGTGTTGTTATAGACTGGCGCAAGGTTAGGGATGAAGTTCCATTCAGAAACAAGTTTATTTTAAGTTTATTGCAACATGTATTATGACCAGATGAAACAGCCACCCCAGTGGCAGAGGAAGCACGCTTAAGGCATTAGTGTATAGGGACTTGGGTTCGAGCCCCAGTGGTACCCTTTTATTTATTTTATATTTCTTTCTTTCAGATTCAATTCAAGCATGCCCAAGGAGTGTACTCTACGCCTCCTCATCCATACCACCCATCTGTCAGGCAATTAAATCAAACACTCATGATGGGAAGACCATGGTTCATCATCACAAGCCAGCCACACATGATCCATACAAGGCACTGGATTTTTATTCTGGGCCTGGTTTTTTTTTCTTCTTCCATACACCCCTTTTACTAAGACACCACCAAGCCCATTTTCTTTTTCTTTTATTTTCTGATTCCAACAAAAACTGATTTGGGCCCTTTTTAAACATTTAACCCCCTGATTACTTTTTAACACCCAACCCATTTTCTTTTACTTTTTATTATTATTCACGACTCAATGATTTGTAATAGATAACTAGGCTTTATTGCTTTCCTCCCCATTTCACAAACTTGTACCCCCCATTCCTAAAGTGTTGTAATAACGTAGGACATTTAAATTCTGCAATTTACCGCTTTCCTTATTACTATTAGTAATTAGGGTTTGTATGACAAGATCTAAAATCAAATATTAGAAAACCTTAATTCAAAGACAATATACAAAACACTTTTCACACATTCACCTCTAGGGTAACCCACATTTGTTGCCTCAAATAAAAACTATCATGTCCCTCGAATATGGAATGTTTTAGCAAAGACCCTCGATTAAAAGATCGTAGTCCCTCGATGACCCTTCGATGTTGCCTTCGGTAAACGATCTTAGTCCCTTACGACAAATTGCTAAAACATCTTACAAATTACCTTCTATGATCGTACGATGATCCACACCTGAATGATAAGGCTCTCTACCAACTAATGGTAGACAAGCATTATCTAAAAGAGGAGGAAAAGAACAAAGACTTTTTGAGTAGGTAGATTGCTCGTAATTGCTTTCTCACAAACTAAAGCCATTTATACCTCATACTTTCAAAACACTTTTCAAAATAAACATTTTGTATACATTCTCAATGATACGAGAATCATTACAAAATTACCTTACATTGGCATTTTTAAAACATCTTTCCAAACACTCCTTTTTCAAAAAATATTTTCAAAACCAACACTCTATATACATTCCCAATGATATGAGAATCATTACAAAGTTTTCCGAACTTAGGCGTTTTCAAAATATTTTGAAACTTACATAAACACAAAGCATTTCAAAGTGAGCTAGAAATTAAGAGCCCGTAGATAACTACAGATGAAAAGGGTGTTAATACCTTCCCTTTTCATAACCTACCGCCCGAACCAAGAAAATATCTCAAAAGGTCTTTCTTGTTCTTTTCACCCTTTCCTTTATTGGATAAAAGAAAAGTCGGTGGCGACTCTTGCTATCAACAACATTTGCGATTTAAACGTAAAACACCAAGTCAATTCTCTCACCATATCACAACTTGTCAAGTTTATACAGCAAAAAGGAATGATTTCCCAAGCACGTATGAAAAGTACATGGCCTTGGGGTGATATGAATTTGCTCGGAGTAAAAAAATTTGTGATGGTGATATGTTGGTTTGGAGTATGTTGCGTTTTTATCTATACATGTATGTAAAGGTGGAAAGGAGTTGATGGGGCCGTTTCCTTTGTTTATTTGATAATATGCTGAAATTCTGATGTGAGATTATTTTGGTCTCAATGTTTTGGTTTGGGAATGACCTTTAATATCCCTAATGGATGATATTTTGTAACCACTTTTAAAAAAATATCTATGTAGTAGTAATTTAAATTTAGAATCTTTGGAATCTATATTGTAAACTTGATACTTTTAATTTTTGAATCTTGAACTTCTGTTATTTGGTTTTATTATATATATATATATATATATATATATATATATATATATATATATATATATATATATATATATATATATATATATATATATATATATATATATATATATATATATATATATATATATATATATATATATATATATATATATATATATATATATATATATATATATATATATATATATATATATATATATATATATATATATATATATATATATATATATGTATGTATGTTGAACATGAAGCCTATTATAATATTCTACAGTGAATTACTATATAACATCAGTGTACTAATGAATGTTTTTGAGATTAATGTAGGCTTATGTTTTATTTATTGGCTCACCAAAGTGTTTTATTACCTCATTACTTGAATATTTTCTAAATCAATTGTTAACAAACGAATAAATTAAAATACAATGCATGATTTAAATTTAGATGTTGAAATGAATAATATTTTGCAAATAACTAAAAAAGAATACCTTAAAATGCAATGTTGAAAATTTTAAAATTTTTGTAAGAAAGTATTGGAAACTTTTTAGAATTATGGTTGTTGTTAAAATATCATCAAGAGATAAATGAAATTATAATTAAAAGAACATACAAATGGCCCACTGATCTGTACATTCAAATGGCCCAATTATTATCATATTCATAGGGCCTAAAGGTGTAGATGTTGATCCAAGCATATGAGACGCAAAAGCATGTATGATTTTTAAGGGTGGAAAACTTAAAGGCAACACACATAAGTTATCATCTCAATCGCCTTTACCGAGATATCTTCTGAACTTGTTCCTTCATAAACCCTAAAATGTCAAGCAACAGTCCAGTTACTCCGGTTGAAAGGTTTCATCTTATCTGATATCATCTCCTTTCCACAGTTATTGACTCTATTTAATTCAGTGCTATAATTTTTGCATATCCATTGAAAGTACCATGCAAGTGAAAGATCGTAAGGGGAAAGGGGTTGCTACAAGTGAATACCAACAGGACAGTGAAAGGTATATCATCATCTTATATATGTTGAAAGTAAGTATAGATTTAGTTGTTACAAGTATTAGTAGGTATTTTAGTGTTTATACTGTATAGATTGATGGTTGGAAAAATAAACATGTAATGCTGGTGTGGTTAATGTTGAAAGCCGTCCACGGTTCTTTGTTTAGAAGAGGAATAACAAATCCAGAAACCAGGCCTCCAGAAATGTTTATGTAACCTCAAAACTTAGAATTCAACTATGTATAATTCAATACATGATTTTAATTTATTATATATTGATATGAATTTTTGTTGATATGTAGCAAATCACACGAAAAGTTATAAGGGAGTGTTTGCAATCCAGTCTAAGGCGTATCCATGTTGTTGATTTTGATGGGGAGAGAGGTATGACTGTGAACTTCACATTGCTGAATGGATATTTTTAGTATCTATCATCTATCATTTTAAGATAAAAGTGGTACAATATCGATACTTGAATTAGATATTACTTTTTGTTAACTAATCAATTTGAAAATGACCATTGTTGGCATGTAAAATATTTATTCGATTTAGTAAATCGTTGGTCATTAGTTAGTAAGGTACAAAAACACATGATGTTTTATTTCAATTTCATTTGAGATTGTGTGGCTATTAGCTTAAACTTGGTTATGTAGTAACTTAGTATAGTTTCAGCCGGATAAAGGTTTTATTACTTCATCTATATAATCTTAATCTAAACAGTTAGTTATTTGGTAATAAATGGTAAATGACGTTTAAAGTATGATATTTGATTGAAATTATGAGGAAGAAAGTTCTGAAGACCCCTCAATGGATGAGGACCTTAAAAAACTTCCAACATATTGTGTATGGAAGAAGGAAGTAGATGTTCCAAAGGTTGTTGAGAAAAACATTCTTGTAAGTGACATAGGTGTTTCCAAACACCCGTACATTAAATTTGTCATTTGTAATGTAGGATTGTTTATAAATATAGAACCAGTAATATTTATGGAAGGTTATATTAATATGCAGTAAATTCCTCAACATGTGATCAAGACCTGCTTGTTGATTCCGATAAGTAGGATCCAGTTGGTTGATTGTGATAATGGTGATAAGTATGACTGTGAGCTTCATACTGTAAGGAGGGTCAACTGTGTTGAGAAGTATATATGGCAAGATTGGAATTACTATGCAAAGAAAATAATACTTAAATAAGGAGACATTCTTAGTTTCACCATTAGGGTTCCTCCTAAGAGACGAATTCTTGTGACCATTTTGAATCGGTGAATGTAGAAACTGATGTTGTTCGAAGTTTAAAGTTAAAAGTTTGTACTGATTTTGTTAGTTCAGAGGAGGTTGGTGGCAATTTAGGGTTTTGGGCTTAGTAGTAAAATTATGTTTTTGTGCCAACTTGTGTATTAATATAGAAGTGGAGAATGGGTAATGAACAACATTTTCTGTAAGTGTTTTGATGAAAGTTGCAAGAATGAAGGGTTGTCTAAGTATGTGAAGATTTGTATAACCATGCAGTACCCATGGGCCCTATCCATGTGGGTTGATTTTTTGAAATATGTAATAGTACAATGAACATATGTAGATTTATATTAGTACTTGACATATAATTTCTATTATTATTATTAGTGTGTGTATATATATATATATAATATTTTATTCAAATGATAAAGTTGTTATTGTTAATCTATATTATTTTTGTTTAGAAAAAAATTAATATATTAACTATAAAATAATTTTATAAATAGATAATAAAAAAATAGATATATAATGATTAGAATTTTTTAAGTTTTCTATAAGTTATCTTAAAAATTATTCAGTGATTTAAAAATTGTTGTGTTTAAAATTAATAAAACAGATTTTGAGGTTACCAAACATATTTAATGACTAACTCATTTAAACACATTTAGAAGATAAAAATCACACGTGTAAACACCCCAACTCAAATGGTATAATACCAGATATCAATATTGGAAAAGGAATAGGAAGGGACTTGACACTTGTAAGGCAGCAACTTTCCAAGGGAGCAAATAAGTCACAAGAACATTTGCAGCTTCTTCTTCCAATGAAATCACACACCCCAACATAACCTTTTTAATTTGACGGTGAAGATGACTTCAGGAGACAAACACGTCTGTGTTTCCGGGTAAGCATGCTAAATAGAGACGAAATTCATTTCGATTTCTGGTTGTGTCATCTTAACTATTGTTACAGATTGTTACTGGTTTTTGAAGAAAGCTTTACGATTTTAATTAATGGTAGAGTTAGAGAGAAGCACAACAGTTTCTACCGGCATGCGTAATGTATAAACAATGTGTGTCGTATGTTGTTATTTTTTCAGATTTAAAAACTTGAAGCAGCAACATTATGACGAACATGAACATCAACAATTGAACCTTTATCATCTGGATCATGAGGAAGAACGAATGCTACGCAAAAAAAAAATTAGAAAAACATTTTCTTATGAAGAATTTTGTCTTGAGGAGCTGGGATCGGGTGATGAAGGAAGTAAAGATGAATTTGAAGCCAAGGAAGCTTCTATGAAGGATACTCAATATGTTGTTATAGATCCGGACAAAGGGATAGTGCTGGGATCGGGTGATAAGGGAAGTAAAGATGAAGTTGTAGCCAACCAACCTGCTAAGGAGTGTACTCAATGTGTTGTTGCATATCCAGACAAAGGGAATATGGTGGGATCAGGTGATGAGGGAAGTAAACATGAAGTTGAAGCTAAGGAACCTGCTAAAGAGGATACTGAATGTGCTTCTACAGAGCCAGACAAAGGGAAAAAGACTGTAAGCCCCGTTCCTTCTCACATATCAATATCATCTTATACATCAAGGTAAACTGTTTTAGTCACTATTATTACGACGAACTGAAATGCATAGTTGAAGTAGTATTTAGTGTTTGTGTTATTCAAATATATACATTGTATTAGAGAAATACAAATATTGAAATTGATGACCTAACCAATTTTTAGTATGTTGCATCTTATGAAAATGTAGTGCTGAGGAGAGGATGGGAGTAGATTCCCAAGTCGCTAATTCCCATGCCTTAAATGAGTGGAAATGGACCCGATTGATCAAGAACGCAAGAAAAATTAGAAAAGACGTTTTTGTAAGTTTTATATTATATAATTATAATGGTATAAATGTTGTATGTGAAATGGTTTAGTAGACACTGTGTTTTTATGTCATTGTGCAGCAATTTCCAGCTTCCGTTATAAAGAAGTATTTTACGGAGCCACATAGTTCAATTATAATCTATGGCAGTGGCATGTGCGAATCATACCCTTGCAAGTTAAAGACTCATAAGGATCCATATAAGATGGAGATGTACATTTGCAAAGGTTGGTACGAATTTGCAGAAGCACGATGTTTGGGTAAAGGTGATATCTTGAAATTCACCATTGAGTACCCTCCTGCAAGTTGTTTGTCGGTGTCAGTTGATAAGAATTGATCCAGTCTGGATGGCGTTTCAAATAGTTAGGCGTAATCGTGGATCATTTTGGTTGTTTTGGATTAAACTTTGTGGATTAAACTTTGAATTAACAAATGTAATAGTTGTGTTTATGTTTTTGTAGCAATGTCCTTGTTGACATTGATAACTTGTAATTGTTAAATTATAACTAAACTACTTTTTGCATAACTTGATGTAAACAATGAAGAAATATGGTGTTGTTGCTAAAGCATTATTATGTTATGGTTGGGTGCACAAAGATTGTTATTAGAACTGCATAAAATATATGTTGCATGGTTATGTTTAATATTGTGATTGCTGCAAATTTCTGGTTTTTTTTTAAGATTCCATCAAAGTTGCATGCTTATGATGGATTAATCAGTTTGTGTAATGTAAAATAAGCAAATCGTTTAAGTAAGTCATTTTGAAGTTACTTTGGAATAAAAATATTAAAAATGAGGCATATAAGCAACAAACAAAGTGTGTATCAATAATTCTTATAATTAATTGTTCAATATGAGGCTTGAGTTATGAATAATTTGAGTTTGAAACCTCATCCCAATCACATATTAATGGGAAGATTTCTATCGTTTAATTACATCTATGTGTGTAAAAATAAAAGACTGTATTTAAGGAATATGTGTGTTTACTATAATGTATACAAATATTGATAAAGTTTTTAAAAGAGAATGAGTTAGAAAATATAAATAGATACAAATTTAATTAGAAAAGTATTTAAAAAAATATGGAGTTATGAAATAATTTAAACTATATAAGCCTTATTGAACAAATGCTAAGTGTTGTATTTTATTTATAATTTTTAACGTAGGGTATTTGTTTATTACTGCAATTATTTTGATAAATTGATATACCAAGAAATGAAATTGATGGAAAAATGGAAATTTAATTGATATCCAACTATACTGCATGACCCAACTGTTTTATAGCTGCCCTCTTTTACGTGGAAATAATGAATGGTGATGATATCATTACACGCCACCCCAACCTTTTACATTGGTCGTTGGATTCTATGCATTAAATTGACAAATAATGGTAGATATACCTTTTTTTATAATTTTTTACACATTATCATTTACAATATCGCCAACCACTACTACCTCCCTTAGTTATTGTTCTCATTTACTCAACTTCATTTACTTAAATGTGTAAGGCAGGCAACTTCATTTACTTCACCAACTAAAAACGGATAACAGAGGTATTGCCACCTGGATATTATGAAGAAAGTACATGTAGTTTTTGAAGGTCGTAAACCTGGGATATATTTTTCATGGCCTGAATGTTTTGCTCAAGTTAACATGTGGAGAAACAACGTGCATGGGAAATATGACAGCCTTGAGCAAGCTGAAAATGCATACACGACATATTACAAACAAGTTGGCCGTGTCTACGAACAACCTCACAATAACAACTCGTGCGAATTTGGTGAGTGTTCGAATGCAACAAACAATGTCCAACCTTCTGCAAGTGCGTCATGTAAGTTACTACAACTAATGTTATATAATTTACTTATACACTACGCCAAAACTGCTTTTAGGCAACACACCTTAGACATCACTTATGTACCAAAGCGATGCTATATGTCCCGATAAAGTTTCAAATTTTAAAACTATATACATTAGACAACGCTTTAGAAAAAAGTGTTTCCTAAAGTTAAGAAAAAGCGCTGCCTAAGCCACACTTTAGGCAGCGCTTTCTGAAAGCGCTGCCTAAGGTCAATTGAAATTGAAATAAATTTTTTTTCTAGAAAGCGCTGCCTAAATTCAAAGCACTGCTATAGTCCAACAATAAAAATCTTTTCCATAGGCCAAAAGTGCTGCTAAAGCCACACTTTTTAGGAAACGCTTTCTACTACAAAATTTGTTTTAGGCAGCACACTATAGACAACGTTTTTTTTTCCTAAAGCGTTGTTATAGCTTTAATTTTTTTTGTTGAGAAAAAGCGCTGCTAAAGGTTTACTTTAGAAAGTGCTTCTGAAAAGCGGTGCTTAAGGCCATACATACCCACACTTTAGAAAGTGCTTCTAGAAAGCGCTGCTAAAGGATGTGTTTAGAAAGCACTTCATATAAGCGTTGCTATAGACCATACATCAGAAAGCGCTTTTTATATGAAAAAGCGCTGCTAAAGGAAATACATCAGAAAGCGCTTCAAAAAGCACTGCTTAAGGTCATTAGTTTTTAATTCCTAAATAAAAAAAATACGAAAACCCTAAAACTCATATTTGTTCCCATATTCTCTCAAAACCTTCTCCATCTTCAAAAACTTTCTCTACAACTCTTGAATCTCTTATCGGAAACTACTATCACCTTCGCGTTACTTCATCATCTCTTCGATCAGCTTCAGACTGCACAACCTTCTCCACCTCTCCAGCTCTTCAATGATTAACACCTTCTCTTTCGGCGTGGTTCACAACATCAAGCTCTCCCCTGTTCAACAAGCTCAACCATTTTATCTTCCCTTCAACCTCTACTCAACTCAGTCGCTACCCTCACAAATTCCCTCCACAAGCAACAATCATAAGTCATTTTGAACAACTTCCTTCGTTTCAGTTCGACAATAAATTGCATCTTCAACTGTTCTGATCATTTCGAAATTTCGATAAGTTTTGATTTCTTTTGATTTGAGTTGTTGTCAAGTTTCTATGATGATTGTATATATTCCTTTGCTTTTCTTGCTTGATCCTTCATATCAGCAGTGATATGACTTTTACTCAGCTCAAAGAGAAAAAAATCATGCAAATTAGAGATACACTACTACGTGCAATGTTTTAATAAATAACGGATAAAGTTATGTTGTAACACTGGTGTAGCAGAATTTTATCAAACCTTTTTCTTTCCTGCTGCCCGCAATTGACAATACTGCTTAAAAATCACTTATGTTGTGTGACTAAAGCAATTTTGAAATGTACACTATCTAATGGGGTATCGTTTAAGGGTTTCCAGGAAAACTGTTGTCACAATTCTTTATTCTGTTATGTCAAATTTTTGGGGTAGACATTATGAGCATTTCTTTTTCAGATAATTGTTGCAATGCAGACATTATATCAAAAGTACAAATTGGTGATTGGTCACCTCAGTGAATATAATATACTTTATTATAAGGTGAATACTCCTTCGCCGGAAGATAATCAGCCTAAAGAAATTTAATATAAATAGGAAAAAATAGTAGATAATTAGAAAGAAAGCGTGCAAATTAGAGTTTTCTAGAATAATATAGATTGAAAAATTCACAAACCCGAAGCTCTCTACAACATTTACGGTAAAGTGAATCGACTGCATAGTAATATCTTTATTTTATTGTTTGATTTTAAAATATTTACTTATATTGAACCCTCATAAGGAGGCAAGGCATGAATTTGCAACAAGCGACAAAAAGCATGAATTTGTGTTATATCGTTTGGTTTCAAATGATAATTTTGGTTGTAACATTGGTTGCTTTCCCGTTTTATGTGTAGTTATTGCCTGATTTCATCACCGCTACTGCATCTCCGATTTCTCTTGTGAATAGTGAAATTTTGATCGTTCTAAGAATCTTACATTGTGTGGTTCCAGAAGTTGTTGACTTCTCTACATGTAATTAGTTGTTCTTTTGTTATAGTTGTGTGATTAATTACAGTGTTTTTGTTTAGCTTACTTAATAGTAAAACCATGGATAAAAAATGGATGTCTTACAATCGATTGTCAAAAGAGTACGAGAATGGGATATTAAAATTTGTTAAGTTTGTTGTTGAACATGCCGAAAACCCCAGTCAAATGAAATGTCCTTGATTAGGTTCTTATTATAGGGGCCAGGTTGATGCACTTGGGTTGGAATCTCATTTACTGAAGAAGGAAATTAATCTAAGTTATACATGTTGGATATTTCATGGTGAAAAAATTAATGGGAATGTTGAACCGGGAGATAGTACGACATATGCTTCAAACGACAATGGCACGGATACATACGATTTTGATCGAGTCGAAGAGATTGCAGAAGCACTTGAATAAGATCTTCAGAATTGTTCCAAAATGTTTGAGAGGTTGGTAAGCGATGCAGAGAAACTGTTGTATAAAGGTTGCACTAAATTCACAAGACTGACTGCGGTATTAAAGTTGTACAACTTAAAGGCGGGCAATGGATGGTCGGATAAAAGTTTCACAGATTTATTTGTCCTTATGAAAGATATGCTTCTGGAGGATAATGTTCTTCCTAATCAAACCTATGAGGCTAAAAAATGTTGTGCTCTATTAGAATAAGCTATGATAAGGTACATGTTTGTCCAAATGATTACATTTTATTTCAAAACAAATATGCATCATTAAATGAGTGCCCTAAATGCGGTTTATCTCGATATAAGAAAAAATTGTCTCCAACAAAAGTCTTATGGTATTTTCCTATAATTCCGAGTTTTAGACGCATGTTTCGTAGTGAAACCGATGCAAGACACTTTACTTGGCATGCATATGAAAGAATTATTGATGGAAAGTTTCGACATCCGGAGGATTCACCACAATGGTAAAAAATTAATAATGATTATCCTGATTTTGGAGGAGAAGCAAGAAACCTTTGCTTGGCATTATCTACTGTTGGAATGAACCCGCATGGTCTTCAAAGTATCTCACATACCACATGGTCTGTAATTATTATGATTTATAACCAACCTCCATGGCTATGTATGAAGCGCAAGTACATGATGTTATCTATGTTAATTTCTGGACCTAAACAACTAGGGAATGAGATAGACGTATACTTGACACCTTTAATCAAAGATTTAAAGATTTATTGAGAGAATGATGTGGAGGTTTATGATGGATATAGGAAAGAAAGTTTCAATTTGAGGGAGATGTTTTTTGGCACAATTAATGATTTTCTGGCATACGGAAATCTATCTGGATATAACATTAAAGGTCAAAAAGCGAATCCTATTTATGAAGAAAACACAAATTGGAAGCGACTGGAATTTTGTAAAAAGAATATATTTCTCGGTCATCGTAAATTCTTAAATTCTAATCATCACTACCGTGGGTGGAGAAAGGCATTCAATGGAAATCCAGAACATGGTAGAGCTCCACCTACATTGACAGGTGACCAGATTTTTGAAAAGGTGAAAGATATGAGTACTCAGTTTGGCAAGCCTTTTGCACATATGCTTGTCAAAGGTGGGTGGAAGAAGAGGTCAATTTTTTTTGAATTTCCATATTGGAATTCGTTGTATGTAAGACATTTTCTTGATTTTATGCATATTGAAAAAAATGTATTTGAAAGTGTTATTGGTACGATACTCAATATACAAGGAAAGTATAAGGATAGCCTTAAAGCAAGAAAGGACTTGATACAGATGGGAATAAGAACTGAATTAGGACCCATGAAGAAGGGAAAACGAACATATCTACCGCCTGCTGCTTATAATTTATCTAGAAAGGAGATAAAAATATTGTGTAAGTTTCTAAGTGAAGTTAAAGTTCCAGAAGGTTACTCTTCAGATATTAGAAGACTTGTGTCTATGAAAGACCTCAAGTTAAAGAGTTTAAAGACACATGATTGCCATGTTATAATGGAGTATTTTCTACCAATAGAGACACGTTCTATTTTTCTAGAATAAGTAAGAAGCACCATAACTAAATTGTGTTTTTTCTTCAGGTCAATTTGTAGTAAGGTGATTGATCATGAGATCTTACCAATATTGCAAAAAGAAATAGTTATTACTTTGTGTGAGCTTTAAATTTATTTTCCTCTCTCATTTTTTGACATTATGGTACATCTTGTTATTCATCTTGTGAAAGAGACACAATTCTGTGGACCAACTTATATGAGATGGATGTACCCTCTTGAGCGTTATATGAAAATATTAAAAGGGTATGTGAAAAACCAAAGTCTGCCAGAGGGTTGTATGGTTGAACGATACATTGTTGAAGAAGCAGTTGAGTTTTTTACTGAATATTTGTCCAATGTTCAATCCATTGGACTACCCAAATCTCATATTTTCTAAAGGAAGGAAGGAAAAAATTTAATTGGAAATAAAATTGTGACAATATCAAGGGTTGAACGGGATCAATTGCATTTATATGTTCTACACAATGACAATGAGGTTGAGCCGTATGTTGAAATGCACAAGTATGTACTCCAGGGTTTAAATTCGAATAGAAATGAAAATTGGATAGTACGAGAGCATAATCAAAGTTTTATACAATGGTTTAAGGATCATATTTATTCAAAGTTTGATTTAGATCCCGCTTCAATAACAGAAAGGTTGAGATGTTTATCATATGGTCCGAGTTTGCACATGTTTTCTTATAGGGAATCCATAAGTAATGGATACACATTTTATATCAAAGAAGAAGATGATAAAAGTACTATGAAAAATAGTGGTGTCACATTGATAGCTGAAGCAATGCATATTTCAAGTATGAAGGACTTAAACCCCAGATATACAAATCTGTCATATTTTAGGGTTATCGAGCACATTTGGGTGTTTGATTATGGGAAGTTTCAGATTCCTATCTTTGGTTGTAAGTGGGTACATAATAGGGGTAAATGAATGGATAAGTCGGGATTTTTACAAGTGGATCTTAATAGGGTGGGGTACAAAGATGAGCCTTTTATTCTAGCCTCTTGAGCTAAACAAGTGTTCTATGTCACTGATCTGACAAGTACGAAATGGTCTATAGTGCTTTTATCTAACAAAGTGATTGAAGATAACAATGTAAATCAAAGTGGGAATGAGTTCGTATATGTTAGAGGGAATGAGTTCGTATATACGAAATGATCAAGATGAGAATATTATAGCGGATGAATCATATATTAGAAATGACCATAATGAGGGAATTTGGATCAATTCATCCGTCTGAGTTGTTAAGAGCCAAGTAATTCATATTCCAACCAAGAAAAGAAAGAGATGTTAGTGAAAAAGGTACTAGTAAAATGTTATATGTTCTGTCATTCAATAAAATTGTTATATTGTGTTTATGTTTTTATGTTGTGTTTATGTTTTTATATTGTGTTTATTTATTAAATGCTACTTGAATTTTATATGGTGTTTATGTTTTTGTTTAATATTACAGGTCAAATGGCTAGTAACGAGGAAAAATCACATGATGCTTCTAATAATGATAGAAATGAATCAGTTCATGATGTGGAGAATGATATTAGACGAGGAATAACTATTATGAAGTCAATAATTCATGCAAGAGATAAAGGCTTCAAATTTGACGTACATTGGAATGAAGACAAACAACTAATTGAGCCTAACAGTTCAATATTGACAAGTTACATTGGTTCCCTTATGAGGAGAAAAGTTCCAATCACTTTTGATGATTAGAGAAATCGAGAGTTGAAACCCGCTAGAGAAAAAATATGGAGTGATATACAGGTACCATATGTGATGTCATTTGTTTTTTTTCACGATTATGTCTTTAAACTACTAACACACTCTATGTATGTTTTTTGTAGAGGTCTTTAAACATTGATGATGATCGAAAATTATATTGTCTTCAATTGTCTAGAAAAAGACTTAGAGGGTTTCGATCTGTTTAACAAACGAGTTTCTTAGGGATGCTGATAACAATTTTATCGATGTAGAACTTCCAAATACATATGCAGGCTTGATTTCACCGGAATAATTGGAAACCTGTAAAGGCAAACGAAGAACCTCATATTTTCAGGATGTGAGTGTCGTAAGTCGCCAACGAGCATCAAGTCCCCCATATCCATATAGAAAAAGGAGTACGGGATATGCATGCTTACAACAAAGAATGGTAAGTATATATAAATTCTATGATATACTTGTTCATCATGTGTTACAATTTATCTTACTATTTTGCTTAATGTATAGTTAGAAGAGAAGAAAAGTCAAGAAACATCTCTTCCAGAACATGTTCTGGGGAAGGCTGCTCGTGTGGGTAAGGATGGAGTTGTTAAGGAAGATGTGCTTCAAATTTATGAGCAATGTGTAAGTATATCAGTATTCCTTTAATTAAATCAAAAGTTTATTAACATAAAGAATTTATGAGTTTTAATCACCACTAATTCATTTCGATATGCATATGAATTTCAGGAGAATCTATCTCAATCTTTAACTCAAGCTGAAGACCATGATTGCAGGAGCATACTTAGTTGAGTATTAAATGTTCCTGAGTATACCGGTCGTATGAGGGGTAAGAGATTTGGGGTGACTCAAACATATTTGGGTAACCATCAAAATAGGAAAGGTCATAACAATAAATAAGTGATGGAAGAGTTAGAAAAATTAAAAGTTAAAGTTCGTGAGTTAGAAAAGGATAAAGAAAGATACATGTTAGAAAGATAAGGTTCAGGGTTCAAGGATACTAGTGACAAAGATAGTATCAATTGTGATTTGCAACAAAAAATTCCCAAGGTAATATATATTATTATGAATTAGCACCATTTTTTTAATTGACATATATACACATTAACAATTTCATATTTATCATTGGTTTAGAGCATTTCACCTTGTCAGCTTTATTTATCGCCACTGACTCATCACATGGTTGGCAAGGGAAAATTTCATAACACTTTGGGAGAAGTACTTCACCATAAACCGCTCCATGCTGGATTTTTGAAAGCATCAATTGATATTGCTTTAGAGAGGGATGCACCATTACCTTTACTTGACGATATTTCAGATGCAACATTGGTGGGAGAGGCAACAGGATCGTATGTTGCATGGTCGTCAAACCTCATTTGCATAGATGATGAGGTATGTTGAAAACCATTATGAACCTTTGAGTATTCAATTTTTTTACGACCTTTTAACGTACATGTCTTTCATGGTAACGTTAGACTCCTACAAAGTCCAAATCAAAAGATAAGGAGATTACGCGGCAAACCGAGTCAGTTGCATCCAAAAAAGAGGTACATATATATATATATATATATATATATATATATATATATATATATATATATATATATATATATATATATATATATATATATATATATATATATATATATACACTTAGAAAATGTTAATTCAGGATCTTATACTTCACCTAACTTATATGCATTTGATATTTAGTTTCATGCTAGACAGATGCAACAAGTTAATAGGACTAAGAAGCCTGAAATTGGAAACATGTCCACACAAAAAAGGATGTTGTAAAGACCGCGACTAGAAAAAAAACCTACTTCTCAGTATAGGTCATGCCTTCATACATTAATAGGAATATCAAATTTGGCTGGCGGAGGTACTCGTAATATACCTATGGTGGAAGGTATTTTTGGTTTTTCCTATTACGAAACAATTAGTAAAGAGGATATGGATCAAGTTTTTGGATATTCGAAATTAGGCCTCGATGTTATCGATACATACATCAGGTATACTCTCATCAACTTTATTTAATTAATTGAAAAATTTATTTACTCATTTCATTGAATAGTCTTAATGTTAATGATATTTTTATTTAGGGTTCATGTATGACGATGCGCCCGCATCAATTGGAACAAAGATTCTGTTTCTTATCTTCCAATAATATCAACTTACGATTAATCGATCAAAGACCAGATGAAGTCAAAGAGTACTTAGTTCGTGCATTTATGGCTAACAAAGATACATAAAAGTTGTTTTTTTACCATTTAATACTGACAATGGGTTAAATTTTCATTCTAACTTCATATATTATAATTTTTCGTGTTTTGACGTTGTGTAGAAAGTTTCCATCTAACCTTTGTTAATATTACAGTGGACACTAGTTGTTGGTTGCGATTAATCCTATAAGAGAAATTGTATATTATCTGGATTCGTTAGAAGGTGATTGGACAAAATACCCAGATATGAAGAAGATGGTTGATACCTAAGTTAAATTGTTCTAAATATTCGTTTGTATATTTATTTATTTATTTATGTGATATTGTTCTAAATATTCGTTTATATTTTGTTAGAGTTATACAAATTTTTTGATCACAAAGAGATACTCAAGTACCAAAGAGTAAAGAAAACAATATTACATGGATCAGAGTGCATGTATATTTTCATAATTTTTATTATATTAGAGATGCTACTTGATAAAATAAGTTAAACTATATATCTTGATATAGATTCGTATTTTTTCCATGTGTAGTGTCCTCGTCAGCGTAATGGTATAGATTGCGGTTATTTCATGTTGAAGTTTATGAAAGAAATTATTCTTTTGAATCAAATAGAGATTCCAACCATGGTATGAGTTTCTAACTTATGATTTATTTTAATATTTAACATATTTTATCTAATTAATCAGTTTTAACAAAATCATATAATGTTATATTATGTAGTACTTTGATGAATACAAGTCTTCTACTTACTCGAAAGATCAATTGGACGAAATTAAGGAGGATTGGTGTCAATACATTATTGAGATGAGAATTTTATAAGGTATTGTGACACTTTCATTGATGAGAATTTTGAGTATATATATATATATATATATATATATATATATATATATATATATATATATATATATATATATATATATATATATATATATATATATATATATATATATATATATATATATATATATATATATATATATATATATATATATATATATATATATAAGTTTGAGTTTTGATGAGACACTATGTTGTCATTAGTATGGTAAATTATGTTGCAATGTTGTTGTTGTTATGTGGAAGGTTAGTTATGACGGTATTAGGTTTAAATTCAAATAAAGTTTTGTTTGATTCATGGTATGAATTGGGGAATTTTTAATGGAGGGTTATAACGGATTCTTGATTTTTTTTGTTACATTAGATTGTGTTAATAGATAACAGTTATAAGATTTAAGTATTATATAGCTTGGTTCTGATATGCCTTTGTTGGTTTTGTTTCAGGTAGGTGAATATGTAGAAGATATAGAGATAACAAGTTCATTTAGGATTCTTCATTGTTGTTGTTTTTAGAGAAGATAGTAGAGAAGATAACAACTCTAGAAGATAGTAATATGTACATTTGCATATATATACCAAAATTTAACAGATTTAACTATATATATATATATATATATATATATATATATATATATATATATATATATATATATATATATTATTAGATTAAAGCTGAATATATAAATATGTAAATTTGGTGCATACTTATTGGATTGAAGCTGCAAATTTATGAAATCTGGTGCGAATTTGAAAGATAGTGTTTATTTTAAGTGATTATTTGTATAGAGCGCTTAAAATATAAGTTGTATTTATTAAAAAACTGTGAACATTAGATAGCGTTTTAAACAAAAAAGTGTTGCCTATAGTGGGGAATAGAAAGCGCTTTTAAAGAAAGTGCTTCCTAAAGGGGTGCATTAGAAAGCGCTTCTGAAGTAAAAAGTGCTGCCTAAAAGGGACTTTAGAGAGCGCTTTTAAAGAAGGTGCTGTCTAAAACAGTAAAAAGAGTGAACAAAAATATACATTATACAGCGCTTATAAAAGTGATGTCTAAAGGGGTGCTTTAGAAAGCGCTTATGATGTAAAAAGCGCTGCCTATAGGGGCCTTTAGAGAGTGCTTATTGAATAAAACGCTGCTAAAAGGCTACATTAAGCAGCGCTTTTAAATTGACAAAAAGTGTTGTCTTTACTTACAGTAGTGCAGGAATAGGCAACACTTTAAAGTGTTGTCTATGGATAAAAAAGCGTTGTCTATTCCCTTATATGGCATAATATAGTATTGAATCTGTGATATGTACATATGTATGACCATTTGAACTTTTATTATATGTGTTATAAGCTACGGTTTTGTCGAACTTAGCTGAAGAGGCAGACGCGAAGGATATTGTTCTACAAAATAACATACAAAATTAGGTAGAGGTAGTTTACAACCGTATGAGAATCCATGTACCGGTATAAAATCTACACGAAATAAAGCTTGAACATGGTTTCTATTTTTTAAGGTATCATGCAAGTTTTTATAGTCCTTTGTTTTCCAAATCTATGGTTTCAGTTGACTGGTTTACAAAGACCAAATATGACGCGAATGAAGATGTTCCACTGCAGTTAATGTGTTGTTTGCTTTGCACAACAGGTAGAAGGATTCGTGATTACAACTACTATAAAGTATAAATACTATCCGGTGAACTTCAAATTGTGAGGGATGAAAACTTTGAAATGAAAATGGAGATTGTTACTTTGAAAGAAAAAAACAAGCTCCTCAGTAATAAACTTTAAGGTGGTAAACGTGTCCAGTGAATGTATATAATAACAATGTGGACTTTGTTCCATTTATATGTTTAAGTTACTTCTCATCATAGTGACTACGGTTCCCATGGTTGTTGTGTTTTAATTGATACTTTCAATCCAGGTTTATGAAAAAATTTATTGTGGATGAAATTGTGTGCAAATTATTACTTCAGATATGTTAATTTGGATGAAGTCGTGTGCAACTATGTGTGTGTGATTACTATATTAACATGTCATGTGCCACTAACGAAAATGTCAACTTAATATTATATTAAGATTTTTGCAAGTTACCTTTATGCACTTGTGATAACTTGGGTCACTTCCACATTAATTACCAATTAAGTGATTTGAAAGATTATGTACTGGGCTCTGCTTACACATCATTACTCTACATTTCTCCTTTTATTTTCTTTATATTAGCAACATGGACATGTTTGGGAGCACACAACTACAATGGAGCTAAACACCGAACCCGATTATCTGTTGATTCCTGGCGATTCAAAACACACCGAAATGAAAGTGTTCACTCTTAATAGTATTTCATTTACATTATTATATGCCCATGTACATAATTAATGAACGTTATGGTGTAATGTTTATACATGGATGCTGACAAAGATTCTTCAAACAATCTGACAGTTGGTGAAGATGTAGTTCATAGCTCATTTAAAGCAGATAGAAGCTCAAAAGAAATCACTTTAGGTGATGTTATGGATGTTGTAGAGGTAAATTTTTTTAATAAAAAGATTCTTTTAAAATATAAGAGTTGTGTTGAAACGTATTGTGTTGAACTTTTATGTTAAAGAACTTTGGCTATGATGCAGAAACTAAGTTTCAGAATGGATATCTTGGAGGTTTGTAACAAGGAGATGATGAAAATCTTGGAGTTGTATCACAAAGAAATAATGAAAATAAATCGGTAAGGAACCTATAATATGTGATTATGAAAGGCGTAGCCCAAGGGTCAAAGAAAATGTTGTTCAGAGTAGCTCTAGATATTCCCCTGATGTAGAAGATGGTGGAAATAAAGCAAAGAAGATGGACAGAGGAATGGAAAAGCTCAAGAACTTTGGTACAATCAACTTATCTGACTATGACTCTGAGGAAAGTATGAATTCTAAAAAAAGAATAGTCACCCATAGAAACTACGTACGTAGTGATGCTGATTGCAAGCGGAAAAACACAAGCAATGGGAAACAACCATACATTGATGCAGAGATAAGCCGGGGTGGGAGAAAAGGTGCGAACAACACAAACAAGCCCTTCAATAGTGATTACATGAGAAGGTTTAATGTAAAGGTGACATGCATTCCATCTATATATTTACATGGTTTTACGTTAGTGTTGTTTACACATTTGCTTTTTAATTTACTCTAATAAATTGTTCTAATTAGTTTGACATGCATACCTTATTATAATAAACTGTTCTAATAATTTTTACAATAAAGAAGGAGCCGATGACAAAACCTGCAACTCCTAAGGCTTGAAATCTATCATTCACACCATCACCAAGTGAGGGGTCGAGGCATAAAGGTAATGTTGTTAGCATGTCACAGAAAAAACTTAGAACCACTCCAAAATCAAATAGCATTAATCGACGTTCTCTGGTTGGTAGAACTAAAAGTGTTGTTTCTATTAGAAGGACTAGCGCTTCCAGAAACAATATTGGTTTAACGGTTTCAAAGGTAATCATATTTCATTCAGAAACTGATGAAAGAACAATGTTTATATCCATTGTGTATGATATTCTAAACAACTCATGTATTAAGCAACATTTCAGATGTGTGGGTAAGACCTCCCCTGAGAAGAAATTGGATCAATCTGAAATCAGAGTGTGTGTTTATGTTTTCCAAGATGACTTTGAATCAAGGTATGTGGACATGAATGTTATTAACTTATCATGCAATCTGGTAACAATGAGTAACAACGTTTGTTTTTGTATTTTAGTGATATAATATTCAAGGTTGGTAGTACATAGTACACCAGAGCTGAGTTTGAGTGTATGTGTCCTAGAATATTGGTTTCAAGTGAGGTATATCTCTAAACTATACACATACATACATGTGTGAATCATGTGTGATGGCTAACTGTTTAGTGGTATAAATGAATTCCAACCTTGGAACAGACAATGTTGATGATGGCGTTGAAGGCGATATGGACACAACACTAAAACTTATGCAAAACTTTGTGGTGCCTACCCCCGTCTTTCGCGGTAAATAACATAAACTCTAAATTATTCATGATTCACATCTTACATGAGTCATTACTAATCATTAACACACACATTCTAATGTATGAACAATTGTTGAGGAAATATACAAGTTTTACAAAGATAATTGGATGGTTCGATTTGAACAACTGGGACTGGTATAATGTTTCATCTAATTGTCTCCAACAGTTAGGTGTTGTATGTACTGCCTCCATTTTTACATAAGCCAAATTACCGATTTGTTCCAAACTCAATATATGTTATAGATTTATGTCCCTATTGAAGATCATCGTGGACACTGGTACCTTATGGTCATTTCAATTGATGATCACAAGATCTATCATTTGGACTCACATCTGAATGAGGAAGCGGCTGTAGAAAGAAGGTGCACCATCAGAAACATTGTGAGTATACGTGAATTTTATAATACCAATGTTGAACTATGTAAGTGATATTAAGCTATATTTACTTCAATTTACTATGGATTTGTGCTTAATAAGTTGATTTAAATGGTGTACCAAAGTTCCTTCTCCCTTCACGTCATAACAAACTTTGAATATTGTGATATTGTTGAGGCCAGAGGAATACCCAACCGTGGAACTAGGTATTATAATTCTTCCAATCGATGAACACTTTCCATATACAATTGGTACAATTGGTCTAATTGAACATGTTGTGTTGTATTGGCAGCAACAACTATGCCTTATGGGTCATTGAATAGATGAACATGCAAAATAACTTTACAAGTAACATCCTTGGTAAGGTATGATTATCTATAAATTATAATGTTTGTGTTTACGATGAACTATTACCATTTAATCTTGTTAATTAATTCAAATTTTACTACCAGATGAAGGATGGTGGTCACGATGTGTTTGCTTATGGGAAACCATAATGAGCTTAACAATGAACTCATTAGAAAATCTAAGGAATATTGGAAATTTCAGACAACACCGACTTAGAGGCATTGAGAATTTGCATTGGACGTGGCCATTTTTTGGATAATTGGAAGACAACTATGGACCAGATTTTGTTGATTAATAGTGTATAATATATTTGAACATATCTGGTGGATACTTTCATTAATTTATCATAAACTTATTATATTTATTATATCTCCTATGTTGTAGGTTGTTTTTTGTAATATGAACCACCCTTTGCTGCTCTTTGTTACTTACATTGGTATGCATGTATTTGTTACATCCTTGGATGTTAATATATTGATGTTGGCTTGGAAAACAGCGTGTTATGCGATGCAATTAACGGTGGATGGAACAAATGTTGCGGAGTTTGCCTTTGAAAAAGTGGTTGGATAGGTTGCAGAATTAGTGTTGTGTAAATATGTCTACATTAGTGTTGAGTAATTTATAGAAGAGATTCCTTAATGATTTACACTTTTAGAGCAGTTTGGTGGACCTCTATTTGTTATGTTGACATGCAACATGAATTGAAAAATTATGCTATTATTCTCAATTGCATCATGTTTACAATACCGTGTGTTAATTCTAAAACTCTGATTCTTATAAAAACATAATTCTTATAAACACATGATTCTTATAAAAAATTTGTGAATCACGTGTTTCTAAATATTTATTAATATATTTTTAAGAGACCAATATGGTTTATGTTAATTATTTGATTGTATTATGATAGCAATATTTACGTTTACGCAATTTTGTTTCAAGGTTTGGTTTATGTGAAAGTTGTCTACATGTAATACAAAACGGTTTACACTTATACATTATAGCCACACTAATAAGGAACTTTACACCAACAAATGTGTGCGACAACATAATAGAATTATAAAACAAATGAAAAAGGCACATTGCCAATTACAAAACAACATCCAACATTACATGAACCACTACAAATGTAAATTATCATAAAACTAATTAACAAGGAAAAATGCCAATTACAAAATAACATCTAAAATTATCCAATATCCGTACAAGACAGATCAATAACACCTCTAACATCCCAATTATACTACAAATATCTCATACATATTAATACAGCTGGTCCCAAAATCCTCACACCAACCCTACAAACTTAGCTAAATTAACTACACTTACAAACAATAAACAACTCACAGATACATTGGGAGGCATCGCTTCATCATTTTGGCTTCGCTTCATCACTTCACTAACTTTCAATCTAAAAATTCTAAGTCATTGCTTAAGCGTACATCTTCTGTTGTGACCAGTTGCACCACATATACTACATGTTTGTGTCTGCCTACATCTCCCCTATGTACCAACCATACCTAGTCCACAACCCTTGCTTTTTGAACATGAAGGTTTAAGTATATTTTTCAACTCCTCTGCAACATGTACGTTTTCTGAAACATCTTCATTGTCGTATTTCGATTTAACCCTACTAAGTTCAATAGTCAAATATTCTAATTTTTTTTGTAATCATCAACATCCATATATGACAAGTCAGCAACCTCCTTACTAACATTCACCAAATTAGCATGTCTATCAACCAAATGTGAATCCCAGTAGTGTTAACCATCTTGATAACTTGCACTAATAGAATCCTTCGTAAATAATGACCAACGATTCAACACAAGAGTCTTAGGAAATTCAACAATATCAATATAAACCATCACAACAACAATGTGATCATAGGGAATCTCAATAGATTACTTTCTAAGACATGAGCATCTGAAATTGTTATTTAATGGACAGTGGGATACACACCATCCATGCCTTTCGCATCAATATTTTGTCACTGCGTAAATTGTAAAGGACGCCATATCTTGAGTATCTAATACAAATATTAAGGATGCCTTTTTAAAAATAGATTGTACCATCTCGAATATCTTTTTTGTCCATTGCTTTGAAGCTAACCTCTCAAGCGCCCTAAGACTGGTCTGCAGCACTGCCTGTCCATATTGGGATTAAAAATCAGCTTGAACCTCTCTAAAGCAAAAATATGTCATGCACATATGGAACTGCTTAACAAAATCAGTCATATTCAGCTTCAAGTTTATAAAGTGACCCATATGGCTATGTGTGATATGGTGGGAGAACTGACTTAAGGGTTTTGCGTTTTATCGCAAATTTTGAGGTTAGCAAGAGTCATCACCGACTTTTCTTTTATCCAAAAGGAAAGGTGAAAAAGCACAGGAAAGACCTTTGAGATTGTTTCTTGAGTTCGGGGGGTAGATTATGAAAAAGGAAGGTATTAGCATCCTTTTCATCCATGGTTTTCCATGGGCTCTTAGTTACTTGCTAGATCACTTGCTTTTGTTGTTTGAAATTGTGCTTGGTGTGGTTTTGAAAGTATTTTGTAAAAGAGGCCATTATTTAGGCAATCTTTGTAATGATTCTCGTTCGTAAGAATGTATACAAAGAAGTTTGTATTTTTGAAAATGTTTTCAATTATTTGTAAGATGTTTTTGAAATGTGTGTGTTTTGGAAAATAACAAGGATAGTTGTTTTGAAATGGAGCAAGTAAATAGAAGTAATCTACCTACTCAAATGTCTTTCTTGTTTATTTTCTATTCCTTTGACATTGTTGTCTTACCATTGATTTGGTAAGCAACCCTATCTTTGGATGTAAACGGGACGGGCGTGGGTCGTCGTATAACCATGATTAGCAATGTTGTAAAGTATCTTAGCATTTTTGAGGGACTAAGATCCTTTTGTAAGGCAACTTAGAATAGCGTCATCGAGGGACTATGATCTTATATTTGTTTGTTTTTTCCAAGATACTTCGCATGCGTAATATGACCATTTTTTGCATAAGACAACCAAGTGGAGAAACCCTAAGGGTGCTTGTGTGTAAGTGTGTTATTTTCATGCTTGATTTTGTCTTTGATTAGGGTTTTTCTATTTGATTTGTTTTTATCTTGCCATACAAACCCTAATTACTAGCATGGTATATAAAAGTGGTAAATTGTGTAATTTAAAGATTACTACGCTATTACAATATTTTATGGGAGGGGGGAATACAAATTGTGAATGGGGATTTGCAATAATGTAAACCTAATTTAATCTATTACAACCAAATCGAATTTGTACAAGTATTTGAATAAACAATATATAATATAATTTAAATATGCAATGTTATATGTATGCAAGGAAAATAAATTTGCTTTGTTTTTCATATGCAAAAGAATTTTGACCTAATCCTAATATCTTAAGAAAAGGAAATTATTTCTTAAAAAAAGGGTTAACCCTAATTTCTACTTTAAAAAGAAGATAAAGTTCTCTAAGTATTATTTTTTGTGTATTTTTGTATTAAAAATAATAGATAATATTTTGTGAAATATTTAGTCTTTTCTTATGTTAAAATAAATATTTATAGGTGTGAGGAAAAGAATAAATAATTAACCTAATTCTGTTTTTTATTTACAAGTTTATTAGGGAAAAATAGTTAATACATAACTTAAAAAATATATTTCTTATGAAAAAATAAAATAAAATCAACAAAATATAATATTTATCATTTTTATATTTTTTTATGATTTTTAATATTTAAGAAAAATATATTTAATGAAATAAAATAACATAAAATAAATAAATGAAAATAGTTGGGCCAGGGGTGCCCTGAGTAATCAGGAGATAACATGTTAGAAAAAAAACACAAGGCCCAAATGTTGAAGCCCACGCTGCAAACACCCAAAAAATGGATGAAAAAATGTGAAAAAATGCAAAAAGGCAGCGCCAAGGCTCGAACCTATGACCTTAAGCATTTTAGCACGCTTTCTTACCACTGGGGTGGCTGTACATCCGTTAGTTTAAATGAAACAAGAAAAACATAACATATAAAGCCTCCTTGCCCTCTACTTCATCTTCTTCCTCAAGTTAGCCAGAACCTCTGTATCTTTCTCATTTCTCCATGAAAATGGAAACTTCTAACATAAAAATGATAGTACTCTTTCCCATAATTTCAACCATGTAAATCATAAACTAACAATCAAAGATCAAAGCGAATTTTAATGGCCCTAATTTCAACCCTAATTTTTTACAGAAATTTGAACTCTAAAATTCTCTATACATAATGAACAGAAATGAAATATACGCACATGGTTGGCTTTAGCACAATAATATCTACATTTTCCTTTCACAAATCATGGCCAATGGATGCCTGTATGAAGAGATAAAAGTTGGAGTTCTTACCTCTTTTAGCTGAGAACGTGAATGGAGTTTGAGTAAGATTTATGAAGACCTGAAGATTTCTTTAGCTTGCCTGAACCTCCCTGAGTGTGTTCCAATCCTTGTCTTGCTTGGAAAGTGCCTGAATCTCTCTATCCAAGTCAACCTCCAAGCTTAAAAAACAAAAATGGAAGATGAAGAAGGAGGAGTTACAGTGAAGGGATGATGGTCTGGAACACTTAGATATGAGGTAGGTAAGGTGTTTGAGTGATTAAAACTTGAAACGCACGAGTAAATTTGTGGATTTCTATGCTTGGTTTCAAACTGCAAGTTTTGACATTTTTTTGGTGATAGGGAGTTTTAGAGAGTTTCTGGCCTTGAGCAATCCTCCTCTAAGTTGTAATGTGTTTGTGTTTACCGTGGGAATTGGTAAACAACCGCTGATCTTCCAAAAGGTTACTTATTTGGTGACTCGCAGGATCGATCAGATTGATCCTAAGACATGGTTGATTTTGGGGGTTTTGGATAAGTTTAATAATGGTTAAATGACAAGAAAATGAAGACGCTTTATGTAAATTGCATGAAGAAAACTTGATAGAATAAAGGAAAGCTTTAAATAAAGGGCTTCGACTGGAAAAGTAAATGAAGAGGCAGTAAAGTTCTGGAAAATAAATGACTTTGATTAATTAAAGTGGTGTTTCACACATACATTCTCAACAATTCTTTCGCTCACACTGGGTACTTGAATCTATATGAGTGACTTGTATATAATTGTGAACACACGCGAAAAACTGCGTGAACTACTAATATTTATACTAAACACATCTCAAGTAACCGTCGGGCAGTTACGCTGCTTCGAGATGACTCCACTTGGCACGCTCACAGCGTTCGACGCTCCAGATCTTGGCACGTTGCACTTGGTAACCACTGGGAACCGTTTTCCCTCCAAACATTTGAATCTCAAACCGTTCCACTCTGAGCGTCGAATACCTCCGTCGAGAAGCACCTTCGACGTCGAAGGCAACAAGATTCCTACTTAGAAGAAATTCTCTAAGTATCTTGCCATCTTCTGATGGACATTTCGACAGAACCAGCTGGTCGAAACCATCCTTCATGCTTAATGGCTTATATTAATAAAAACAAGGGTGTCGAATTTAGGAGCCAACAAATTTCCCCCCAAGAATGCCTTATTTCGACGCTGAAAAGAAAAAGGCATTCTTTGAGATTCCATTCAACACCTGTCTTTCATCCTTAGCCACCAATTAACCCTGTGCGCTTTTTGTCTTCTACCAACCAACTGACAATCCCAAGAAAAAACCATCATTCCATCTGTACCTAAGACGTCACCTCAGTACGGCGTTTAGCGTGCCCAATGTCTTTTCACAAATTGTCATCATGACAATTTCCCAAAAACGAGGGCGCACGCTGCACCTTTTCGTTTCTGCAGAACGGCTATGTCAGCGAGGGAGCGCCACGTGTCCCACTATCTTCTGCAACATTAAATGGCCTCGAATTTTGTGATTTCCCAACCACTATAAATAGCGCTAGGTACCTATTGTGGGACTTTTTCACGCTATCTGCATTCAAAACCTCATTGTTGAACATAAAATCTCTGCAAACTTGCAAACACTTTGTTCTTCACTCCACCTTCAACCTTAACTCAAAAATGGCTTCAGGTTCCTCTAACGCTCCTAGTTCTAACATCCCTTCCAGAAATGCTAAACCAAAAATCTTCACAACTGTTCCAACAGTTACCTCTACAGGCCAGCGAAGGGTTCCTGAACCCCTGGAAACTGCTGAGCGTGAAGCTTATTCACACCAACTAATGATTCCGGTTGGATACTCCAACCAAATCTTCGCCATGTCTGGCCCGTTATCCACATGCATTGATGAATCCATGAAGATGGAGAACTTCTTTCTAGTGCTTGAGGCGCTCAAACCTGTTGGGTGCTCTAAAAAAGCTGCCGATGACAACGAAGATCCCGCTAAGGAGAAGATAGATCTTCGCTTCTTCAATAGGGGTGTTAGGGATTTTAGGTCTAGCCCTAGCCTCACACCTGACTACAGCGCTTGGCTAGAGAAGATGGAAAAAAGCCAGGCTTCGATCTGGAAGAACCTGGGGATATACGACCTAGTCATGCTGTCGAAGACGGGTCTCAACTACTCCCCTGAGATGCTGATAGCCTCTTTGCTTTTCTGGGATTATACTCATTTTACTTTCCACCTTCCTTGTGGAATGCTAACACCCACGCTTTTCGACGTGGCGGCCATCACCGACCTTCGACCCACTGGGGATTATTTCGACCCAGAGGAAATGTCGGAGGATCAGATTGGATTTTCAGCTACGAAACCCACCTATACCACCTATATCAACCATTACTATGATAGGTCGACAGCCAATGTGACGGATGTAGGGCATATTGCGTTTCTAGCCCTTTGGCTGTCACGCTTTGTGTTATGTACAAAGTCTCTACAGGTGACAAAGAAGATGGTCACCCTCGCCACCCAGCTTCACCATGGCCAAAATATTTGTTTGGCAGAATTAATCTTGGCGAATCTGTACGAGTCGATCAGCAGTGGAGCGACTCTGTTAAAGGTCATCGAAAATAGAGCCAGTCTGTTGCTTGCAGGACCCTTTTGGCTACTTCAACTGTGGCTCAATGCCACTTTCGAGTCTTTCTTACCTCAGAAAACTCAAATAAATGAGCAAGCTCCTGAGATAGCAAATAGGCGTATCGAAGGCACCAGATTGGCTTTACTGACCCCGACTGAAGATGGGCTGGAGCTTCAACAGACTTTTGCAAACTTCGTCTTGATGTTTGCAAAAAGAAAAGAATTCACTTCGACCATGGCTCCTTTCGCTCGTCGAAAGGTTGGTCCAGAATGGTTCACCAGGCCCCATCCCAAGTCGTCAGGTGACCCTCATGTCGAAGAACACACAATAATGTGGGAAGCATTTCTCACACCCAGAATAATGCCACTGCGCTTTAAGAGCTCCAAGACTCACCTGAGCTTGATCGCTTACCAACCAAACTTGGTCTCTCGACAGTTTGGTATCATTCAATCACTTCCTTCTCCTATTTTTCCTAAGGAGAAGTCCATGTTATATTTTTGCAACGACTATACTGAGGATGCTGCCACCAAGCATATTGGCAGGTATGCTGGTCGAACAGTCCTTTCACTGTTCGACTATCAACTTAACTTTCTCTGTTCACCATCCTTCGAAGACTGGTGGAAGAGTTACTATGCTGAAGAGTTCTTCGACGAGAAATATTTTGTGGACGAACTTCAGAAGTCTTTCGTTCTAGTCCTTGACAAAATAAAGAAATGTACGTTCACTCTTCAAATTATTTTGTCTTTCCATTTCGACTGGTAACTTGTTAATTATAACTTGTCTTCTTTCAGTTGTTCGAAAGCTTGCAGCAAAGAAAGCCGCAGAAGGCCAAAAGGGAGGAGGTCCCTTGACAAAACCTCCAGCACCGGCGAAAACTACAACAAGCCATCAGGGGGAAGGTCCTTCGATAAAATCTTCAGCACCGGTAACCAAACTTTTATTATTTCCTTCTGGTTTTAACATTCTGATTTTCGATGTAGCATTCTAAATCGAACTCCAATTGGTTTTCAGGCACCTTCACCCAAGAAACGACCTGCACTGACGGTCGAATCTGGGAGTGACGAAGAGGACGAATCTCCCCCCGCTCCTCTTAAACGGAGAAAACTGAAGAAAGATGCTCCTTCTCCTGAGTCTCGACCCACGATCAGAATAAAGGTTGCTGGGAGAAGACCCAGGCCACCTCCAGTAATTATCGAAGAGCCAACGGAGGAGGAGCTAAATGTTTTGCTCAATAAACCCGTCGAAAGTGATAATTCCAGCCCTGGGGATGAAGTTCCTCTGCAGGTAGTTTCTCTGACCATTTTTAACTCAGGTGTCGATACTCACGTTCGATTGTGTCTCTTTTTAAACCAGAAGATTCTTCCTCTTCTATTTTCAGGAGACCACTGAAAGTTCAGCACCAAAGACTTCAGAGACACTAGACTCTGCTGAACACAGTAGGCCACAAGAAGAAAAATTGGTAAACGATGAAGCCAATGCCGAAACAGAGGAACAACAACCAAAAGAAATTCAAGTGGTCGATCTGTCAGAGGAACAACATGACGAAGGGGATCATGCTGACGCTGGCACTGCTGAACTACAGGTCGAAGAGAGTCATGTCGATGCAAACGCTACTCAACAACTTCAACCTCAAGCCAACACTGCTGTAAGGGTTACCACCTCGACAAAGCCTAAGTCCAAAGAAGACTTAGCACTCTTGAAGCAAACTGATCCCATTGGCTACTTGAATGCCATTATCGAGAGTAGGGGAAGTTCATCTGACCTTAGTCAGGATGCTTCTACTCAATCGGGGAAGTCCACTTCGACTTCTCCTCTCGATGAGGCTTTGATGAAGGTCAAGGCTCAGTTATTCAAGAAAGATTTGATGAAGGCTTTGGAGGGGGACCCTACTGCTCCGTCGTTTTTGGGAGCTGTTTTGAATGCAGTCGAATTGCTTGCTGTGACTCCAGAGGTTTCGAGCTTTATCATGGAGTTATACTCCATTGTTGATCAAGTCTCAGCAGACTATCGACGTCAGAGGGGCTTCAACAGCCAGCTCGAAGCGTTACATGGCAAAAGTTCTTCTGCCTGGACTGCAGTAGCTGAGACGACTTCTCGAATTGCAGAGCTGTCGAAGCAAAAGGCATCCAAGCAAGAAGAAATTGACGCCATAGATCGAGACAATGCCTCCATAAAGGCGCAAATCGAAGAGCTGGAGGCTAAGATGAACGCTAATACTAAGCGCAAGGAGGAGCTTCTCTCGACTGTTTCAGACACAGAGAGCCAAGCTGAAGTTACACGAGGCCTAGAGTTTGCTGAGAAAGCCCAAGCCTTCGATGACCAAATTTCCAAGCTTGCCCAGGCGAATGGCTTGTGCAACAAAAGACTGGAGTTGCAGCAGGCCAAGTACCTTCGACTCAGAGATTCTATCCCCTTCTAAATTACTCAGCTATTTAACCATGTATTGTAATATGTATTTGACAATGTAGCCATTTTGGCTAATTCTTATAAAATTTTCCATCTTGGCTATTTATGGTTAATTTAGTCATTACTTGCTATTTATTTTGATCTCTTGGAGCATGGGTTTATACTTTTTCAAATATTTTCCGTTTACTCTCAAGAGCCTTTTATCTTCACCTAACTCTTCGACTTCATAAGCTCCACCAGAAAAAGTTTGGATAATTCTGAATGGTCCTTCCCATTTGGGTGACCATTTTCCCATGCTTCGATCCCTTCGATCCATGGGGAGAATCACCTTCCAAACTAATTCTCCAGGCGAGAATGCCTTAGGTTTCACTTTTTTATTGTAAGAGTCTTCTACTCTTTTCTTCTGAATCCTTAGTAGGTCGAGAGCGCGCAGTCTTTCTTTGTCTAAATCTACTAGTTCGTCTAACATCATATCCCAATAAACTTCAGAGGGGATATCATGGTGTCTCTGAACCCTTGCAGATTGAAGACAAATTTCCGCTGGCAACACTGCGTCATGACCAAAAGTTAGCCGATACGGTGTTGTACCTATGGCTTCTTTTGGGGACGTTCGACATGCCCACAAGATCTGGTCTAACATCTTATGCCAGTTTTTTGGCTTCTTCCCTACATGCTTTTTTATCAAGCCAATCACTATTTTATTTGCTGCTTCGACTTGACCGTTTGCCTGTGCATAATAAGGTGTTGACGTTAGGAGTCTAAAGCCTGTTTCTTGAGCGAATTCCTGCATCCTTCGACCGGTGAAAACTGATCCTTGATCAGTCGTTATAGTTTCAGGGATTCCAAATCTAAAGATAATGTTCTTTTGAATAAATTCAATGACATTTTCTTGGTCTACATTGACTAAAGGAATAGCTTCGATCCACTTAGTGAAATAATCAATGCCTACCAATATATACTTCTGGCTCTTTGATGATGCTGGTCGAATCTCTCCAATAAGGTCCAACGCCCATCCTCTAAAGGGCCAAGGTTTCACTATTGAGTGAAGTTCGCTTGCTGGTACATGCTGGATGCCTGTATGGACTTGACATTCTTGGCAACCCTTGGCGAACTCAACATAATCTTTCAAGATGGTGGGCCAGTATAGTCCTTGTCGAAACAACAACCATTTCATCTTATGGCCTACTTGGTGAGCCCCACATGCTCCAGCGTGCGTAGTCGAAAGGGCTATGTACGCTTCAGTTTCACTTAAGCACTTTAGCAATACCCCTTCAGGCGTCTTTTTAAATAACTCATTACCCATGAGTACGTAACTCAACGCCCTATATTTTATTTTTCGTTCTGTCAAAGCTGCTGGATTTTGTAGATAATCCACAATGGGTTTCCTCCAATCTTGCTCTGACAAATTGTCTATGAACGAAATTTCGAAGTTTCTTTGATCAGTATACCCTAGTCTTGTCGATTTCAAATCTGTTGGTGACAGACAAGTTGCTTTTATCTTTTCTCGAACTTCGATTGCTCTTTGTAATCTCGTTTTTGAAATTTTGTACCCAGATGCAATTTGTGCCAAATCGTTGGCTATTTGATTTTCCAATCTGGGTATGTGTCGAATGTTGACCATTTCGAATTTTTTCAATAAACGATTTGCTATCACAAAGTACATAATGATATTTTCTCTTATGCACTTATATTCTTTTGTGACTTGCTTAATGACTAACTCTGAGTCTCCCATTATTTCGACTCGAGTTGCCCCCAATTCCAAAAATATCTCAAGGCCAGTAATTAGAGCTTTGTACTCAGCCTCATTGTTCGAACAAGTACCTGATATCTTGTACTTGAATGTTGTTGGAATTTTTTCTGGAGAAATAATCAAGACCCCTACTCCTGTTCCATCTTTATGGCTGGAACCATCGAAGTAGAGTTTCCAAGGCTCTATCTCCACATAATTTATACTCTCAACCTGAATTGAGTGGTCGACTATAAAGTCTGCTACTACTTGTCCTTTCACTGCCTTAAGAGGCATAAAGGTCAAAGAGTATTCAGTTAATGCTAGCGCCCACTTGCCAATTCGGCTGTGCAGGATGGGTTTCGACAACATGTACTTGAAAACATCAAAATGAGACGAAACATACACATCAACTGGTTTTATATATTGTTTGAGCTTTGTACAAGAGAAATAAAGACATAGACATAATTTTTCAACTTCTCTATATCTAGTTTCTGCATCGTTCAAAACTCTACTAAGATAGTAAATGGGTCTTTCGACTCCATTTTCATCTTCTTGGGCTAACATGCTTCCCAAAGTTTTGTCGGATGCAGCTATGTACAATCTCATACTCCTGTTGCTGCAAGGAGGCACCAAAATAGGTGGCTTTGTGAGATACCCTTTGATTTTGTCGAAGGATTCTTGTTGCTCTTGCCCTCATTCGAATCTTTCTTTATTCAATCGAAGTAAGGGTGAAAAGGCTTGAGCTTTCCCACTTAGGTTAGATATGAATCTCCTTAAGAAATTTATCTTGCCTAGCAGAGATTGCAGTTCCTTTTTGTTCGCTGGCGCTTTCGCTTCCAGAATTGCCTTCGTCTTGTTCTGGTTGATTTCGATTCCTTTCTTGTGGACGACGAAGCCCAAGAAATCTCCAACTTTTACACAGAATGCACACTTCAAAGGGTTCATTTTCAAACCATGTTCTCTCATTCTTTCGAATGATTGTCGAAGGTGGTCTATATGGTTCTTCCTGGAAACAGATTTTACAACAATGTCATCAATATATACTTGCATAAAAGTGTTAATAAAATCATGGAAGATAGAGTTCATCGCTCGCTGATATGTTGCCCCAGTGTTCTTTAGGCCAAAAGGCATCACTACCCACTCGTAAGTGCCTAAAGCCCCAGGGCATCGAAAAGCAGTTTTCGACACATCTTCTTCAGCAATGAATATTTGATTATATCCTGAATAACCATCGAGCATACTCAGGTACTCATAGCCAGCGGCAAAATCGACTAGCATTTCCGCCACAGGCATAGGATATTCATCTTTGGGTGTAGCAGCATTCAAATCTCTGAAATCTATGCACACCCTCAATGTACCATTTTTCTTAATCACTGGCACAATGTTTGCAATCCATTCGACATACCTCGTAGCTCGTATGAATTTGCACTTCAGCAGTCTTTTGACTTCCGTTTTGATCTTCGACAATATTTCTGGAGCAAAGCGTCTTGGACTTTGTTTGACTGGCTTCTTCCCAGGTTTGATTGGAAACTGAAGTTCTACCAATCCTCTGTCGAGACCAGGCATCTCGTCGTAATCCCATGCAAAACAGTCCTTGAACTCCTTTAACAAATGGGTTACTTCCAACCTGAGTTCTGGGTCTATTTTTGCGCTAATGTAAGTTGGCTTTTTCTCTAACCCTTCGCCCAAGTTGATTTCTTCTAAAGGATCCTGCGCTAGCATCTTGATGTTGTTCGCTAAGGGGTCCTTTTCGAATCCCAAAGGCTCATCGTCGTAGATGGCGTCGAGCCTTTGTTCCTGCATTCCTTCTGGCATGATATCAGGAGGTTCTGGATCAAAATCCTTTCCAGGACCTGCAGAAGGTAATTCTTGATCATTGGCCTGTGTGGCCATATATTTTACTTCGGCTTCGAAAGCCGTTATCATCCTTGTTTCGGCTACGTAAGCCGAAATTCGCTGCAATGATTGTGACTCAGTCATTGTCACTAAATTCACTTCCCCAACCAGTTGGTTGGATATCAGTTAGCCCACTAAAGTCAATATGGGACAAGTCTTCTCTGTCCCATTGAAAACCATGCTCAGGGTGCAGGTATAAGGAACAAAAAGTATTTGGCGCTGGCGCCAAGTCGAAGTCAGGTGTTGGGCATGGCCCAATGTGAGCCAGATTTTTGTCGAAGTCTGCCAGCCCTAGGTGATTAATTCGCCCAGGTAATAGCTTTGATCCGCTTCTATGTTTTCGACCATTCCATCAGGACGCCATAGTAGCAACCTCTGGTGCATTGATGATGGTACAACTCCAACACCATGTATCCATTCACGGCCCAACAAAAGATTATAGTTAGGTTTGGCCGATATGACCATAAACATAGTTGGTCGAAGGATAGATCCCACCTTGATGTCCAGTTGGATCACACCCATAGTGGTCCCTATGCCGCCTTCATAATTCGACAGGACCATGTTGTGAGGCTTGATGTTCTCATCGCTTTTGCCTATTTTTCTCAGCATAAAGTGAGGGATGATGTTGATGGTTGCCCCACAGTCCACCAAGATCTTATTTACTGTGGTTTCTTCGAGTTTAACCCTTATAAATAAAGGCTTAAGGTGATTTTTCATCGCCTCTGTAGGAGGTTCGAAGAACCCATTCTGCTCTTCAGTAGCGCCATTATCCATGACGAAGTAGCACACTGGCCTATGCTTGGCCATTTCTTGTTCAACTTCCCAATCGCTTGTTTCGACCTCCACCTGGCGATTGAATTCTCTTGGAAAAACTGAGACTATGTTCACCATGATATCCAAAGTGTCATCAGACTCAGAGCCATCTTCGTTATCAACTTCACCCTGGTTAGGCCAGACTAGCCTATTGGTCACTGGTTGTCTTTCCAGAGGCTTCCTCTGCTTTCTCTGAGGAACATTCGAACTCGATTCTGCCTTTGGTTCATTAGCAGCTTCCCTCTCAGCTTTTCGTCGCCTCTGGTATCTCCTCCATTGAGATCGAGACATGGGATTCTTCCCTTTGTAGTTGCTTGATACCTAGGTCACTTTAGGGGTAGCAACCTGAGGTTCTTTCTTATGTGTAAAAGATGAACCTCTTGGCACTTCGAAGGAGTGCCATCTTTCCTCGCTTGGCCTCTTTCGACCAGATGTTTTGTACCATGTATCAACTGGCACATTAGTTGGAGGCCTGAAAGTCAGTGGCCTCTTTTCTTGATTTGAACCCTTTTGGTGGGTTCTTCTGGGGTCATGTCGAGTATCAACACTTTCCCTTTTTCTATTTGCTGCTCTTACACCTTGAATATGTTCAGCAGCTTTTTTGTCGAAGATCGAGCTGCATCGAGGACACAGCATCACTTCTGACTTCTTCTTCTGGCACCTTTGCAGGAAATCTGCTAGATTTTCATTTTCCTGAGGGAAAGCAGTTTTGTTGGCTTGTTCTTGCATAATGGCCTCCTATGATGCTTTTGGTTCAGAGACTTCGACCATGTTGACATTCATGGTGTCTTTGGTGGCAAGAGTCAACTGCTTCATCTGAATCTCCAAGTCCTCTGTCTGGCCTTGAACTGCAGCCAAGTAAGAACTGGGTTTTGCTCCAAATTTTTGGGCTCCGACTGTCTCCAGCTTTGGGCTTTCGACCGCTTTTTGGACCGCTTCAATTGTCTTTCTGGATAGATTCCCAGAAAAACTGCCAAAGATTGGCATGTTGACATGATCCTTTGTGACTTTGACCATAGTGATTCCTGGCCTCTTCGCCTGGCTTCCGGATGCCTCGATCACGTTCACCTCTGAAGGTTCAGCATAATGGGCTTCAGCCTGCAACGGGTTGGAGTCCACAGTCATGGGGGTCTTGTCAGCAAACTTCAACCTCCCTTCTTCGATAGCGTCTTGCACGAGATTCCTGAAAAGAAAACATTGAGATGTTTTATGGCCCAGAAAATTATGATATTTACAAAAGCCTCTTTTCTTTCTTTGATCAAGAGGAGGCACTTTTACCCCTGGGGGTACTATCATTTGGCCATCTTTTACAAGTAAGTCAAAGATTTCATCACATTTTGTAATATCAAAACTATAAGTCTTTTTGGGGAACCTATCGTTGGTCCTTTCCGGACCAGTGGAATTTTTTCCACTTGAGGGGACTAACAGTTTGCAAGAGTATGGTGGCCCTTGTTTCAGTTCCGCTAAATCGACCTCGCTTTCTTCGACGGTTACAGTTTCGTTGAAGGTTTCTGGATCTTCATCATCCATTTCGACATACGCTATCCTCTCTCTTTTATGAGTTTTTGTCGCCTTGGCTTTTTCAGCTTTAAGGCGTTCTACCTGTCGAACTCTATCGGCCAATTGGGCCATGTCTCTCAGGTATTGAGTGTCTAATTTCTTCCTAATGGAATAATCTAAGCCGCCTGCGGCTATTTAGACTAACTCATGTTCTGGCACTTGCGTAAAGCATCTTGCTTTGAGCAACCTAAACCTATTCAGATATTCATCTATAGGTTCAGTGAAACATCTCTTTACACTGGCCAATTCTTTCAGGCTTATCTTGGTTTGTCCCATGTAGAATTGCTCATGGAACAATCTCTCCAACTGGGTCCAATGATGGATCGAATTGGGGGGGAGAGTTGTAAACCAAGTAAACGCGTTCTTTGTTAAAGAACTTGGGAAGTACTTAATCCTCAGGTTTTCGTTGTTTGAAATATCTTCTGCTTCGATCAAGTATCTCGCCACATGTTTGACAGTAGATTCTGTCGTGTCCCCTGAGAATTTAGTGAACTTAGGGACTTTACATCTAGGAGGTAAGTCTGTTTGTAACACATATTCTGACAGTGGGGATGTGAAGTTGGGCCTACGAAAGCCCATATTCATCCCATTTTGCGTCATGATTCTTTCGATCATGGCTGCCAGATTATTTTCCAAACCCATATTCTGGTATTGGATATGCTGAACTACTTCGTCAGCATTTTGGTTTCTGTTGACTATCCTTACCTCTGGGGCTATGACCCTAGGTTCTTCGACCACGGGTTGCTCCAATCGTGCCCTAAGGTTTTCTTCGACAGGCTGCTGGACTTGGTTAATAGTGGTTTCTTCCTCTAGAAGTATACCTTGGTTTCCCCTTATTTGCGCCCTTTGGGGTTGTCGAATAGGTTGGGGTACCCCAAAGAAATCAGCCAGACGCGTCATTTGCGCTGTCATCTGCTGATTCGATTGGGTGGTATTTTGTATCAGAGGGTTCAGCACTGTACTTAAAGTTTGTGCCAACATTTGAACCATATCATGGTTGCTTTCGTCCATTTGCTGCCTCAAGACTGCTGTCGAGGCATTCGTAAGGCCATGCGCTACTTGGGACGTTCCTTCTAAGAGTTGGGTCCTATTTCTGTTCGCCATACCAACTCCAAAATCTTGGAGTGGCGAAGAGGCACTCACTAAAGGGTCTGAAAAAGTGGACGCAGCGTTCGTCAGGCTAGCCAATTCAGACGTTGGCATGCCATAGAGTGGTTCTCGATTTGGACCGCCTGTCATAAATCCTGGGGGAACATAAGGCCTTGTTCCTGGATTTCCCCTTGGTGGGGGAGTTCCTAAAGGCACTCTGGGGCCAGTGAACGGAGGTAATGGCCCCGTTGTTGTGACTGTTACTGCTGGTGTTGAACCAGCGGTTAGCGCTTCACTTACGGTTGGGATAACCGTTGTTCCCACATTCGTTTGTGGGATTTCGTTATTGTTTGGAGGATTCGCCATCGCTTCTCTTCTTCTGGCAGTATTGGTATTGTTAGTGTATATTCTACCACTTCTCAATAACATGCAATACTTCTCGAAAAAGATGATATTCTGTATAAAAAGGTTAAACTTCAAAATCAACACAAGGTCCCACCGGGTGTGCCAATTTGTTTACCGTGGGAATTGGTAAACAACCGCTGATCTTCCAAAAGGTTACTTATTTGGTGACTCGCAGGATCGATCAGATTGATCCTAAGACATTGTTGATTTTGGGGGTTTTGACTAAGTTTAATAATGGTTAAATGACAAGAAAATGAAGACGCTTTATGTAAATTGCATGAAGAAAACTTGATAGAATAAAGGAAAGCTTTAAATAAAGGGCTTCGACTGGAAAAGTAAATGAAGAGGCAGTAAAGTTCTGGAAAATAAATGACTTTGATTAATTAAAGTGGTGTTTCACACATACATTCTCAACAATTCTTTCGCTCACACTGGGTACTTGAATCTATATGAGTGACTTGTATATAATTGTGAACACACGCGAAAAACTGCGTGAACTACTAATATTTATACTAAACACATCTCAAGTAACCGTCGGGCAGTTACGCTGCTTCGAGATGACTCCACTTGGCACGCTCACAGCGTTCGACGCTCCAGATCTTGACACGTTGCACTTGGTAACCGCTGGGAACCATTTTCCCTCCAAACATTTGAATCTCAAACCGTTCCACTCTGAGCGTCGAATACCTCCGTCGAGAAGCACCTTCGACTTCGAAGGCAACAAGATTCCTACTTAGAAGAAATTCTCTAAGTATCTTGCCATCTTCTGATGGGCATTTCGACAGAACCAGCTGGTCAAAACCATCCTTCATGCTTAATGGCTTATATTAATAAAAACAAGGGTGTCGAATTTAGGAGCCAACAGTTTGTGTATAAGTATATAGAAAGTTTTTAGTCAGCTCCACAACAGATTTTTGAGTTATAGGCTTTTTGCACTTTTCTTGCTTTTGAAGCAAAGTGAGGAGACAAGTCTCTACATTCTTGTACAAGCCTGCTTGGAGTTGGTACAAATCCTAGACAACTCGATCTTGGTTTATAGGACTTGTGTGTGCAGAGAAAACAGGTCCAATGCTCAAGAAGTGAAAAGTTGCAAAAGTTATGCTTTTCTAAAATGGCAATGGCAACTTTGTTCCATTTATGGAATTAAACCATGGACAAAGACTCTTGTGCTTGGATTAAGGCTTTATCATCTGTGTAAGCATTAAATTATGAATTGAGAAACAATTTTGAGACCTGTAAAGCAAGGATTAGGCAACATAGGTTCAAATTTGAATTTTGTTCTTCATGAAATGGCTTGAAATCAAAGTGAGAAATTGCCAACTTCCTCTCTTCGATTCTCCCTACTCAACAATGATCTCAAATAGTTCTTAGACATTTTGGAAAGCTTGAAATGTGCTCTATAACTCATCTTTGAAATGAATTTCAAGATTCCTCTTGGAACTAGGTGAAAAAGTTCCATGAAGTTAGGTAAAAAACATGCCTAAATTAGGGCAAAATTTCACTAAGTTATTTTAGTTCATGAGCATGTATTCACAAAATTATATCTTGATATCCAAGCATATTTAGGAGAAAATGTGTGAAGAAAAGTTGTAGACTTCATGGAGATCTACATCTTTCATGTTGGGAACTTTCTTTGAATCATCTTGTATCGTGGTGGAAAATTTGCTTAAAGTTTGAGAAAAAATAAGAAATTTTCTATACTTAGAAAAATTTCAAAGTTAAGAAATTTTCAAATTTCAAAACCAAATCTTCAATCTTTGATTTATTGATGAAAAAGTTTCACATTTTGACATGTTTTGATGAATTGTGATCCTTGGCACTTGATTTTGACCAAAAAGTCAAAGTTTGACTTTTCAGTATATAGTTGACTTTTTGATCAGTTGACTGCAAATTTCATCTATCAATCCAATGAAATTGCAATGTTTTGAACCATGTCATTAGGTCAAGATGATACAATTTAATCCTTTAAATCATGATTCAAATCAATTGGTCATTTTTCAGGTCAAAAATTAGAAATTGCCCTTTCTCAGTCAAAACCCTAATTTTGACCATTTTGCCCTTTTGATGATTTGATCAAATTTCTTGAGGAAATATGGTCCAAACTTGATCAAATTATACATATGAGTCTAAAATGTTGTTGTGGATCAAAAAATATGAAGTTTGAATGTAAATTGGCCATGGTTGTCTTTTCCCCAATACAGCTGATTTTTAGGTAAACTATCCAATTGACTAATCAAAAATGTGGTTCAAGGCTTGAAACTTGTCATGAGTAATCTTAGGGGTCCATAATGATGTTTGAAATTCATATGAAGCATTGATAGTCCAAAAATATTTGTACAATCTCAAACCCTAATTTTGGGTGATCAGTGCATGATGAGAGGTCTTGAGCTGGTCAAACCCTAATCCAGCCTTGAGTCAAAGAGATCTTACGAGAATAATCTTGATAAATGAGAGGGAAAATTTTGGGGTGCAACAGCTGCCCCTATTCAATCTTCTTAAACCTGAAGAGTTAGATTGGCGAGTTTTGTCGTTCGTGACTCGAAGGTGAAATAATGATTGGACACTAGAGTGCCCATAAATTTGCACTCGATGATATGATGATAGAAGGAATGGGCTTACAGATGCCATTTGGAGAGGTGATAGAATCTTGTTGGAGATGGGCTTGTAGATGTCATCCAAGAATGTTTGTTGAATTGTAAGTTATAAGCTGAAAGAATGAGTATCAGAACGGAGTCCGTGTCTGGAGCGTATCCGAACTGTATCTGAAAGTTGATTTTGACTAAGTACCAGAATGGCATCCGTGTCTGGTGCGTATCTGAACTACATCAAGCAAGTCGAATCTGAATGGGTGTCAGAATGGCATCCGTGTCTGGAGCGTATCTGAATTGTATCTGAAGACTGAATCTGAATGAGTATCAGAATGGAATCTGTGTTTGGAGCATATCTATATTGTATCTGAAGTATGAACCTGAATGAATATCAGAATGGCATCCGTGTCAGGAGCGTATTTGTCCTGTATCTAAAGTCTGAATCTGAATCAGTATCAGAATGGCATCTATGTCTGGAGCGTATCTGTACTGTTCCGAAGTCTGAATCTGAATGAATATCAGAATGACATCCGTGTCTGGAGCGTATCTGTACTGTATCTGAAGTCTGAATCTGAATGAGTATCAGAATGGCATCCGTGTTTGGAGCGTATCTGTACTGTATCTGAAGTCTGAATCTGAATGAGTATCAGAATGGCATCTGTGTCTTGAGCGTATCTGTACTCTATCAAGGTTGTATGTTGTTAATGGTAGTTGTTAATCTTATCCTGAAAAGGGTAAAATGTTAGCTGAAACACAATGTTATATTGCATGAAATGTATGATGCAATGTATTTTGTTTATCAATGTTTATGATATATGGATGCAATGTATGCACATGTGAGCTGTTTTATTGTATTGGTGTTTGACTGAGGAAAATAAATCCCTGAATGTTGTTGGGGATATGTTAATTTTCATGTCTTGAAGTTGAAGTACTGATGAACTCTTGTTGAGAGAAGTAAATTTCGTTGCAAGGGCAATGTCGTGTACTGCTTGTAAGATTCGCTTGGGGAATCCTGAGAAATTTGACTATTTCTACTGGGGATTAATAACTTGAAATTTTGTTCTGCTGGGGATTTAAATGACGTACTATGGGGATTTCTTGGGTAATAGTCTAAAGGTATTTCCCTATCCATTCGAACCATCAGTAATTGTCTCTCTCATTTTGTTTATTTGTAAACAGTAATCATGTTCAAATGCATATGTTCATCAATGAATCATTGGACGTTTTTTGCAAACAAAACATAAGCGTAAAGAATAGACAAATAGTTTTTTTTTTGCATTTTTAAAGGGATATCTTTGTATTGATTTTGAATAAAATATTTGTACAAAGGAGACAAACATTCTAGTAAGAGAATGTTGTCGTAAAACAAGAAAACTTTGATACAAAGAAAGATGACTATGTGTGATAATCCCATGGGGTTCCCATCCTGCTATAGCCTTCATATCTCTGAATATCTCGTCTATTTATTGCTTCGTCCGAAGATGATTGAATTGATCAGAAACTCTGAATTTGTCAGTGGAAGTCAAAGGTTGTCCGTAAAGTGATCCGACGGGACATAGTCATACGCTTTAATTCCCTACCTTTTGCTTGGACCGCCCTTTCGTGTTTTCAGTCCACCGGGAAACCCTTTTTTGCCCAAGTCGCCCTTTCGGGTTTTCAACTTGCTGGGTGTACATATTTTTTCATTTTATCCCTAATTTTTGCCCGAACCTTTTTGGTTCGCCGGGATGCCCCTTGTTTTTCCTAGGTGTGTCAACCTAGCGGGTCTCTTAAGCATAGTATCTTTTGACTATGTCCGCGTTCGCAGGGTGTGGCAGGTCGTCACCATCCATGGTGGTCAAGATCATTGCCCCACCAGAGAATATGTTCTTGATTACAAATGGTCCTTCATAGGTAGGAGTCCATTTGCCCCTGGGGTCACTTTGTGGCAAAATGATATGTTTTATCACTAGATCCCCAACTTGATATACTTGGCGTCTGACTTTCTTGTTGAAATCCTTGATCATCCGCTTTTGATACATCTGACCATGGCAAACAACAGTAAGCCTCTTTTCATCAATTAAGTTCAGTTGATCAACTTGAGTCTGGATCCAATCATCTTCATTCAAACCTGCATCCTTCATAATTCTCAGAGAGGGGATCTATACCTCAATAGGCAACACAGCCTCCATGCCGTAAACCAAAGAATAGGGTGTTGCCCTGGTTAATGTACGGGCCATGGTACGATATCCGTGGAGGGCGAATGGTAGCATCTCATTCCAGTCTTTATACGTGATTGTAATCTTTTGTATGATCTTCTTAATGTTTTTATTTGCAGCTTCGACATCATCATTCATCTTGGGCCGATAGGGAGAAGAATTGTGATGTTGAATCTTGAATTGCTCACACAAGGCAGTGATCATAGTGTTGTTGAGATTTGTACCATTGTCAGTAATGATCCTTTCTGGGATACCGTACCGGAAAATAAGGTTTTTCTTGTTGAAGCGGGCCACAACATTCTTGGTTACAGAGGCGAAGGAGGCTGTTTCAACCCACTTTGTAAAATAATCAATGGCCACTAGGATGAAACGGTGTCCATTGGAGGTTGTCGGCTTGATCTCTCCAATCATATAAATTCCCCACATAGCAAAGGGCCAAGGAGCCGTCAAGAAATTCATAGGAACCGGAGGTACGTGCACCTTGTCAGCATAAATTTGACACTTATGACAAGTCTGAGAGTGTTGATAGCAATCTGCTTCCATGGTAGACCAATAATAGTCTGCCCGTAGGATTTTCTTCGCCATCGTATGCCCACTGGAGTGGGTGCCAAAAGTACCGTCATGTAATTCAGCCATGATCTTTTCAGCTTCAACCTTATCCATGCACTGAAGCAAAATGGAGTCATGATTGCGTTTGTACAGGATGCCATTACTAAGGAAGAACTTAGCAGAGAATCTCCTTAAGAACTTCTTATCATTGATTGAAGCTCCTTCTGGATATTCTTGAGCCTCGAGATACCTCTTGACCTCATGAAACCAAGGCTGGTCCACTACCTCTTTAGTATTAATCTCATGACAATGCGCTGGTTCATCCATTCGTTCGATGGTGATTTGGGGAGCCTCGTTATCCCAATTAAGTTTAAACATAGATGACATTGTGGCTAGAGCCTCTGCTAGCTGATTTTATTCTCGCGGGAAATTCTCGAAGGTAATCTTCTCAAAATGTGGTAACAATGTCAGAACACGTTCTTTGTAAGGGATAAGGTTTGGGTGCTTAGTATCCCATTCCCCTTTGATCTGACTGATGACCAAAGCTGAATCTCCAAACACATCTAAGGATTTGATTCCCAAGTCTATGGCAGCTCTAAGACCAAAGATGCATGCTTCGTATTCCGCCATGTTGTTTGTACAATTGAAGAAAAGTCTGGCAGTAAGGGGAGTATGACACCCTTCCGGAGATATGAGTACAACACCGATACCATTACCAAGTGCATTGGATGCTCCATCAAAGAACAGGGTCCATCGGGATCCTTGTTCAGGTCTGTCATATGGTCTGATTTCTTCACAGTTGTCTAATGTCATGATGTCTTCATCGGGAATTCAAACTTCATGGACTGATAGTCTTCTACAACTTGATGAGCAAGGTGATCAGCCAATACACCGCCCTTTATAGCTTTCTGGGTAGTATACTGTATATCATATTTTGTTAGGATCATCTGCCATCTAACTATCCTCCCAGACAGAGCAAGCTTCTCGAAGATGTATTTTATCGAATCTATCTTAGATATCAACAAGGTAGTATGAGTCAGCATATACTGTCTTAGCTGGCGAGCAGCCTATGCCAGAGTGCAGCAAGTTTTCTTGAGTAGTTAATATCTATTTTCACAGTCGGTAAACTTTTTGCTCAGGTAGTAAATAGCGTGCTCTTTTTGGCCAGACTCGTCATGCTGCCCCAATACACACCCCATTAAGTTTTCTAAAACAGTTAGATACATGATCAGTGGTCTTCCCTCGACTGGTGGCATCAACATAGGAGGATCTTGTAAGTACTCTTTGATTTTGTCAAAAGTAACCTGGCATTCATCATTCCATTTGACTACTTGATCTTTCTTCAATAGTTTGAAGATTGGCTCACAAGTGGCTGTTAGGTGAGAAATGAATATGGCAATATAGTTCAAGCGTCCCAAGAATCCTATGACTTCCTTCTCAGTACGAGGAGCAGGCATCTCTTGTATTGCTTTAACCTTGGCAGGATCGACCTCAATACCTTTGTTACTGACGAAAAAGCCAAGGATTTTACCGAACCGTACTCCGAATGTGCACTTGTTTGGATTCAACCTCAGCTTGTACTTCTTCAGTCTCTCAAACAGCTTTTACAAGTGATCAATGTGCTCTTCCTCATTTTTGATTTGGCTATCATATCGTCTACGTAGACCTATATTTCATGATGTATCATGTCGTGAAATAAATCTACCATGGGGCATTGATAGGTTGCCCCAACATTCTTCAGTCCGAATGGCATTACCTTGTAGCAGAATGTGCCCCACTGTGTGACAAATGTTGTTTTCTCCATGTCCTCGGGTGCCATTTTGATTTGGTTGTAACCTAAGAATCCGTCCATGAAGGAAAACACTTTGTGCTGTGTCGTATTGTCAACCAGGATATCAATGTGGGGAAGTGGAAAATCATCTTTAGGGCTTTTCCTATTTAAATCTCTATAGTCCATGCACATTCATACTTTGCCGTCTTTTTTAGGTACGGGAACAATGTTGGCAACCCATTGAGGGTAGGAAGTGACAGCCAAGAATCCAGCATCGAATTGCTTCATGACCTCTGCTTTGATCTTTTCTGACATATCAGGTCTCATGCGGCAGACTTTTTGTTTTACTGGCGGACAGTCTTCTCTTATTGGCAGACGATGTACCACGATGTCCGTATCAAGTCCTGTCATATCTTCATATGACCAAGCAAAGATCTCAACATAATCACGCAACAGCTGAATCAGACGCTCCTTGAGACTGGGCTCTAGATTGGCACCCACCTTGACCTCTTTTTTATCCTCCTCGGTACCCAAGTTGATTGTATCCACAGGTTCCTCATGATGCTGAATGGTTCTTTCCTCTTATTGTAGTAGTCTGGCAAGTTCCCCTGGTACTTCACAATCTTCCTCGCCTTCGTCTTCAGCTTGGTAGATTAGATCCTCAGAGTCACAAAAGGCCATAGTAGTATCATTACCCATGGGATCCAGAATGGAGGGGTACCTACATTTGTGAGTGTGGGTGTGTGTAAGGGTATAGCCATCCTTAAAAAATAAAACGTAAAAGAAAAACAATGAGCACAAAAGTTTGTATGCGAAAAACGTCCATGATTCATTGAATGTCATATGAAGATGAAATAATAACCCTTACAAATGGACCATTGTGCCTCGGGTAAGACACAAGGCTTTGAGAGTGCAAATTGTTTTTCAATATTACATATCCAACAAAATGTAAAAGATAAATTACTGAGGGGTGAAAGTTATTGGGACAAAGTCTCTGGCCTCCCAATTGCGGAGTCCTCCATCGATAGTCAGAAAGATCCAATCCTCCAAGCTGCAATCCTCTTCACCATCTTCTACCGCATTGACCTCTCGGTTGCTAATCTTCAAGGGCGGCCCTCCAGTACGGGCATGTCGTACAGCCTTCTGAGCACTTGAAGTGAACCCTAAGCCAAACATGTCAGATTTATACGGAATATCCAGAAGTTTCCCCCAGATGGTGCATCCACCCTCTTCTATTACTGCCTTGGCGTCCTATAGCGATGACATCCGGAGTGGAGGTCTTGTAATCTTGGGAATCTGGGAAATATTCTTGGTCGCTGCTACCTCTTGGGGGACCTCTTCGAAATGTTGAAAAGGAGTTTCAATGAACTCGCCGTCCAATTCCATATACCTGAAGGAATTGAGGTGGCTAATCATATACTCTTCCTCTCCGTGGACAGTGATAATCTTTCCCTAGACCGGATATTTCAGCATCTGATGCAGTGTAGAGGTGACATCGCCGACATTATGGATCCATGGCCGTCCTAACAGACATGAGTAAGAGGGGCGGATGTCCATTACATAAAAGGTTTAATTGAAAGTTTGAGTCCCAACCTTTATGGGGATATCCACCTCCCCGTGTACCATCCTCTTTGAGCCATCAAATGCCCTTACAACTATGTTACTAGGTTTCAACGTTAGTCCTTCGCAGTCTAGTCTGTCAAGAGCTTTCTTCGGTAAAACATTCAAAGATGATCCAGTGTCCACCAAGACATGGACCAGAGTTGTGCCTCTATATTCCACAGAGACATGCAATGCCTCATTGTGCTTTCTCCCCCTTGGTGTCAGGTCAGCATCTGAGAAGCCTAGGCCGTTATCCGCCGTCAAGCTGGCCACGCAATCTTGAAATTGGTAAGCAGATGTCTCTTGAGGCACATGGGATGTCTTTAGGAACTTCACCAGGGCTTTTGCATGTGCCTCGAAACACAGTAACAATGCCAGCATGGAGATTTTGGAGGTAGTTTTCCCCAACTGTTCAACTACGTTGTAGTCGCTCCTCTTTATTATTTTCAAGATCTCCTCCATTTCCTTCTTGGAGGTCTCGGGGATAGTCAGTGATTGAGCCTTCGTCCGGACAAGCTCCACTTGAATACTTTCTCCTCGAGTTTCAGCAGTAGGAGGGTTGGTAGGAATGACAGCAGGGGTTGTATCGTCTTCGTTAATAGGAGCACTTGCAGAGATGATTAGCGGTACGGAAGTTACCTTCGGAGCAGCCACAGGTCCAAAAACTGCCTTTGGGGGGGGGGGGGCAATTTCTAGAGAGAAGATTCTACCGCTTCGGGTAATCTTACTGGTTCTGGCAATATTGCTAATGTCGGAGTCTTCTTCTTTGGAGTTTATCTCTTTGGCGGCCAACCCATCTTGTTTGATGCCATGGTAGTAGATGTCCCCACCGTAATTCCACGACACAGTTTTGTCTGATTCATATGGGACTGGCCCAAGCATTGTGATTATAAGAGGAGTAGTTTTTGGAACTGATGTAATTATAACGGGTCTTTTAGGGACCCTGGAAGAATTGGCGGAGATGGTGATGATTGAAACGTCTTCAACAGGAACAGGTGAAACAAGAGTACTTTCAAACAGGATCTCTTTGTTGTCTATCAAGCGTTGAATGCCTGTTTTCAACAAAGGGAAAACAGTTGGTGAGGATAAGCAGAGGTGGCAGCCTTGATTCTAACTCGGGAATACACCGACTTTCAACAAATTCATCTTAATAATCGGGAGTTGAGTCGCGAGTTCATCAACTGTGGTAACAAACAAATCTTCTTCAATAGAATTGGTGTTGTGACCATGTTTGGGCATAGGAGCAGAAATGACGTTTGGCTTCTCGGGTGCATCGAACTCAATTTATTTCGCCTCTATAAGGTCTTGAATTGTTTTTCAAGGCCCAACAGTTGTTAGTGTCGTGACCCGAACTTTCAGAATGATATACGCAATGGGCATTTGGGTGATAATGAGGGGATGCTGTGTTGGGGTTTTTTGGAGCTTCTTTTAAAGTTGCCAAATAAGATTTCAGAAGATGCGGTAATACTTGGGACAGAGTTATATTGATTTTGGTGAATTTCTGGACTGGCCTTTCCACCCTCGGTTGATTACTTCTCGGTTGATCAGATGTAGGCTTTGGGATCATGACAACCTCTACCATTGGTCGGCGTTCGACTCTCCCTTGGTTCCTTTTTGGATATACAACAACTACTTCTTTCTTCTCAATAAAAGTCTTTCTCACAGCTGTAGAAGAAGATGAATCCTTCTGAATTTTCCCACTTTTTATGCCAGCTTCCACCCTCTCTCCGGTCAGTATTAACTCAATAAATCCGGAAGATGAGCTTCCAATTAAATGGTTGAAGAAAGGGCCCGATAGAGTGCCTAAGAACATGTCCACCAATTCCCTTTCAGACAGAGGGGGTTGCACTCTCCCAACTAAATCTCTCCATTTATGCGTGTAATCCTTGAAACCCTCATTGGAAGCCATAGCCATACTCTGAAGTTGAGTACAGGTAGGCGCCAAATCAGCATTATATTGATATTGCTTATAGAAAGCTGCAGCAAGGTCTTCCCAGTTATAAACGTTGGCCATTTCCAGTTGGTAAAACAAGTCGAGTTGTGTTCCAGATAGACTATCTTGGAAAAAATGCACCCACAAGTCTTTATCAGCGGAGTGTGGCTGGATCTTTCTCACATATGATCGGATATGCATCTTAGGACATGACACCCCATCATATTTTGAAAACAAAGGCACTTTGAATTTCGGAGGAATCACGATCCCCGACACTAGTCCCAATTCTTCAAAGTTTAGACCTGGCACCTTTTGTATTTCCATAGCGCTCAAACGCTCTTCAAGATGTCTGTACTTATCATTAGCTGGAGGATACTGTTCCTCAGAGTAGTCTTCCTCTTCTTTCTCCTCTTCAGATTCTGACAGAACCGCTATTTCCTTTCCTTTCCTTTCCCCTCTCCTTCACCGGATGTTGTTGCAAAATTCAAGGTTCTTCTAGTCTATCCCTGAAACCTTCTCCCCATGTTTAAAACCCCGGTGAATTTATTTGTTTTCTTTTTCCTTTCCTCAGCCAGCAGAGTCTTCAACTCTTCTTGCCCCTTGGCTAGGGTCATGAACAACTGTTTAAACTGCGTGTTCTGAGCTTGGAGATCTTTGACAGTCTGTTCGAGATCCATCTTACTGAAATAAATAGTAGAGAGATGAGGAAACTCGTTGCAAAAGACCTGTTTATGTTATGATGAATGATATCTGCATATGCAATGTTTTCAAGGATTTTAAAGATTCAAGTTCGTTTTTAGACAAAAAGGAAACACACGATATATTAATAAGATAAAGTTTGATTACATCAACTCCCTTTCGACAAAATAATACAAAACTCTAGGATAAAAAATTAGTGCGCGTCCTCTTTGGTGCAATGTAAGCATTTAGAGTTTGCTCCTCGTGAAGTAGCCTAGTGAGTTCCAAAACCTTCTTCTCGCTTGCGTAGAATTGGGCTTCGAAATTATCTCGCTCTCCCTTGAGCTGTATCCAATCCCTTTGTAGGTCTTCAAGAGATGTGGGCATGTCAGGATGTAGGATAGTGTATGAAACTTCTCCCTCCTTAACAGACTTAATGATCACCGGAAGGATGGAAGGATAAGGCATCATAAGACTTTGAGCGCGGGTTCATACTCATTTGAGGTAAGGCTCAAGAGGGGTGGAATTCTTGTGTCCCAAAGTCTTGCTATCCACCTTGTTTAGCATCCTCCAAGCTCGGATGAATCTCTGGCGAAGACCTTGATCGTCATTTTCGTAGTCGAATACCAAACCTTGAATCAGCATCTCATGCGGGCCATCCCTTCGGGTGTAACCAAACTGTCTTAAAGCTAAGCACGGGGTGTAGGTGATGCCTCCCCTAATGCCAAGTAGAGGGACATTAGGGAATTCCCCATAATGGTCAACAATGATAACATTCTCTTTGGATCGGGAACACCAATGAATATCTGAATGTTTGAGCATCATTAACCTTTGTGACCACCTTAAACCTTGCTCATTCTTTAAGACTGATTGGGGAAGATGGGAAATAAACCATCTTGCCAGGAGAGGAGTGCAACACATAAGGACACCTCTTTTCCTCATTGTGCGAGTGTGAAAAGAGTGTAGGATGTCCCCTAGCAATGTAGGCACCGGATTGTGTGACATGAAGATTTTGACGGTGCTCACATCTATGAGTTGGTCAAGATTGGGAAATAAGACCATCCCATAGATAAGAAGAGCCACAATTTCCTCAAAGGCTTTCAAGTCTAAGGAATTCCAACAGCTTTGGGCTTTCTCAAACAGGAACCTTGCTAAGAAGCCTTTGACACCACTTCTAGTTTCCCAATGAGTTGTGACATCAGATGAGTGCAAGTGCAGAGCTTGAGAAATCTCTTCTGGCTTTGGGTCTCTTTCCGTACCGTTGAAAGGTAGTTGATTGAAAATGGGAATCCTCAAGAGTTGGGTGAATTCTTCCAAAGTAGGCACAAGCTAATGGTCAGGAAATGTGAAGCAATGGTGCAAAGGATCAAAGAACTGGAATAACACCTTCATCATATCCTCATTTGTGTTGGAGGTGACCAAGTTGAGTAGACGACCATGTCTCTTGGTGAATGGAGAGTTCTCAGGGATCCTTGAAGCTAGCTCCTTAAGTTGTGGAGGAATTCTTACAAGGTTGACTTAGATAGTTTTCCTGCAAAGCGAATCCATATCCTGCAAAACAAGAACAAAGATGAATCTCCAAAATCCTTGAAATGGTTAGTAGATGTATATGATGTTCATGATGTCCATGATGTTATGTACAACTATGCATATACAAGCAAAGCAAACAAGTTCTTAGTTTAGGCTTGCATGGGGTTTTATAGGTAAGTACCCTCTTGAAGTTTAGTTGGCTTAAACCTGTCCTAATAATAGTAACCGGGTTCTAAGAGGCTCAATATCACCAGATTATTTCCTTGGTCATTGTTTCAACTCAAGCGTCTTTAATGGCGACCGGAATATTCCAAGAAACCAAACCTCAATGAGTGTAGTATCGAGTATCTACCAACTTCGGACTGCACCAAAGTCGGTCATCTCACTACATACTAAAGGCTAAGTTGGTCAAGTAAAGGGTTCTAGAAGTTCATTAGTGCTTCATGACATTACTCAGCGGCCCCGTATTCTCTTTGATTAACTCAAAGGCTACCGGTACCCACAAATATGTCACACTAACATAGCTATTGCTTAGACCATATCGGTATACCCCACACAGTTTCCACAACGTATTGCTATTTACCTATAATGTATCCCAAATCTGGGTAGAGGATTTTAAACCCAAATAAAGAACCAAAATGTAAAGCATATAAGTCAAACAATGTAAGCAAATAAATGTGATCTAGCCCTAAGGTAACCCCACTTTTATAAAATCCCCAGCAGAGTCGCCAGTTCTGTGATACGGTGGGAGAACTGACTTGAGGGTTTTGCATTTTATCGCAAATTTTGCAGTTAGCAAGAGTCGCCACCGACTTTTCTTTTATCCAAAAGGAAAGGTGAAAAAGCACAGGAAAGACCTTTGAGACTGTTTTTTGAGTTCGGGGGGTAGATTATGAAAAGGGAAAGTATTAACACCCTTTTCATCCATGATTTTCGATGGGCTCTTAGTTACTTGCTAGATCACTTGCTTTTGTTGTTTGAAATTGTGCTTGGTGTGGTTTTGAAAGTATTTTGTAAAAGAGGCCATTGTTTAGGCAATCTTTGTAATGATTCTCGATCGTAAGAATGTATACAAAGATGTTTGTCTTTTTGAAAATATTTTCAATTATTTGTAAGATGTTTTTGAAATGTGTGTGTTTTGGAAAATAGCAAGGATAGTTGTTTTGAAATGGAGCAAGTAACTAGAAGTAATATACCTACTCAAATTTCTTTCTTGTTTATTTTCTATTCCTTTGACATTGTTGTCTTACCATTGATTTGGTAAGCAACCCTATCTTTGGATGTAAATGGGACGGGCGTGGGTCGTCGTATAACCATGATTAGCAATGTTGCAAAGTATCTTAGCATTTTTGAGGGACTAAGATCATTTTGTAAGGCAAATTAGAATAGCGTCATCGAGGGACTATGATCTTATATTTGTTTGTTTTTGCCAAGATACTTCGCATGCGTAATATGGCCATTTTTTGTATAAGGCAACCAAGTGGAGAAACCCTAAGGGTGCTTGTGTGTAAGTGTGTTATTTTCATACTTGATTTTGTCTTGGATTAGGGTTTTTCTATTTGATTTGTTTTTATTTTGCCATACAAACCCTAATTACTAGCATGGTATATAAAAGCGGTAAATTGCGTAATTTAAAGATTACTACGCTATTACAACATTTTATGGGAGGGGGGAATACAAATTGTGAATGAGGATTTACAATAATGTAAACCTAATTTAATCTATTACAACCAAATAGAATTTGTACAAGTATTTGAATAAACAATATATAATATAATTTAAATATGCAATGTTATATGTATGCAAGGAAAATAAATTTGCTTTGTTTTTCATATGCAAAAGAATTTTGACCTAATCCTAATATCTTAAGAAAAGGAAATTATTTCTTAAAAAAAGGGTTAACCTTAATTTCTAATTTAAAAAGAAGATAAAGTTCTCTAAGTATTATTTTTTGTGTATTTTTGTATTAAAAATAATAGATAATATTTTGTGAAATATTTAGTCTTTTCTTATGTTAAAATAAATATTTATAAGTGTGAGAAAAAGAATAAATAATTAACCTAATTCTGTTTTTTATTTACAAGTTTATTAGGGAAAAATAGTTAATACATAACTTAAAAAATATATTTCTTATGAAAAAATAAAATCAAATCAACAAAATATAATATTTATCATTTTTATATTTTTTATGATTTTTAATATTTAAGAAAAATATATTTAATGAAATAAAATAACATAAAATAAATAAATGAAAATAGTTGGGCCAAGGGTGCCCTGAGTAATCAGGAAATAGCATGTTAGAAAAAAAACACAAGGCCCAAATGTTGAAGCCCACGCTGCAAACACCCAAAAAATGGATGAAAAAATGTGAAAAAAATGAAAAAAGGCAGCGCCAAGGCTCGAACCTGTGACCTTAAGCATTTTAGCGCGCTGCCTTACCACTGGGGTGGTTGTACATCTGTTAGTTTAAATGAAACAAGAAAAACATAACACATAAAGCCCCATTGCCCTGTACTTCATCTTCTTCCTCAAGTTAGCCAGAACCTCTGTATCTTTCTCATTTCTCCATGAAAATGGAAACTTCCAACATGAAAATGATAATACTCTTTCCCATGATTTCAACCATGTAACTCATGTAAACTAACAATCAAAGATCAAAGTGAATTTTAATGGCCCTAATTTTAACCCTAACTTTTACATAAATTTGAACTCTAAAATTCTCTATACATAATGAACAGAAATGAAATTTATGCACATGGTTGGCTTTAGCACAATAATATCTACATTTTCCTTTCACAAATCATGGCCAATGGATGCCTGTATGAAGAGATAAAAGTTGGAGTTCTTACCTCTTTCAGCTGAGATCGTGAATGGAGTTTGATTGAGATTTATGAAGCCCTGAAGATTCCTTTAGCTTGCCTGAACCTCCCTGAGTGTGTTCCAATCCTTGCCTTGCTTGGAAAGTGCCTGAATCTCTCTATCCAAGTCAACCTGCAAGCTTAAAAAACAAAAATGGCAGATGAAGAAGGAGGAGTTACAGTGAAGGTATGATGGTCTGGAACACTTAGATATGAGGTAGGTAAGGTGTTTGAGTGATTAAAACTTGAAACACATGAGTAAATTTGTAGATTGCTATGCTTGGTTTCAAACTGCAAGTTTTGACAGTTTTTTGGTGATAGGGAGTTTTAGAGAGTTTCTAGACTTGAGCAATCCTCCTCTAAGTTGTAATGTGTTTGTGTATAAGTATATAGAAAGTTTTTAGTCAGCTCCACAACAGATTTTTGAGTTATAGGCTTTTTGCACTTTTCTTGCTTTTGAAGTAAAGTGAGGAGACAAGTCTCTACATGCTTGTACATGCCTGATTGGAGTTGGTACAAGTCCTAGACAACTCGCTCTTGGTTTATAGGACTTATGTGTGCAGAGAAAATAGGTCCAATGCTCAAGAAGTGAAAAGTTGCAAAAGTTATGCTTTTCTAAAATGGCAATGGCAACTTTATGCCATTTATGGAATTTAAGCTTGGACAAAGACTCTTGTGCTTGGATTAAGAATTTATCATCTGTATAAGCATTAAATATGAAGTGAGAAACAAGTTTGAGACCTGTAAAGCAAGGATTAGGCAACATAGGTTCAGATTTGAATTTTGTTCTTCATGAAATGGCTTGAAATCAAAGTGAGAAATTGCCAACTTCCTCTCTTCGATTCTCCCTACTCAAGAATGATCTCAAGGAGTTCTTGGATATTTTGGAAAGCTTGAAATGTTCTCTATAATTCATCTTTGAAATGTATTTCAATATTCCTCTTGGAACTAGGTGAAAAATTTCCATGAAGTTAGGTAAAAAACCTGCCTAAATTAGGGCAAAATTTCACTAAGTTATTTTAGTTCATGAGCATGTATTCACAAAATTATATCTTGAGATCTAAGCATATTTAGGAGAAAATGTGTGAAGCAAAGTTTTAGATTTCAAGGAGATATACAACTTTCATGTTGGGAACTTTCTTTGAATCATCTTGTATCATGGTAGAAAATTGGCTTAAAATTTGAGAAAAAATAAGAAATTTTCTATACTTAGAAAAATTTCTAAGTTAAGAAAATTTCAAATTTCAAAACCAAATCTTCAATATTTGATTTATTAATGAACAAGTCTCACATTTTGACATGTTTTGATGAATTGTGATCCTTGGCACTTGATTTTGACCAAAAAGTCAAAGTTTGCCTTTTTAGTATACAGTTGACTTTTTGATCGGTTGACTGCAAATTTCATCTGTCAATCCAATGAAATTGCAATGTTTTGAACTATGTCATTAGGTCAAGATGATACAATTGAATCCTTGAAATCATGCTTCAAATCAATTGGTCATTTTCCAAGTCAAAAATTAGAAATTGCCCTTTCTCAATCAAAACCCTAATTTTGACCATTTTGCCCTTTTGATGATTTGATCAAATTTCTTGAGGAATTGTGGTCCAAACTTGATCAAATGATACATATGAGTCTAAAATGTTGATGTGGATAAAAAAGTATGAAGTTTGACTGTAAATTGGCCATGGTTGACTTTTTCCCTAATACAACTGATTTTTAGGTGAACTGTCTAATTGACTGATCAAAAATGGGGTTCAAGGCTTGAAACTTGTCATGAGTAATCTTAGGGGTCCATAATGATGTTTGAAATTCATATGAATCATTGATAGTCCAAAAATAGTTGTACAATCTCAAACCCTAATTTTGGGTGATCAATGCATGATGAGAGGTCTTGAGCTGGTCAAACCCTAATCCAGTCTTGAGTCAAAGAGATCTTGTGAGAATAATCTTGGTAAATGAGAGGGAAAATTTTGGGGTGCAACACTATGAAATTCATCACACTGCGACATCGTTCTTATTCCTGCAAATAAATTTCCACGAATATGAGTTATTTCCCACATCTTCCTTTTCTGGTACAATTCAATGATCCAATTGTTCTCCTCTAAACCAAACCCGTCTACTATTTCATTCCACAAATTGTCAAATTTCCAAACATCATGATCACCAAGCATGCATTTTTTAAAAATAGGGATGAAATTGGGATTGCCAATGTTGGACTTTGCATTTCGTAGGAGATGTCATGCACATAACCTATGGTAACTGGTTGGAAAGACTTTGCTGATTGCGTTTCCCATAGCAACATCACTACCCGTTATTACAGATATTGGTGTCTTACCTTTTTTTGAAACCAAAAACTTCTCCAGGAACCATACATACATCCCTTCGACCTCATTTGAAACTATGGCAGTAACAAATATAATTGTCTAGTTATGGTGATTAACACCAGAAAAAATAACAAAGGGGAACCTGTACTTATTTTTCTTGTATGTAGCATCGAAAGCAAGCACATCGCCAAACAATTCATAATTCTTTTGACTTTCACCATCGCTCCAAAATAGATTTTGCAACGTTACATCCGCACCCACCGTGTGTGCAATAAACATCAATGGATCTTTAACACAAAGATTAATAAGATACCTAACAACACCTTTATCATCAGAAGACATCTCTTTATTATGTCTTGCAATTTGATTATGTACGTCCTTCTTCAAAAATCCTACCTTATCATACCCCCGACAACATTTGCGAATGAACCAATCATTTGAGTTACTTTGATTCCTGCATTCCCAAAATTCTTAATTGTATCTTATCTGACTTACTAAGCTTCCTATTACCTTCCAACAACATGCAGTGCTTCTCCTTTAATAATTCATGATTGTGCTCAAAGGTAAAAACTATGACATACCAACAATGTGAAATTATATCAATATGAACCTGAAATTTTGCTCCACATCCACACCGTGTTTCGTGCTGCAGACCATGCTTGTGATGCTCTACTATGTCTTGCCTAAATCCTTCAAGGTTACAAACAAATGTTTGTTGAACAACATCTTCTTATTTTTTTAATAACTTGACCTTTACGGACCACGAAATCGTTCATCTTTGCAAATCAACAGTAAAACTTGTAAGCAATTTCCAGACTTCCAATTGTAGCTTCGAAACATCATCATTTTGCAAGTTAAACATGTCCATATTTGCAATGTTGTCAACAACAAGAGATTCGTCTAGATTTTGATCATGAAAATATCAATTCATTCAAATTATCTGAACTCCATCCTAAACCTTCCCCATCACTTCCATATGTATTCCAATATCTGTGTCCACCAAGATCACCAGAACCGCTCACGTCATTATATTCACCTCCATCAAACTCACAATCTTCATTCGCATCTTCATCATCGTATCATCGTATTCACCTCCGTCAAATTCACCATCTTCATTTGCATCTTCATCAACGTATTCAACTTCTTCAAACTCAGAATCTTCATCAACAATTGTGTTGTCATGTTCAACAATATCCAAGCATCCATCACTAGCGAAATTCAGTTCACCATCAATGTTAGCTTGCATTACTTTATGCCCAATAGCGTCACCCCATCCATCTTCGATTTAATATCTGTGAGTTACCTTTTTTTATTCATAAAAACTTGCTTCAAACCTAAATTGAAAATGGAAGAGGATGGAAAATGGAAGAAATGAAGAAGAAATCAGAAAGGAACACAAAAGAAAATGATGAAGAAATATGGTTTTAGAAAATGGCAGACCTGAGAGATGGAGACTGATACGGTGGGAGAATTGACTTGGGTGTTTTGCGTTTGATTTCAAATGTTGTGGATAGCAAGAGTCGCTACCGAATTTTCTTTTATCCAAAAGGAAAGGCTGAAAAGAATAGGAAAGACCTTTAGAGATGTTTTCTTGAGTTCGGGGGGTAGATTATGAAAAGGGAAGGTATTATCACCCTTTTCATCTGTAGTTATCTACGGGCTCTTAGTTGCTTGCTAGATCACTTGCTTTTGTTTGAAAGTGTGCTTGTGATGTGGGTTTTGAAAGTATTTTGAAAATTCTTTGTAATGGTTCTCGTTTCTATAAGAGCGTGTACAAAGAGTTGTTTCAAAAAATAACTCAAAGAGGTGTTTGTGGAATGTGTTTTTTGAAAGAGATTTTGAAAATGTGTCTTCTTTGTAATGGCTCTAGTTTCTATAAGAACGTGTACAAAGTGTTTGTCTTTTGAAACTGTTTCAAATGAGTGTGTTGGTGTATAAAAATGTTTTTGTTGTGAGCAAGCGAGCAACTAGGAGCAAATCTACCTACTCAAAAGGTCTTAAATGTTATTTCCTCCTCCTTTAGATGATGTTATCTCACCATTGTTTCGGTAAGAAGTCCCGTCGTTGGATGTGAAGGGACGGGCGTAGGAAGTTTATATAGTCATAGAAGGCAACCTATGGGACATTTTAGCAATGTCGTTTAGGGACTAGATCATTTACCGAAGGAAACATCGAGGGACATCGAGGGACTACGATCTTTTATCGAGGGTCTTTGCTAAAACACCCATGTTCGAGGGACATGACTATTTTTATGAGGCAAGAAGTGAGACTACCCTAAGGGGTGCATGTGTGCAAAGTGTATTTGATTTCATGCATTTATTCTTTGATTTTTGGGTTGTCTAATTATTCTTTTTATCTTTCCATATACACCTAATTACTAGCAATATATGAAAGCAATAAAAACGCGGAAATTAAAGTCCTATGCTATTACATGATTAAGGGGATGGGGTGTACAAATTTACAATGGAGATTGCGAGAAATTAAAGTCCTAGTTATCTATTACAACCATATTGAAAAAATGTACAAGAAATGTAAAAATGGAATAGTCTTGTTTTTGTTAAGAAAAGAAATAAGTTTGCTAAAGAAAACATTTTTGATCTTTGAGTTTTAAAAGGGATAAAATAAAGTATGTAAATATAAAATGTTTTTGTTTATTAAAAGCTAAAATAAGATAAATAAGAGAAAAAAAAGGAGTCAGAATCAGCACATTGCTGAAGCGAGAAGGAACAAAAGTTCTGACTCTGATACGATGCAAGAGAGAAAATGTTAGTAGGAAAGTAAAAGGTCAAAAGTTCTGGGTCTGGGTACACCAAGTTCTGAGGTTGTTGGGAATAAAGAAAAATCTAAAAGTTCTGATTGTTGAGGGAGTCTAGGAACTCTGGTACAGCTGGAAATCTAGAAGATCTAATGTCACTGGCAGATCAGAAGTTCTGGCTATTTGAGGGAGTGAGGTGATAATGTTGTTGGGTAAGGTTGTCTAGAAGTTATGATTTAGGAATATTGTTTGACAGATAAATGGGTGAAAATGTCACTAAATAAACCTAAAAAGATGCTTCTGGGGCTAGAACCCAGGACCCCTAGCACTAATGTCTTATGCACACACATTGTCTACCACTAGGGTAGCTGTACATCCGGTATTAGAAGCAAAAGCATAAACATGTATTAAAAAGTAGACTCTGATGATAAATTCCATCTCTTTCTTCAAGCTAATCATAACATCTACAACTTAGTCATTTCTTAACAGAACAGAAAACACAAACATAGCAATTATGGCAGGTTTCCATCATGGTTTCAGAAACATAAAAAATGTCAAGAATGTAAACCAGAAACAAGCATGTATCTGCTAATCCTAGTTTCCTTAAGAAGTTATGAACTGGTGTTTTCCCTACTTAGGCAGACAAATACATGAAACCTCAGAATATGTACAGCATCAGAATCATGATGTTTGCATTGTATTTTGGACATGCAAGTTTAATAATGCCTAAGTGATATGATGAGAGTCAAAAGAAGCTTACCTTGAAGCTAGAAAAGGTCCAGTGAACTGGATCCTGGTTCTGTCTGCTTGTAATGTTCTGATCAGCTTCCTCACGTGTTCAACAGACTGGAACAACCTTTAACTTGGGTTATGAATGGCTGGAAAATTCTGGAACAGCCAAGAAGCAAAGTTCTGACTTTTTGAGGTGGAGATTGATGGAGAACGTGTTACAGTATGAAAACAGAAGTTAGGATGGCTTCTAAATGTATACTAGAAGTTGTATGGATGATTTGGTCAAGAAACACTTGAGGGAAATTGGAGTTTGAATGCAAGAATAAAAAACTAGCAGGTTTTGTTTTGTGCTTGCAGTTTTAGATTCCTGGAATTTTTAGCAAGGTTTCAAAGCTTTTTCTTTTCAATTTTTTCGACCAGCCCCTTTACAGTTGCAAATGAAGTTCAATTTATAGGCAAGAACTTTGTAGCTTGGAGAAGTCAAGAGTACCACCATCATGCTAGCATGCTGGCTTGTTCTTGAAGCAAGTTAAACAAGTATGGTGGTTAGCAGCTTTTAGCCATGCCTAAGCTGGATTTGTAAGCATGAATTAAGGAAAAGTACCCTCAGAAGCAAAAGCAAAGCATGGCCCCAGCATACTCTTTGTACAAAAGTTTTCTTTTTCAAGGACAACAATGTACTTCTATGCTACACGTGGGGAAATCCTTTGGATAAAAACTCAAAAGTGGTTGTGAGCATTAAATGATGATGAGATTTAACAACCAGAAATCCTGCAATGTGAGATTATGCATCATAGCTTAAATCTATGTCAGAAGTTCAACATCAACGCAACTTAGAACCAACATCCAACTTCTGATCCTTTAATTTCTTTGCTTAAGCATGTTCTGAGTGAGTTCTCAGATTTTCCAGACAGCCTATAACATGATTTGTAACCCCTCTTTGAATTGATCTTGTAAATTCTGACTGAACCTACGTGAAAACTGGCTCAGAAATTGTAACCAAATTCTTATTTGAAAATGCTCATAATTTAATAAGTGTTTAAGTTTCAGGGACGTGTCTTTGAAGACGTATAACTTGAAATCCCAACATTTCTAGAAGATGTTTTGTTCTGCAATGTTTTAGGTCTCATTGAGATCTAAAATTCTTGTGTTAGAAGTTCTTCCAAAATCAGCTTGCATCATGGTGAAAATTTGGTCAGAAATTCTGAGCTTGTCATATTTCTTAAACACTTATAAAAATTCTAAGTATTTAGAATTTTGACTTTTCCAAAGTAATTTTGACTTTTGAATTTCTTGATGAAACAAACTTCATATTTCAACATGTCTTGATAAAATATGATTCTTGAAACTTGACTTTGATCCAAAAGTCAAAGTTTGACTTTTAAGTATGCAAATGACCATTTTGCCCTTGTGAATGACTTTCTTGGAAAATTTATAATTCAAGGCTTGGAATTGGATGGAAGCCAACCTGAGGGTTCATGATGATCCTTTGAGAAATGAGAGGGCAAATTTCAGGGTATAATAGCTGCCCATGTTCAATCTTCTTACGCTTGAAGAATTAGATTGGTAAATCTGTCATTCGTGACTTGAAGGTGGAAGATGATTGAACACTAGAGTGGCCAGAAATTTGCATTTGATGATGTCATGGTTGATTGTGTAGGGAATGGGCTTAAAAGATGCCATCCGAAGGTGATTGTTGATGGAAATTAGACTAAGTCTAAACTTGACTTCAACTGGAAAAGAATCAGAATAAATCTTTGAGTAATTTATCTAAACCAGAAGAAATATCTACCAGAAAGAATCAGGATAAACCGTTGAGAGATTTAAACTGAACTAGTAGAGGTTTGGAGAAGAATCAAAATAAATCTTGGAGCGACTTATCTGAACCAGAGAAGATGTCTGCGGGAAAGAATCAGGATAAGCCGTTGAGAGATTTAAACTGAACCAACAGTGGTCCAGAGAAGAATTATAATAAATCTTAGAGCGACTTATCTAAACCAGAGAAGATGTCTGTGGGAAAGAATCAGGATAAACCTTTGAGAGATTTAAACTGAACCAGCAATGGTCCGGAGAAGAATCAGAATAAATCTTGGAGCGACTTATCTAAACCAGAGAAGATGTCTGCGAGAAAGAATCAGGATAAACCGTTGAGAGATTTAAAATGAACCAGTAGTGGTCTGGAGAAGAATCAAAATAAATCTTGGAGCGACTTATCTGAACCAGAGAAAGATGTCTGCAGGAAAGAATCGGGATAACCGTTGAGAGATTTAAACTAAACCAGCAGTGGTTTGGAGAAGAATCAGAATAAATCTTCGAGCAACTTATCTGAACCAAAGAAAGATGTCTGCGGGAAAGAATCAGGATAAACCGTTGAGAGATTTAAACTGAACCAACAGAATTCTAGAGGAAGTAACTGTCATATAGATAGTCACCCGTCTTGACTCGGGAATCTACGATTGATTTGTTTAGAGATATTTTCCTTGTCTTGTTGACAATAAATTTTATGTGGTTTGATCCTTCCTGAAAAAGGCGAAGAGTTATTTGTATGTAATGCTATGATGTATGAAATTCATAGTGCAATGAGATGGTGATATATGCATTTGTGCCATCGCTTCTCACGATGCCTGGATGTGATGTATGTGCATGCAAGTTGTTCTGTTGTAGTGTTGTCGGATTGGGAAAATAAATCCCTAACTACCGCTGGGAATGAGGAGTGTAAGTCTTCATATTTTGTTGAAGTTGAAGGGTTGATGGATGGGTTTCCATAACCAGATAAATAGACTTTGTCGGGGAAGAGAAACACCATGTGTTGCTTATAGGCCTTATGAAATCCTGCTGAGAAATCCTGAGAAACTGAAGATTTTTGCTGGGGAATCTTTGAGATGGCAACTGGAAGTTTCGCCCCCTCAAGGATATGAAGGTAAAAGGCACCAACAGGATACATGTTAGGGATATGACGAAGATCCTGTAGCGAGATGTTTGTGCTTCTGCCTTTGCTGGAGAAAGTACCTGCGAGGATTTCATGGAATGGCCCACATATGTTGTCCTATTTCTTAAAGCCATTAGTAATTGTCTTTCTGGTTTAGTTTTCTTTTTTACGAGTTCATTTATAAACAGTAATTACATTTAAATGCATATACTCAAAAATAAATGTTGGACGTTTTTGTAAACAAAATAAGAACATTAAAAGAAGAAACTGATAGTTTTGCACTTTCAAAGGAGTATCTTTGTATTAACTTGAATAAGTGTTTGTACAAAGAGATGAACATCCTAGTAAGAGAATGTCGTCGTAAAAAATGAAAATTGATACAACGAAAAGAGCAACTATGTGAAATAATCCCATGGGGTTCCCATTATGCTATAGCCTTCATATCTCTGAGTGTCTCGTCTATTTCCTGCTTTGTACGAAGCTGATTGGATTGATTAGTACTATTTGAGTTTTACAATTGATGATGAAGATTGGTTGTAAGGTAATCTAAAGGACATAGTCATACACTTTGAATCTCTAACTTTTTCCTAGACCGCCCTTTCGGGTTTTGAGTCCACCGGGATACCCTTTTTTGCCCAAGCCGCCCTTTCAGGTTTTCAGCTTGTCGGGTGTACAAATGTTTTTGTATTTTATCCCTAATTTTTTCCCGAACCATTTTGGTTCGCCGGGATGCCCTGATTTTTGCCTAGGCCAGTTGACCTAACGGGTCTTTGTTTATGCGTAGTATCTTTTAACTATGTCCACGTTTACAGGGTGCGGAAGATCCTCGCCGTCCATAGTGGTTAAGATCATTGCCCCACCGGAAAATATGCTCTTGATCACAAATAGTCCTTCGTATGTAGGAGTCCATTTGCCCCTGGGATCACCTTGTGGTAGTAGGATACGCTTGATTACCAGGTCACCAGCTTGATATGCCTTATGTCTGACCTTCTTGTTGAAAGCTTTGATCATACGTTTTTGGTACATCTGACCATGGCAGACAACTGTAAGCCTCTTCTCATCAATCAAGTTCAACTGGTCAAATCGAGTTTGAATATATTCATCTTCACCCAACCCCGCATCCTTTATGATTCTCAAAGAAGGTATTTGGATTTCAATTGGTAGAACAGCTTCCATGCCGTATACCAAGGAGAATGGAGTTGCCCTTGTTGATGTGCGCGTCGTGGTACAATAACCGTGGAGAGCGAATGGTAACATCTCATGCCAGTCCTTGTAGGTTACTGTCATTTTTATATGATCTTTTTGATGTATTTATTAGTGGCTTCTAGAGCGTCATTCATCTTCGTCCGGTAAGGAGAAGATCTATGATGCTGGATCTTGAACTGCGCGCACAGTTCAGTGATCATAGTATTGTTGAGATTTGTACCATTATCTGTGATGATTCTTTCCGGAATACCATATCGACAGATAAGATTCTGCTTGATGAATCGGGCCACAACATTCTTGGTGATAGAAGCAAAGGATGATGCCTCAACCCATTTTGTTAAGTAGTCAATGGAAACCAAGATAAAGCGGTGTCCATTAGAAGCTGTAGATTTGACTTCTCCAATCATGTCAATGCCCTACATCGCGAATGGCCAAGGAGTAGTTAGTACATTTAGAGGCACTGGAGGCACATGTATTTTGTCAGCATAGATCTGACACTTGTGAGTGGTTCGTGAATGCTGATGACAATATACTTCCATGATGGACCAATAGTATCCTGCTCGGAGGATCTTTTTTGCCATCGTGTGACCACTAGAATGGGTACCAAAAGTGCCTTCATGTAGATCAGCCATGATCTTGTCTGCCTCACTCTTGTCCATGCACCGAAGCAAATTATAGTCGTGATTGCGCTTATAGAGAACTCTGTTACTGAGGAAGAACTTAGCAGAGAATCTTCTCAGGAATTTCTTGTCGTTGACTGAAGCTCCTTCCGGATACTCTTGGGCCTCGAGATATCTCTTAATTTCATGGAACCAAGGCTTGTCCACTACTTCATCAGTATCGATCTCGTGACAGTAAGCTGGTTCATCCATTCTCTCGATGGTGATTTGAGGAGCCTTATCATCCCATCTGACTTTGAACATGGATGGCATAGTTGCTAGCGCATCTGCTAGTTGATTTTCCTCTTGCAGAAAATGCCTAAAGGTAATTTCTTCAAAATGTGGGATCAATGTCAACACGTGTTCTTTGTAAGGGATGAGATTAGGGTGCCTCGTGTCCCATTCTCCTTTGATTTGACTGATGATTAAGGCTGAATCTCCAAATACACTTAAGGACTTGATTCCCAAATCTATGGCAGCTTTGAGACCCAAAATACACGCTTCATATTCTGCCATATTACTGGTACAGTTGAAACACAACCTAGTGGTGAAAGGAGTATGACATCCTTCAAGAGATATGATCACAGCGCCTATGCCATTGTCGAGTGAGTTTGAAGCTCCGTCGAAAACCAAGGTCCATCGGGATCCTTGTTCAGGTCCGTCATATGGTCTTAGTTCTTCACAATTGTCTACCATCCTGATGTCTTCATCTGGGAACTCGAACTTCATGGACTGATAGTCATCCAAAGCCTGATGAGCAAGGTGATCGGCTAATACACTTCCCTTTATGGCTTTCTGGGTAGTGTATTGAATGTCGTATTCAGTCAGGACCATTTGCCATCTTTCTATTCTCCCAAAGAGGGCGGGCTTCTCGAATATGTATTTAATTGGATCCATCTTGGATATCAATAAGGTAGTATCAGTCAACATATATTGTCTTAGACGGGGAGCATCCCATGTCAGAGCGCAACAAGTTTTCTTGAGTAGTGAATATTTGATTTCACAGTCGATAAACTTTTTGCTCAGGTAGTATATTGCATGCTCTTTTCGGCCAGACTCGTCATGCTGCCCCAGCACACACCCCATTGAATATTCCAAGACAGTTAGATACATGATCAAAGGTCTTCCCTCGACTGGTGGCATCAAAACGGGAGGCTTTTGAAGATATTCTTTGATCCTGTCGAAGGCAGCCTGGCAGTCGTCATTCCAATCCAACACTTAATCTTTCTTCAATAATTTGAAGATTGGTTCACAAGTAGCGGTTAGATGGGAAATGAACCGGGCGATATAGTTCAGTCGTCCTAAGAATCCCCTAACTTCCTTCTCAGTTCAAGGAGAGGGAATTTCCTGTATTGCTTTTACCTTTGCAGGGTCCACTTAGATACCTTTGCCACTGAAAACGATACCTAAGAGTTTACCGGACCTTACTCCAAAAGTGCATTTATTTGGATTCAGCCTTAATTTGTATCTCTTCATTCTTTCAAACAGTTTCTGCAGATGGTCAAGATGCTCCTCTTCAGTTTAAGATCTGGCTATCATGTCATCCACATAGACCTCTATTTCATGATGGATCATGTCGTGAAATAGAGCTACCATGGCACGCTGATAGTTTTCCCCTGCATTCTTCAACCCGAATGGCATAACCTTGTAACAAAATGTACCCCACAATGTGACGAAGGTCGTTTTTTCCATGTCCTTAGGTGCCATTTTGATCTGGTTGTATCTGGAGAAACCGTCCATGAAGGAAAATACTTTATGATGTGCGGTGTTGTCAACCAGAATATTGATGTGGGGAAGCGGGAAGTCATCCTTGGGGCTTTCCATATTCAGGTCTCTGTAGTCCACACATATGCGTACCTTACCATCCTTTTTAGGCACTGGAGCAACATTGACGACTCATTATGGATAGGAGGTGACAACTAAGAATCTGGCGTTGAACTGCTTCATGACTTCAGTCTTAATTTTCTCTGACATTTCTGGCCTCATGCGACAGACTTTCTGTTTTACCGGAGGGCAGTCTTCTTTCGTCGGCAGACGATGGACTATGATGTCAGTGTCGAGCCCTGTCATGTCTTCATATGACCAAGCAAAGACCTCAACATAGTAATGCAGTAACTGAGTTAAGCGCTTCTTGACGCTAGGCTCCAGGTTGGAACCTACCTTGACCTCTTTTTTGTCCTCTTCAGTACCTAAGTTAACTGTTTCCACTGGCTCTTCGTGGGGATGTATGGTCCTTTCTTCTTATTGCAATAACCTGGCTAGTTCCCCTGGTACCTCACAATCTTTTTCACCTTCGTCTTTGGCCTGGTAGATTGGATTTTCAAAGTCGTGATGGGCCATAGCAGAATCGTTACCAATGGGATCCTAAGTGGATGTGGATCTGCATTTTGATATGTGAGTGTGTGTAAGAGCATAGCTATCTTTGAAAAACGATAAAAGTTAAAAAGAGAAAAACAATGAGCGTAAAAATTTACATGCAAAAACGTCCCTGATTTATTGATGACATATGAAGATGAAGTAACAACCCTCACAAATGGACCGTTGTGCCTCGGGTAAGACACAAGGTTTTAAAATCTAAATTGTTTAATTATTACAAATATGACAAAAATTGAAAGAAAATTACTCTTGAAGAAAAGTAATAGGGACAAATTCTTTGGCTTCCCAATTGTTGAGTCCTCCGCTGACGGTTGGGGAGATCCACTCGTCCAGGTCACAATTACTGTCACCGTCTTCCACCGTGTAGACTCCCTGATTGCTGATACGTAAAGGTGGCCCCCGACGCAAGTTCGTCGAACAACCTTTTGTGCCTCTGAGGTGAAGCCTAAACCAAATTTATTGGATTTGTAAGGAATATCCGGGAGTTAACCCCATATAGTGCATTCACCTTCTTCAATTGCTGCTCTAGCATCCCTCAACAAGGCCATTTTTAATGGTGGTATGGTAGCTCTTGGAGTTTTGGTAGCAGTCTTGGTTGTTGCAACTGTTTGTGGGACCTCCTCGAAATGTTGACATGGAGTTTCGATGAACTCACCATCCATTTCCACGTACCTGAAAGAGTTCAGGTGACTGACCATATATTCCCCCTCCCCGTGAACAACGATGATCTTTCCCTTTATAGGGTATTTCAACATTTGATGTAACGTAGAGGTGACGGCACCAGCGCCATGGATCCAAGATCGGCCTAAAAGACAAGAATAGGAAGGGAGGATATCCATCACATAGAAAGTTGAATCGAAAGTCTGAGAACTAACTTTGATGGGGATGTCCACCTCCCCGTGCACCATTCTCTTCGAACCATCGTAGGCCCTTACCACTATGTTGCTGGTGTGGTGCGGTGGGAGAACTGACTTGGGTGTTTTATGTTTTTGATCGCAAATGTTGCGGTTAGCAAGAGTCGCCACCAACTTTTCTTTTATCCAAAAGGAAAGGTGAAAAAGCACAGGAAAGACCTTTAAGATTATTTTTTGAATTCGGGGGGTAGATTATGAAAAGGGAAGGTATTAGCACCCTTTTCATCCATGGATTTCCATGGGCTCTTAGTTACTTGATAGATCACTTGCTTTTGTTTGAAATTATGCTTTGTGTGGTTTTTTGAAAGTATTTTGAAAAGGCGTCATCGTTTAGGCAAACTTTGTAATAATTCTCGTTCGTAAGAATCTATACAAAGTGTTGATCTTTTGAAAATGTTTTCAAGTTTGAAAGGTGTTTTTTTAAAGTGTTGGTGTTTGTTTTGAAAATATCAAGGATGTTTTGTTTTGAAAATGATCAAGTAACTAGGAACAATCTACCTACTCAAAAGTTTTTCATGTTCATTTCCCCTTTCCTTTGACATTGTTATCTTTCCATTGATTTGGTAAGTAACCCTATCTTTGGATGTAAGCGGGACGGGCGTGGGTCATCGTATAGCCATGATTAGAAATGTTGTGAGGTATCTTAGAATTTATTTTTGAGGGACTAAGATCATTTTGAAAGGCAACATTTATAGCGTCATCGAGGGACTATGATCTTGTATTTCGATTGTTTTTGCTAAGACACCCCACATGCATAACATGACCATTTTTTAGGCAACAAGTGGAGTTAACCTTAAGGGTGATAATGTGCAAGTGTGTTTGATTGCATGCATTTTAGTCTTGATTAGGGTGATCTATTTGTTGATTTCATGTCTTGCCATACACACCCTAATTACTAGCATTTACATTCAAAGGCGATACATTGCAGAAATGTAAAGTCCTACGCTATTATAATATTTTAGGGATGGGGGTACATATTTATGAATGGGGGTTACAAATAAAATTAAATCCTAAGTTACTATTAGAACCATATTAAAATGGATAACAATGTACAAGAAATGTAAAATGGACTTGTTTTGTAAAAAAAAAGAAATAAGTTTGGTTTAAGAAAACATTTTGATCTTTTATGTTAAAAGAAATAAAATAAGATATGTGAATATAAAATAATATCTTTTATGTGTTTTTTATTAATAAAAAAAATGATGGAAAAAATAATAAGGATAAAGGAAAACGGAATCAGCGCTTTGCTGAAATAAAAGAGGTCAGAAGTCCTGACTCTGGCATGCTGCACAAATTCAAATAAACATTAGTAGAAACAAGGAAGGTAAGAAGTTATGGGTTCACTGAGAACAAAGAAGATTTCAGAAGTTCTGATACCACTGGCAGAACTTCGTCTCCCTCTCCATGCTAATCAGAGAATCTGCAACTTGGTCACTTCTCAACAAAACAGAATATGCGCATATAATAGTTATGGCAGGTTTCACAATGTTTCAGAAATAAAAGATATCAGAACTATAAATCAGAAGCAAGCATGAATTTGCTAATCCTAATTCTGAGTTCTAATTTCTTCAAGAAGTTATGAACTGAAATTCTCTCTACTTAGGCAGGCAAGTATATGAAACCTCAGAATGTATACAACATCAGAATCAGGATGTCTACATTGTATTTTTGAACAAAGTTTCCTGACAATGCATAACTAATATGATGAGAGTCGACAGAAGCTTACCTTGCAGCTGAAAAATGTTTCGTGAGCTGGAGTCTGGCTCTGATTGCTTGTGATGTTCTGAACAGCTCGTGTTCAGCAAGCTGGAAACTTTCAACTTGGGTTGTGAGTGATTGGAAAATTCTGGAACAACCAAGGAGCAAAGTTCTGACCTCTTTGAGGTGGATATTGATGGTTAGTGTGTTACAGTTTGACTACAGAAGTTAGGATGGCTTTTGAATGTATATCAAAAAACTGTATGGGTGATTTTGGTCGAGAAACACTTGAGGGAAAATGGATTTTGAATGCAAGAATCAAAAGCTAATAGGTTTTGTATTTTGTGTTCGCAGTTTTTTGGACTCTTGGAATTTTAGCAGGGGTTCAGGGCTTTTCTTTCTCAAATTTCCGACCCTTTTACAGTTGCCAATGGCTTTCAATTTATAGGCAAAGATCTTGTATCTTGGAGAGTGCAACCATCACATGCTAGGGTGCCGCCTTGTTGTTGAAGCAAGTATGGTGGTTAGTAGCCTTAGCAACACCTAAGCTGGAATTGTAAGCAGGAATTAAGGAATGGTAACCTCAAAAGCAAAAGCAACGCAAGGGCCCAACACACTTTTGTACAAAAGTTTGCTTTTCCAAGACAGTAAAGGTACATGTGGGGGAAATCTTTTGGATAAATACTCAAAAGTGGTTGTGAGCATTAAATGATGATGAGACTTATCAAACCAGAAATCCTGCAATGTGAGATTCTGCATCATTGCTTAATTCTGGATCAGAAGTTCAGCTTCAACGTAACTTAGAATAGACATCTAACTTCTGATATTTGTATCTCCTTGCTCCAACATGTTCTGAAGGAGCTCTCAGACTTTCCAGGAGGCTTGCAGCACGCTTTGTAACATTCTTTGAATTACCCTTGCAAACTCTGACTAAACCTTTGTGAAAACTGGCCCAGAAGTTCTGACCAAAATCTGTTTTGAAAGTGCCCAGAATTTGCTGAGTGCTTTAGTTTCATGGACGTGTCTTTGAGGAGTTATAACTTGAAATCCCAACATTTCTAGGAGAAGTTCTGTTCTGCACTGTTTTAGATCTCATTGAAATCTATAACTATTGTATAAGAAGTTCTTCCAGAATCAGCTTGCATCTTGATGAAATACGACTCTTGAAACTTGATTTTGATCAAAAGTCAAAGTTTGACTTTTCAATATGCAAATGACCATTTTACCCTTGTGAATGACTTTCTTGAAAAATCTGTAATTCGAGGCTTGGAATTGGATGGAAGCAAACTTGAGGATCCAGGGTGATCCTTTGAGAAATGAGAGGGCAAATTTTGGGGTACAACAGCTGCCCCTGTTCAATCTTCTTAAACCTGAAGAGTTAGATTGGTGAGTCTGCCATTTGTGACTTGAAGGTGAAATATGATTGAACACTAGAGTGCCCAGAAATTTGCACTCGAATATGGATGGTGAATGGGCTTATAGATGCCATTTGGAGGAAAGTTGATAAACATTAGAAGAAATATCAGCACAAATCTCTTGTTGATTTATACTAAAACTTGATGTTTTACCTGTGAGAAAAAGAGTTAGTAAAATGCAGATGCATGCATGATGTTCACCAAATGTGGTATTATGCTAAATGCATAGGGTATGTACATGCTATGATATATGAACGTGAGACGTATGTTTCTGTCCGGGAAAATAAATCCCTGACTACTGCTATGAAAATTTTGGGAGGTTGAATCCCTGATTGTCATTGGGGATAAAGAATATACATATCTTCAAACTTTGTTGAAAGGATGCTTCCGCTGGGGAATATCTCTTGAACATCAGTTGTTATCTGGTCGGATCCAGGCTTCACAACTTGCTGAGGATGAGACGAATTAACTGTTATCTGGTCAGATTCCAGGCTTTACAGAAAATTTCTTGAAATTGAATAGTCATCTGGTCGGATCTAGGCTTCACCAAAATTTGCTGGGCATACAAAATTTAACTGTTATCTGGTCGGATCCAGGCTTCGCAGTAAACTTGAAGTGATAACTACTATCTGGTCGGGTCCAGGTTTCATGGTTTTCATAAAGTTGTGCTATTATCTGGTCGGGTCCAGGCTTTATAGTGCATCTCTGGGGGTTACAGTTAATTGTTATCTGGTCGGGCTCCAGGCTTCATAATAAACTGTTTGAAAAACTGTTATCTGGTCAGGTCCAGGCTTTGCAGATTCCTGAGGTTGATGAGGTCAATTACTGTCTGGTCGGGTCCAGGTTTCTCAATAAACTAATTAGGGATATAGTTGTTATCTGGTCGGTTTCCAGGTTTCACAATGAATATCTGAGGGTGATTGCTATCTGGTCGGATCCAGGTTTCTCAATAAACTAAATGGGGATATAGTTGTTATCTGGTCAGTTTCCAGGTTTCACAATGAATCTCTGAGGGTGATTGCTATCTGGTCGGATCCAGGCTTCACAACAACTTGCTTGAAAAGATGGAATTGAAAACTGATATCTGGTCGGATCCAGGTTTCACAGTAATTTGTTGGGGCAGAGGCAAACTTTACTGGGGACAAGAAGTTAAACCTTAGTCGAATTGAGTTCAGGTTCTTCTATATCTTTGAAGAGTTAGGCTACTATCTAGTCAGGTCCAGGTTTCATAGCATCTTGAAATTGAGATCAACTGTTATCTGGTCGGGTTCAAGTTTCAGATACTCAAACTGTTATCTGGTTGAGTCCAGGTTTCAGCAACTTGAAAAAGTCAAACTATTATTTGGTCGGGTCCAGGCTTCAGTAATAACTTGAAAATTATGCTAATGTCTGGCCAGATCCAGGCTTCATAGTATCTTTTTGGAAATAATAAAGGCTTTGTTGACGGCTTTACTGGGGATCAGGGGTTATGGCCCTATGATTTGCAATAATTCGAAAGAGAATTCAAACTGGAGAGTGTAAACTCAGTCGGGTAGGACAGACTCAACTTAGGGAGGATACACTCAGCTAGGGAGGATAAACTCCGCTTGGGGATAATAGCCTTGGCTGGGGAAGATATACTCAGCGGGAAAAAAGGCTCAGCTGGGGAACTTCGCGGTGTCTTGATGGTTGCATGTTAAGGAAATTTGAACTCGGCTGGGGAGTTTTGTGGTTTCTCGACTATTGTTGGGGAAATAAAACCTGTTGGGGATAAGGTTTATTGTAGCTGTCATCGTGGGGATAATGATAATGGTAATTCTACGGGGATATTTCATATACATTAAAGAGATGCTTACCGCTGCTTAGCATGACACATGTGTCAAATAGTTTTAATTATGTTCATATGCATATGTTCATTCAATTTTAGTCATTGGACAAATTTGCATTCAAAACAAAAGACATGAATTTTGCACTTCAAAGTATATTTGTATTGATATTTTCCCCTGAATAGGCGTTTTTGTACAGAGAGACAGAGATCCTAGTAAGAGGAAATCATCGAAAGGAAAACAAAAATTTAGAATGAAAACAAATAGCCATGTGAAATGATCTCATTGCCTTCCAACTCTACTATTGTCCCAATGTCTTCGAATGTCCCTTGACATTAATAGAAGTTGATTGGATTGATCTTGGACCGTTTGAACTTGGACCTCGGTGATAGAATTGACAGTGTTGATTCCACGGGACATAGTCACACACTTTTGATCCTTAACTTTTTCCTGGACCGCCCTTTCAGGTTTTCAGCCCACCAGGATACCCTTTTTTGCCCAAGTCGCCCTTTCGGGTTTTCAACTTTCCGGGTGTACAATCTTTTGCATATGTCCCTAATTTTTGCTCAAACCTTTTGGCTTGTCGGGATGCCCTTATTTTGCTTAGGTGTGTCAATCTAACGGGTCTCTTATGCATAGTATTTTTTAACTATGTCTCTTACGCTTTTGATTTATTGATGAACAAGTTTCATGTTTTGACATGTTTTGATGAATTATGATCTTTGGCATTTGATTTTGACCAAAAAGTCAAAGTTTGACTTTTCAGTATACAATTGACTTTTGATCAGTTGACAGAAAAATTCATCTGTCAATCAAATGAACTTGTAGTGTTTTGAACCATGTCATTAGGTCAAAGTGATGCAATTGGACTCTTGAGATCATTCCTTAACTCAATTGACCATTTGCTAGATCAAAAAACCAGAAATTGCCCTTTCCCAATCAAAACCCTAATTTTGACCATTTTGACCTTTTAAAGATTTGATCAAATTTCTTGAGGAGTTGTGGTCCAAACTTTATCAAATGACACATGTGGGCTTAAAATGTTGATGTGGATCAAAAATTATGAAGTTTGACTATAAATTGGCTATAGTTGACTTTTTCCCCAATACAGTTGATTTTTAGGTCAACTGTCCAATTGACTGATCAAAAGTGTGATTCAAGGCTTGAAACTTGACATGAGTAATCTTGGGGGTCCATAATGATCCATGAAAGTCATATGGAGCCTTGGAAGTTCAAAAATCCTTGTGCAATCTCAAACCCTAATTTTCAGTCATTAGTGCTTGAGGAGGTGTCTTGAGCTGATCAAACCCTAGTGCAGTCTTGATCCAATGGAGCTCTTATAAAAATCCTTGATAAGAGAGGGAAAATTTTGGGGTACAATAGCTTCATTTTCTGTTTGTCCTCACCAACCAGTTGTCCTTTGTTGAAAGCAGACGTTCAGTGCCTAATAGATTACAAGGAAATTTTGTTCGAAAAGGCTTCAGTTCCAACAGTTTCTTATAATGATATTTCCATTGTGACCATTTCCGACAATTCTTCCAGGGTCTCCACCAAAAGACCCGTTAGAATTACATCAGTTCCTAAAGTAGCTCCTTTGATAATTACAATGCCTGGACCAATCCCGTATTTGTCAGACAAAACTGTACCATGGAATTATGGGGGGATGTCTACTACTACGGTATCAAGCAAGATTGTCCAGCTGCCGAAGATTCAAGTTCCAAGAAAGTTGACTTTGATGTCAGTTATATCGCAGGGACCAGTAAGATTACCCTAAGCAGAAGGATATTCTCTCCAGAAATTGCTCCCCCAAAAGCAGTTTCTGGACCCGTAATCATTTCTGTTATTGTTGCTCCTCCAAAGGTTATTCCCAATCCTGCAAATACTCTTGCTGACAAAGCTGTTACAATCCCTGTTATCACCCCTACTGACATTCCTGATGCCGAGTCAACTGAGACTCAAGGTAAAAGTATTCTGATTGAGCCTGTCCGGATGAAGGCACAATCATTGGCTGTCCCTGAGACCTCCCGGAAAGAGATGGAGGAAATTCTAAAGATCATAAAAAGAAGAGACTACAATGTAGTCGAGCAACTGGGGCAAACTCCATCTAAAATTTCCATGTTGGCTTTACTACTATATTCCGAGGCGCATGCCAAGGCCTTGGTAAAATTCCTGAAAACTGCCCATGTACCCCACGAAACATCTGCCGATCAATTCCAAGACTGCATAGCCAGCTTGATTGCAGATAATGGTTTAGGTTTTCCAGATGCTGATTTAACGCCAAGAGGGGGGAAGCATAATGAGGCATTACATGTCTCAGCGGAATGCAGGGGCACGACTCTGGCTCATGTCTTGGTTGACACCAGTTTTTCTCTGAATGTGTTGCCTAAAAAGGCTCTTGATAGGCTTGATTGTGAGGGATTGACATTGAAACCAAGCAACATAGTAGTGAGGGCCTTTGACGGCTCAAAAAGGATGGTGCATGGGGAAGTGAATATCCCCATAAAGGTTGGAACCCAAACATTTGGTTCAACTTTTTATGTAATGGATATTCGCCCTTCATATTCCTACTTACTAGGCCGACCATGGATCCACAATGCCGACACTGTTACTTCTACGTTGCACCAAATGCCGAAGTATCCAATTCAAGGGAAGATTATCACTGTTCATGGAGAAGAATAGTATATGATCAGCCATCTCAATTCCTTCAGATATATGGAATTAGATGGTGAATTTATTGAAACTCTATTCCAGCACTTTAAAGAAGTCCCGCAAGATGTAGCAGTGACCAAGGCTTTGTCTCAAGTTCCCAAGATCACAAGGCCTCCGCTCAGGATGTCGTCTTTAAAGGATGTCAAGGCAGTAATAGAAGAAGGTGGGTGCACTATTTGGGGACAACTCCCAGATATCCCATACAAATATGACAAGTTTGGTCTGGGTTTCACTTCAGGTGTCCAGAAGGCTGTACGCCGCGCTCGTGTCGGAGGACTACCCTTGAAGATCAGCAACCACCAAGTCAATGCAGTAGAGGATGATGAAGACAGCTATGACCTAGAGGATTGGATTTTCCCAAATGTCAGCAGAGGGCTCAGCAACTGGGAGGCTAGAGACTTTGTCCCGATCACTTTTATCCCACATTAATTTGTCTTTACATTTTGTTGGATCTGTAATATTAAAAAAATTCAGACTCTTAAAACCTTGTGTCTTACCCGAGGCACAATGGTCCATTTATAAGCGTTATTATCTCATTTCCATATGACATCAATGAATCATGGACGTTTTTGCATACAAACTTTGCACTCATTGTTTTTCTTTTTTACATTTTCATTTCTTTCAAAGATAGTTATACCCTTACACACACTCACACTCATAATGCAGGTCTACATCCATTCGGGATCCCATGGGTAACAGTTCTGCTATGGCCTTTTATGACTTTGAAAATCTAATCTACCAAGCTGAAGACAAAGGTGAGGAAGAATGTGAAGTACCAGGGGAACTCACCAGGTTACTACAACAAGAAGAGAGGACCATTCAGCCCGACGAGGAACCAGTGGACACAATCAACCTAGGTACCAAGGAAGACAAAAGGGAAGTCAAGGTGGGTGCCAATCTGGAACCCAGTGTCAAGGAGCGTCTGATTCAGTTGTTACACGAGTATGTTGAGGTCTTTGACTGGTCGTATGAAGACATGCCAGGACTTGATGCAGATATTATGGTACATCGTCTACCTACAAAAGAGGACTGCCCACCAGTAAAACAAAAGGTCCGTTGAATGCGACTAGATATGTCAGAGAAGATTAAAGTTGAAGTCATGAAGATATTTAACGCTGGATTCTTGGCTGTCACCTCTTATCCGCAATGGGTTGCCAATGTTGTTCCCGTGCCCAAAAAGGACGGCAAGGTACGAATGTGCGTGGACTACAGAGATTTGAATAGGGCCAGTCCTAAGGATGATTTCCCACTTCCCCATATTCATATTCTAGTTGACAATACGGCGCAGCACAAAGTGTTTTCCATCATGAAAGGTTTCTCAGGCTACAACCAAATTAAAATGGCGCCTGAGGACATGGAGAAGACAACCTTTGTCATACAACGGGGCATATTCTACTACAAGGTTATGCCGTTCGGACTGAAGAATGCTGAGGTAACCTATCAGCGTGCCATGGTAGCTCTATTTCACGACATGATACATCATGAAATATGGGTCTATATGGACGACATGATAGTTATATCTCAAATAGAAGAAGAGCATCTTGACCATTTACAGAAACTGTTTGAGAGACTAAAGAAATATAAGCTGAGGTTGAACCCAAATAAATGCACATTTGGAGTAAGGTCTGATAAGCTCCTAGGCTTTGTCGTCAGCAATAAGGGTGTTGAAATGGATCCTTCCAAGGTGAAAGCGATACAAGAGATATTTGCTCCTCATACCGAGAAGGAAGTCAGAGGATTCTTGGGACGTTTAAACAACATTTCCAGATTCATTTCTCACCTGACAGCTATTTGTGAACCAATCTTCAAATTACTGAAGAAAGATCAAGTAGTAAAATGGAATGAAGAATGCCAAACAGCTTTCGACAAGATCAAAGAGTACCGGCAAGAGCCTCCTATTTTGATGCCACCAGTTGAGGGAAGACCGTTGATTATGTATCTGACTGTTTTGGAAAATTCAATGGGGTGTGTGCTGGGGCAGCATGACGAGTCTGGCCGAAAAGAGCATGTTATTTATTACCTGAGCAAAAAGTTTACCGACTGTGAAACAAGATATTCACTGCTCGAGAAAACTTGATGCACTCTGGCATGGGCTGCTCACCGGCTAAGACAATATATGCTGACCCATACTACCTTGTTGATATCTAAAATGGATCCAATAAAATACATCTTCGAGAAGCCTGCACTCTCTGGGAGAATAACGAGATGGCAGATGATCCTGACAAAATCTGACATACAGTATACTACCCAGAAAGTAACAAAGGGCAGTGTACTAGCTTATCACCTTGCTCACCAAGCTGTAGAAGACTACCAGTCCATGAAGTTCGAATTCCCAGATGAAGACATCATGATGGTAAACAACTATGAAGAATTCAGGCCATATGATGGACCTGAACAAGGATCCTGATGGACCCTGGTTTTTTATGGGGTATCTAACACACTCGGCAATGGTATTGGTGTTGTGCTCATATCTCCGGAAGGATGTCACACTCCCTTTACGGCAAGACTCTGCTTCAATTGTACAAATAACATGGCGGAATACGAAGCATGCAACTTTGGTCTCAAAGCTGCCATAGACTTGGGGATCAAATCTTTGAATGTATTCGAAGATTCAGCTTTGGTTATTAGCCAGATCAAAGGGGAATGGGACACCAAACACCCTAACCTTATCCCTTACAAAGAACATGTTTTGACATTGCTCCCACACTTTAAGAAGATTACCTTCAATCACTTCCCGCGAGAAGAAAATCAGCTAGCAGACACACTAGCCACGATGTCATCTATGTTTAAACTTATATGGGATAACGAGGCTCCCCAGATCAGCATTGAACGAAGGGATGAACCAGCACACTGTCACGAGATTAATACTGAAGAAGTAGTGGACCAGTCTTGGTTTCACGAAGTCAAGAGGTATCTCGAGGCTCAAGAATATCCAGAAGGAGCTTCAGTCAATGATAAGAAGTTCTTAAGGAGATTCTCTGCTAAATTCTTCCTTAGTAATGGCATTTTTTACAAACGTAACCATGACTTTGTTACTTCGGTGTTTAGGTAAGGTCGAAACTGAAAGGATCATGGCTAAATTACATGAAGGCACTTTTGGCACCTATTCCAGTGGGCATACAATGGCAAAGAAAATCCTACGGGCAGGCTATTATTGGTTTACCATGGAAGCAGATTGCTATCAACACTCTCGAACCTGTCATAAGTGTCAGATCTATGCTGACAAATTGCATGTACCTCCGGTTCCTCTGAATGTCTTGATGAATCCTTGACCCTTTGCTATGTGGGGGATTGATATGATTGGAGAAATCAAACCAACAACCTCCAATGGACACCGCTTCATCTTAGTGGCCATTGGCTGTTTTACCAAGTGGGTGGAGGCATCTTCTTTCGCTTTTGTTACCAAGAATGTTGTTGTCCGGTTCATCAAGTAGAATCTCATCTGTCGGTACGGTATCCCGGAGAAGATCATTATAGACAATGGTACGAACCTGAATAATACTATGATCACAACCCTGTGCGAGCAGTTCAAGATCCAACATCATAATTCTTCCCCTTATCGGCCGAAGATGAATGGTGTTGTCGAAGCTGCAAATAAGAATATCAAAAAGATCATACAGAAAATGACAATCACATACAAAGACTGGCATGAGATGCTACCATTCGCTCTCCACGGGTATCTTACCACAACACGTACTTCAACCGGGGAAATACCTTACTCTCTGGTATACGGCATGAAGGTTGCTTTGTCTATTGAGATCCAAATCCCCTCTCTAAGAATTATGAAGGATGCAGGTTTAAACAAAGACGATTGGATCCAGACTCGACTTGATCAACTAAACTTGATTGATGAGAAAAGACTTATTGATGTCTTCCATGGTCAAATGTATCAAAAGCGGATGATCAAGGCTTTCAACAAAAAGATCAGACGCCAAGTGTATCAAGTTGGAGATCTGGTGATCAAACGTATCATACTGCCGCAAGGTGACCCCAGGGGCAAATGGACTCCTACATACGAAGGACCATTTGTAATCAAAAACATATTCTATGGTGGAGCAATGATCTTGACCACCCTGGATGGCGACGACCTGCCGCACCCTACGAACGCGAACATAGTCAAAAGATACTACGCATAAGAAACCTGCTAGGTTGGTACACCTAGGAAAAACAAGGGCATCCCGGCGAACCAAAAAGGTTCGGGCAAAAATTAGGGATAAAACAAAAAAATTTGTACACCCAGCAAGTTGAAAACCCGAAAGGGCGACTTGGGCAAAAAAGGGTTTCCCGGTGGACTGAAAACCCGAAAGGGCAGTCCAGGAAAAAGTTAGGGAATTAAAGCGTATGACTATGTCCCGTTGGATCACCTTACGAACAACATTTGGCTTCCACTGAAAAACTCAAAGGTTCTGATCAATTCAATCATTTCGGACGAGGCTACGAATAGACAAGATGCTCTGAGATACGAAGGCTATAGCAGAATGGGAACCCCATGGGATTATTACACATAGCTATCTTTTCTTTGTATCAAAATTTTCATTTTTCACGACGACATTCTCTTACTAGAATGTTTGTCTCATTGTACAAAAATACTTACTCAAATTCAATACAAAGATATCTCTTTCAAAGTGCAAAACTACCTGTTTTCTTTACTTTTGTTTTGTTTACAAAAACGTCCAATGATTTATTTTTGAACATATGCATTTGAACATAATTACTGTTTACATATAAACAAAATAGAAATACAATCACTGATGGCTTTAAGAAGTGGGGAAATCTCTCTATGCTATTTCCATAAATCCCCCGTAGTGTGCAGTTTAGTCCCCAACGGAAGAAAGCTTCCAGTTATCAATCCCCAGTAGAAGTCACCAAGTTTCTCAGGGTTTCTCAACAGGATTTTACAAGCAGTACACGACATTTCCCTTACCACAAAGTTTATTTTCTCTAAGTGGAAATTCATCAACACTTCAACTTCACAACATGAAGATTTACATATCCTCAGTAGTGGCCAGGGACTTATTTTCCCCAATACAACATCAATGCAGCAGACTATCTCACATACGCATACATCGCACCCATATATCATAAACATTGATAACACGAATGCATCATACCATGCATTTCATACAACATTACTTTTCATTTTAGCTAACTGTTGTACCCCAAAATTTTCCCTCCCATATTCCTCAAGATTTGTCCAGAATCATCTTCAACTGGTTCAAGATTGCTCAAGAGGTTGCACAGTCAAACCACCTCCTAAGCCATTTGAAATTAGGGTTTTGGTTCTCTCAAGGAATTTGAGGTTCTCAATGGTTCAATCAAGTCCCATAGGCCTAAATAAATTGTCAAGCATCTACATGTCAAGTTTCAAGACTCACAATGCCAGTTTGCACAGTCAAAAGCCCTATTTGGTTTACAGTCAACTGTAGGGGCAAAATGGTCATTTTACAGTCAAAAGTCAGAATTTTTGGTCAACATCTTATTTTGAGTCCACAATCATCATTTGATCAAGTCTTGATCATGATTTCACAAGCATGGCTCAAAGATCATCAAGATGCAAGAAGTTACTATTTTTGGACAGTAGAAAAGTCAACTGTATCTTGACCAAGGCATAACTTTTTCATGGTTCATCAGAAAAATCCCATCCAATGCTCATTTTGAAGGGGATGACATTTCCTACAACTCATCTTCACATTCCAAGTCCAATAAATGCTCTCACAAAAAGTTATCAATTTCTACATTATAGGTCAATTTCAAAAGTCAACAAAAATGCACTTTAAGTCAAAGACCATAACTTGAGATTGGTAAATCCAAATGACATGGGACAAAAGGCATTGGTTAGAGGACTTCAATACCTTTCCAAAATGTCCAAGAACATGTTCATAGGATCAAAATTGAGCAAGATATGCATTGGAGAAGTTGGGAAATTTTTGTGAATTTGCAAAAGTCAACTTTGCTCAAAACACCTTGTTTTTGCTAATGGGCCTCAAGTTTCTTCTTGAAACTTTATCCAAGGCCTATGCACGACCCATCAAGCTTAAATTGATTTATTTTCTTATTTTTTATTAATTAATTGGATTTTTAATCAATTTTAATTCATTTAATTAATTTAAATTGTAGGAAATATCAAGATATGGTTTTTCAATCTTTTCATGAAGCAAATCTGACCTAAAAGAGCTGGCAAACTCGTGTGCACATCAAGGGGACAAGAATCTCCAAGTTTGGCAAGATTTTCCAATCAAAAAGATTCAAAAATATATGATTGAAAATCAAATATTGAAACCATTATTCCATGGATTTCTTGGCCAAGATTTAACCTAATTCCATTCTATTATATACACACAACCTAAACCTAATGCAAAAAACGTGAATTTGCTGCAGAAAAGGCCATTACCATATTGAAAAAAATCAAAGAAAAGTGAAAACTGTTTTCAATCTTCCAGGCCAATTCAAGGACTTTGGTTGTTTCTAACACCTTGCTGGGAGTCTCAGGGACACATTGCAATCCAAACCACGTGCTAAAGCTCCAGAAATCACCTCAAACAGACTCACGGTTTGACTCTTTTGTTCATAATCGTAATTCATATTTCATGCGTATTTAACATGGTTTATTGGTTGTTTTGCATTGCTTGAATCCACAGGAAGCTTTTGGCATAGGTTAATTGAATTATTATGCATTGAATCGAAAGTTGCCATTGATGAATTCTAGGGTTTCCAAGCTTTGAATTTGGGGCATTTTTATATAGGAAAAATCAAGCCTTGAGAGACCCATGACTGAACTCGTGAGAACCATACGAATTCAAAGGACATATCGCGAAATATTTATGTAGCCCCTACGCCTAATCGCTATTATTCGTCGTTCCATATTGTGGGGGTTAAAAACCCCCACTATCTGTCTTGTTTTTTGCAGGAACGCACGAGGAAGATGATGAGCTGTTAGTACGTGGTTGGACAGTTTGAATAAGTGCGCGCATTTTTGTTTTTACAGCCTATGAATTAATTATTTAATATATTAATTGTGTGTTGTTTTACTAACGACTGATGCAAGATGGTGTAGTGGCTAGTGAGTTGGCTAGTAATCATTGGGACCTGGGTTCGAATCCCAGGTCCCCCAAATAATTGTTTCTTATTTTTCTTAAACAGATCCTATGCAGGCTTCCCAAAGGATGAACATCATGTCCCTCACGCCTCAGCCTGCCATGTGGCCACAATCACAAATCCAATGGTCAAAAGATGAAGATCATGATGCTCCCTAGTCAATGCATGCCTGGACGATTGCCAAAGTCAACAAGGCTTGTGTCTTAATGGGCCTATAAATTTCCAGATTAACCTCCTCTTTGGGTCATCACCCCCCTGGTTTCTTTGTTCTTTCCTTTTTATTTTCTTTTTCTTTTAATTTCTTTTATTAATTATTATCACTATTATTTAATTAACTTAATTAATATTTTTCACAATAAATTCAAAAAAACCAAAAAATGTAAATTATTTTTATTATTTATTAATTTCACTATTAATTATTATTTTGTAAATAAATGCTAATAAAATTGATTTAGTCTTTTAAATTAGGTTAACTTTAATCTTTTTTATAATAAATAAAATTAACATAGAATTAGGGTTTTCTTGACAACTTTTAATTTCTTTTTATTTTTATTTTATTAAAGACCTAAAAAACTAAAAATACTTTTTTCTTGTAATTATTTAATCAATTAGAATTAGGTTTACTTAATTGCAAAAAGGACTAAAATTCCATTCCATTCACAAAAAGGGTCAAAACCCTAAGGACGTCCCCGATTTAATTTTTTACGCGCATATTAATTTTTGATCATATTTATGTATCTGCTCCGAGGATGTAATAGATAATTAGGACTTTTATCGCTTTCTTTTATTTTCCGCATTTATTTTCAAGGGTTATGTTTTTGGCGATGTAAATACCAGACGCCTTGTAATAGCGTAGATTTACTTTCCGCAATTTATTTCCCGCACAATTATTAACTGTTAACTATGCATGACAAGACTTTCTTGAAAATTAAAATCAACTCGTAGCTCACAATAATACATGTGCAAAGATAATTTAACATGAAACCTGACACACGTGCACATGCCACTCTCAGGGTACGTCTCACTTGGTTGCCTCGACGTGGTCATTGAGTATAGGATGTTTTAGAGGTCGCCCTCCTGTCTAAAGATCAAAGTTGCCTCGAAACGGTTGCCTCGATAAAAAAATGATCTAAGATATTAGGGTTACCGCTAAGGCGTCATACCATTGCTTTAGTGACCACATGTCCCATAATCGAATTGACCCGAAAACTCCAACGACGGTGCTACCTACTTCTCAATAGTGGGATAGTACTGTCTAAAGGACATTTACACAGCTTAATTTCTTTTGAGTAGGTAGAGGTTCTCAGGTACTTGCTCTTTCAAAACAAAAATACTTTTCGCACCTACACTTTTCTGACAAAAGTTTTCAAACAACACTTCATACACTCTTGAGGACAGACACAAGAGTTAAATCGAAGTTTTCAAACAAACTTTTTTCAAAACCCACAAACACAAGAAAAGCAAAAACATTTGAAAACATAGTGAGCAAGTACCTAAGAGCCCATGGATAACCACGGATAGAAAGGGTGCTAACACCTTCCCTTTCTATAATCTACCTCCCGAACCGAGAAACATCTCGAAAAGGAATTTTGCTGTGCTTTTGTCCTTTCCTTGTTGGAGAACATAAAAGAGGGTGGCGACTCTTGCTTACCGCGACATTTCGCGAACCATCATTCCAAAACAGTCAGTTCTATTTCCACCGATCACACTAACATTTTACCCTTTTTCAGGATAAGTTTAACAACTACCATTAACAATGTTCAAAGTTTTCAGATACAGTTCAGATACGCTCCAGACACGGATGCCATTCTAATACTCATTCAGATTCAACTTTCAGATACAGTTCAGATACGCTCCAGACACGGATTCCATTCTGATACTCATTCAGATTCAATTTTCAGATATAGTTCGGATACGCTCCAGACACGGATGCCATTCTGATACTCATTCAGAGTCCACTTTTCAGATACAGTTCAGATACGCTTCAAACACGAATGCCATTCTGATACTCATTCAGATTCTCTTTCAGATTCAGCAGTCACTTTTGGATGGAATCTACAAACCCATCTCCAACAACTCTCTATCATCCCTCCAAATGGCATCTTTAAGCCCATTCCCTCTACCATCGCATCACTGAGTGCAAATTTCTGGGCATTCTAGTGTCCAATGATCTTCCACCTTCGAGTCACGAATGGAAAAACTTGCCAATCTAACTCCTCAGGCATAAGAAGATTGAACAGGGGCAGATGTTGTACCCTAAAATTTTCCCTCTCACTTATCAAGAATTTTCTCAGAATATCTCTTTGGGCTCAAGACTACACTAGGGTTTGATCAGCTCAAGACACCTCCTTAAGCACTAATGACCAAAATTAGGGTTTGAGATTGCACAAGGATATTTGGACTTCCAATGCCCCATATGGTTTCCCTGGATCATTTTGGACCCCCAAGATCACTCATGTCAAGTTTCAAGCCTTGGATCACATTTTTTGCTCAGTCAATTGAGCAGTTGACCTAAAAATCAGTTGTATTGAGGAAAAAGTCAACTATGGCCAATTTACAATCAAACTTCATAATTTTTAACCCACATTAACATTTTAAACACATATGTATCATTTTATCAATTTTGGACCATAATCCCTCAAAAAATTTGATCAAATCTCCAAAAGGGCAAAATGGTCAAAATTAGGGTTTTTGACTAGGAAAGGGCAATTTCTGATTTTTGACCTAGCAAATGATCAATTGATTTAAGGCATGATCTCAAGAGTCCAATTGGATCATTTTGACCTAATGACATGGTTCAAAACATTGCAAATCCATTGGATTGACAGATGAGTTTTTCAGTCAACTAATCAAAAGTCAACTGTATACTGAAAAGTCAAACTTTGACTTTTTAGTCAAATTCAAATGCCAAAGATCACAATTCATCAAAAAATGTCAAAATATGAAACTTTTATTCATCAAGAAATCAAAAATTCAAGATTTCATTTTGAAAAGTCAAAATTTCTAAACTTAGAAATTTTTCAAAGTGTTGGAAATTTCTTTTTTTTTTCCATAACTTTGAGCAAAATTTTCACCATTATGCAAGATGATTCAAGAGAAACTTCCAACATGAAAGTTGTAGATCTCCATGAAATATACAACTTTTACTCACACAACTTCTCCCAAAAGTGCTTGTATCTCATGTTATAATTTTATGAATATGTGGTCATGAAACTAAACACTTAGTGAAATTTTGCCCTAATTTGGTCAGGATTTTGACCCAACTTCATGGCACTTTTTCATATAGTTCTAAGGGTAATATTCAAAAGCAATTCAAAGATGGATTATAGAGAACATTGCAAGCTTTAAAAAATGTCCAAGAACTCCTTGAGGTCATTCTTGAGTAGGGAGAATCAAAGAGATGAAGTTAGGGTTTTATCACTTTAATTACAAGTCATTTTAGGGATGAACAAAATTCAAATTCAAGTTGTGCTACATTAACTCTTGCAGGCCTCAAACTTGTTATGCACTCCATAATTAATGGTTTACACAACTGTTAGAGGCCTCACTTCAAACATTCAATGCATGGACATGCTTTATATCCATTTTTGGAAGAAAGGTTACATTTCCATTTTGATAAAGTGACTTTTTGTACAAAACTTGTTCTTGAGCCTTGCACTTGTTCTCTTCTGATCAAACAGATCCTATAACTCATGAGAAATGTTTCAAACACTTACAATCACCCATCCCATTCTTTTACCTCTTCTTGAAACTTGTTTCCCTCTTTTCTTCAAAATCAAGTAACCTAGCCAAAAGCCAGAGACTTGTACTTCTGATTGTCCAAAGCTCTCAAACACTTTTGTTTATACATACACAAACAATTTGACATAAATACACGAACGCTCAAGCCTTGAAAGAACCTAGAACTCAGAATCACGCTTCACACTTCCATTTTCACACAAACTGACCAAAAACTTTAAACTCTTAATCTACTCGTGCGTTTCTTGGCCTTTTGGTTTCTAAAGTTTCTAAACATCATATAGAGTTGATCCTACACCCTGTTATGGAACTGTAACACCATTAACACCATCCTCCATTTCCAAAAATAGAGCTCTGCACATTGACTTCTCCAAACCATTTCAGCCATCCATTGCTCAAGCTAATCATTACATTAGCTTCCTGGGACCTCAAGGAAGCTAACTTGATCATCACCATCACTTGAAACAAGCTCAAACTCAAAACACAATTTCCAGTTTTGAGGCAAGTTTTCTAACTTTGGAACTCTTCATACAGGCATCATCAATAATTTATTTGTGAATAAAACCTGTAGATATCATTTCCCTAAAGCTAACCATGTCCGTAGGTTCCATTAATTTTGCTTGAGCTTAGAGAATTTTGAAACTGAAATTTCTGAGATTTTTATGGTTCAGATTAGGGCCATTAAAATTCATGCTTATCTTTGATCTATAGTTTTATTGCTTTACATTTCTGAAACCGTGAGAAAATTTTCTACAAGTTTCATGTTTACAGTTTTCATTTTTTATAAGAAATAAGCAAGTTACAGTTGGTCTGGCTGGAGGTTGAAGATGAAGTCATCAGGGCGCGTTTTGCCTTGTATATTTATTGGTTTTCCTATGTTAATGGATGTATAGCCACCCCAGTGGTATAATCGTGCGTCTGTAACCTTTGGGACCTGGGTTCGAGCCCCAATGGTACCCTTTTGTATTTTTTTACATTTTTTTGCTTTTTCTGACTTTTTTTGCATGCATTCGGCTCCAGCTTTGGGCTATGTTTTTTTTTGCTATTCCTCACCACCAGTAGGCTATTTTCACCTTGGACCAATTTTATTTTATTTCTTTATTTTCATTTTATTTATTTTCTTAAAATATTTTCCTAATACTAAAAAATCATAAAAAATACAAAAAATATTAGATTTTCATTTTAACTTAGTTTATTTATATTTCTCACACAAAAATTATTTTATTAATCATACCTTATTTATTTTTACTTATTATCTTGTAAATTTAATTAAAACTAGGTTATTTACTTATTTTCTTTTACACCAATTAAAATATATTATTTTAATATAAAAAGGCCAAAAATATTTTATAATGCTATAAATATTTTCAAGACAAAAATACCAAAACACTTTTCTTATAAACTTAATTTCTTTTATTTTAATTAATAGATTTAGGGTTTTGTTTAAAAATCTTTTCTTAACAAATTTAGGGTTTACTTTTCATTAATTATTTTCTTTAATTAATTAGGTTAAGACAAATTCCCTTTTCTCATGAAAACCAAATAAATATCCATTTTCTTTACATTTTGCATTTTTGTACATTTATTCATTTTGTACTTTGTATTTATTTAATTCCTTGTACATTGATACCAATTCAATATGGTTGTAATAGACTAACTAGATTTACATTCTTGAAATCCCCATTCAATTTATACACCCCCTCCCACAAATATTGTAATAGCGTAGTAACTTTAAATTCTATAATTTATCGTTTTTATATACAAATGCTAGTAATTAGGGTTTGTATAGAAAGACTAAAGCCAACACTTAGAAAACCCTAATTTCAAGACAAAATCAAGCATGAAAATAACACAATTGCACACAAGCACCCCTAGGGTAAATCCACTTGGTTGCCTTATACAAAATGGCCATATTACGTATGTAAGATATCTTAGCAAAAACAAAGCAAATACGAGATCATAGTCCCTCGATGACGCTATCTAAGTTGCCTTTCAAATGATCTTAGTCCCTAAAAAGAATGCTAAGATACCTTGCAACATGTCTAATCATGGTTATACGATGACCCACGCCCATCCCGTTTACATCCAAAGATAGGGTTACTTACCAAATCAATGGTAAGATAACAATATCAAAGGAAAAGGAAAATGAACAAGAAAGACTTTTGAGTAGGTAGAATGCTCCTAATTACTTGCTCAATTTCAAAAGAAAACATCCTTGATATTTTCAAAACAAACACCTACACTTTCAAAACATCTTACAAAACTTGAAAACATTTTCAAAAAGATCAAACATCTTTGTATACATTCTTACAAACAAGTTCATTACAAAGATTACCTAAACAATGGCCTTTTTACAAAATACTTTCAAAAACCACACCAAGCACAATTTCAAACAAAAGCAAGTGATCTAGCAAGTAACTAAGAGCCCATGGAAATCCATGGATGAAAAGGATGCTAATACCTTCCCTTTTCATAATCTACCCCCCAAACTAAAGAAATAATCTCAAAGGTCTTTCCTGTTCTTTTTTACCTTTCCTTTTGGATAAAAGAAAAGTTGGTGGCGACTCTTGCTAACCGCAACATTTGCGATAAAACGCAAAACCTTCAAGTCAGTTCTCCCACCGTATCACAAGTGGTATGAGTCAACATATACTATCTTAGTCGGCGAGTAGCCCATGCCAAAGTGTAACAAGTTTTCTCGAGTAGTGAATATCTTATTTCACAGTCGGTAAACTTTTTGCTAAGGTAGTAAATTGTATGCTCTTTTCGACCACGCTCGTCATGCTGCCCCAACACACACCCTATTGAATTCTCTAACACGGTTAAGTACATGATCAGAGGTCTTCCTTAAACTAGTGGCATCAGGATTGGAGTTTCTTGCAAGTACTCCTTGATCTTGTCAAAAGCTATTTGACAGTCGTCGTTCCATCTTACCACTCGATCTTTCTTCATCAGCTTGAAGAGTGGCTCACAAGTAGCAGTTATGTGAGAGATGAACCAGGAAATGTAGTTTAGACGTCCCAACAAAACTCTAACCTCCTTCTCAGTACGGGGAGCTGGCATTTCTTGGATAGCTTTGACTTTTATAGTATCGACTTTAATACATTTTCCAATGACAACGAAGCCTATGAGCTTACCAGACCTTACCCCAAAGATGCATTTGTTGGGATTCAGCCGCAATTTGTACTTCTTTAGCCTCTCAAACAACTTGTGTAGATGATCAAGGTGCTCTTCTTCAGTTTAGGATCTTGTTATCATGTCATCAACATAGACTTCTATCTCATGATGAATTATATCATGAAATAAAGCCACCATAGTCCGTTGATAAGTTGCACCTGCATTCTTCAGCCCAAAGGGCATGACTTTATAACAGAAGGTGCCCCACTGTGTGACAAAAGTAGTTTTGTTCATGTCTTTGGGCACCATTTTGATTTGGTTGTAACCCGAGAATCCATCCATGAAGGAAAACACCTTGTGTTGAGCAGTGTTGTCAACTAAGACATCGATATGTGGTAGTGGAAAGGTGTCTTTGGGGCTTACCCTATTTAAATCCATGTATTCTATACACATATGGACCTTACCGTCTTTCTTCGGCACTAGAACAACATTTGCAAGCCATTGGGGATACGAAGTCACTACCAAGAAACCCGTATTGAACTGTTTCATTACCTCAGTCTTGATCTTTTCATACATGTCAGGATGCATGTGAAGAACCTTTTATTTGATTGGAGAACAACCTTCTTTCATTGGTAGACGGTGAACCACGATATCAGTATCGAGCCCTGGCATGTCTTCATATGATCAGGAAAATACCTCAACGTAGTTATGCAACATTTGAGTCAATCTTCTCTTGACAGTCTTCCAAGTTGGCGCCAATCTTGACTTCTTTCTTATCTGCCTCAGTACCCAGGTTTATCACTTCCATCGGTTCTTCGTGCGATTGGATGGCCTTTTCGTCTTGTATCAGGAGTCTGGCGAGTTATCCAGGTATCTCGCAATCTTATTTGCCTTCGTCTTCGGCTTGATAGATTGGATTTTCAAAGTTATAGATGGCAATAACAGAGTTGTTGTCAATGAGACGCGGAGTGGATGTGGATCTGCAAATGTGTGTGTGTGTGTGTGTGTGTATGTAAGGTCACATGGCTATTTGAAAATGCAGTAAAGTAAAAGGAAAACAAGGAGCGCAAAATTTGAATGCAAAATCGTCCAATGTTTTCATTAAATGAGCATATGATATATGAAATGACAAACCCTTAACGAATGGACCATTGTGCCCCGGGCAAGGCACATGGTTTATAGTCGTTTTTTTGAAGGAAATTATACAGAAAATTTTCGTAAAGCAATAAAAACGGGAAATAGCAATTACTCCTGGTTGAAGGAGATTGAAATGAAGTCTTTGGCTCTCCAGTTGTTGAGTCCATCATCAGCAGTTGGGAATATCCAATCGTCCAAGTCACCATCACTATCACTATCCTCCAAAGCATTAACTCCATGGTTTCTAATACAGATATGTGGTTTTCCAGCACGAATACATCGAACCTCTTCCCGAGCCTTTGAAGAAAAACCCAATCCAAATTTGTTAGATTTGAAGGGGATGTCAAGAAGTTTTCCCCAGATAGTGAAACCTCCATCTTCTACAATAGCGCTAGCATCCTTCAAGGAAGCCCTCCTTGGTGTGTCCTTAGAAACCTCAGGAATAACAGGAGTAGCAACAACAACATTTAGAGGGATTGCCTCAAATGCTTGATAGGGGGTTTCAATGAATTCTCCATCCATCTCAAAGTATTTGAAAGAATTCAAGTGACTGACCATATATTCTTCCTCTGCACAGACTGTGACAACCTTTCCCTTCACTGGGTACTTCAACATTTGATGTAATGTAGAGGTAACCGCGCCTGCCCCGTGAATCCATGGGCATCCGAGCAAGCATGAATAGGCTGGGCGAATATCCATTACATATAAAGTTTAATTGAAGACTTGAGATCCCACCTTGACCGATAGATCAACCTATCCGTGGACCATTCTTTCCGAACCATCAAACTCCCTTACTATAATATCATTGGTTTTCAACACCAGTCCATCACAGTCTAGTCTATCCAAAGCTCCTTTAGGTAAAACATTGAGGGAGGACCCGATATCTACTAACACGTGCGTTAGGGTGGTGCTTTGCATTCAATAGAGATGTGGAGAGCTTTGTTGTGATTCATCCCCGCCGGAGTCAAATATGCATCAGAAAATCCCAAGCCATTATTAGTAGTTAGGCTTGCAACCCAATTCTCAAATTGATCTGTAGTGGTTTCTTGAGGTACATGGGCATTTTTTAGAAACTTCAACAGAGCTTGGGCATGTGCGTTAGAGCATAACAACAAGGACAACATGGATATCTTTGAGGGTGTATACCCTAATTGCTTAACTATTTTGTAATCACTTTTTTGTATGATCTTCATAATTTCTTCCATCTCTTGTCTAGATGGGTCTTTAATTGTCACTTCTTTTGATGGTACCTCCTTCAGGGAAGGCTCAACAACTTTCTCTTTACCTCAGGTATCAGCAGCTGGTCTAGTAGAAAGAATGCGAATAGGTGTTGTAGTAGTTGTTGGAGGATATATCTTCGGAGAGAAGACCCTTCTTGTCCTATTGACCTTACTAGTTCTGGAAATGTTTATAACTTCAGGCTCAGGCTCTTCGTTTTTAGTAATCCATGGCTCTTGATTGACACTATGATAATACATGTCTTCCCCATAATTCCAGGGCATAACTTTGTCAGAGGTATTGGGGACTGGCCCCGTGTGATACGGTGGGAGAACTGACTAGTGTTTTTGCGTTTGTATTCGCACTTGTGCGGTTGAGCAAGAGTCGCCACCGACTTTTTATTTTATCCTAAAGGAAAGGTTAAAAAAAGCACAGCAAAAACCTTTTGAGATATTTCGTGGGTTCGGGGGGTAGATTATGAAAAGGGAAGGTATTAGCACCCTTTTCATCCATGGTTATCCATGGGCTCTTAGTTACTTGGTTTTTAGATCACTTGCTTTGATTTTCGATTGCTTGAAAATGGTGTGTGTGTGTGTGTTTTTGAAAATGTTTTTGAAGAGATGCCTTGTCTCAGGCAACCAATGTATTTGACTCATGTTTGAGTGTTTTACAAAAGTGTGTATCTTTTCGAAAAGATGTTTCAAATGTTTTTGAGAGTTTGTTAGAAAGTGTTGTGGATTGTGGTTTTTGAAAAGAAGGCAAGTGTTTTTGCAAGTTGATCTCAAGTAACTAAGATTTTTGTCTACCCTATTGTACTCAAAGGTTTTTTGTTATGTTTTAACCCCTTTTAACAATTTTGTTCCACCATTGAAATTGGTGGACAATCTTGCGTTTAGGAAGTTTATTCGGGACGGGCGCGGGTCATCGTATAGACCATGAATGCAATGATGCCAAGTGTCTTTGGCAATTTGCTTTGAAGGGACTTGATCATTCCGTTTAGGCAACACTTTGAGGGACTTATGATCATTTGATTTTGTTTTGCCAAAGATACTCGACGTGCAAGCATGGCCCATTTTGGAAGGTAACATGTGGGATTACCCTAGAGGGTGCAAGTGTGATTGTGTATTTGATTTCATGTATTTGTCTTGTATTAGGTTATCTAGCGTTTGATTTTATGTACATGCAAACCCTAGGTCTAACCATGGTATAATTGGAAAACTGTAAGTTGCGGAAATGTAAAATCTACGCTATTACAAAATAAGTATCCGGGAGTGGGGGTACATGTGTATGAATGGGGATGAGACTTATAGTACCCAATAAGTTACAACCAAATCGAATTTGCGATCAAATGTAAATGAGGTATATCAATGTATAAGATAAACAAATGTGTATAGGAGCAATATAAATGTGTTGTGTAAGTGTACACGTGTGTAGGTATGTAATTATTTACAGGTGCGACAATGTGAATGTATTTGTATTGAGTATTGTTTTAACCTAAAGAATAATTAAGTGTCCTCTTAATGATCTTGTATTTTTTAATATGTACAAAAGAAAATGTTTTAATTGAATGCTTTAAGTTCTAAATATAAATTGTGTATAAAAATGATGTTTTAAGAAAAGAAAATATTTCTAAGTTTTAATTATGTTACAAAAGTATTTTTTCATGTGTTATGTACAAAAGTATATTTTTATTAAAAGAAAAGGAAAAAATGCTTTCAATCTTAATTATATTGTGTAATAAAAAAAGATATATTTTTATGTATTTGTGTTTTAATATGTATTCAAAAAATGTTTTAAATTAATTGAATTAAGTATATAGAAAAGTGTTTTAATTAGATATTTTAAATAAAATGTGTTTTTATGTATTAGTATTAATGTGATATTGTAAAGAATATAATAAGTTAGAAAAAAGAATATATTGTTTATATAAAAAAGAAAGAGTTAGTGTTAATAAAATGTTTGTTAAAAAAGGGGTAAGCATTTTAATGGGCTTTAGGTATGCAGAAACGGGCAAGGCCCACGTTTGGACTCAAGACATTTTTAGGGTTTGAGGTTTTTGTCTTCAGTCTATGGTTTGTACAGCGGTGCGTTCATGGAGGTTTCGTTCATTTTCTTTGCCATAGATTCAGAGAGTAGTCCTCTTCGCCTAAGCCATCAGCGCCTCAGCCCTCCTCCTCCACAGTTCAATGAAGCGAACTGAACGATATTCGCCCTTACTTCTTCTTTGTCTAGCGTATTTTTTAGAGTTTCGTTATTTGCATGTTATGGTTCACTGCTTCTCCTTGACTATGGCAATTGATTTTGTTTGTTTTAATGAGATTGAAAAAAAAAGGGAAGAGAAAAGAAGTTTACTACCTTTCGTTTGGGGAAGGAGGTGGGCGCGGAGATGCTCGGAGGCTTAGTGGTGAAGGGGACCGCTCGATGGGCTAGCTTGGACGACACTTGGTATTTCTGTATCTTTTCTCAGGCTTTATGATATTGCTTCTTTTCTTCTTTGCTTTTGCTGCCTCGATTTTGCCTTTGGAACTTTTTACACCTCAGTTGCCTTGAACTTGCTTTTGAACGTTGAGCTTGATAGTCTTACGCCCAGTGATGTGTTTACTGAGGGCTTGCCTGTGTATCTTCTTTGCCTTCTTGTGTTGCCTATTGCTTTTCCTCTTCTTCTGACTTGTGTTGCCTTGGGCTTGTTAGAAAAACGCCCTATGATGAGTGCTCTGAGGGCTGCCTGTGTTTATTTTCTCTCTTCTTCTGACTTGTTGGTTTTGAATTGAATACTTGTGCTCAATGATGTTTTTTCACTGAGGGGCTTTTGATTTTGAATGCTTGTTTTTTGCCCGATGATGTTTCTTTACTGAGGGCTTTGGAGGTTATTGGTTGGGTGAACTGGTCTTACAGGGGCTTATGCTGGTGTTGCAAAATGGTAAGGCTTTGAGCTTTTAGGTTTGTGAAATAGCAGGTTAAGGTTTTTGGCTCTTAGATTTTAAGGGCTTGACAGGTTTTGATGGTTAGGCCAGGTTTTATGCTGGTTCAGCAGGTACAATGGCTTGACAGGTTATATACTGGTATGGCTTTTTGGCTTAGGTTTGGACTGATTCAGGTGAAGCTTGAACTGGTTTCAGGCTTGAGGTTCTGGACCGGTTTCAGGCTTGAGGTTAGGACATGATGCTGAGGCTTGCTTCAGCTGGTTTGGCATATGCAGGTGGTACTGGTTTTTATAGTGCAGTAGGCAATGGTTTAGTGTATATGCTGGTATGGCTTTGTTTCTGGTTGATGGCCTTAGTAGGTTATGTGTTTGAGGTTATGCTGATTATTGCTTGATGGTTGGTTTGCAAATTGTGCTTGTAGACTCGAGCTTTAGCAGGTTCTGAGTTTGGAAGTGTTTTCTTTTTGTTATCAGGTTTATGCAGTGGGAGTTTGTATATTTGCTTGTATTTTCTCCTCCTGAACTGTGTTCAGTTCTTGTGTGTTATATCTTTCTTCCTATATCTGCCTAAAGCCTAAAAACCTGCTCCTTATCTCTTCTTTTTCTCTCTCTTAGTACAGTTAAATATGTTAAAATATGTTTTCTGCTGTACTTTCTGAAGGGGCCACCCTTGTTGGGAAATGATGAAAGGAAATGTATGCATATTTTATCTTTTCTTTGACAGCTTTGAGTAGACTTTGTATTTTTTTGAACTTTGCATATCTTTGCCAAATCTTCTTTTGACAGCTTGGGTAGACTTCTTGACATTTTTGACAGTAAGTTTGACACTTTTGGATTTGGACAGAAAGTTGCACTTTGGATTTTTTTAGTTGGGTTTGAACTTGCTTCTGAACTATGCAGTTTGATATTTTGAACTTATGCATTTTGACATTTTGCATTCATGATTTAAATAAAATTCTTCCCTCTTTGTGAACCGGGAGAAATCCCGTGATTTGCAGAGAGGGTTAACTGATCCCAATCAGTGGCCCTTAATGATGACTGCAATTTTATCTGTCTTTATTTATTTATCAGTCACTGACTTTTCTCCTTTTCTTTTGCAGATGAATAAACATGGACGGAGGGGTACTAAATGAAGACTGAAGAATTAGAAAAATAGGATAGTTTTTCTTTTTTATTTAAAGTTAAATTGATGTAAAACCATTGTTTGTAATTAAATTATAAACAATAATTGTACAGCTAATTTAAGAATAAATAAAAGTTTCCATTATCCGATTAATTCTGTTTTTCTCTTTATTGTTTATTTATTATTTAAAACTCTTTGAATTAAAATAATTGAAAAATAAATTTCAATCACTTAATTTAGAATAATAAATAATTTAAATAAAACAATGTCTTAGTAATTGATCAGTTAATCCTGGCCTTTCCAATGTCCAAAGCAAAGTAACAGTTAACCGAAACAAACCAAACAGGTGCATTCCCTCTTCACTGATTTTCAACAAACACTGTAAATCCAAACTGCGTATTTCTTTTGACTGGCTCAAACAAACCAATGTGAATTCAAACCAAATGCCTCTTTTACTGATTAAATCAAAACAATGCGAATTCAACCCGAATTTCGGAATAACTTGCAGAGTGCTGTGGAATTTTAATCTTTCTGAGAATATGCCCATAAAACCTTAATTCCTGATTAAATGCCAACGAACATTCGCCTGATCACAATTGAGCCAGAATCAACCAAAACCCTAAGCCAACTTGTGTGAAACATTCCGGAGCCCTGAAAATCAGTAAAACCCTAATTTTTGTCTGACTGACGAGGGAAGTCTGTTTGACCGATTCTTGAGCCAGTTTGAAAGATCATGGAAAGCCTGAAGTTGTTATTTCTTGTGGTAAAATGCGAGGGAAAATTTTGGGGTACAACAGTTGCCCCTGTTCAATCTTCTTGAACCTGAAGAGTTAGATTGGCAAGTTGCCTTTCGCGACTTGAAGGTAATAGAAGATTGGACACTAAAGTGCCCAGAAAATTTGCACTCGGCGACATGATGGTAGAGGTGAATGGGCTTAAAGATGCCATTTGGTGATGGGCTTAAAGATGCCATCTGGTGCGATAGAATCTTGTCGGGGAATGGGCTTAGAGATGCCATCTGATAATGGGCTTACAGATGCCATTTGGTGATGGGCTTAAAGATGCCATCTGGTGACTGCTGGTAGGAGGATGGGCTTATAGATGCCATCTGGTTATGTTGAACTGTATGTCAATGGTGAGTGGACCAGTATCAGAAGGGCATCCATGTTTTGGAACATCTCTGAATTGGGGGTCCGAATGGGCAATAGATTGACATCCATGTCTGGAGAATCTGTAAACTATTTTCAGGAGTTGAGATGGAATAAGCAATAGAGCCGCATCCGTTGTTGGGAAGCGTCCGTAAACTGTTTTCAAAAGTTGAGAAGAGTCTGAACAAGTTGGTAGATTAACATCCGTTGTAGGGAAGAATCTGTAAACTGTTTTCAGAAGTCTTGAGAAGAATATGAACAAGTGATAGGTTAACATCCGTTACTTGGCGAACCCGTGAACTGTTTTCAGAAATCTTGAAGTTGAATAAGCAATAGAGCAGCATCTGTTGTTGGGAAGCGTCCGTAAACTGTTTTCAGAAGTTGAGAAGAATCTGAACAAGTTGGTAGATTAACATCCGTTGTTGGGAAGAATCCGTAAACTGTTTTCAGAAGTCTTGAAGTTGAATAAGCAATAGAGCAGCATCTGTTGTTGGGAAGCGTCCGTAAACTGTTTTCAGAAGTTGAGAAGAATCTGAACAAGTTGGTAGATTAACATCCGTTGTTGGGAAGAATCCGTAAACTGTTTTCAGAAGTCTTGAAGTTGAATAAGCAATAGAGCAGCATCCGTTGTTGGGAAGCGTCCGTAAACTATTTTCAGAAAGTTGCATCTGAACAAGTCGATAGATTAACATCCGTTGTTGGGAAGAATCCATAAACTGTTTTCAAAAGTCTTGAGAAGAATCTGAATAAGCGACAGGTTAACATCCGTTACTTGGAGAACCCGTAAACTGTTTTCAAAAGTCTTGAAGTTGAATCTGAACAAGTTGGTAGATTGACATCCGTTGTAGGGAAGAATCTGTAAACTGTTTTCAGAAATTGTGTCTGAACAAGTTGGTAGATTGACATCCATTGTAGGGAAGAATCTGTAAACTGTTTTCAGAAGTTGAAGTTGAATAAGAACCGGTGTAGGGTTTCCTGAGGATGAGTTCGTGTAAAACTGCATCTGGATGAATCTGGAATAAGTATCAGAAGGTCGCCGTGACCGAGTCACATCTGAGTATACTTGGAAGATGATCTTTGTCTGCCGACTGATCTTACCTGAAAAGGTAAAGGGTTAGTTGTATGCAATGTTATGATGCATGATGCAATGTATGTGACATCAATGTTTATGACATGAATGTGATGAATGCGCATGTAAGCTGATGAGTTAACTTGCTGAGGATAGATGAATCCTGGACGGCTGAAAGATAAAAGAATCTTGATTGCTGCCGGGGAAAATAAATCCTTGGCTGCTGCTGTGGAGGGCAAGAGTCTTCAATTGTTGAAAATGAGAGGTCTTGGGGCCACTGTTGGGAGAATCAGAAGCTTGGGTTGTGTGCCAAACTACTGGGGTCGTCCTGTTTTGAGGAGATCTGTGTAGGATTTCCTGACGATGAGTCCGTGTAAAACTGCATCGGGTTTTTGAACACTTTTGACATTCGAATGCCCCAAGTGGTGATGTAGACAAGGTCCTGGCTTGTTACAGGTGTTGGTCTGGAATCGGTCGTTCACAGATGCTTTCCTGGCTTGTTACAGGTGTTGATCTGGAATTCTTCAGACGTGCCCTGGCTGGATACAGGAGTCGAGTCTGGAAATAGTCGTCAACAGATATGCCCTGGCTGGATACAGGAATCGAATCTTCAAACTCTTCAGACGTGCCCTGGCTAGATACAGGAATCGAGTATGGAAATATGACAGTTGATAGATATGCCCTGGCTGGATACAGGAATCGAATCTTAGAACTCTTCAGACGTGCCCTGGCTAGATACAGGAATCGAGTCTGGAAATGGTGTAGTTGACAGATGTGCCCTGGCTGGATACAGGAATCGAATCCTCGAACTCTTCAGACGTGCCCTGGCTAGATACAGGAATCGAGTCTGGAAATGTAATCAACAGATATGCCCTGCCTGGATACAGGAGTCGAATCTGGAAATAGTCGTCAACAGATATGCCCTGGCTGGATACAGGAATCGGATCCTCGAACTCTTCAGACGTGCCCTGGCTAGATACATGAATCGAGTCTGGAAATGTGGTCAATACATATGCCCTGGCTGGATACAGGAGTCGAATATGGAATTCTTCAGACGTGCCCTGGCTAGATACAGGAGTCGAGTCCGGAAATGTAATAGTTGATTTGTTGAACACTTTTGACATTCGAATGCCCCAAGTGGTGGTGAAGGAGTCTTGAATCAGATTACTCTGCAGATTGAGAGATTTCTTGAAATCTTGACGGGACTGCCCCAGGTTAACTGAACTTTGAAAGATCTGTTGGACCTTGACTGGACTGCCCCAGGTTAATTGAATTGTGACATGTCATGCCCCTTGCTGATAGGAGATTTGCAATGGAAGTGTTATCCTCTTGAAGTGATTTTTACTTACTGAGAGAGTTTTTGTTCCTCCGAACATTCGTTGTATGAATTTCTTCGCTGTCAAACAAAAAGCCAAATGCAGACAGAGATATTCAAATAATGCAAAGTTTATGTTTGTCTCGAAGTTTTGAAAAATGCGTTTTTAGCAGAAAACTTTTCATAAGACAAGTCAACACAAGATTTAGAGTAAAGCCCTACAGGAGTCAGGATACCTTTTGTAACAGTATGCTTTCGAACTAACCCATGCTTCAATTAGGACTTTTAAAGGGTTGTAACGTGGCCTGGTTTGCGGTTTAAGAAACAAAGGATAAAGGCTCAAAGTATATTTGTACCCACCCGCTCTTCGTGATGTCCTTCAACCTAAGCTCAGTTAATTGTGTGTCACACTCTGTTTTGAGTTTGGAACGACTTTTGGGCGATGGTTCACCAGTTGAATTTGAGGAGACAGTCATCATCTCCTTTTTCTTTTTCAACATTTTTCATGTTGTTGAGGATTTGTAATGACCTCACTATTTTGATTTTGATTTGTTATCCCTAACTTTTGCCTGACTATTCCCATTTTCGAGATTACAGTCAGCGGGATGCCCCAGCTTTCCTAAGCCTCCTTTATAAGTTTTGGCTCAGTGGGCTTTTCTCTTTTGAGAGATTGACTGTTTATGTGATAGGGAACCACCCTTGTCTTTTGATTCCAAAGGAATGCTTTCTCCTTCTTTTTTTGACATCGTTCGTTGTATTACGAACTGAGAGTTTGCGACTTCAATGCGCATTTTCTTTTGAATTAACTGAGATACTACCCTGCCCCAGGTTTATATCAAAGGTTTTGATCGTTTAGAACAGAAAACTCCTACTTCTTTGGCTCGAAGGGGTTGACTAGGGATTAACTTCCTTATAACTCCAGTGTTTGGGAATTGAAAGAAATGCCTGTACATCATCAGCAAGGTCTGTTCAAAAGCATATTGTATAAGATCATGGTATTGTTTCGTCATCCTCCCTCTAAAGGCTTGCAGCTTTTTTATCAAGAGTCAAGTATCATAAAGAAAAGCATAAGAGTAGTGAAACGAATGGATGAATTCAAAACAAACATATGCAATGCATTAATGAAAACAGAGTTTAACATCAACAGATAATTGTTTGACAGCAAAAGAAATTACAACTTTGAAAATTCAAAAAGAAGCGAAAGTCTTTCAGCTCGAGCTTTGTCACTTCAAGTGGAGAACCCTTTAACGGAAGATTTTCATCTCGCCGTCTGACATGAATTCCAGCACCCCAATGTCGATCAGATCTTGAATCTTGTTCTTCAAGGCCCAACAGTCGTTGGTGTCGTGTCCCGGGCTGTAGGAATGGTAAACACAGAATGCATCGGGATGATAGTTAGGAGAGGAGGTATTGAGCTTCTGAGGAGGATCCTTTACGGTAAGCAAATTGACCTCCAACAGGCGCTTCAGTATGAAGAATAAGGGTATTTCAGTCTCCGTAAACTGTCTTCCCGACTTCTCTTGCTTACGCCGATTGCCCCGTTGACGCTGGCGAGGTTGTTGATGGGCTTGTGACCCTGAAGCAAGCGAAGGAGCTTTCCCCTTGTCTTCTTGAGTGGATGGAGGCTGAGCGGTGACTTGCTCTTCAACCTCAGATGTTTGCCCCAATTGGTTGTTTGGAAGCAGTTGGCGAACAAGAACTATGAGTTCCTCTTGTCTTTGAGATAGGTCTTGGATGAGAGCCATCTGGCCCACCAACTGTCCCATCATTTGGGTCCTTAATGTTGTCAGATCAAACTGCAGCTCCGCAAGCTGATCACTCTTGGCCTTGTTGGAATTCTCCAAGCCCTTTGTGAGGAGAGCTTTCATCTCTTCTTGCCCCAGAGACAAGTTCAGGAACATCTCCTGCAGTTGAGCAGTCTGGTCTTGGATGTCTTTGACAGACCTTTCTAGAGCCATCTCTTGCTGAAATAAACAGCAGGAGAGTAAGGAAACCTGAAAAAGGAAAGACTGTCAAAATGTAATGCATGATATGTGGATGCATGCTTTCAAGGATCTCTTGGGGTAAACACAAGAAAATGTTAGAGGTTAAACTTTTCTCTTGGATTGGAGATCTCTGCACCGGTGGACGTCCTTCCACGAGAATCAAGCTCACCATGTCAAGTGGAGGGTCAAACTCGATCACCTTGTTATCAATCAAATCTTGGATCTTGTTTTTCAAAGCCCAACAGTTGTTTGTGTCATGTCCATGACTATTTGAATGATAGGTGCATTTCACATTTGGATTATATTTGGGAGAGGAAGTATTAGGGTTTGGAGGAGGATCTCGCAGCGTTACCAAATTTGCTTTCAATAGATGTTGTAGAGCTTGAGACAACGGCATGTTGATTCTAGTGAATTATTTCCTTGGGACATCGGGCCTTTATTGGTTGTTTGATTATTGTGTTCGTTGAACTGGGGTTGGGTTTGAAATCAATACAGCTCATATTGACTGATGAAGATCGTTCTTGACACGACTCCTTTGTCCATAAACAACATTAGTCTCTTTCTTACCAATAAATGGTTTCTTTACAACATTATAGGTTGATGCCATAGGGATCTTTCTACTTTTGATTCCACTTTCAACTTGCTCACCAGTCAAAATCAACTCAGTGAACCCATATAGTGAACTCCCAATCATCAAATTGAAGAATGGACCAGTCAAGGTGCCCATGAACATGTCCACTAATTCTCTGTCAGTTAATAGGGGCTGCACCCTTCCAGCCAGGTCCCTCCACTTTTGAGCATACTCTTTAAAACCTTCATTTGAAGCCATAGTCATATTCTGCAACTGCACACGAGTTGGTGTAAGATCAGCGTTGTATTGGTATTGTTTGTAGAAGGCATCAACTAGATTTTCCCAGGTGTGAATATTATTCCCCTGAAGTTGATAGAACCATTCTAACTGTGTTCCATATAATCTTTCTTGGAAGAAGTGCACTCATAACTTTCTATCAGCGGTGTATGGTTGGATCTTGCAGACATAAGACCTCAGATGCATCTTTGGCCAGAATACCCCATCGTATTTGGCGAAAACAAGGATCTTGAATTTGTGGGGAATGACCACCCCAGGGACCAGACCCAATCTCCAAAGTCTAAACCAGGCACTGTTTGGATTTCCACAGCCTTAAGTTGGTCTTCGAGTTGTTTGTACTTATCATCTGCCGGTGGATATTGCTCCTCATAATAGTCTTTATTCTCAGTAGCTTTGTTATTTCCACCCCTAGCTCTAGTGCTTCTAGCTTCCTTTTCTTGATTGTTTTCTTCCTCAAAAGAAGCCTCTTCTATTTGAGCTAGTCAGACAGTCCCCTTAAACCATCTTCCCATGTTGAGAATAACGGCCCGTTTCTCGATCTTCTTTTTGGTGGCAAGGAGTGACATATGTTCTTGCTGACCTTTGGCTAAGTTGAGAAGAGTTTCTTGGAACTGTGTATGTTGAGTTTGCAAATCTTTGACGGTTTGCTCTAGAGCCATCTTATACTGAAATAAACAGTAAAAAGATGAGGAAACTTGTATCAGAACACCTGCTTATGATATGATGCATGCTATGTGGATCCAATGTTTTCAATGACCTTAAGGTATTTAAATTTGCTAGCTAAAAAAAACTGTAATACGGTGGAAGAAATAACTTAGGTGTTTTGCGTTTGATCGCAATTGTTGCAGATAGTAAGAGTCTCCACCGACTTTTCTTTTATCTAGTAAGGAAAAGTTGAAAAGAACAGGAAAGACCTTTAGAGATGTTTTCTTGAGTTCGTGGGGTAGGTTATGAAAAGGGAAGGTATTAGCACCCTTTCCATCCGTAGTTATCTACGGGATCTTAGTTGCTTGCTATATCACTTGCTTTTGTTTGAAAATATGCTTATGGTGTGGGTTTTGAAAGTATTTTGAAAAGGTCTTTGTAATGGTTCTCGTTTCTATAAGAATGCGTACAAAGTGTTGTTTTGAAAATAATTCAAAGAGGTGTTTGTGGAATGTGTTTTTGAAAGTAATTTTTAAAAGGTGTATTTGTAATGGTTCTCATTTCTATAAGAACGCGTACAAAGTATTTTAACTTTTGAAAATGTTTCAAATGAAAGTCTAAGTGTATAAAATGTTTTTATTGTGAGCAAGCGAGTAACTAGGAGCATCCTACCTACTCAAAAGGTCTTAATGTTCTTTTCCTCCTCCTTTAGATGTTGCTATCTTACCATTGATTTAGTAAGAAACCCCATCATTGGATGTGAAGGGACGGGTGTGGGACGTTTGTATAGTGATAGAAGGCAACCTATGGGACATTTTAGCAATTTCGTTTAGGGACTAGATCGTTTACCGAAGGCAACATTTAAGGGTCATCGAGGGACTACGATCTTTTATCGAGGGTCTTTTCTAAAATGCCCATATTCGAGGGACATGACTATTTTTCCGAAGCAACAAGTGAGATTACCCTAAGGGTGCATGTGTGTGAATAGTGTGTTTGATTTGCATGCATTTAGTCTTTGATTAGGGGTTTTCTACTTGTTGTTTTTATCTTGCCATACATACCCTATTTTACTAGCAATCATGCAAAACTAATAAAATGCAGAAAGATAAAGTCCTACACTATTACAACCATATTGAATAGAATACAAATATAAAGACAAAAATAAAATAAAACCAAGAAAAAAGGGTCTTTCGATTTAGGTAGAAACACCCTTCGATTCTGCACTTTTTGGCTCTCTTTGATTTGACCTGAAAGGGGTGAAGGCATAAATTTCGATTGGGGCCTAGAGGCCAGTGTGGGCGTGCCTTTTGACTGGGCCTAGAATCAGTGCAAAATGCAATCTACCTTTCTGCCTCCTTCGACTGGGATCTGGGAGTCAGCATGGTGTGCCTTTCGATTGGGCCTGGAATCAGTGCAAGATGCAATCTTCCTTTCTGCCTCCTTCAACTAGGATCTGGGAGTCAGCATGGTGTGCCTTTTGATTGGGTCTGGAATCAATGCAAGATGCAATCTGCCTTTATTCCTCCTTCGATTGGGCCTGGAGTCAGTGAGGAAGCCTGAGGCTTCATTTCATACTCATGTCTCATGTTTCTTTTGTTTGAGATATTAAATAGCAACATGGCCTAAGGCCATGCTAGCATTACCTTAGGGCTAGGTTAGTTCTTAAAGCATTTGTAACAAACCAAAGAACAAAACCAAAAGGAGAGGCAATAAAAACAAACTAAAAGGGTGTAAACGAAAGGGAAACAAACACTATGTACATGTTTGAAATGAAAAGGAAATTTATTTACATGTTATGCTGGAAATGAATAATCCAAGGTTAAGAATGACTTACCTTGCTTGAGGTTGGGACGTGTGTTAGGCCTTTAAGTGGTTTCCTTGAGTACTCCTGGATTCGAATGGAGGAACCAGGGGCTAGGCCTTTGATACTGGATTTGAAAGAGAAGAACAAATGTGAGGTTCTTCCTACTAGATTCGAAGGGTAACAAGGTATAGGGATGTTTCAGATTCGAAGGGGATAATTGTTTGGATTATGGGTTTGTGTTTGATGAGTGTTTAAGTGTTTGAGAGTTTTATGGTGTTTGAGAATTTTTTGAAGATTCATTCCTCTAGCCAAAAAGCCCTCCCTTGAGCTTGCAAATGCTTCTCTATTTATAGAGAAAATAATCGTTATGTTTGAAGTAACCAGGTTTGTATGATAACAAACCATGGTTTGGTTAAGGGTGCAACAAGTCTTGTCTTTTTCGTTGATCCCCAGTTTCCAGTACAAGTTGGGGGGCCTGCTGGCAGGAGATTTGACATATGCTTCTGGCACTGCTTTTCGTTCAGACCTGAATCAGGTTGGAAGCTAGTTTTGTGATAAAAATAACTTTTATGAAAAAGGGTACGTAGCCTTTTTCTACTTTAACCAAAAATGATATTATCCAATAGACAAAGCTTCAAACCTTTGTACAAGCCTCTGATCATATAAAGATTTGGAAGCAACATAGCCTGACAAGTAGGTTAAGGCTATGATATTTTCTCAAAGTTCTTTAAACAAACTTGCTTCGAAGGGCCCAAAGTTGGGTTCGAAAGATGTTGATTCAAAGGGAATCAAAGTTACAATCGAAACCTTGTGAAGGTGGTTTTTTTCCAGTCGAAAGCTTGACTGCCAAAGGTCCATGTGGCCAAACGAAGGAGTGTACGTAGGGGGTCCCTACTTTGTGACTTCATGCAAACATGCAAAAGATCTTTGTTCAAATGAAGGCTTGCATGAAGGGAACCCCGTGCCCAAATGAAAGGTGTGACCAAAAGCTTGTACTGAAGGATTCATACGCCCAAACAAAGAAAGCATGAAGAGAGTCAAATGCCCAAACGAAAGCTTACAGCAAGGGGCCTCATGCCCAAATGAAAGAGGCATGCTAGGCTTGAAAAGATGCCCAGTCAAAAGAGGCATGCAGGAAGCAAATTTGAGAAATAGAAGGATTCCAAAAGGAGGCTTTTTGCCTTGGAATTAAAGGAGGCTACATGAGGTTTGTGCCTTGTGCATGCTAGCATGGGGGAAGCCTTTTGCACGCAAGAAAGAATTTATGGCTCAAACGAGGGCCTGTATGCAGCTAGTCATTAACTTGTGAATTAAAGCAAGTACGGGGGAATATTTGTCCAGTCAACACAAGCATGCAAGCATCAAACATCCAATTGAAATAGGCACATAGGCAACCATTGTATTGTGAACCATGTGAGGCCAAAGATGCAATCGAAGGTTGCATGCAGGAAACGCCTGCCCTGTGAACCAAAACCAACGTGCCAGAGGCCCATGCCCAGTCGAAGGATGAAAGCCAAGCTTGCATCAAAAGATGCCAAAAGGCCAATAGAAAGAAATGAATCAGAAGACTTGTTTTTCTCCAATTTTGTCAAAAAGATTATTTTTATCTGTTTTCCTCTTTTTTGACAGTTTTCTTTTTAACTTGGTACTGGAAGATCCAAATGTAATTGTGCAAGTTTAAACCTTGAGAATCCTTGTGAGAAATTCCTTGAAAAATGAGAGGGAAAATTTTGGGGTACAACAACTGCCCCTATTCAATCTTTTTAAACCTGAAGAGTTAGATTGGAGAATCTGCCATTTGTGACTTGAAGGTGGAAGATGATTGAACACTAGAGTGCCCAGAAATTTGCACTTGAGGATGTGGTGGTTGGTTGTGTAGGGAATGGGCTTACAGATGCCATTTGGAGAGATGACAGAGTGTTGTCAAAGATGGGCTTATAGATGCCATCTAAAGGTGATTGTTGACAGATATTAGACTAAATATCAGAGTAAATATCTGATTGATTTATACTGAAACAGTGGATGTCGTGGGATGAGTACCAGAATAATATCCATAAATGGATTGTATCTTACTCGTATCTGAAAGATGTGTTGGATGAGTGTCAGAATAACATTCATATTTGGATCGTATCTGAACTGTATCTAAAAGCTAAATCTGAATGAGTATCAGAATGGCATCTGTATCTGGAGCATATTTGAACTGTATCTGAAAGCTAAATCTAAATGAGTATCAGAATGGCATCCGTATCTGGAGCGTATCTGAATTGTATCTGAAAGCTGAATCTGAATGAGTACCAGAATGACATCCGTATCTAGAGCGTATCTAAACTGTATCTGAAAGTTGTATCTGAATGAGTATCAGGAGCATATCTGAACTGTATATGAAAGCTGAATCTGAATGAGTATCAGAATGGAATCCATATCTGGAGTGTATCTGAATTGTATCTGAAAGTTGAATCTGAATGAGTATCAGAATGGCATTCGTATCTGGAGCATATCTGAACTATATCTAAAAGCTGAATCTGAATAAGCATTAGAATAGAATCCGTATCTGGAGCGTATATGAACTGTATATGAAAGCTAAATGTGAATGAGTATCAGAATGACATCTGTATCTGGAGCGTATCTGAACTGTATATGAAAGCTGAATCTGAGTGATTATCAGAATGGCATCTGTATCTGGAGCGTATCTGAATGAGTATCAGAATGGCGTCCGTATTTGGAGCGTATATAAATTGTATCTGAAAGTTGAATCTGAATGAGTATCATAATGGCATCCGTATCTAGAGCGTATCTGAAATGTATCTGAAAGCTGAATCTGAATGAGTATCAGAATGGCATCTGTATCTGGAGTGTATCTGAATTGTATCTGAACTGTATCTGAAAGCTGAATCTAAATGAGTATTAGAATGGCATCCATATCTGAACTATATCTGAAAGCTGAATCTGAGTGAGTATCAGAATGTCATTCGTATCTGGAGCATATCTGAATTGTATCTGAAAGCTGTATCTGAATGAGTATCAGAATGGTGTTCGTATCTGGAGCGTATCTGAACTGTATCTCAAAGCTGAATTTCAATGAGTATCAGAATGGCACTCGTATCTGGAGCATATCTGAACTGTGTCTGAAAGCTGAATATAAATGAGTATCAGAATGGCATCTGTATCTGAAGCGTATCTGAACTGTATCTGAAAGTTTAATCTGAATAAGTATTAGAATGGTGTCCATATTTGGAGCATATCTGAACTGTATCTAAAAACTGGATCTGAATGAGTATCAGAATGACGTTCATATCTGGAGTGTTTCTGAACTGTATCTGAAAGCTGAATCTGAATAAGTATCAGAATGGCATCCGCATCTGGAGCGTATTTGAACTATATCTGAAAGATGAATCTGAATGAGTATCAGAATGGCATATGTATCTGGAGCGTATCTGAACTGTATCTGAAAGCTGAATCTGAATGAGTACCAGAATGGCATCCGTATCTGGAGCGTATCTAAACTATATCTGAAAGTTGTATCTGAATGAGTATCAAGAGCATATCTGAACTATTTCTAGAAGAGTGTATGAGAAGGAGCCCGTGTAGGATTGCTTCATAATGAGTTCGTGTCAAACTGCATCTGGAAATGTATGAGAAGGAACCTGGGTAGGGTTACTTCAAGATGAGCCTGTGTCAAACCATATTTTGGAAATGTATGAGAAGGAACCTGGGTAGGGTTGTTTCATGATAAGTCTGTGTTAAACTTAACCTGGAAAATGAGAAGGAACCTGGGTAGGGTTACTTCATGATGAGTCCGTGTCAAACCGCATCTGAAAATGTATGAGGAGGAACCTGGGTAGGGTTGCTTCATGATGAGTCAGTGTTAAACTTCATTTAGAAATGTCTGAGAAGGAACCTGGGTAGGGTTACTTCATGATGGTCGTGTAGATAGTTGCCCTGTCTTGTTTCAGGTATTGATCTTTGACCTCAGAAAGAAAGATAGTTTTCCTGGCTTGTTACAGATATTAATCTACAATTGATCGTCCACAGATAGTTGTCCTGTTTTGTTACAGGTATTTAATCTGGAACTGTTGAAAACGGTTAATGATAGTTATCTGTTGCTTGATCTTTCCTGAAAAGGTAAAAAAAATATCTGCATGCAATGTCATGATGTATGAAATGCATGGCGTAATGATGTTCTCAAAATAAATGAGATTATGTTGTATGCATTTATCATGTATGTAAATATGATGCATGAAATGTTGTTGGAATGTAATTTTGTCTTTGGAAAATAAATCTTTGACAAGTGTTGGGGAGCTTTGGGAAACTGAATCCTGGACCGTTGTTGGGGATGAAGTGCATGCACATCTTCAAACCTTATTTAGAATGTTTCCGCTGGGGAATCCTATTTTGTTGTTTGAGGAGAACTTCGTTGGGGAAAGTTGATTCTGCTTGAGAAGAAAACTCTGTGGAGAGTGTTGGTTCCTGCTTGGGGAAAGGAAATTAGGAGTCTTTGTTGTCTGTTGCTCTACTGGGGAGCTATTGGGGATTGTAGGAAAGTCTATTAGGGAAGAAGAGTTGTTGTCCCTTGATGTGTGATAGTCTGAGAGGTAAATTCAAGCTGGGGAATCTTGCCGTTTGTTGGCGAAATAAACCTTGTCGCCAATCTGTTGGAGAGGTGTTTTCTTTTGGCAGAACTCCTCGAGGGTTCTTGAAATCAACTCAGTTTGGGAGAAGTTTTTAGAGATTGAAACTCTGGCTGGGGGATCATGTTATGAAAAGGACTTTATGGGAGATTTGTCACTACCCCTAGTAGCGAGTGTTTGTAGTATTGCTAGGAAATGTTTGCTTGACTGTATACAACCCTTTGTTGGAATTCATATTCAATGCCCCAAGTGATTCAGATAAATACCTGCCCCTGGTTACTCAGTATTTCTTGGGAGATTTCTAGGAGTCTTGCCTTGATTACCCGGATGTATTGGACTGTGATCATGCTGATGCCCCCTTGCTTACAGAAGATCTGTCATTGGAAGTGTCATCCCATTTGAAGTGATTTTGTTCACTGAGAGAGCTTTCGTTCACTGGACATTCGTCATGTGAATTTCTTCGCTGTCAAACAATTAGTCATATGCAAACAACGATATTCAAATAATGCAGAGTTTATGCTTGTCTTGAAGTTTTAAAAATGCGTTTTAGCAGATAAAAGAATTTTTGTAAGAAAATTCAACTCAGGATTTGGAGTAAGCCTTACAGGAGTCAGGATACATTTTGTAACAATATGATTTCAAACTAACACATGCTTCAATTAGGACTTTTGAAGGGTTGTAACGTGGCTTGGTTCACGGTTTAAGAAACAAAGGATAATGCTCAAAGTGTATTTGTACACGCCCGTTCTTCGTGATGTTCTTCAGTCTTAAACTCAGTTAATTATGCGTTTGAACTCCTATTGCATCTGGAATGACATTTTGGTGATGCTTCAGACAAAGTAAGTTTGTTGGAAGGCAGTCATGTTTGCAATGTTTTCCACGTTGTTGAGGATTTGTAGTGACCTCTTTTTTATTTATTATCCCTTATTTTGCCTGACTGTTCTTGTTTTTGAGATTATAGTCAGCGGGATGCCCCAGTTTTTCTTAAGTCTCCTTCGTAGGTTTTGACTTAGTGGGTTTTTCTTTTGTGAGATAATGATTGCCTATTTGATAGGGAACCATCACCATCTTTTGGTTCATAAGGGATGTTTTTGATGTCATTCGTTGTATATGAAGTGAAAGCTTGTGACTAAACGTGCGTTTGAATTAACTGAGAAACTACCATGCCCCAGGTTTTGATTAAAGGTTTCAATTTGTATGGTGTGATACGGTGGGAAAGAACCGACTGTTTTTGGAATGATGGTTTGCGTTTTATGTTTGTTTTCGCAAAATGTCGCGGTAAGTAAGAGTCGCCACCGTCTTTTATTTTATCCAACGAGGAAAGGAAAAAAGCACAGAAAAATTCCTTTTTTGAGATGTTTCTCGGGTCCGGGGGGTAGATTATAGAAAGGGAAGGTGTTAGCACCCTTTCTATCCGTGGTTATCCACGGGCTCTTAGGTACTTGCTCAAAGTGTTTTCAAAATTTGCTTTTCTTTGTGTTTGTGGGTTTGAAAGAAGTTTTTGTTTGAAAGGTGTAAGTGCGAAAAGTTTTTATTTTGAAGGAGCAAGTACTTAAGAACTATCTACCTACTCGAAAAAGGAATCAATCTGTGCTAATGTCCTTTGGACAATGCTATCCCACTATTGATGAGTAGGTAGCATCGTCGTTGGAGTTTAAGGGTCAATTCGATTAAGGTACGTGTGGTCACTAAAGCAATGTTAGGATGCCTTAGCGGTAACCCTAATGTCTTAGATCATTTTTCTGAGGCAACCGTTTCGAGGCAACTATTATCTTTGGACAAGAGGACGACCTCTAAAGTGACCTATACTCAATGACCACGTTCGAAGGCAACCAAGCGAGGTGTACCCTAACAGTGCGCATGTGCGAGTGTGTTGATTCGGTTAATTTTATCTTTGTAGATGTCAATGGTTATCTATGTTGATTTTAGGTTTAAACATTTGATCTTATCATGCATTCCCTATTATCAAACATCTGACAGTTTATAAGTTGCGGAAATTAAATTGCGGAAATTAAAACTAACTATTACAAGGCGTCGGGTATTTACATCGCCAAAAGCAACCCTTGAAATTAAAATGCGGAAAATAAATAAAGCGATAAAATAATTAAAGTCCTATTAAACTATTACATTCTGGGAAACAGATACAATATTAAATAAAAATGGATCTGGTGCAAGAAATTAAATCGGGCGAATTTTTTAGGGTTTTGACCCTTTGATTATTAAAGAAAGATTTTTTCATTGTTTTTATTATTTTTTTAAGAAAAGAAATCAAATTCTAAAATTAACTGCGAAATTAATCATTAAATAAATTAATTAATGAAAAATATTAAATGACATATTTTTGGAGTTTTTGTTATTTTAGGAAAGAAATAAAATAATTAAGTTAGTAATAAAACCTATTTATTCTAATTAATTTTAAATTATTTACAAAATAAATGAAAGTTATCTAAAATTAACCTAATTAAATTAATTAATATTTTTTGATAAAAAATAAAATTCTAAGTTTATTTGGACATAAAAATATTTTTGTGATTTTTGATAAAAAAGAAAATTAATTAACTGTTAGTAAAAATAAAATAGAAAAAGGAAATAAAGGGTGAGAAATGGACTTGATTTTAGGGTGCAACAGCTGTTGGTGTCATGTGTAAGCTATTCTGTTTTGGTCATTTGTGTTTTGGCTTTTGGCCATTTGTGTTATGGCCTCAATGTTACTTAACCTTCTCAGGATGTCTGCCTCGCTATGTATTGTTGTCATGTGTAAGCTGTTCTGTTTTGGCTTTTGGCCGTTTGTGTTTTGGCCTCAATGTTCCTTAATGAACCTGCATGTGATCCTGTCTAAATCTGCAGTGTTGAATATCATGAACACATTAAATAAATTATTGTATATCATGAAATACAAATAAAGCCAATATATGAAGAAATTTAATATTTAAGCCAATATGGCATGTATGAATGATTATACCCTTTTGATCATGGAGATCAAATCAGCCTTACCCTTACTGGAGAAAAGTAGTGATATGAATGCTTTTATGCCCTTTTGATCATGGAAATCAAACCAGCCTTACCCTTACTGGAGAAGTAGTGAGATGTTGGTTTGTAACCGGGATGACTTGTTTGTAGTGAGATGTTGGTTTGTAACCGGGATGACTTGTTTGTAGTGAGAGAGCAATTTGTAATAAGGATTTCAAGATTTTATGGTTCTTGAAAGAATTTGATATTCTGAAAGCATTGTGGCAACGGTTTTCTTTTTTCTCTCTCTTTGCGTGAAAAGAATGGGATTATATAATAGAAATTAGAGAGCAAAAAATGGGCTTTGAATGTGCAATTGGGCCTCCAATATTCACTTGAGTCCGTCACGTTCTAGGCAAAATCGCAGGGGCTTAAGTGCAATTTTTTAAGTTGAAATGTGAAAACAAAATATAGCCGACATCAAGAAATAACTCCTGTCCGAAAATCGGCTCGATCAGATAAACGGTGAATTAGTTATGAATTTTTGAAGTTTTAGCTCAGACAAACTTATTTTGGGCTCCAGTGTCGACTCTGACACGTTCTTCAATAAAAACTGGTATTGATCGGAGCATAATTCGGTCTCGACTTTTGAAGAAAAGTTGTAGATATCTGAGTCATTGACCTAGTGTAAACATATGAGCCCAATCTGATTAAAATTGACCGAGTTATGAATTTTCGAAGTTTCGACCCAGATAAAATAATATTCAGCATTCAAGATTTTCGGCGCGTCACGCGTGCCCTGAGCAAAAAACGAAGACCTTTTTGATGCCGTTCGAAGTCAATACCTTATGTGAAAACTTAGCCAACTCAATTTGTGAAATTTTGGCGCCGGAACCAGCTCGATACGATGAAAATCGACCAAGTTATGATTTTCTGAACATGACGCAAATAAACTTCTGTCACAAATTTTCTGTACGAAAATACTTGATAAATCCACATTTTTCAAGACCTTCTGATTGAAATTGGCTTCCCGCCATGAGAGATGAAAACGTAGATAATGTCAAGACGGAATTTTGGCCACCAGAACGGGTTCAAAACAAGCCACGATCTTCAAGCTATGAATTTTTTAGCGCGTAAAAACTGCACTTTCAGCACACTTTTTCACCATATTTCTTCGAGAAAACTCACACATTCGGATACCTTCTTTAAAGAATTGACTCTTGAGCCGAACCTGAATTTGAGAATACGTTATCAGAGATATCTTGGCGAAAGAACACCTGAATATGACGTGCCGGGTTGGACTTGTGAATCTTTGAACCCCAAATCGTTGCAAAACGGCGAACCGATCTTCAGCACGGAAAATACTCTGAGAATATCCATTGACGAAATAAACGTCACTTGTAACCTGAAGAAGCTTGATAAATATACCTTTATTCCATAGCCATAAAACCAATAATATGCGTGTATGAAAAGAGGGTAAATTTTGGGGTACAACATATGGAAAAGGAAACTCTTACTTCTTTGGCTCAAAGGGGTTGACTAGGGATTATCCTCTTTATAACTCCAGTGTTTAGGAATTGAAAGAACTCATGTACATCATCAGCAAGTTTTGTCCAAAAGTATATTGTATGAGATTATGGCATTGTTTTCGTCACTCTCCCTCTAAAGGCTTGCAACTTTTTGAAACAAGAGTTGAATATCATAAAGGGAGTAAAAAGAACAGTTTAAATAGAATGGAAATGAGTGTATTAATTCAAGACAAACATATTTAATTCATTAATGAGAGTAACCAAAGTCTGACATAAAGATAAGTGTTTAAGCAAACAAAGAAATTACAACTGAAAATTTGAATAAACAGAAAATTTCCTCGCCCAGACCGTCACTTCATATGGACACCCTTGAGGGGTGGTAGAAAAGCTCCAGTTGACCGTCTTATGTGAACTCCAACGCTCATTTGTCGATAAGATCTTGGATCTTGTTTTTCAACGTCCAACAACTATTAGTGTTGTGCCCCAGACTGTTGGAGTGATAGCACACCTTTCTCCATGATTGTAACAAGGAGAGGAAGTATTAGGTTCTGAGGAGGATCCCTTGATGTGGCCAAATTCATCTTCAGCATGTGTTGCAAGACTTGCGATATTGATATGTCGAGTTTGGTAAACTGCCTATCGGATGGGACCCATTTACGTCGATTACCTTGTTGTTGTTGGGCTCGTGATGTGGTAGCAATTTGGAAAGGTCTACTCTCCACCAAACCAACTCATTGTCTCATCGGAGGCCGACTAATGACTCGATCCCCAATTCTAGTTGTTTTCCCCATATGATTGCATCCGTCTTGATGAAGTTTATTGACGAGGGTCCTTAGCTCCTCTTGTCCCCGAGCTAAGTTTTGGATAAGGGTCATCTGGCCCACCAGTTGTCCCATAATATGGACTTTCCTTGTTGCCATCTCAGTTTGTAGTCGTTCCAACTGGTCACACTTGTTATCCTCAGGGTTCTCCATGATCATGCCCCTAGTGAGGAGCGCTTTCACCTCTTCTTTCCCCATGGATAGGTTCAAGAACATTTCTTGAAGTTGAGTGTTTTGAGTCTGAATGTCCTTGATAGTCTGTTCTAGATCCATCTCTACTGAAATAAACAGTAAGCAGATGAGATACCTGTGTATGAAAAGTTTGTCATGCTATGATGCATCTTATGCGGATGCAATGATTTTAAGGATCTCGTGGGGTAAACACAAGAAGATGTTAGAAGTTGAACTTTGATCAACAACTTTGATGGGAGAACTTCCCATTGGTGGATATCCTTCCACGAGAGTCAAGCTCACCATGTCAAGTGGGTCGTAGCCCTTGACTCAAGTTATCGTGCTTTGGTCATGACGGAATTTGATTAGAGAATGAATCATTTTGCTCCTTGATAGGAATATGGTTCAACTTGACCTTGCATCATAGGCCCTTGACATCCTTGAAATGGTTATTGAAAATGCTATGATATGATGTCATGATGTTATGTACAAGTATGTAAAGCAAGCAAGTTATTATGTACAAATAGTCATATACACATAAAGCAGACAAGTCCTTAGGTTTAGGCTTACATGGAGTTTGTAGGTAAGTACCCTCTTAAAGTTTAGTTGGCTCAACATGTCCTAGTAATAGTAACCGGGTTCTAAGGGATCTCAATATGACTGATCTTTCTTCAGTGGGAATTGTTTCAGCGCAAGCCTCTTTAATGGCGACTAGAATATCCCGAAAGTCTGATCTCAATGAGCATAGCATCGAGTATCAACCAACTTCAGACTGCACCAAAGCCGGCTATCTCACTACTTCCTAATGGCCAAGTTGTTCAATTAAGGTTTTAAGGTCAGTTAGTGCTTCATGACACCACACAGTGGCCCCGTATTCTCCTTGACTACTCAAGGGCTACCGGTACCAACAAATGTGTAACACTAACATAGCTATTGCTTCAACCATGTCGGTATACCCCACACAGTTTCAACAATCTATTGCTACTTACCTAAAAGGTGCCCCAGATCCGGGTAGGGGATCGAAACAAGCCCAAACAAGGAACCATAATGTAAAGCAAGCAAGTCAAACAAGGAAATCAAGTAAAGGTGATCTAGCCCTAAGGTAACCCCACTTTTAAGTTTGTCCCCAGCTGAGTCGCCAGTTCTATAATACGGTGGGAGAAATGACTTGGGTGTTTTGCGTTTGATTGCAATTGTTGCAGATAGCAAGAGTCGCCACCGATTTTCTTTTATCCAATAAGGAAAGGTTGAAAAGAACAGGAAAGAACTTTAGAGATGTTTTCTTGAGTTCGAGGGGCAGGTTATGAAAAGGGAAGGTATTAGCACCCTTTCCATCCATAGTTATCTACGGGATCTTAGTTGCTTGCTAGATCACTTGCTTTTGTTTGAAAATGTGCTTATGGTGTGGGTTTTGAAAGTATTTTAAAAACGTCTTTGTAATGGTTCTCGTTTCTATAAGAAAGCGTACAAAGTGTTATTTTGAAAATAATTCAAAGAGGTGTTTGTGGAATGTGTTTTTGAAAGTGATTTTGAAAAGGTGTCTTTGTAATGGTTCTCGTTTCTATAAGAACGCGTACAAAGTATTTTAACTTTTGAAAATGTTTCAAATGAAAGTGTAAGTGTATAAAATGTTTTTGTTGTGAGCAAGCGAGCAACTAGGAGCATCCTACCTACTCAAAAGGTCTTAATGTTCTTTTCCTCCTCCTTTAGATGTTGCTATCTTACCATTGATTTGGTAAGAAGCCCCATTATTAGATGTGAAGGGACGGGCGTAGGACGTTTGTACAGTCATAGAAGGAAACCTATAGGATGTTTTATCAATGTCGTTTATGGACTAGATCGTTTACCGAAGGCAACATTTAAGGATCATCGAGGGACTACGATCTTTTATCGAGGGTCTTTTCTAAAACACTCATATTCGAGGGACATGACTATTTTTCCGAAGCAACAAGTGAGATTACCCTAAGGGTGCATGTATGTGAATAGTGTGTTTGATTTTCATGCATTTATTCTTTGATTGGGGGTTGTCTACTTGTTTTTTTTTCTTGCCATACATACCCTATTTTACTAGCAATCATGCAAAAATAATAAAATCCAGAAAGATAAAGTCCTACACTATTACAACCATATTGAATAGCATGAAAATATAAAGGCAAAAATCAAATAAAAGCAAGAAAAATGGGTCTTCGATTTAGGCAGAAACACCCTTCGATTCTGCACTTTCTGGCTCTCTTTGATTTGGCTTGAAAAGGGTGAAGGCATGACTTTCGATTGGGGCCTGGAGGCCAGTGTGGGCGTGCCTTTCGACTAGGCCTAGAATCAGTGCAAGATGCAATCTGCCTTTCTGCCTCATTCGACTGGGATCTGGGAGTCAGCATGGTGTGCCTTTCGACTGGGCCTGGAATCAGTGCAAGATGTAATCTGCCTTTCTACCTCCTTCGATTGGGCCTAGAGTCAGTGAGGAAGCATGAGGCTTCGTTTCATACTCTTGTCTCTTGTTTCTTTTGTTTAATATATTAAATAGTAACATGGCCTAAGGCCATGCTAGCATTACCTTAGGGCCATGTTAGTTCTTAAAGCGTTTGTAACAAACCAAAGAACGAAACCAAAAGGAGAGGCAATAAAAACAAACTGAAAGGGTGTAAACGAAAGGGAAACAAATACTATGTAAATGTTTGAAACAAAAAGGAAATTTATTTACATGTTATGCTGTAAACGAAGGATCCAAGGTTAAGAATGACTTACCTTGCTTGAGGCTGGGACGTGTGCTGGGCCTTTAAGTGGTTGCCTTGAGTACTTCTGGATTCGAAGGGAGGAACCAGGAGCTAGGCCTTTGATACTGGATTCGAAAGAGAAAAACAAATCTGAGGTTCTTCCTACTGGATTCGAAGGGTAACAAGGTATAGGGATGTTTCAGATTCGAAGGCGACAAGTGTTTGGATTCTGGGTTTGTGTTTGATGAGTGTTTAAGTGTTTGAGAGTTTTATGGTGTTTGAGAATTTTTTGAAGATTCGTTCCTCTAGCCAAAAAGTCCTCCCTTGAGCTTGCAAATGCTTCTCTATTTATAGAGAAAATAATCAATATGTTTGAAGTAACCAGGTTTGTATGATGACAAACCATGGTTTGGTTAAGGGTGAAACAAGTCTTGTCCTTTTCGTTGATCCTCAGTTCCAGTACAAAGGGGGGGCCTGCTGGCAGGAGATTTGACATATGCTTCTGGCACTGCTTTTCGTTCAGACCTGAATCAGGTTGGAGGCTGGTTTTGTGATTAAAAAAACCTTTATGAAAAAGGGTACGTAGCCTTTTGCTATTTTAACCAAAAATGATATTATCCGATAAACAAAGCTTCAAACCTTCGTACAAGCCTCTAATCATATGAAGATTTGGAAGCAACATAGCCTGACAAGTAGGGTAAGGCTATGAGATTTTCTCAAAGTTCTTTAAACAAACTTGCTTCGGAGGGCCCAGAGTTGGGTTCGAAATATGCTGATTCGAAGGGAATCAAAGCTACAATCGAAAGCTTGTGAAGGTGGTTTTTGTCCAGTCGAAAGCTTGCCTGCCAAAGGTCCATGTGGACAAACGAAGGAGTGTACGTAGGGGGTCCCTGCTTTGTGACTTCAGGCAAACATGCAAAAGATCTTTGTTCAAATGAAGGCTTGCATGAAGGGAACCCTATGCCCAAACGAAAGGTGTGACAAAAAGCTTGTATTGAAGGATTCATATGCCCAAACGAAGAAAGCATGAATGGAGTCAAATGCCCAAACGAAAGCTTACAACAAGGGGCCTCATGCCCAAACGAAAGAGGCATGCTAGGCTTGTAAAGATGCCCAGTCGAAAGAGGCATGCACGAAGCAAATTTGAGCAATCGAAGGATTCCAAAAGGAGGTTTTTTTCCTTGGAATCAAAGGAGGATACATGAGGATTTGTGCCTTGTGCGTGCTAGCATGGGGGAAGCATTTTGCGCACAAGAAAGAAGTTATGGCTCAAACGAGGGCTTGTACGCAGCTAGTCATCAACTTAGGAATCAAAGCAAGTATGGGGGAATATTTGTCCAGTCAACACAAGCATGGAAGTATCAAACATCCAATCGAAATAGGTACATAGGCAACCATTGCATTGTGAACCATGTGAGGCCAAAGATGCAATCGAAGGTTGCATGCAGGAAACGCCTGCCTTGTGAACCAAAACCAACGCGCTAGAGGCCCATGCCCAGTCCAAGGACGCAAGCAAAGCTTGCATCGAAAGAGGCCAAAAGGCCAATCGAAAGAGCTGAATCGAAAGACTTGTTTTTCTCCAATTTTGTCTGAAAGATTATTTTTATCTGTTTTTCTCTTTTTTAACAGTTTCCTTTTTAACTTGGTTCTGGAAGATCCAAATGTAATTTTGCAAGCTTGAACCATGAGAATCCTTGTGATAAATGCCTTGAAAAATGAGAGGGAAAATTTTTGAACATTGGACGTGTTTTAATGAATCATTGGATGTTTTCATCTATAAAATGTTGTGTTCATTTTCTTTCCTTTTGCATTTTGTTTTGTTTAAGGACGGCTATCCCTTACACACACCCACACTCACAAAATGCAGGTACCTATCCACTCCGGATTCCATGGGTGACTATTCTGCTTTAGCCTTCGGTAACTCTGAAGATTTGGTCAATCATGCTGAGTACGAAGTTGACGAAGACTATGAAGTGCCGGGAGAGTTAGCCATACTTTTGCAACAAGAAGAGAGGGATATTCTGCCCCATGAAGAATTGCTAGAGACCATCAACTTGGGAACAGAGGAAGACAAGAAAGAGGTTAAGGTGGGTGCCAACCTGGAACCAAGTGTCAAAGAGCGCTTAGTGCAATTGTTGAACGAATATGTTGAGATCTTTGCGTGGTCCTATGAAGACATGCCGAGATTAGACACAGATATCGTGGTTCACCGTCTCCCTACAAGAGAAGACAGTCCACCGATCAAACAAAAGGTCCGCCGAATGAGGCCCGACATGTCTGAGAAGATCAAAGCTGAGGTAATGAAGCAATTCAACACTGGCTTTCTGGCTGTTACTTACTATCCACAATGGGTTGCTAACATTGTGCCCGTACCTAAGAAGGATGGCAAAGTCAGAATGTGTGTGGACTATCGGGACTTAAACAGGGCTAGCCCTAAAGATGATTTTCCACTATCACACATCGACATCTTGGTTGACAACACAGCTCAACACAAGGTATTTTCCTTCATGGATGGATTCTCGGGATACAGCCAGATCAAAATGGCCCCTGAAGACATGGAGAAGACTACTTTTGTTACGCAATGGGGTACCTTCTACTACAAAGTGATGCCATTCAGACTGAAGAATTTCGGGGCAACTTATCAACGTGCTATGGTAGCTTTGTTTCATGACATGATACATCATGAGATTCAGGTCTACGTAGACGACATGATAGCCCGTTCACAGACAGAAGAAGAACACCTTGATCATATGCAAAAGCTGTTTGTCAGGTTAAAGGAGTATAAGCTCAGACTGAACCTAAGCAAGTGCACTTTTGGAGTTAGGTCTAGTTAACTTTTGGGATTTATCGTCAGCAACAAAGGAATTGAGGTTGATCCTGCTAAAGTAAAGGCTATACAAGAAATTCCTGCCCCCCGCTTTGAAAAGGAGGTTAGAGGTTTCTTGGGACGCTTAAACTATATTGCAAGGTTCATATCTCACCTAACATCTACCTGTGAGCCAATCTTCAAGCTGTTGAAGAAAGATAAGGTAGTTGAATGGAACAATGATTGTCAAGTTGCTTTTGATAAGATCAAGGAGTATTTACTGGAGCCTCCTATCTTGATGCCACCCGTCGAAGGAAGGCCGTTAATCATGTATCTGACTGTTTTGGATAACTCAATGGGGTGCGTACTGGGCCAACATGACGAGTCTGGCCGAAAAGAGCATGCCATTTATTACCTTAGCAAAAAGTTTACCGACTGTGAGACTCGCTACTCACTGCTTGAGAAAACTTGTTGCGCTTTGGTATGGGCTGCTCATCGGCTAAGGCAGTATATGTTGACTCATACCACTTTGCTGATTTCCAAGATGGATCCGATTAAGTATATCTTCGAGAAGCCTGCTTTATCTGGAAGAATCGCTAGATGGCAAATGATCCTGACTGAGTATGATATCCAGTATACTACCCAAAAAGCTATAAAGGGGAGTGTATTAGCTGACCATCTAGCTCATCAAGCCGTCGAAGATTACCAATCTATGAGATTTGACTTCCCTGACGAGGACATCATGACATTGGACAACATTGAAGGTAACAGACCGTATGAACCTGAACAAGGATCCTGATGGACCCTGTACTTTGATGGTGCTTCAAATGCACTTGGCAACAGTATCTGTGCGGTACTTATTTCTCCGGAAGGTTGCCATACACCCTTCACTGCCCGACTTTGCTTCAGCTGTACCAATAACATGGCTGAATATGAAGCTTGCCTCTTTGGTCTCAAGGCTGCTATAGACTTGGGAATCAAATCTTTGGTCGTATTTGGGGACTCGGCTTTAGTTATCAGTCAAATCAAAGTAGAGTGGGACACTAGGCATCCTAATCTTATCCCATACAAAGAACATGTCTTGACATTGTTGCCTCATTTCAAGCAGATTACTTTCGAGCACTTCCCGCGAGAAGAAAATCAGCTAGCAGATGCTCTGGCTACAATGTCCTCCATGTTTAAACTCAACTGGGATAATGAGGCTCCCCAAATCACCATCGAGCGACTGGAAGAACCTGCGCACTGTCAAGATATTAATACCGAAGAAGTAGTGGAACAACCCTGTTTTCATGAAATCAAAAGGTATCTCCAGACTCGAGAATACCCTGAAGGAGCTTCCATGAATGACAAAAAGTTCTTAAGGAGATTTGCTGCCAAGTTCTTCCTAAGCAATGGCATCCTTTATAAGCGCAACCATGATTGTGTTCTACTTCGTTGTGTGGACAAGGTTGAATCTGAGTTGATCATGACCAAAATACACAGTGGCACATTTGGCACACACTTAAGCGGACATACGATGGCTAAGAAGATTCTAAGGGCATGCTACTACTGGTCTACCATGGAAGCTGACTGTCATCAACATTCCCGTACTTGCCACAAATGCCAAGTCTACACCGACAAGGTACATATTCCTCCTATTCCTCTCAACGTTCTGACAGCTCCTTGGCCATTCACGATGTGGGGCATCGACATGATTGGAGAGATCAAGCCTACGGCATCCAAAAGTCAATTGTGACCTATATACAGTCAAACTTCAAGGTTTTTGATCAACATCAACATTTTGAAGTGATAGCCATCATTTGATCAAGGGTTGATCATGATTCCTCAAGGAATGCTCCTAATTTATCAAAACTCAAAAGTTTCTAAATTAGGGTTCCTATAGGAAAAGCAACCAAACTTTGACCATGCATAACTTTCTCATACTTTATTAGAATTTCTCATCCAAAGCTCATCTTGAAGAGAATCAAATTCCCTATAACTCCTCTTCATCCCTCAAGGTCAAGAAATGCCTCAATCAAAATATACAAGTTCATACATTATAGGTCATTTCAAAAAGTCAACAAAAACACCTTTTGAGTCAAAGCTCCTTACATGAACATGGAAAATCCAATGGAGATTAAACCAAAAGGGTTGTTTAGAGGACATCCTAACCTTTCTAAAAAGTCCAAGAACACCCTCTTAGTTCAAAATTGAGAGAGATATGCATTACCAAAGTTGTCCATTTTTGGAAATTTGCACAAAGTCAACAATGCTCAAAATTGCATTTTTTCCACATGGGCCCATCTTTTTCAAGATTGAATATTATCCCTAGCATGGTCCACGACCCATGGGACTCTCCTTGCTTCATTTATTTATTTATCTAATTTATTTTGATTTTATTTATTTAAAATTCAAATAAAATCAAATTAAATAAAAAATAAATCAAATAAATGGGATAAGATTTGTTTTGGCATTGATTGAATATCTCATGAGCTGTCAAATAGCCAAACAAATCGTGCAAGTTTGATAATGGGAAGAAATTTCCATGTTTGGAAAGATTGGAAGCAAACTTAAAGACCATAACATCTTTTGATTCTTTCCAATTCTATTACCCTAGATTGATTCACTACTTATACCAAGACACTCAAGACCTAGAGGACAGGGGGGACAAATGCGCAACTAGCCTCAAAACAGAGAGAAAAATTCCAAATTTTGCAATAAAAAGTGCAGATCGATTTCACTTCTGAAGGTTGATTCAAGTTGTTCTAAGGATCAAACAATAATCCTTGGACATCTAGGAAGATATCACGATCATTCCCAAAGCTTGCAGTGTCCAGAACCGCGCCCTTGCACTCACAGTTTGTTCTTATCTTTTCAAATCTCGATTTCACTCATTCATCCATTATAAATATGATTTAACTGCATATTTATGTTCATGATCATCATGTGAATGTTTCTGGATATTTCAATTTAAGCTTGAGTGCAGGTATAATCATTTGCCATTGTTAGGGTTCCGAAGCTTCAAATTGGGGAACCCTAGCTAGAGGCAAAATTGGACAAAATTAGGGGTACTATCAGGCTCCGGAGATCGTTTATAGTCAATCGATGTCTTTGGTTTGAATTTATGATGCTTGTATTGTGTTTAGAATGTTACAGGTTTGTAGCTACGAACAAAATCCGTCATTATAGCCTATAGTGACGGAAATAACTGTAGGTAAATGTCCATCACCTAAAATGTGGGATCAATGAAGAAGGTGATGGCATGGTGTTTATTGATTAGCCCATTCAAATCTTCGGGGACCCACAGGACGCGCATTTTGAAACGTGTCCATTGATCCGTTTTCATATTATAGTATTTTGTTATTATAATATGTCCACCACTACGCCAAGCTGTTTCAATTGTTATTATAATATACACTAATAATAATATATGAAAACAAAATAATTGCCAGAAAAAACAAAAAAACGCGCGTGATATTTGAATTGGCCAACAGATGGATGACACGAGTTCATCCCTGTCCTCAAACCTGTAAAAAAAAAACCTGCGGATTTGAATCCGTAGCTAAAAGCGCAACCCTATTCTAAAATTCTCTCCAGGCCATAAAAATTACTTTCAAGGGCATGGTCGTGCTCGCCTCAACCTCCTGGACACAACCATGTCCATCATGTTCCTCAATTTTACCTAAAACAAAAGTCCCTAAAATCAGAAGCAAAACCTTAGCCATGGCGTTTTGCAAAACAGGTCATATGAATGAAATTAAATGATGCAAAAAGTTTGGAAATGTTCTTGTGATTATGAATATGCCATTAGTTTGTTCAATAGATGCCAGCATAATTCAAATCGAAACCAAGAACAGGGGTGAATAGCGTGCGACTTACAGTGCGTTAGGGAGTTTAAAAATGCTTGGTTTTGGTTGGGATAGCTTGTGTGAATTCCCAGGAAGCGATTGGAACAAGTCTTGATCCTTGAAAATGCCTCTAACCTGGATTTTGATCTCTCACTTTTTTGTGAATTTTGCAAAGTCAGTTCTGCCTCTTCCCACGATTTCTAGCCCTTATTTTGTGTGCTTTTGCTTGCTTATGTATCACTCAGTGCATTAGGTTAATAAAATTGGTCCAAATCTTGCCTTATCAATACTTGCATATTTGATTTGATCTCCATTTACAAACTTGCCAATTTTGCCTAATTCCAATCTTTTTGCACATGATTTGATACGAATTTGATGATGATAATAGCTGCAATCAAAGCCTATAACAACCAAAAAAAGTCATGAGTTATCAATGCCTTGGATTTTATATGATTTTATTTGATTTAAAATGAATAAATTCAATTAAAAATCAAATTAAATAATAAAAATGAAATATGGGCACATGGTTGAAGCTAGGGCACATGGTCAATAATAAAAACTTAAACCAAGTGAAAAAGAATGGGCCCATTTGGCAAAATTTGAAGTTTTGGGGATAGTTGACTTTTGGCAATTTTGCAAAAAAGTCCAACTTCAACAATGCATAACTTCTTCAATTTTAAACCTTTAGAGGTGTTATTGGACTTTTTAGAAAGCTTGAGATGTCCTCTAATCAACCCTTTTGGTATCATATCATTTTGCTATTCCATGCCCATGTTAGAAGCTTTGACAAAAAAGGTGTTTTTGTTGACATTCAAAAATGACCTATAATGTCAAAATTCATAACTTCTTGTGAGTGCATATTTTGATCTTGGGGTATGAAGATGGATTGTATGGAATTGCATCCTATTCAAAATGAGCTTTAGATGGGTCATTTCTCATAAAGTATGAGAAAGTTATGCTTGGTCAAAGTTCAGTTGACTTTTCCTACAACACCCTAATTTAGCAACTTTTGAATCTTAATGAATTTTGAGCAATCCTTGATGAATCATGATCAACCCTTGATCAAATGATGAAATATCCTTCAAAATGAGAATGTTGACAAAAAATATTGAAGTTTGACTGTTTGTAGGTCACAGTTGATTTTTGCCCTAGCACAATGGATTTTTGGTCCTTTGAGCAATTGACGGAGCAAACTTCCTCTGCAAGGCTTGAAATTTGACATGGATGATCTTAAGAACATATTAGGACATTGGTGAGCACTTGAGGTCATTTGGACTCAAGGATCTTGATGCAACACTGTTGTACCCCAAAATTTGCCCTCTCATTTTATCAACATTTCTCATCACAAGACTCTTGGAACTCAAGATCAAGCTAGGGTTTGCTCTGCTCAAGACACCTCCTTGCACTGTTGACCTAAATTAGGGTTTGAGTTTGCACAGGTATTTTTGGACCTTCAATGCCCAAATTTACTTTCATACTTCATGTTGGACTCATAAGTTTGCCCATACCAAGTTTCAAGCCTTAAATCAAATTTTTGCCCAGTCAATTGGACAGTTGACCTAGAAATCAACTGTATTGGGTAAAAAGTCAACTGTGACCAATTTACAGTCAAACCTCATGAATTTTGACCCACATCAACATTATTAACTCATATGAACCATTTGATCAAGCTTGGACCACAATTCCACAAGAAATTTGATCAGATCACCAAAAGGGCAAAATGGTCATTTTTAGAGTTTTGACTGCACAAAGGCAATTTTTGACTGTTTGACCTAGCCAATGGAAAATTAAGTTCAACCATGGGCTCAAGGACTCAATTATATTATCTTGACCTATTCAACAAGTTCAAAAGATCTCAAATGCATAGGATTGACAGATGAATTTTTTAGTCAACTGATCAAAATTTGACTCTACACTGAAAAGTCAAACTTTGACTTTTTGGTCAAAATCAAGTGCCAAGGGTCATTTTTCATCAAGATGTGTCAAATTATGAAACTTGTTCATCAAGAAACCCAAAATTGCAAATTAGGGTTTGAAATTGAAAATTTTCATAACTTAGAAATTTTCTAAGTTATGAAATTTTCTTAATTTTTCCTAACTTTGCCCCACATTTTCACCATGATGCAAATGGATTCAAACAAAACTTACAGCATGAAAGTTGTAGTCCTCCACAAAGTCTACAACTTTGATTCACAAAGTTTTCTCAAAAGAAGCTTGGATCTCAAGTTATGATTTTTGGAACAAGGGTCCCTAAAACTTTTAACTTAGAGAAATTTTGCCCTAGTTTAGGCAGGATTTTAACCCATCTTCTTGGCCATTTTTCACATAGTTCCACTTGGAGTCTAGAGTTGCATTTCAAATATGGATTATAGTACATGTTGAAAGATTTCCAAATTGTCCAAGAACTCCTCAAACACCTTTGTGATTAGGGAGAATCAAATGCTTGAAGTTGGCAAAAACTCACTTTGTAACCATGGCCAATACATGTTCATACAAGTTGCAAAATCTGACCAAACTAGCTTTGTACTTGATTACAGGTCTCTAAACCAATTTACACTAAAAAATTGAATTCAAACACATTGGTTAAAGGCATTGTTCTGATCAAGGGAGCATTATACAATGAATAATTCCATTTTGGGCATAAAGATAACACTTCCATTTTCATAAAGCATAACTTTTGCAAAGTTGTTTCTCTTGAGACTTGGACCTCTTTCTTTGCAGAAAACAAGTTCCACAAACTTATGCAAAGGTACAAGAAACTTGTGCATGCTTGGAGATAGCCTGTACAGGCCTATCTCATTTCACTTCACACTTTTCTTTCAAAGCAAGTCAACTTGCCAAAAGGACAGAACTTGCATATCTGATAAAATCAACTTAAGCCAACATTTCAAACAAGTTTTTGCACATCCCTTGGAGCCAGAAACACGAGCCAATCATCCCTCAAACACCCTTGAACACCAAAACACCAAAAACTTGCAAAACAGGGCAGTTGCTGCAACTTGAGTGCCATAGCTCATTTTGCTCGTGCGTTTTGCTCCTTTCCACTTCAAACACCTTCCATTCAACTCACTCAAGCTATCTCAAACCTCCATTGCCAACTGTAACTCCATTTACAGTGTTCACCATTTTCATTTCAAGCTTGTGCAGGTTGACTTCTAGAGGCTGATTCAGGAACATTCGAAGCAAACTAGCTATTGGAAAAGACCAAGTGAACTTCAGGCAAGCTACCAGGCATCTCAGGCCTCATTGAAAGTTGCTGCATTGCCATACTCGTGTCCAACTGAAACAGGTTTTTCATCAACTTCTATCTCTCTATTTAGGAACATTTAGCCTTAGGTTTGTGAATGAAAGATGTAGTACTCATTGCCCTGAAACCATACATATGCTCAGTTTTCATTTATATTAAGTGTGCTAGGAGATTTTCATCCATGAACATGCTGAAAAAGTTAGGTTAGATTTTAGGGCCAGAGAAATTCTCTTTGGTCTTTGAGATTTAGATTTAATGCTTTATATGGTTAGATTCGTATTTAAATTCTCTACAAGTTTGATGTTGTCGGTTTTGGCAAAAAGTCACGTTTCCAGGATGTTCAAAGATGGATACAGGGTGCGTGTTTTCTGTTGTCACAAGGAAGAAGATGAAGTAGCTGGGCTGGGCTTGGCTATTTCTCACTTTTTGCATCCCTATGCTTGCTTTTCACACCCCCTGGTCCAACTTCTTGTATTTTTATTATTTTTGCATTTTAATTTCATTTCTGACTTTATTATTTTATTTCCAAACATAAAAAATGCTTAAAAAATATTTTCGTATTTTTTTACATTTGTTTGGTAGTTATTTTAATTTTTTCCAATATAAAAAAGAATTTTAATACCTTTTTATTATTTGCTTAAATCTAAAAACAATATAAATAATACTTTTACTTTTATTTTTATTTTTATTCATACTGAAAATATTTTCTTGAATATATTTTATTTTTGTAAATATTTTATTTTTATTTTATACATATTTAATATATTTAATATATATATACATATACATATATACTTTTATTTTATTAAATAATTAGAATAAAAATATAAAAACATTACCTTTTTATTTTTTATACTAAAAAAAATACTTTTCTTCAATATATTTCATTTTTGTACATATTAATATATTTTTGTATATAAATAATAGATAATATTATTTTCTTAAAAGAAAATTAGGGTTTACCCCTTTAATAAAATCAAATTAACCCTTTTTTATTTACATATTTCTTTGTATTTCTTTACATTAAAAAATACTTTGCATACATAAAAACTCCTTTTTTGCATAATACATTTTTATTTAATATTTGTTTATTTTGCCATTTAAATATTGTACATTTAAATATTATGTATTGTAATTCAATTTGGTTGTAATAACTTAGGGTTTAAATTTCTTGCAAAATAATCCCCTATTCAAAATTGTACCCCCTCCCTATATCAAAGTTGTAATAGCTTAGATTTATTTTTACGCACTTAAATGCTTTCAATTATGCCATGATTAGAGAATTAGGGTTTGTATGCCAAAATCAAATTAACAAATAGTTTTACCTAATCAAAGACAAAAATGCATGAAAAATAAACACAATGCACACTTGCACCTCTAGGGTTACAATCCACTTGTTGCCTTCAAAAATGGGTCATGGTATGCATCTTAAGTACTTTGGCAAAACAAAAACAAAACAAAAGATCATAGTCCCTCGATGATGCTATCTTGATTGCCTAAACAAAAATGATCAAGTCCCTTAAGAAAATTGCCAAAAATACTTAGCACAATTTCTATCATGGTCTATACGATGACCCGCACCTGTCCCGTTTAACATCCTAACACAAGGTTGTTCACGAAATACAATGGTGAAACAACACTGTTAAAAGGGTTAAAAAACATAAGAAAGATCTTTGAGTAGAATAGGGTAGATAGCTCTTAGTTACTTGATCAAAAGCTTGCAAAAACATCCTTGCTATTTTCAAACACAACACAATTTCAAAAATCCAACTTTCAAACATTGAAAACTTTTCAAAAGACAAAAACACCTTTGTATACATTCAAACAAGAATCATTACAAAGGTTGCCACAACGATGGCCTCTTTTAAAAACATCTTTCAAAACCACACACAAAGCACCATTTCAAACAATTGAAGAGCACCATTTCAAACAATTGAAAAGCAAAGCAAGTGATCTAAACAAGTAACTAAGAGCCCATGGAAACCATGGATGAAAAGGGTGTTAATACCTTCCCTTTTCATAATCTACTCCCCGAATCCAAGAAAACATCTCAAAGGTCTTTCCTGTACTTTTTGACCTTTCCTTAGGATAATATAAAAAGTCAGTGGCGACTCTTGCTAAACCGAAACATTTGCGAACACAAACGCAAAACCTCAAGTCAGTTCTTCCACCGTATCACAGAACTGGTGACTCTGCTGGGGATTCATGTTTTGAGTGGAGTAACCTTAGGGTTTAGATCATCTTTTGCATGCTTATTTTGTTTGCTTTGATTGCTTTACATTTGGTTCTCTTGTTTGGGCTTGAAATCCTACACCCGGATTTAGGAAACATTCATAGGTAAATAGCAATACATTGTGGAAATTGTGCGGGGTATACCGACATGGTTGAAGCAATAGCTATATTAGTGCGACATATTTGTGAGTACTGGTAGCCTTTGAGTCAATCAAAGAGAATATGGGGCCGCTGAGTGATGTCATGAAGCACTAATGAACTCTTAGAACCTTACTTGACCATCTTGGCCTTTTATTAGGGGTAGTGAGATGATCGGCTTTGGTGCAGTCCGAAGTTGGTAGATTCTCGATACTACACTCATTGAGGGTTGTTTTCTTGGAATATTTTGGTCGCCAGTTAAGTGGCTAAACCAAAACAATGAACATAGAAAATAATCCAGTGATATTGAGCTCCTTAGAACCCGGTTACTATTTATAGGACAGGTTTGAAGCAACTAACTTCAAGAGGGTACTTACCTATGAAACCTCATGCAAGCCTGAATCTAGGATCTTGTGTGACTTGTTTGTACATGTGCTTTTGCATACATCATGAACATCATAAAACATCATATGCATCCACTAACCATTTCAAGGGTTTGGATCTTCATCTTTGTTCTTGTTTTGTAGGTCATGGAATCTCTTCGCAGGAAAACAATTCAAGTCAACCTTATGAGAATCCCTCCTCAACTCAAGGAGCTTACTTCCAAGATTCCAGAGAATTCTCTCTTCAGTGAAAGACATGGTATACTTCTCAACTTGGTCAACTCCAACATTGAAGAAGACATGGTGAAAGTTCTCTTCCAGTTCTTTGACCCCCTACACCACTGTTTCACATTCCCTGATTACCAACTAGTACCTACTTTGGAGGAATTTTCTCAACTCCTGAGGATTCCTATTCTTCATCAACTACCCTACAACGGTATGGAAAAAGAACCAAAGCCTGAAGATGTTGCTCAAGCATTACACTTGCAACCATCTGATATCAAAGGACATTGGGAAACCATAAGTGGTGTCAAGGGTTTCTTGGCAAAGTTTCTGTTTGAGAAGGCACAAGACTGCTGGAACTCTCTAGATATGCAAGCTTTTGAGGAGATTGTAGCACTTCTCATCTATGGATTGGTCTTGTTCCCAAACCCTGATCAACTTATAGATTTGAATGCTGTCAAGATTTTCATATCTCAGAATCTTGTGCCTATATTTCTTGGGGACATCCTACACTCATTTTACACACGAACAATGAGGAAAAGAGGTGTTCTCATGTGCTGTACTCCTCTCCTAGCAAGGTGGTTTATTTCTCACCTTCCACAATCAGTTTTGAAGAATGAACAGGGTTTAAGGTGGTCACAATGGTTGATGACCCTCACACATTCTGATGTTCATTGGTGTTCTTGGTCCAAAGAAAATGTCATCATCATTGATCGTTGTGGGGAATTCCTTAATGTCCCACTACTTGGCATTAGGGGAGGCATTACCTACAACCCCTGTTTAGCACTAAGACAGTTTGGATATGCTCGGAGGGATGGCCCTCATGACATGTTGATTCTTGACTTGGTTTTTGACTTCGACAACGATGCGCAAGGACTTCGACAAAGATTCATCAGAGCTTGGAGAATGCCCAACAAGGTGGACAGTAAGACATTGGGGCACAATAATTCCAACCCCCTTGAGCCTTACCTCAAGTGGGTACGAACCCGCACCCAGAATCTTATGATGCCATATCCTCACATTCTCCCCGTGATCAAAGAGCATGTTATGGAAGGAGAGGTTCCATACACCCTCCTACATCCTGACATGCCAACATCATTGGAAGAATTACAAAAGAGTTGGATCCAACTCAAAGAAGAACGGGATACTTTTGAAGCCAGCTTCTATGCCAGTGAGAAGAAGGTTTTGGAGCTTACCCGCCGACTTCATGAGGAGGAAACTCTCAACACTTACATCGCACCAAAGAGGATGCGCAATGTCTTTTTACATTAAGAATTTTGTAATATTTTGCCCATGGGGCACTTATGTACTAACAAATTTCTTCTTAATATGACGTGTGTTCTTTTTGTTTGCAACAAATTTGAATTTCTGAATCCTTGAATGCATTACATGAATAACATACCATTCATCATATGCATAAACAGGTCTTCACACCAGGTTTCCTTATCTTTCTGCTGTTTATTTCAGCAAGATGGATTTGGAGCAGACGGTTAAGGATCTGCAAGCACAGAATTCTCAATTCCAGCAACTCCTCATGACCTTAGCAAAGGGTCAAGAGGACCTTAAAGAACTGTTGGAGAAAGATAAAGAGAAAAATAATAAAAGACCTGGTGTAGTCATAATGGGAAGAAGGTTTGAAAACAAGCTAGAAAAGTTCTCGAGTTCCCCTCAACGTCTGATGAAGGGGCTGGTAAAGGAAAAGGAACTGCATTGCCTTCTGAATCTGAAGTTGAAGGAGAAGAAGAGGAAGAGGAAGAAGACGAAGATTACTTCGAACAGCAATATCCCCCGACGGATGTTAAATTTAAAAATCTTGAGGATCGATTGGCAACCATGGAGTTGCAAAGGGTACCTGGTTTAGATTTCGAAGAACTAGGGTTGGTCGCTGGGATCGTTATTCCTCCCAAGTTCAAAGTTCCTACATTTTCTAAGTATGACGGTTTGTCATGTCCAAAGATGCATCTAAGATCCTACGTCCGAAAGATCCAACCCCACTAATCTGATAAGGATATTTGGGTCCATTTTTTCCAAGACAGTTTGTCGGGCACACAATTGGACTAGTTCTATCAACTCGAGAGATCGGAGGTTCATAACTGGAACACTTAGCTGCTGCTTTCTACCGGCAATACCAATACAGCGCTGATTTAGCACCTACTCGTACTCAACTATAGAGTATGGGTATGGCTTCTAATGAAGGATTTAAAGAGTATGTCCAGAAATGGCGTGATCTGGCTGGAAGGGTGCAGCCACCATTGTCGGATAGAGAGTTGGTTGACATGTTTTTAGGGACCCTGTCTGGCCCTTTCTTCAATCATTTAATCGGGAGTTCCTCTGTGGGATTCACCGAACTAATTCTGACCGGTGAAAGGGTCGAGGCCGACATTAAAAGTGGTAAGATTCAGAAAGATGCCTCCGCGTCCATTGCTATTAAGAAGACCTTCCTAGCTAAGAAGGAAGCTTCTGTTGTTTATTCTCATAAAAGCCAAGGAAGAACTGAGCGCCGGCCAAGTGTGGGGGCTGTGATGATCCAAAACTCCTCAAATGATCAACCTCGCAGTAATCAGCCAAGATCTAATCAGCAACGGGTAGAAAGGCCACAACGGAAGTTCACCCGAATCAACATGACACCGGCTCAAGTACTCCCTTATTTGCTAAAGCTGAATCTTACCAATTTGAAGGAAGAACCAAAGAACCCTAATACCTCTTCTCCATATTACCACTCCAATGCAAAATGTGCTTACCACTCTGACACTGTAGGGCATGATACCAACAACTGTTGGACTCTTAAGAACAAAATCCAAGTCCTGATCGATGCCAAGGAGGTAGAATTCTATGCGCCCGAAAAGCCAAATGTGATTTCTTCCCCAATGCCCAAGCACGGTCATAATGTTCATGCTGTTATGGAAGACCTTCATGTTACCAATGTTGCTGACCTTTTGACTCCGTTACCAGTGATTAAAGTGAATTTGATGAGATCCGGGATATTCCCAGGCTGTGGAAAAGACTATTACTTTTGTTTAAACATACGAGCTGACTGTCCAACGTTGAAATCAGGCATCCAACGCCTGATGGATACCCAAGAGATACTTTTTCAAAAGACTCCTTTTGATACCTTCACTCCTGTTACTCCTACTACTTTTGCTACTTCAACCAATGACATTGCAATAATAACCATCTCCGACAATCTTCCCAAGGCTTGAAAAAGGCCTGTCAAGATTATGCCTGATCCTAAGTTTGTGCCGTTAAAAATTACCATGCCGGGGCCTGTCCCGTATCAATCTAACAAGACGATACCATGGAACTACGGAGGAGAAATCTTCTATTATGGTATCAAACAGATTGAATCAGTCTAAGAGAATTCTGATGATGAAACCCCTGATATAGGGAACATTGTGGGAACAAGCAAGATAACTTGCAGCGGGCGGATTTTTTCTCCGGAGATTGCTCCCCCCCGAGCAGTCTTTGGACCCTCGAAAGCTTCTGTGCCTGTTAAGCCATCTGTGCAAGGCCCGATAATTGAAGAAATTGATGTACCTAAAGTTAGACCCTCTGATGCTACTACCAAAGGTAAGGGGATACTAGAAGCTCCTGTCAGGATGAAGGCTCAAACTGTGGTAATCCCCAAGACCACCCATAAAGAAATGGAAGAAATCTTAAAGATAATCAAAAAGAGCGACTACGACATCGTGGAACAGCTAGGGCAGACCCCTTCCAAAATCTCCATGTTGGCTCTTCTACTCTGCTCTGAGGCCCATGATAAGGCCTTGATCAAATTTTTAAAGACGGCACACGTGCCTCAAGAAACTTCGGCTGACCAGTTTCAAGAGTGCGTGGCCAGCCTTACTGTTGATAATGGTCTTGGTTTTTCGATGCTGATTTGACTCCTAAGGGAAGGAAGCACAATGACGCGCTGCATGTCTCAGTAGAATGTAGGGGAACCACACTTGCCCATGTCCTAGTTGATATCGGTTCATCCTTGAATGTGTTGCCGAAAAAGGCGTTGGATAGATTGGACTGCAAAGGATTGACCCTCAAACCCAGTAACATCGTTGTTAGAGCCTTCAACGGTTCTAAGAGGATGGTTCATGGGGAAGTGGACATTCCTATCAAAGTGGGCACCGAGACCTTCAACTCTACCTTTTATGTGATGGACATCCGTCCCTTATATTCGTGCTTATTGGGAAGGCCGTGGATCCACTATGCTGGGGCAGTTACCTCCTCTTTACACCAAATGCTAAATTATCTTGTTCAGGGTAAGATTATAATGGTGCACGGCGAGGAAGAGTACATGATAAGTCACCTCAACTCCTTCTGCTATGTGGAGTTGGATGGTGAATTCATAGAAACGCCTTTCCAACATTTTGAGGAAGTTACTCCTGAGGTCGCAGTTGCGAAGACAATGGTTGATGTGCCTATCATTACCAAGCATGTGTCTAGGATGGCATCTCTCAAGGATGCGGAGGCTGTAATCAAAGAAGGAAGAAGTACAGTGTGGGGGCAACTGCCTGATTTTCCCCATAAGACAGACAAGTTCGGACTAGGTTTTACTGTTGCTGGCCAGAAAGCTATGCGTCGCTACAAGGCTGGAGGACCACCCATAAAAATCACTCACCATGGAATTAATGCCTTAGAAGATGATGATGAAGAAGACAACTTTGAAGATTGGATCTTTCCAACCGTCGAAGGAGGATTAAGCAACTGGGAAGCAAAGGACTTTATTCCCATCACTTTCATCAACCAATAATTTATCTTTGAACAATTTCCTATTTTGGTCTGTAATAACTAAACAATTCGTACATTATTTTCACCTTATGCCTTACCCGGGGCATATAGGTCCGTTTGTAAGGGCTTGATTTTCTTCATTATCATATGCCATGTTTTAATGAATCATTGGACGTTTTCATCTATAAACTGTTGTGTTCATTTTCTTTCCTTTTGAATTTTGTTTTGTTTAAGGATGGCTATCCCTTACACACACCCACACTCACAAAATGCAGGTACCCATCCACTCCGGATTCCATGGGTGACTATTCTGCTTTAGCCTTCGGTAACTCTGAAGGTTTGGTCAATCATGTTGAGTACGAAGTTGACGAAGACTGTGAAGTGCCGAGAGAGTTAGCCAGACTTTTGCAACAAGAAGAGAGGGCTATTCTTCCCCATGAAGAATTGCTAGAGACCATCAACTTGGGAACAGAGGAAGACAAGAAAGAGGTTAAGGTGGGTGTCAACCTGGAACCAAGTGTCAAAGAGCGCTTAGTGCAATTGTTGAACGAATATGTTGAGATCTTTTCCTGGTCCTATGAAGACATGCCGGGATTAGACACAGATATCGTGGTTCACCGTCTCCCTACAAGAGAAGACAATCCACCGATCAAACAAAAGGTCCGCCGAATGAGGCCCGACATATCTGAGAAGATCAAAGCTGAGGTAATGAAGCAATTCAACACTAGATTTATGGTTGTTACTTCCTATCCACAATGGGTTTCTAACATTGTGCCCGTACCTAAGAAGGACGGCAAAGTCAGAATGTGTGTGGACTATCGGGACTTAAACAGGGCTAGCCCTAAAGATGATTTTCCACTACCACACATCGACATATTGGTTGACAACACAGCTCAACACAAGGTATTTTCCTTCATGGATGGATTCTCGGGATACAACCAGATCAAAATGGCCCTTGAAGACATGGATAAGACTACTTTTGTTACGCAATGGGGTACCTTTTGCTACAAAGTGATGCCATTCAGACTGAAGAGTGTCGAGGCAACCTATCAACGTGCTATGGTAGCTTTGTTTCATGACATGATACATCATGAGATTGAGGTCTACGTAGACGACATGATAGCCCGTTCACAGACAGAAGAAGAACACCTTGATCATCTGCAAAAGCTGTTTGTCAGGTTGAAGGAGTATAAGCTCAGACTAAACCCAAGCAAGTGCACTTTTGGAGTTAGGCCTGGTAAAATTTTGGGATTTATTGTCAGCAACAAAGGCATTGAGGTTGATCCTACTAAAGTAAAGGCTATACAAGAAATGCCTGCCCCCCGCACTGAAAAGGAGGTTAGAGGTTTCTTGGGACGCTTAAACTATATTCAAGGTTCATATCTCACCTAACATCTACCTGTGAGCCAATCTTTAAGTTGTTGAAGAAAGATCAGGTAGTTGAATGGAACAATGATTGTCAAGTTGCTTTTGATAAGATCAAGGAGTATTTACTGGAGCCTCCTATCTTGATGCCACCCGTCGAAGGAAGGCCGTTAATCATGTATCTGACTGTTTTGGATAACTCAATGGGGTGCATACTGGGCCAACATGACGAGTCTTGCCGAAAAGAGCATGCCATTTATTACTTTAGCAAAAAGTTTACCGACTGTGAGACTCGCTACTCACTGCTCGAGAAAAATTGTTGCGCTTTGGTATGGGCTGCTCGCCGGCTAAGGCAGTATATGTTGACTCATACCACTTTGCTGATTTCCAAGATGGATCCGATTAAGTTTATCTTCGAGAAGCCTGCTTTATCTGGAAGAATCGCTAGATGGAAAATGGTCCTGACTGAGTATGATATCCAGTATACTACCCAAAAAGCTATAAAGGGGAGTGTATTAGATCACCATCTAGCTCATTAAGCCGTCAAAGATTACCAATCTATGAGATTCGACTTCCCTGACGAGGACATCATGACATTGGACAACATTGAAGGTAACGGACCGTATGACGGACCTGAACAAGGATCCCGATGGACCCTGCACTTTGATGGTGCTTCAAATGCACTTGGCAACGGTATCGGTGCAGTACTTATTTCTCTGGAAGGTTTCCATACACCCTTCACTGCCCGACTTTGCTTCAGCTGTACCAACAACATGGCTGAATATGAAGCTTGCATCTTTGGTCTCAAGGCTGCTATAGACTTAGGAATCAAATCTTTGGTCGTATTTGGGGACTCAGCTTTGGTTATCAGTCAAATCAAAGGAGAGTGGGACACTAGACATCCTAATCTTATCCCATACAAAGAACATGTCTTGACATTGTTGCCTCATTTCGAGCAGATTACTTTCGAGCACTTCCCGCGAGAAGAAAATCAGCTAGCAGATGCTCTGGCTACAATGTCCTTCATGTTTAAACTCAACTGGGATAATGAGGCTCCCCAAATCACCATCGAGCGAATGGACGAACCCTCGCACTGTCATGAGATTAATACCAAAGAAGTAGTGGAACAACCCTGGTTTCATGAAATCAAAAGGTATCTCCAGACTCGAGAATACCCTGAAGGAGCTTCCGTCAATGACAAAAAGTTCTTAAGGAGATTTGCTGCCAAGTTCTTCCTAAGCAATGGCATCCTTTATAAGCGCAGCCATGATTGTGTTCTACTTCATTGTGTGGACAAGGTTGAAGTTGAGTTGATCATGACCGAAATACGATGGCTAAGAAGATTCTAAGGGCAGGCTACTACTGGTCTACCATGGAAGCTGACTGTCATTAACATTCTCGTACTTCCCACAAATGCCAAGTCTATGCCGACAAGGTACATATTCCTCTTGTTCCTCTCAACGTTCTGACAGCTCCTTGGCCATTCGTGATGTGGGGCATCGACATGATTGGAGAGATCAAGCCTACGGCATCCAAAAGTCAATTGTGACCTATATACAGTCAAACTTCAAGGTTTTTGGTCAACATCAACATTTTGAAGTGATAGCCATCATTTGATCAAGGGTTGATCATGATTCCTCAAGGAATGCTCCTAATTCATCAAAACTCAAAAGTTGCTAAATTAGGGTTCCTATAGGAAAAGTCAACCAAACTTTGACCATGCATAACTTTCTCATATTTTATCAGAATTTCTCATCCAAAGCTCATCTTGAAGAGAATCGAATTCCCTATAACTCCTCTTCATCCCTCAAGGTAAAGAAATGCCTCAATCAAAATATACAAGTTCATACATTATAGGTCATTTCAAAAAGTCAACAAAAACACCTTTTGAGTCAAAGCTCCTTACATGAACATGGAAAATCCAATGGAGATTAAACCAAAAGGGTTGTTTAGAGGACATCCAAACCTTTCTAAAAAGTCCAAGAACACCCTCTTAGTTCAAAATTGAGAGAGATATGCATTGCCAAAGTTGGCCATTTTTGGAAATTTGCACAAAGTCAACAATGCTCAAAATTGCATTTTTTCCACATGGGCCCATCTTTTTCAAGATTGAATCTTATCCCTAGCATGGTCCACGACCCATAGGACTCTCCTTGCTTCATTTATTTATTTATCTAATTTATTTTGATTTATTTATTTAAAATTCAAATAAAATCAAATTAAATAAAAAATAAATCAAATAAATGGGATAAGATTTGTTTTGGCATTGATTGATTATCTCATGAGCTGTCAAATAGCCAAACAAATCGTGCAAGTTTGATAATGGAAAGAAATCTCCATGTTTGGAAATATTGGAAGCAAACTTAAAGACCATAACATCTTTTGATTCTTTCCATTTCTATTACCCTAGATTGATTCACTACTTATACCAAGACACTCAAGACCTAGAGGACAGGGGGAACAAATGCGCAACTAGCCTCAAAACAGAGAGAAAAATTCCAAATTTTTCAAAAAAAAGTGCTGATCGATTTCACTTTTGAAGGTTGATTCAAGTTGTTCTAAGGATCAAACAATAATCCTTGGACATCTAGGAAGATATCACGATCATTCCCAAAGCTTGCAGTGTCCAGAACCGCGCCCTTGCACTCACAGTTTGTTCTTATCTTTTCAAATCTCAATTTCACTCATTCATCCATTATAAATATGATTTAACTGCATATTTATGTTCATGATCATCATGTGAATGTTTCTGGATATTTCAATTTAAGCTTGAGTGCAGGTATAATCATTTGCCATTGTTAGGGTTCCGAAGCTTCATATTGGGGAAGCCTAGCTAGAGGCAAAATTGGACAAAATTAGGGGTACTATCAGGCTCCGGAGATCGTTTATAGTCAATCGATGTCTTTGGTTTGAATTTATGTTGCTTGTATTGTGTTTTAGAATGTTACAGGTTTGTAGCTACAAACAAAATCCGTCATTATAGCCTATAGTGACGGAAATAACTGTAGGTAAATGTCCATCACCTAAAACGATGGATCAATGATGAAGGTGATGGCATGGTGTTTATTGATTAGCCCATTCAAATCTCCGGGGACCCACAGGGCGCGCATTTTGAAATGTGTCCATTGATCCGTTTTCATATTATAATATTTTGTTTTTCTTATATGTATGAATGATCAGGATGGCGCAGTGGTAGAGGCAATGGGTGTTAAGGCTTGGCGTGTGTGTAAGGGCAGGGGTTTGAACCCTGCCTCTTACATATCATTTTTCCAATTTATTCATGCAGATCTGGTGCTCCAAGGTTAAGCGTGCATGTTATGTACCATCAAATGTTCAATGTTGGATCTACGCAGCCATAGATTTAACGTTCTAGGTATGAATGCCCCCTAGTGAATCTCCAGGGAGCAGGGAGCATTGGATTAAACGCAGTTGTGATACGGTGGGAAGAACTGACTGTTTTTTGGAATGCTGGTTTGCGTTTTGCATTTGTTTTCGCAAAATTTCGCGGTAAGCAAAAGTCGCCACCGACTTTTATTTTATCCAACAAGGAAAGGAGAAAAGCACAGAAAAATACCTTTTTGAGATATTTCTCGGGTTCGGGGGGTAGATTATAGAAAGGGAAGGTATTAGCACCCTTTCTATCTGTAGTTATCTACGGGATCTTAGGTACTTGCTCATCATTTTCAAAATGTTTTCTTTGTGCTTGTGGGTTTTGAAAAAGTTTTTGTTTGAAAACTCCGATTTAACTCTTGCTTCTGTCCTCAAGAGTGTAATGAAGTGTTTTTGAAAACTTTATTCGAAAAGGAGTGTAAGTGTGAAAAAGGTTTTTGTTTTGAAAGAGCAAGTATCTAAGAGCTATCTACCTACTCGAAAAAGGAATCGCTCTATGTTATTTTCCTTTAGACAATGTTATCCCACTATTAGTGAGTAGGTAGCACTGTCGTTGGAGTTTAAGGGTCAATTCGAATTAGGGACATACGGTCACCAAAACAATGTTAGGATGCCTTAGCGGTAACCCTAACGTCTTAGATCATTTGTTTGAGGCAACAATATCTAAGGTAACCATTTCGAGGCGACTATGATCTTTTAGACAAGAGGACGACCTCTAAAATGACTTATACTCAATGACCATGTACGAAGGCAACCAAGTGGGGTGTACCCTAAGAGTGCGCATGTGCGAGTGTGTTGTTTTCAGTTATTTTTATCTTTGCACATGTAAGGGTGGTCTAATTTGATTTTAAGATTTAACATTCAGTCTTGTCATGTAAACCTTATTATCAAACATCTAGCAGTTATAATTTGCGGAAATAAAATGTGGAATTTAAATTACAAGGCGTCGGGTATTTACATCGCCAAAGAAAAACCCTTTGAAAAATAAAATAAAGCGATAAAAATAATTAAAAGTCCTATTTAACTATTACAATCCGGAAACAGGTACATTATTGGATAAAAATAAATAAGGCGCGCGAGAAATTAGACCGAGTGCGAGATTTAGGGTTTTGACCCTTGTGAAAGAAAATATCCTTTTTTTTTGTTTTTTGTTATTTTTATTTAAGGAAAAGAAATTAAACCTAAATTAAATGCCTAAATTAAGTTAATAAATTAATTAAATGAAAAATAAATAAATTATTTTTGGAGTTTTTGATTATTTAGGAAAGAAATTAAAAATGATTAAATTAGTGGTTAATATCTAGTTAAGTCTAATTAATTTTATTTATTTTACAAAAGGAATTAAAGTTTTCTAATTAAAACCTAATTAATTAATAAGTTTATTAAGAAAAATAAAAATTTTAAAATTTGGTTGAATAAAAAAAATATTTTTGTGATTTTATTTAATAAAAACAGAATTTTGTGATTGGTTATAAAATTTAAATAAAACAATTAAAGTGAATAACAAAAATAAATAAGTAAATAAAAAGAGTAGAGGGATTGGGCCTATTTTGAGGTGTTAATAGCAATTCTTTGTTGGCCCATTAGAAGCTGGCCCATTTGACTTTGTGGATCTGGTGCTCATGCGTTAACTGGTGCCTTGGTAGACCTCCAATCATGAACCATCAGATCTGGCCTTTGGCCATCTGGCGCTTGGATGGGTGAGGATTAGCGTATGCACACAATCACCTGAAAACCAAAATTATTGAGAAAGTGGGGGACCTGGGATTCGAACCCAGGTCCTGAGGGGAATGCACATGCTATGTCCACCACTACGCCAAGCTGTTTCAATTGTTATTATAATATACACTAATAATAATATATGAAAACAAAATAATTGCCAGAAAAAACAAAAAAACGCGTGTGATATTTGAATTGGCCAACAGATGGATGACACGAGTTCATCCTTGTCCTCAAACCTATAAAAAAAATACCTGCAGATTTGAATTCGCAGCTAAAAGCGCAGCCCTGTTCTAAAATTCTCTCCAGGCTATAAAAATGACTTTCAAGGGCATGGTCGTGCTCGCCTCAACCTCCTGGACACAACCATGTCCATCATGTTCCTCAATTTTACCTGAAACAAAAGTCCCTAAAAATAGAAACAAAACCCTAGCCATGGCGTTTTGCAAAACAGGTCATATGAATGAAATTAAATGATGTAGAAAGTTTGGAAATGTTCTTGTGATTATGAATATGCCATTAGTTTGTTCAATAGATGCCAGGATAATTCAAGTCAAAACCAAGAACAGGGGTGAATAGCGTGCGACTTACAGTGTGTTAGGGAGTCTGAAAATGCTTGGTTTTGGTTGGGATAGCTTGTGTGAATTCCCAGGAAGCGATTGGAACAAGTCTTGATCCTTGAAAACGCCTCTAACCTGGATTTTGATCTCTCACTTTTTTGTGAATTTTGCAAAGTCAGTTCTGCCTCTTCCCATGATTTCCAAGCCTTATTTTGTGTGCATTTGCTTTCTTATGTATCACTCAGTGCATTAGGTTAATAAAATTGGTCCAAATCTTGCCTTATCAATGCTTGCATATTTGATTTGATCTCCATTTACAAACTTGCCAATTTTGCCTAATTCCAATCTTTTTGCACATGATTTGATTTGATACGAATTTGATGATGATAATATTTGTAATCAAAGCCTAGAACAACCAAAAAAGTCATGAGTTATAAATGCCTTGGATTTTATATGATTTTATTTGATTTAAAATGAAAAAATTCAATTAAAATCAAATTAAATAATAAAAATGAAATATGTGCACATGGTTGAAGCTAGGGCACGTGGGCAATAATACAAACTTAAACCAAGTGAAAAAGAATGGGCCCATTTGGCAAAATTTGAAGTTTTGGGGATAGTTGACTTTTGGCAATTTTGCAAAAAAGTCCAACTTCAACAATGCATAACTTCTTCAATTTTGAACCTTTGAAGGTGTTCTTGGACTTTTTAGAAAGATTGAGATGTCCTATAATCAACCCTTTTGGTCTCATCTCATTTTTCTATTCCATGCCCAAGTTAGAAGCTTTGACAAAAAAGGTGTTTTTGTTGACTTTCAAAAATGACCTATAATGTCAAAATTCATAACTTCTTGTGAGTGCATATTTTGATCTTGGGGTATGAATATGGATTGTATGGAATTGCATCTTATTAAAAATGAGCTTTAGATGTGTCATTTATCATAAAGTATGAGAAAGTTATGCTTGGTCAAAGTTCATTTGACTTTTCCTACAACACCCTAATTTAGCAACTTTTGAATCTTGATGAATTTTGAACAATCCTTGTTGAATCATGATCAACCCTTGATAAAATGATGAAATATCCTTCAAAATGAGAATGTTGACAAAAAATATTGAAGTTTGACTGTTTGTAGGTCACAGTTGACTTTTGCCCTAGCACAGTCAATTTTTGGACCTTTGAGCAATTGACTGAGCAAACTTCCTCTGCAAGGCTTGAAATTTGACATGGATGATCTTAAGAACATATTAGGAAATTGGTGAGAACTTGAGGTCATTTGGACTCAAGGATCTTGATGCAACACCAAACCCTAATTTGGGGTAGACTGCCTTAGGAGATAGCTTGTCTGACCAACTCTTGAGCAACCTTGAGCAACTTGGAGATTTTTCTTGCAATGTCTTGAGGAATATGAGAGGGCAAATTTCAGGGTACAACAGCTTCCCCTGTTCAATCTTCTTAAACCTGAGGATGTAGATTGGCTTTCATGCCTTTCGTGATCCAAAGGTGGAAGATGATTGAACACTAGAGTGCCCAGAAATTTGCACTCGCATGAAGTCGTCTCAGCCTTGTGATGTCGGGAATGGGCTTACCGATGCCATTTGGAGGTTGCTGGTGGGAGGATGGGCTTAAAGATGCCATCTGAAGGAGTGTCGATCTCATATGGGATTCCTTAGCGAGAGCTCGCATACCTGTTGTTGTAGAAGATTCCGTTGGGGAAGTCTGATCTTACTGAGATTTAGGAACTTGCATGTACTTCAACTGAGAGAACATCTCTGCTGAGTTTTAAGAACTTGTCCGTAAGTCAACTGGGGGGAAATATCTTCATCGAGATTTAAGAACTCGCCCGTAATTCAACTGAGAAAACTCTGCTGAGATTTAGGAACTGTCTGTACTTCGACGGAGGAGAATTGCCGAGATTTAGGACCTTGTCTGTAATTTAACTGAGGATAATTCGGTTGAGATTTAAGAACTGGTCAGTACTTCGACTAAGGGGAAACATCTTCATCGAGATTTAGGACTTGTCTGTAATTCAACCAAGGATAATTTTGTTGAGATTTAAGAACTGTCAGTAATTCGACGAAGGAACTTTGCCGAGATTTAGAACCTTATTTGTAATTCAACTGAGGATAATTCGGTTGAGATTTAAGAACTGGTCAGTACTTCGACTGAGGGGAAACATCTTCATCGAGATTTAGGACTTGTCTGTAATTCAACCGAGGATAATTCTGTTGAGATTTAAGAACTGTCAGTAATTTGACGGAGGAACTTTGTCGAGATTTATAACCTTATCTGTAATTCAACTGAGGATAATTCGGTTGAGATTTAAGAACCGGTCAGTAATTCGACTGAGGGAAACATCTTCATCGAGATTTAAGAACTTACCTGTAATTCAACTGAGAAAACTCTGTTGAGATTTAGGAACTCGTCTGTAATTCGACGGAGGAAATTGTCGAGATTTAGAACCTTATCTGTAATTCAACTGAGGATAATTCTGTTGAGATTTAAGAACTTGTCAATAATTCGACTGGAGGGAAACATCTTTATTGAGATTTAAGAACTTGCCCGTAATTCAACTGAGAAAAACTTCTCTGCTGAGATTTAGGAATTGTTTGTAATTCAACGGAGGAACTTTGTCGAGATTTAGGACCTTGTCTGTAATTCAACTGAGGATAATTCTGTTGAGATTTAAGAACTTGTCAGTAATTCGACTGGAGGGAAACATCTTCATCGAGATTTAAGAACTCGCATGTAATTCAACTGAGAAACCTCTGCTAAGATTTAGGAACCTGTCTGTAATTCAACGGAGGAAAATTGTCGAGATTTAGGACCTTGTCTGTAATTCAACTGAGGATAATTCTGTTGAGATTTAAGAACTTGTCAGTAATTTGACATTGGGGAAATATCTTCATCGAGATTTAAGAACTCGCCCGTAATTCAACTGAGAAAAACTTCTCTGCTGAGATTTAGGAACTGCCTGTAATTCAACGGAGGAACTTTTTCGAGATTTAGGACCTTGTCTGTAATTCAACTAAGGATAATTCTGTTGAGATTTAAGAACTTGTCAGTAATTTGAATGAGGGAAACATCTTCATCGAGATTTAAGAACTCGCCCGTAATTCAACTGAGAAAACTCTGCTGAGATTTAGGAATCTGTCTGTAATTCGACGGAGGAAAATTGTCGAGATTTAGGACCTTGTCTGTAATTCAACTGAGGATAATTCTGTTGAAATTTAAGAACTTGTCAGTAATTCGACTTTGGGGAAACATCTTCATCGAGATTTAAGAACTCGCCCGTAATTCAACTGAGAAAACTCTCTGCTGAGATTTAGGAACCTGTCTGTAATTCGATGGAGGAAAATTGTCGAGATTTAGGACCTTGTCTGTAATTCAACTGAGGATAATTTTGTTGAGATTTAAGAACTTGTCAATAATTCGACTTTGGGGAAACATCTTCATCAATATTTAAGAACTCGCCCGTAATTCAACTGAGAAAACTCTCTGCTGAAATTTAGGAACCTGTCTGTAATTCGACGGAGGAATTTTGTCGATATTTAGGACCTTGTCTGTAATTCAACTAAGGATAATTCTGTTGAGATTTAAGAACTTGTCAGTAATTCGACTGGAGGGAAACATCTTCATCGAGATTTAACAACTCGCCCGTAATTCAACTGAGAAAACTCTGTTGAGATTTAGGAAACTGTCTGTAATTCGATGGAGGAACTTTGTCGAGATTTAGGACCTTGTCTGTAATTCAACTGAGAAAAACTCTGTTGAGATTTAAGAACTTGTCGGTAATTCGACTGAGGTAAAAGCTTCATAGCTTTGAATTTTGTGAGAACTTAACCGCATCTTTCCTGAAAGGTAAAGGTCAGTTGTATGTAATGCATGATATGTATCAGGCAATGATGTTCTCAAAATAAATGAGATTGTGTTGTATGATACGTATATGCATGTGTCATGATGTATGGAAATGTAATGTTTTCACCTGGGGAAAATAAATCCCGAATAGTTGCTGGAGAAAAGAGTTGAATTCTTTGTTTCCGCCGGGGATAGCGAATGAAGATGATTGTGAGAATAAACATGCAAGAGAGGATAACTCTGTTGGGGAATAAACTGATGAGGAGATTACTCTGTGGGGAAGAGATGTTCTGTTGAGGATTCCACTGAAATTCCACTAGGGATGAATTACTGTTGCTGGTGATACTGAATCATATTGGGGATTGAATCCTTGTTTGTGAAAGGAAGGAACTTCGCTGAGGATAATCTTTCAGTTGCGACTTCACTGGGGATGACCTTTTAGACTCTATTGGGGACAAACTTCCAGAGTCTACTGGGGATGATTCTCCAAACTCCACTGGGGAAGCTTTTTCAGACTGCGTTGGAAAAAAATTTCAAACTCCACTGGGGATATTTTGTACTCCGTCGGGGATGATAAGACTTTTCAGTGCTGATGGTAGATAAACTCTGCTTGGGGAGAATATTACCGATTCATTCACGGTTGTAAGTCTCAGTCGGGAAGAGTTAACTTTACTGTCTTTTCTTACTCTGCGGGGAGTGAATGTACCTTAGCCATATTCTTCAGCTAAATCTACCTCTGTACCTAGTGGATAGAGCAACTGTAAAGTCTGGACAATTCTTATTTTCCCCTGTTTCTGCGGGAGAAGGTGCCTACGGAGGCCTTGCGGATCGAGTATTATCCCAACCTATGAGGTTCTTGGTAACTTTCAATTGAAATGACAAGTCTTCTTCTGGTAGGCAAGTGACAAGATGACGGGACATAGTCGTACGCTTTGATCCCTAATTTTTGCCTGGACCGCCCTTTCGGGTTTTCAGTCCACCGGGATACCCTTTTTTGCCCAAGCCGCCCTTTCGGGTTTTTGACTTGTCGGGTGTATAAATCTTTTTTGTTTTTTATCCCTGATTTTTGCCCGAACCTTTTTGGTTCGTCGGGATGCCCTTATTTTTGCCTAGGCCAGTCGACCTAGCGGGTCTTTGTTCATGCGCATTATTTTCTGACTATGTCCACGCTCTCAGAGTGTAGGGAGTTGTTTCTCTCGGTAGTGTTATGTTGCCATACTACCAGAAGAAGTTCGTTTGATCATGCAAGATTTGTTGCTGGAATTCATGTCCAATGCCCCAAGTGACTCAGATGGAGATTTGCCCCTGGCTATTTGGCATCTTTGAGAGATTCTATGAATCTTGTCTTGACTGCTCCAAATGATGGACAATGATCATGCCGTACCCCTTGGTTGGAAGTGTTTTTCCACTTGAGGTGATCTTTTTTATTGAGAAGGTTTTTTGTTCACTAGATATTCGTCGTGCGAATTTCTCTGCTGTTTGAACAAATAGTCATATGCAAACAATGTTATTTTAAGAATGCAAAGCTTATGTCTGTCTTGAAAATTTTTTGAAAATGCATTTTTCAATAAAATAGGCAAATTTTGTAAAATGTGATGTCAACTCAAGATTTACAGCAAGTCCTACAGGAGTTAGGATACCTTTCGTAACAGTATGCTTTCGAACTAACTCGTGCTTCAGCTAGGACTTTTTAAGGGTTATAACGTGGCCTGGTTCACAGTTAAAGAAATAAAGGATAAAGGCACAAAATGTATTTGTACCCACCCGTTCTTCGTGATGTTCTTCGATCCTAAACTCAGCTAATCATGCATTTTGATCCCGTTTGAGTCTTTGCTCTGATATTCCAGTGATGATTCGGATACTGACAATTTATTTTGAACAGGCAGTCATTTTGTTGAGAGTTTGCAGGATCCCTTTCCTTTTGATTTCTATTATCCATGTCTTTTGCCTGAACTGTTTCTTTTTGTGATTACAGTCAGCGGGATGCCCCAGTTCTTTTTCTTAAGTCTCCTTCATAGGTTTTGACTTAATGGGCTTTGATTTTTGAGAGATAATGAATGTCTGTCTTGACGATTATAGGGAACCATCACCGTCTTTTGTTTAGGAAGGACTTCTTTGATGCCATTCATTGTGTACCTGGATTAACTGAGAAAACTACCCTGCCCCAGGTTATAATCAAGGGTTTTAATTTGCGAAAAGAAAAACTCCAACTTCTTTGGCTCAAAGGGGTTGACTAGGGATTATCTTCCTTATAACTCCACTGTTTAGGATTTGAAACAATGCATGTACCTCGTCAACGGGGTCTGTTCAAAAGCATAATGTAGAGATTTTGATATCATTTTCGTCATCCTCCCTCTAAAGACTTACAGTTTTTTAGTCGAGAGTTGAACATCACAAAAATGAAAGCAATTTGAATATAGTGGATACGAATGGATTGATTCAAAACAGACATATGCAATGTATTGATAAAGTAACAAAGTTTGACATGAATAAATGTTTGAACAATCGAAAGAAAATTACAAATTTGAGTATCCTAATGAACAAGAAGTCTTCTCGTCTGGTCTTGTCACTTCAGAGGGCGTGCCTTGGAGGGATGGTAGAAGAACTCATCTTGACCATCTTGTGTGAATTCCAATGCTCCTTCATCAATCAGGTTTTGAATTTTGTACTTCAACTTCCAACAGTCGTCAGTATCATGCCCCGAGCTGTTAGAATGGTATGCACACCTTGCATCAGGATTATAGTTGGGTGAAGAAGTCTTAGGATTCGGATGAGTTCCTACCAACATTACCAGATTCAATCTCAACAGGTGTTGTAAAGCTTGGGACAGCGGCATGTTGAGCTTGGTAAACGGCCTTTGATTAACCCGTTGTTTATGGCAAGGTTGTTGTTGGACCCGTGAGATAGTAGCAACTTGGAGAGGTCCATTCTTCACCATACCAGACCCTTATCTTCTTGGAGGCTGATTAATGACTTGGTCCCTGGCCTCGACTGTTTGCTTCATACTGTTGTGTCGATCTTGAAGAAGCTGGCTGATAATGCTTCTCAGCTCTTCTTGTTCCCGGGCTAAACTTTGGATAAAAGCCATATGCCCCAGCATCTGGGTTCTCATTGCATCTACCTCAGCTTGCAATTGTTCCAACCGTTCGTCCTTATTGTCTTCAGGACTTTTCTTGACCAAGTTCCCGATGAGGAGTGTTTTCAACTCTTCCTGCCCCTTGGATAGGTTTAGGAAGATTTCCCTGAACTGAGCTTCTTGAGTTTGAAGATCTCTGTTGTCTTATTCGAGAGCCATTTGCTGAAATAAACAGCGAGAACATGAGAGACATGTACTAGAAGACCTGTTATGCAATGATATGTATGATATATGTATGCAGTTTTCAAGGATCTCGCGGGGTAAACAAGAAATTGTTAGAATTTGTTTGAAGAAACTTCATGTCGTTGAGAGTCCTTCTTCAAGAGTCAAGCTTACCATATCGAGTGGGTCATAGCCACTGACTCAAATTATCATGTTTTGATCTCTAGACGGCATTGGCTAGAGGAAAATAAATCCCCTTTGTCCCTTGCTAGATGTTTGATTTACCATAACCTGCATCACAAACCCTTGAGATTATTGAAATGGTTAAGGAAATGTTATGGTATGATGTTATGATGTGTATGTTGTGCATTTAAGCAAATGCGAGGTGATGTAAGTAAATCCGACAAGAAATCCAAGTTATTGGATAAGGACTGTAAACAAAACCTGCAAAGAACTCATGTTGTTAGATAACAAACATGTGCAAGTAGTTCAAGTTGAAAGCACATAAGTCACATAATAGCCCTTAAATTTCAGGCTGGCATGGAGTTTAGGTACTACCCTCTTGCAGTTTAGTTGGTTCAACCTGTCCTAGTAATAGTAACCGGGTTCTAGAGGTTCTCAATATCACTGACCATCCTCGATCGGTCATAATTCTAGTTTAGCAACCTTTTCTTGCAGCCGGAATCATCGCGAGAGTATGGTCTCAATGAGTGTAGCATACTGCTACTTTTCTATGGCCAAGTTGGTCAATTATAGGTTCTAAGGCCAGTTGATGCTTAATGACCCATTAGCAGCCCCATACTCTCCTTGTTCCTCCACAAGGGATATCGGTACAAACTAAAGTGCCATACCAACGTAGCTACTGCTTCAACCGTATCGGTCTACACCGTACAGTTCCCTCACAGTCTATTGCTACTTACCTAAAAGGTATCCCCCAGATCCGGGTTAGGATCTATAGTAACTCTGATTCAAACCCACAAAGATAAAGCATACAAATCAAGCAATTGAAAACATTATGATGAACTATTCCTAAGGTACACCCCACTTATTTATCGTCCCCAACAGAGTCACCAGTTCTGTGATACGGTGGGAAGAACTGACTGTTTTTTGGAATACTGGTTTGGGTTTTGCGTTTGTTTTCGCAAAATGTCGCAGTAAGCAAGAGTCGCCACCGACTTTTATTTTATCCAACAAGGAAAGGAGAAAAGCATAGAAAAATTCCTTTTTGAGATATTTCTCGGGTTCGGGGGGTAGATTATAGAAAGGGAAGGTATTAGAACCCTTTCTATCCATAGTTATCTATGGGCTCTTAGGTACTTGCTCATCATTTTCAAAATGTTTTCTTTGTGCTTGTGGGTTTTGAAAAAGTTTTTGTTTGAAAACTTTGATTTAACTCTTGCTTCTATCCTCAAGAGTGTAATGAAGTGTTTTTGAAAACTTTATTCGAAAAGGAGTGTAAGTGTGAAAAAGGTTTTTGTTTTGAAAGAGCAAGTATCTAAGAGCTATCTACCTACTCGAAAAAGGAATCGTTCTATGCTATTTTACTTTAGACAATTCTAGCCCACTATTAGTGAGTAGGTAGCACTGTGGTTGGAGTTTAAGGGTCAATTCGAATTAGGGACATACGGTCACCAAAGCAATGTTAGGATGCCTTAGCGGTAACCCTAACGTATTAGATCATTTGTTTGAGGCAACAATATCCGAGGCAACCATTTCGAGGCGACTATGAACTTTTAGACAAGAGGAAGACCTCTGAAACGACCTATACTCAATGACCATGTACGAAGGCAACCAAGTGGGGTGTACCCTAAGAGTGCACATGTGCGAGTGTGTCGTTTTCAGTTATTTTTATCTTTGCACATGTAAGGGTGGTCTAATTTGATTTTAAGATTTAACATTCAGTCTTGTCATGCAAACCCTATTATCAAACATCTAGCAGTTATAATTTGTGGAAATAAAATGCGGAATTTAAATTACAAGGCGTCGGGTATTTACATCGCCAAAGACAAACCCTTTGAAAAATAAAATAAAGCGATAAAAATAATTAAAAGTCCTATTTAACTATTACAATCTGGAAACAGGTACATTGGATAAAAATAAGTAAGGCGCGCGAGAAATTAGATCGAGTGCGAGATTTAGGGTTTTGACCCTTGTGAAAGAAAATATCCTTTTTTTTTGTTTTTTGTTGTTTTTATTTAAGGAAAAGAAATTAAACCTAAATTAAATGCCTAAATTAAGTTAATAAATTAATTAAATGAAAAATAAATAAATTATTTTTGGAGTTTTTGATTATTTAGGAAAGAAATTAAAAATGATTAAATTAGTGGTTAATATCTAGTTAAGTCTAATTAATTTTATTTATTTTACAAAAGGAATTAAAGTTTTCTAATTAAAACCTAATTAATTAATAAGTTTATTAAGAAAAATAAAAAGTTTAAAATTTGGTTGAATAAAAAAAATATTTTTGTGATTTTATTTAATAAAAACAGAATTTTGTGATTGGTTATAAAATTTAAATAAAACAATTAAAGTGAATAACAAAAAAAAAGAGTAGAGGGATTGGGCCTGTTTTGAGGTGTTAATAGCAATTCTTTGCTGGCCCATTAGAAGCTGGCCCTTTTGACTTTGTGGATCAGGTGCTCATGCGTTGACTGGCGCCTTGGTAGACCTCCAATCATGAACCATCAGATCTGGCCTTTGGCCATCTGGCGCTTGGATGGGTGAGGATGTATGGTGGATTGCAAGCTAGCGTATGCACACAATCACCTGAAAACCAAAATTATTGAGAAAGTGGGGGACCTGGGATTCGAACCCAGGTCCTGAGGGGAATGCACATGCTATGTCCACCACTACGCCAAGCTGTTTCAATTGTTATTATAATATACACTAATAATAATATATGAAAACAAAATAATTGCCAGAAAAAACAAAAAAACACGCGTGATATTTGAATTGGCCAACAGATGGATGACACGAGTTCATCCCTATCCTCAAACCTGTAAAAAAAATACCTGCGGATTTGAATCCGCAGCTAAAAGCGCAGCCTGTTCTAAAATTCTCTCCAGGCCATAAAAATGACTTTCAAGGGCATGGTCGTGCTCGCCTCAACCTCCTGGACACAACCATGTCTATCATGTTCCTCAATTTTATCTGAAACAAAAGTCCCTAAAAACAGAAACAAAACCCTAGCCATGGCGTTTTGCAAAACAGGTCATATGAATGAAATTAAATGATGCAAAAAGTTTGGAAATGTTCTGGTGATTATGAATATGCCATTAGTTTGTTCAATAAATGCCAGGATAATTCAAATCGAAACCAAGAATAGGGGGTAATAGCGTGCGACTTACAGTGTGTTATGGAGTCTGAAAATGCTTGGTTTTGGTTGGGATAGCTTGTGTGAATGCCCAGGAAGCAATTGGAACAAGTCTTGATCCTTGAAAACGCCTCTAACCTGGATTTTGATCTCTCACTTTTTTGTGAATTTTGCAAAGTCAGTTCTGCCTCTTCCCACGATTTCCAACCCTTATTTTGTCTGCTTTTGCTTGCTTATGTATCACTCAGTGCATTAGGTTAATAAAATTGGTCCAAATCTTGCCTTATCAATGCTTGCATATTTGATTTGATCTCCATTTACAAACTTGCCAATTTTGCCTAATTCCAATCTTTTTGCACATGATTTGATTTGATACGAATTTGATGATGATGATAATAGCTGTAATCAAAGCCTAGAACAACCAAAAAAGTCATGAGTTATCAATGCCTTGGATTTTATATGATTTTATTTGATTTAAAATGAATAAATTCAATTAAAAATCAAATTAAATAATAAAAATGAAATATGGGCACATGGTTGAAGCTAGGGCACGTGGGAAATAATACAAACTTAAACCAAGTGAAAAAGAATGGGGCCATTTGGCAAAATTTGAAGTTTTGGGGATAGTTGACTTTTGGCAATTTTGCAAAAAAGTCCAACTTCAACAATGCATAACTTCTTCAATTTTGAACCTTTGGAGGTGTTATTGGAATTTTTATAAAGCTTGAGATATCCTCTAATCAACCGTTTTTGTCTCATCTCATTTTTCTATTTCATTCTCAAGTTAGAAGCATTGACAAAAAAGGTGTTTTTATTGACTTTCAAAAATGACCTATAATGTCAAAATTCATAACTTCTTGTGAGTGCATATTTTGATCTTGGGGTATGAAGATAGGGAATTTCATCCTCTTCAAAATGAGCTTTAGATAGGTCATTTCTCATAAAGTATGAGAAAGTTATGCTTGGTCAAAGTTGAGTTGACTTTTCCTACAACACCCTAATTTAGCAACTTTTGAATCTTGATGAATTTTGAGCAATCCTTGATGAATGATGATCAAAACTTGATCAAATGATGAAATATCCTTAAAAATGAGAATGTTGACAAAAAATCTTGAAGTTTGACTGTTTGTAGGTCACAGTTTACTTTTGCCCTAGCATAGTCGATTTTTGGACCTTTGAACAATTGACTGAGCAAACTTCCTCTGCAAGGCTTGAAATTTGACATGGATGATCTTAAGTACATATTAGGACATTGGTGAGAACTTGAGGTCATTTGGACTCAAGGATATTGATGCAACACCAAACCCTAATTTGGGGTAGACTGCCTTAGGAGATAGCTTGTCTGACCAACTCTTGAGCAACCTTGAGCAACTTGGAGTTTTTTCTTGCAATGTCTTGAGGAATATGAGAGGGCAAATTTCAGGGTACAACAGCAGTCATTGGGCCAGCAATCTTAGGCCTAACACAAATTCAATTCCACACCCCCAAATTGCTTCTCATATCAAGGCCCATTTTAATTTTTGTTTTAATTTCTTTATTACTTTTTTTATTGTTTTAATTATTTATTCTAATTGTCTTAAAAAACCATTTTTTAATTAAATCATAAAATCAAGAAATCACAAAAATGTTAGAATTAGTTTTTTTATTAAAATTAATTTTGTTTAAAAATAAATTAATTTAATTAGGGTAACTTGATTTGTTTTCCTTAATTAAAATTAATTAGAAATTAGGACTAATTTGCAAAATTCAACTTTACTTTATTTTCTTAAATAAAAATGCAAAAAATATTTTAAGTAGATTCTTTAGGATATTTAATTTATTCTCGCGCGCATTTATTTATTTATTTATTCCCAATTAATGTAATTGCTCTGAGGTTTGTAATAGTTAATTAGGTTATTTATTGTCCTTTCCTGTTCTACTGTTCAAATCCCCAAAGTTTTTGGTTATGTAATCCTCTTCCCCAAAGCCTTGTAATAACTAGGTTTAAATTTCTCGCACTTTATTTTCTGCTATTAATTAAATTGCTAGATGATTGATAATAGGATTGTATGTGAAAGATAAATCAATGTTTAAAACAGTAGAAAACCCTAACTGCACAAAGATAATTGACTGAAAAACAAACACTTGCACATGTTCACTCCTAGGGTTTTTCCTACTTCGGTTGCCTTCGTAAGACGGTCACTATTCTCGAAACGTGAGAATTTTTAGTGGTTGTCCTCTAATTCGAAAGATCACTAGTCCCTCGATGATCCTTTCGACACTGCCTCGGTAAAAAAGTGATCTTAGATTTTTAGGACAATTACTAAAAGATCTTGCCCTGTTGCCTTAAGTGACTGTAATCGTCCCTTTCGATTGTCTCTCAAACTCCAACGATGGAGCTACCTACTCCTTAATAGTAGGAAAACGTTGTCTAAAGGAAATAAGAAAAACGAACAGTCTTTTTCGAGTAGGTAGCAACTCTTAAGTACTTGCTCAAAATAATCTTTTACACCATACACTTTCGAACATACTTTTCAAACAAAAGTTTAAAAAAAACACTTTATCACACCCTTGAGGACTGATACAAGGGTTACCATAAAATGAAATGCCGCACTAAGGCATTTTCGAAGCTTTTCAAAACACACACAAAAACAATTTAAAAATGAGAAAGTACCTAAGATCCCATGGAAAACAATGGATAGAAAGGGTGCTAACACCTTCCCTTTCTATAATCTCCCCCCCCCCCCCCCCCCCCGTACTCAGAAACATCTCGAAAAAGGTTTTTTCTGTTCTTTTTCCCTTTTCCTTTGTTGGATAAAATAAAAGACATTGGCGACTCTTGCTTACCGCGACATTTGGGAACACAAACGCAAAACCAGTAGTAACAAAAAACAGTCGGTTCTGCCACCGTGTTACAAAACTGGCGACTCTGCTGGGGACATGATTTATAAAGTGGGGTTTACCTTAGGATCTAGGTCATTTTTTGGCTTGTCTTGTTTGATTTACTTTTAAGGGTATCTGTTTGGGTTGTTTGGATCCTAAACCCGGATCGGGGGATTCCTTTTAGGTAAGTAGCAATAAAATGTGAGGGAGCTGTGTGGGGTATACCAACACGGTTAAAGCAGTAGCTATGTTGATGCGATACTTTGGTGTGTACCGGTAGCCCTTGAGTAATCAAGGAGAATACGGGGCCGCTACGTGGTATCATAAAGCATCAACTGACCTTAGCACCTTAACTGACCAACTTGGCTTTTTAGGAAATAGTGAGATAGTCGTATTTGGTGTAAACCTAAAGTCGATTGATACTCGATGCTACACTCATTGAGGTTTGACTCTTGAGTTTTGTTTGGTGGCAAGTCAATTGTCTATTGGAACTAAATTTGGGGGAAATATCGGTGATATTAAGATCCCTTAGAACCCGGTTACTATTATAGGAAAAGTTGAACCAATCCAACTTCAAGAGGGTACTACCTTAAAACCCATGCAAGCCTAAACTTAAGGTTGTTTGTGTGACTTGTTTGCCTTTAACTTAGACTACTTGCAGGGTTTTTATTATCTAACAACATGATTTCCTTGCAGGATTTGTTTACAATCATTATCCAATAAATTGGTTTTCTTGCAAGACATACTTGTCTTCATCACCCTACATTTTGCTTAATGCATAGAATATACATCATAACATCATACCATATTATTTCCTTAACCATTTCAAGGATCTCAAGGGCCTGTGGTGCAGGTTATGATGAACCAGACATCTAGCAAGGGGCAAGGGAATTTATTTTCCTCTAGCCAATGTCGTCAGAAGATCAAAACTCAACAACTTGAGTTAGGGGCTATGACCCACTCGATATGGTGAGCTTGACTCTCGGAGAAGGACCTTCAACGATACGAAGTGCTTCAATCAAAGCTGTAAAGTTCAACGCCTAACATTTTTCTTGTTTCCCCCGCGAGATCCTTGAAAACATTTGCATATCATACATGTCATCGCATAACAGGTAGGATCATGTACAAGTCTCTCATGTTCTCACTGTTTATTACAGCAATGGCTCTCCAACAAGACAACAAAGATCTTCAAACTCAAGAGGCTCAGTTCATGGAAATGTTCCTAAACCTATCAAAGGGGAAGGAAGAATTGAAAGCACTCCTCACTGGGAATCTGACCAAGAAACATTCTGATAATAACAAGGATAACCAGGTTGAACAGCTGCAAGTTGAGATGGAAGCAATGAGAATCCAAATGTTGGGGCAGATGGATCTTATCCAAAGCCTAGACCGGGGACAAGAAGAGCTGAGGACCATTGTCAACAAGCTTCATCAAGACGGACGCAACCGTATGAAACAAACAGTCGAGGTTGGGGGTCAAGTCATTCATCAACCCTTGATGAGACAAAAAGTTGGCTTGGAGGGTAGACCTTTCCAAATTACTTCTTTGTCACAAGCCCAACCACAACCTCGCCAACAACAACAGGGAAATCAGCATACATCTGAAAGACTCTTTACTGAAATCAACATGTCATTGGCTCAAGCATTGCAACACATGTTGGAGGCCAAGCTAGTTATGTTAAAGGACCCTCCTCAGAATCCCAACACAGCCTCCCCAAGGTACAAACAAAATCCAAGATGTGCGTACCACTCCAACAGTCTTGGACATGACACCAATAGCTGTTGGACGTTGAGAAATAAAAGTCAAGACCTGATTGACAAAGGAGCGCTAGAATCTGCACAAGATGGTCAACTAGAATTCTTCTGCCATTCCTCAAAGGCACATCATCTAAAGTGACAAGTTCTGACAAGAAGGCTTTTCGTTCATTAGAATTTTCGAGTTGTAATTATCTTTTGATTTGTTCGAACACTTATTTATGTCAAACTTTGTTATTTCATCAATGCATTGCATATGTTCGTCTTGAATTATTTCATTCGTTGTCACTATACTTAAATTGTGTTTTACTTCCTTTTTGTGATATTCAACTCTCGATCAAAAGCTCTAAGCCTTTAGAGGGAGGATGACGAAAATGATACAACAATCTCTATAGTATGCTTTTGAACAGACCCTGCTAACGATGTACAAGCATTGTTTCAGATCCTAAACAGTTGAGTTATAAGAAAGATAATCCCTAGCCAACCCCTTTGAGCCAAAGAGGTAGGAGTTTTTATTTTCACACAAATTAAAACCCTTAATCGTAACCTGGGGAGGGGTAGTTTTCTCAGTTAATTCAGAGGCACATTCAGTCGCAAGCTCATCCTTCATACACGAGAAATAGTGTAGAAGATACCTTCCAAAAGATGGTGATGGTTCCGCATAATCATCAAAGCAGGCAGTCATTATCTCTCAAAACAAAAGCCCATTAAGTCAAAACCTATGAAGGAGACTTAAGAAAAAACTGGGGCATCCCGCTGGTTGTAATCACAAAAGAAATAGTTCAGGCAAAAGATAGGGATAAAGAAAACCAAAAAAGAGGTTACTATAAATCCTCGATAAAAAAAAAAGAAGATTACAAAAATGACTGCCTCTTCAAAATAAACTTTCAGTATCCGAACCATCACCAGAACATCAAGGACAAGATGCCAGACTCAATCGGGATCTGAACGCACAATTAGCTAAGCATAGGATCGAAGAACATCATGAAGAACGGGTTGGGTACAAATAAAATTTGAGCCTTTATCCTTAGTTTCTTGAACCATGAACCAGGCCATGTTATAACCCTTAAAAGTCCTAGCTGAAGCATGGGTTAGTTAGAAAGCATAATGTTACAAAAGGTGTCCTGACTCCTGTAAGGTTTGCAATAAATCATGAGTTGATATCACATTCTTGCAAATTTTGTTTTACTACAAAAAAACGCATTTTCAAAAAATTTCAAGACAGACATAAGCTTTGCATTCTTCCTATACCATTGTTTGCATAAGACTATTTGTTCAGCATCAGAGAAATTTGCACGACGGATATTCAGTGAACAAAGATCTTCTCAATGAAAAGGATCACCTCAAGTGGAAAAACACTTCCAACCAAGGGGCACGACATGATCATTATCCATCACCTGGGGAAGTCAAGTCAAGATTCAAGTAATCTCTCAAAGATACCGAATAGCCAGGGGCAGATCTCCATCTGAATCACTTGGGGCATTGGGCATGAATTCCAGCAACGAATCATATACGATCAAACAAACACCTTTTGGCAGTGTGACAACACTTACTACTATGGACAGTGACAATGCTCCGTACCCGGTGAAACATGGACATAGTCGGAAAATACTACGCATGAACAAAGACCCGCTAGGTTGACTGGCCTAGGCAAAAATTAGGGATAAAAACAAAAAATATTTGTACACCCGGCAAGTCGAAAACCTGAAAAGGAGGCTTGGGCAAAAAAGGGTATCCTAGTGGACTGAAAATATGAAAAGACAGTCCAAGAAAAAGTTAGTGATTAAAGGGTACAACTACGTCCTGTCATCTTATCACTTGTCTAATCAGTAGAAGGTTTATTACTCTGGTCTGCAAGGACTCCAAGTGTGGGCATAATAGTCAAACCATCTACAAAATCCCCGGTTGATATTTTCTACAACAGGTATCGAGACAGGGGAACTCTACTACAAGGTCACTACCATGTTCTTAGCATGCATCCTATTGATGTCAGGTGTTATCATACCCTCGGCAGAGCAAAATCTCCAAATTACTGCTCCAACGAAAATTTCCCAATGAAGTCGCCAAGCTTCTCGGGATTTCCCAACAGAAACATTCTGAATAAAGTAGATTCTCATCTAGAAACGGTTCAGGTACGATCCAAGGACGGATGACATCCTGACACTTATTCAAGATTCTCATCTAGAAACGGTTCAGGTACGATCCAAGAATGAATGTCATCCTGACACCTACTCCAGATTCTCATCTAGAAACGGTTCAGGTACGATCCAAGAATGGATGTCGTCCTGACACCTACTCCAGATTCTCATCTAGAAACGGTTCAGGTATGATCCAAGAGACGGATGTCATCCTGACACTTACTCCATATTCTCATCTAGAAACAGTTCAGGTGCGATCCAAAAACGGATGTCATCCTGACACCTACTCTAGATTCTATTCAAGTACAGTGCAGATACGATCCAGAGACGGGTGTCATTTTGACACTCATACAATACATGTTCAAGTACAATCACGACATAGATCCATCCATAAAATCTCCAGCAAGCACAGGGGCATAAACATCCTGATGCAAAGTCATCATCGTATCCTCAGCATACATCCTAGTGACGTCTATGTTCCCCAACAAAGTTTATTTCACTACATCGGCAAAATCTTCTAATAAAGCATCTCCCTCCACAGAGTTATTCTCAAGCAAAGTCAATCCCCGAAAGTCATCCTCAAACAGAAAGAGGAAATCCTCGACAAATCATCTCTACTCATCATCCCAGCGGAAGTAGAAGAACCACTTTTTCTACAACGGTCAGGAATTCAATTTCCAGTACTCTCCAGTAGCAGTCAGGGATTTATTTTCCCAGACTCGGATATGTCACAATAGCATTCCATGTGCATACATCATGACGTGCGCATACATATTACATACATCATAATCTCATTTATTTTAAGAACATCATCACAATGCATTCCATACATCATGACATTGCATATGACTAATTATTTACCTTTTTCAGGGAGAGGTCAAATCAACAAATATCGTTGACTACTTATGTGACCTGGTAGTATTCTCAAAAGCCACGTATAACAAAGGGTTGTCTCAGGATCTTCCTCAGAAAGATGCCCTCACAAGACCTTCTCTGTTTCAGATCGCCACTAAGATCTCTCTGATTTCTATCTCAGATGAAGATATTCCAAGACTTTTGTCTGGTTCAGCTGAATCAATGCTAAGATTCTTCTGATTTCCATTCTAGTTAAGGTTAATCCAAGACTTTCTCTGGTTCAGTTAGATCGACACTAAGATCTCTCTTATTTCCATGCTAGTTGAAGAAACTATGAATCCTGGGTTTCTACCAGATAACAGTATAAGGTGCTGCGAAGCCTGGAATCCGACCAGATAGTAGTTCACTTCCTCAAAGACACTGTGAAGCCTGGGTTTCGACCAGATAACAGTATAAGTTATTGTAAATCCTGGAATTCGACCAGATAGTAGTTCATTTCTTCAAAGATATTGTGAAGCCTGGGTTTCGACCAGATAACAATATAAGGTGCTGCGAAGCCTGGAATCCAAACAGATAGTAGTTCACTTATTCAAAGACACTGAAGCCTGGGTTTCGACCAGATAACAGTTTAAGTTTCTATGAAGCCTGAAATACGACCAAATAATAGTTAACTTCTTCAGACACTACAAAGCCTGGAATCCGACCATACAGCAGTTTATTCTGTCAATTACTATGAAGCCTAGACTCGACCAGATAATAGTATACCTCAAATTCAAGTTGAAGCCTGGACCAGACCAGATAACAGCTTAATTTCTGCAAATTATCGAAGCCTGGATACGACCAGATAACGGTATGCCTCAGATTCAAGTCGAAGCCTGGACCCGACCAAATAACAGCTTAATTTGTTCAAGTCACTGAAGCCTGGATTCCAACCATATAACAGTTGGAGTTACGATGAAGCCTGGAGCACGACCAGATAACAATTTAATCTCATTTCCCCAGTAAGTCACTATGAAGTCTGGAATACGACCAGATAACAATTTAATCTCATTTCCCCAGTAAGTCACTATGAAGTCTGGAATACGACCAGATAACAGTCAGCCTTATCATCCTCAGCAAGTCACTGCAAAGCCTGGATCCTGACCAGATAGCAGTTCACTTCAGTCTCTTCAGTCAAGAGATGACTCCCCAGTAGAGTAATGGACAACCGAAGCTCCTAGACTTTATTCCCCTGAGAAACATTTCCCAGCGTACTCCTCCTCAGACAGCAGGAGCAGGAATCCCCATAAAGAGAATTCTTATAAAGTCAGCATCTATTTTGGATGGCATCTTTAAGCCCATCTCCGACGACTCTCCATCATACTCCTTATATGGCATCTTTAAGTCCATCTCCGACAGTCTCCTATCATCTTTTCCAAATGGCATCTATAAGCCCATTCCTGATATTACCTACACAGTCAGGTATCATTTCAGATGAGTGCAAATTTCTGGGCACTCTAGTGTTCAATCATCTTTCACCTTCAGATTACGAAAGGCAGACAAGCCGAACTATATCTTCAAGTTTAAGAAGATTGAATAGGGGAAACTGTTGTACCCCAAAATTTTCCCTATCATTTTACTCAACACATGCCTATTGATATCCTCAACTTGCCCAAGGATGCCCAAGAATTGATCAGACAAATTATCCTCATAAGGCAATGAATCCCAAACTAGGGTTTCCATTTTCATCAAGATGTTTGAGCTCAAATGGTCTCCAATGCTTCCCATAGTCCTAAAATGTCCTCAAGATCATCCATTCCAAGTTTCATGCTTTGCTCAATAAGTTTGCTCAAACAATTGCTCAAGTATTGGAAAATCAACTATGATAGGTCAAAAGTCAACTGTGACCTATATACTGCCAAACTTCAAGATTTTTGGTCAACATCAATATTTTTGAGTGATAGCCATTATTTGATCAAGGGTTGATCATGATTCCTCAAGGAATGCTCCTAATTCATCAAAACTCAAAAGTTGCTAAATTAGGGTTCATATAGGAAAAGTCAACCAAACTTTGACCAGGCATAACTTTCTCATACTTTATCAGAAATTTCTCATCCAAGGCTTATTTTGAAGAGAATCTAATTCCCTATAATTCATCTTCAACCCCCAAGGTCAATAAATTCCTCAATCAAAAGATACAAGTTCATACATTATAGGTCATTTCAAAAAGTCAACAAAAACACCTTTCGAGTCAAAGCTCCTTACATAAACATGGAAGATTCAATGGAGATGAAACAAAAAGGGTTGTTTAGAGGACATCCTAAGCTTTCTAAAAAGTCCAAGAACAACCTCTTAGGGTCAAAATTGAGAGAAATGTGCATTGCCAAAGTTGGCCATTTTTGCAAATTTGCACAAAGTCAACAATGCTCAAAATTGCATTTTTTTTCCACATGGGCCCATGTTTTTCAAGATTGAATCTTATCCATAGCATGGTCCACGACCCATGGGACCCTCCTTGCCTCATTTATTTATTTATCTAATTTATTTTGATTTTATTTATTTAAAATTCAAATAAAATAAAATAAAATAAAATAAAAAAATAAATCAAATAAATGGGATAAGATTTGTTTTGGCATTGATTGAATATCTCATGAGTTGTCAAATTGCCAAACAAATCGTGCAAGTTTGAGAATGGGAAGAAATATCCATGTTTGGAAAGATTGGAAGCAGACTTAAATACCATAACATCTTTTGATTCTTTCCAATTCTATTACCCTAGATTGATTCACTACTTATACCAGGACACTCAAGACCTAGAGGACAGGGGGAATAAATGCGCAGCTAGCCTTAAAACAGAGAGAAAAATTCCAAATTTTCCAATAAAAAGTGCAGAATAATTTCACTTCTTGAGGCCGATTCAAGTTGTTATAAGGATCAAACAATAATCCTTGGACATCTAGGAAGCTATCACGATCATTCCCAAAACTTGCAGTGTCCAGAACCGCACCCTTGCACTCACAGTTTGTTCTTATCTTTTCTAATCTAGATTTCACTCATTCATCCATTATAAATATGATTTGACTACATATTTGTGTTCATGTGAATGTTTCTGGATATTTCAATTTAAGCTTGAGTGCAGGTATAATCATTTGCCATTGTTAGGGTTCTGGAGCTTCAAATTGGGGAACCCTAGCTAGAGGTAAAATTGGACAAAATTAGGGGCACTATCATGCTTAGGAGATCGTTTATAGTCAATCGATGTCTTTGGTTTGAATTTATGTTGCTTGTATCGTGTTTTAGAATGTTGCAGGTTTGTAGCTACAAACAAAATCCATCATTATAGCCTATAGTGACGGAAATAATTGTAGGTAAATGTCCATCACCTAAAACGATGGATCAATGAAGAAGGTGATGGTGTGGTGTTCATTGATTGGCCCATTCAAATCTCCGAGGACCCAGAGCGCGCATTTTGAAACTTGTCAATTGATTTGTTTTCATATTATAATATTTTGTTTTGCTTATATGTATGAATGATCAGGATGGCGCAGTGGTAGAGGCAATGGGTGTCAAGGCTTGGCGTGTGTGTAAGGGCAGGGGTTCGAACCCTGCCTCTTACATATCATTTTTCCAATTTATTCATGCAGATCTAGTGCTCCAAGGTTAAGCGCGCATGCTATGTACCATCAAATGTTCAACGTTGGATCTACACATCCATAGATCTAATGTTCCAGGTCTGAATGCCCCTAGTGAATCTCCAGGGAGCAGGGAGCACTGGATCAGACGCAGTCATTGGGCTAGCAATCTTGGGCCTAACACAAATTCAATTTCACACCCCCAAATTGCTTCTCATATCAAGGCCCATTTTAATTTTTGTTTTAATTTCTTTATTACTTTTTTATTGTTTTAATTATTTATTCTAATTGTCTTAAAAAACCATTTTTTTAATAAAATCATAAAATCAAGAAATCACAAAAATGTTAGAATTAGTTTTTTTTATTAAAATTATTTTTGTTTAAAAATAAATTAATTTAATTAGGGTAACTGGATTTGTTTTCCTTAATAAAAATTAATTAGAAATTAGGACTAATTTGCAAAATCCAACTTTACTTTATTTTCTTAAATAAAAATACAAAAAGTATTTTAAGTAGATTCTTTAGGATATTTAGTTTATTCTCATGCGCATTTATTTATTTATTTTTCCCAATTAATGTAATTGCTCCGAGGTTTGTAATAGCTAATTAGGTTATTTACTGTCCTTTCCTGCTCTACTATTCAAATTCCCAAAGTTTTTGGTTATGTAATCCCCTTCCTCAAAGCCTTGTAAAAGCTAGGTTTAAATTTCTCGCACTTTATTTTCTGCTATTAATTAAACTGCTAGATGATTGATAATAGGATTGTATGCGAAAGATAAATCAATGCTTAAAACAGTAGAAAACCTTAACTGCGCAAAGATAATTGACTGAAAAACAAACACTTGCACATGCTCCCTCCTAGGGTTTTTTCCCACTTCGGTTGCCTTCGAAAAACGGTCACTATTCTCGAAACGTGATAATTTTTAGTGGTTGTCCTCTAATTTGAAAGATCACTAGTCCCTCGATGACCCTTTCGATGTTGCCTCGGTAAAAAAGTGATCTTAGAGTTTTAGGACAATTACTCAAAGATCTTGCCATGTTGCCTTAAGTGGTCGTAATCGTCCCTTTCGATTGTCCCTCAAACTCTAATGATGGAGTTACCTACTCCTTAATAGTAGGATAGCGTTGTCTAAAGGAAATAAGAAAAACGAACAGTCTTTTTCGAGTAGGTAGAAACTCTTAAGTACTTGCTCAAAATAATCTTTTACACCATACACTTTCGAACATACTTTTCAAACAAAAGTTTTCAAAAAAATACATTATCACACCCTTGAGGACTGATACAAGGGTTACCATAAAGTGAAACGCCGCACTAAGGCATTTTTCAAAGCTTTTCAAAACACACACAAAAGCGATTTAAAAATGAGCAAGTACCTAAGAGTCCATGGAAAACCATGGATAGAAAGGGTGCTAACACCTTCCCTTTCTATAATCTACCCCCCGTACTCAGAAACATCTCGAAAAAGGTTTTTTCTATTCTTTTTTCCTTTTCCTTTGTTGGATAAAATAAAAGACGGTGGCGACTCTTACTTACCGCGACATTTGCGAACACAAACGCAAAACCAGTAGTAACAAAAAACAGTTTGTTCCGCCACCGTGTTACATAGCCAAATTGAGAAGATGACCATATCTTTTGGTGAACGGAGAATTTTCAGGAACCCTTGACGCTAACTCTTTGAGTTGAGGAGGCACCCTTACGAAGTTGATTCAGATGGTATTTCTGCGAGTGGAAGTCATATCCTACAAAAAAGAACAAAGATAAATCCCTAGATCCTTGAAATGGTTAGTGGAAATGCTATGGCATGATGTCATGATGTTTATGAACAAACAATCACACACAAACAAAGCACATAAGGCCTTAGGTTTTGGCTTGCATGAGGTTTATAGTCAAGTACCCTCTTGAAGTTTAGTTGGTTCAACATGTCCTAACAAAAGTAACCGGGTTCTAAGGAATCTCAATATCACTGATCTTTCTTCATCGGACATCGTTTTAGCACAAGCTTCTTTATTAAAGGACAAAATATTCCGAAAGTCTGATCTCAATGAGTGTAGTATCTAGTACCAACCAACTTTATTCTTGCACCAAAGTCAGCTATCTCACTACTTTCTAATGGCCAAGTTGTTCAACTAAGGGTTTACGGTTAGTTAGTGCTTCATGACACCATACAACGGCCCCGTATTCTCATTGACTGGACTCAAGGGACACTGGTACCAACAAATGTGTCACACTAACATAGTCATCGCCTCAACCATGTTGGTATTACACTACATAGTCCCCATGATTTATTGCTACTTACCTAATATGCCCCAAATCCGGGTATAGGATTTTTACAAGTAATAAACCCAAGCATAACCCACAAATGTAAAGCAAACAAGGAAAACAATTAAAGAAAAATAAAGGTGATTTAGCCCTTAAGGTAACCCCACTTTTAGTAGGTGCTTCCCAGCTGAGTAGCCAGTTTTGTGATACGATGGGAGAACTGACTTGGTGTTTTGCGTTTTATCGCAATTATTGCGGATAGCAAAATCCGCCACCGATTTTTCTTTTATCCAATAAAGGAAAGGGTGAAAAGAATGGGAAAGACCTTTTGAGAATTTTTCTTGAGTTCGAGGGGTAGGTTATGAAAAGGGAAGGTGTTAGCACCACTTTCATCCGTAGTTATCTACAGGCTCTTAATTGCTTGATCACTTTGAAATGACTTTGTGAATGTTTTTGTTTGAAAATATTTTGAAAAATGCCCTCGTTTGGAAAACTTTGTAATGATTCTCGTCTCTATAAGAATGCATACAAAGTGTTGACTTTGAAAACATTTCAAGAAAGTGTTGGTGTGTTTAAAGATATTTGTTTTGAAATGTTTGTGAGCAAGCAACTACGAGCATTCCACCTACTCAAAAGAAAGTCTTTGTTCTTTTACTCCTCTTCTATATGGTGTTATTCTACCATTAGTTAGTAGAAAGCCTTATCATTGGATGTGAGGGACGGGCGTGGGTCATTGTACAGTCATAGAAGGAAACATGTAGGACACTTTAGCAATTTTCGTAAGGGACTAAGATCATTTACCAAAGGCAACATCGAAAGGTCATTAATGGACTACGATCTTGTAATCGAGGGTCTTTGCTAAAACATCCCACGTTCGAGGGACATGACTGTTTTTTATCCAAGGGAACAAGTGTGGGTTACCCTAGAGGTACAAATCTGCGAAGTGTTTTGTTTTCAAGTATATTGTCTTTGAATTAGGGTTGTCTAATGTTTGATTTTAAATGTTGTCATACAAACCCTAATTACTAACGATAATATGGAAAAAGATAAATTCCGGAAAGTAAATATCCAACACTATTACAATGCTTTCGGGGATGGGGGATACAAACTTACAAATGGGGATGACAAGTAAAAATAAACCCTAATAGATATTACAAGGCTTTGACAGTTACATAAATTGTAATGAGAAATGGTAAAATGCGCAAAGAATGTAAAGTGAAAGGAAATTGTTTTTTGTGGTTTTTTTTATGGAAAAGGTTTTGTAGTTAATTTAATTATAAAAGGAGTTAATTAATTAAAAACAAAACCTAAGTCTAATGATTTCAATTATTTTAGAAAACAACTTGAATGTTTTATCTAAAAAGGTTTTTGTATAGTGTTAGGCCATCTCTAAGCAATGCAAATTGTCTAGTGTACCTTTAATGATCCAAAATTATAGCAAAAGTCTCAAAAATCATAATTTCTTATGCCTAGGCTGACACGGGCCGTGTCACTGGACACGGGCCGTGTCACCGTACACGGGCCGTGTCACCGGACACGGGACGTGTCACCGAACACGGGCACCCGTGTCAGGATCTGCCATTGCTCTTGCACATTTTTCTTGTCCCAGCTGAGTTGACACGGGCCGTGTCATGTGACACGGGCGCCCGTGTCAGCCCCTGTCCTGCCTGTTTTGCCAAATTTCTAACCCAACTGAATTGACACGGGCCGTGTCGTGAGACACGGGCGCCCGTGTCAACCCATGTCCTGCCTTTTTAATAAGTTTTCTCTCTGATTTGTCTTGTTGTATCCTTTTGAAAATGAAAGCAAATGATGTATGGATAAAGATATTACAGTTTGAGAAAATTTACCTCTTGAAGTGAAAATTTTAGAACAGATATGGATGTTTCCAAGTGCAAAGTGGTGATTGATTAAGCTTCTTTGGACCTCCCTGAGGTTGTTCCAATCCTTACTTTATGCTGAAAGTTGCTAAATCGCTCCAACCAAGTCAAGTTGCAAGGTACTGTTTTTGAGTTTAGAAGATGGTGATAATGATGTTACAGAAGTTGTTCTTGTATTTGAACAACTTCTATATGATGTATGTGAAGTATTTGGATAATTTTTTTGGGAAAAACTTGCAAGGTTTGAGAGATTCAAAGATTTGGACTTCAAAGCTCAAAAGTAGAGGTTTTGTGAACAATTCTTGTTTTTGAGAGTATAAGGGGTTTTGAGGGATTGTTCATCTTCTTTTATCTTGAAAATGATCTCTTTATTTATAGGAAAGAGGTTTTAAGACAAGGGTTGATTAGATTTGCAAGATCACATGTTGTGGCTAGGTTGGATTGTAAATGAAGCAAACTTGAAGATCATAGTTACAATGCTTTGTACTTTGCTTCATAGAGTTATTGGATACTTTAAGCATGCTTTATCTGATTTTGTATGTTGAGTGTGTGTAGAAGGAACAAGTTAGAGGCTCAAGAAGAGCTGACTTTGTGATTAAAGCTACTTTACAAGAATGAGAATGTTAACTTTGTGCCAAAAATGGAAAAATAATTTGGACAATGCTTAAATCAAATGGACCATAGCTCAAAAGTTTGTGTAAACTTTAAATTATAGTGAGATTTGCAAGTTAGAAGGCTTGCAAAGCAAGATTATGCAGCATAACATGTAGGTTGGATTATGTGTTCTTCACCAACATGACTTGTAATTCAAGAATGGATGCCCAACTTCATGCCTTTGAATCTCCTAGCTCAAGTGTGATGAATTCATGCTCTTGGATGTTTTGGAAAGCTTGAAACATTGTCTACAACTTTCATGCTGACCACTTTGGCTAAATAAAATTGGAACTTGATGAAAATTGGCCAAGAAGTTGGGACAAAAATCTGACCAAACCTGTTGAAAATTTATCTAAGTGTTCATACAAATATGTCATGACTTCATGAGCCTATATCTTCAAATCTAAGCATTTTTTGGACATTTGCCCTTTGATACAAAGTTGTAGAATTCATCAAGATCTACAACTTTCATGTTGAAAGTTTTCTTTGAATCATCTTGCATCTTGGTGAAAAAATGTCATGAAGTAATAAATTATCAAGTGTAAAAACACTTAGAAATTTTCTAAGTATTGAAAACTTTGACTTTTGTAGACTTTCTTGAATTTCTTGATTCTTGATGATCAAGTTTTATATTTTTGAATGTATTGATGAATTTTGATCTTTGGAATGTAATGTTGACCAAAAAGTCAAAGTTTGACTTTTTATGTATCAGTTGACTTTTCATCAGTTGATCAAAAATTCAACTATCAATATTTTGATCTTGAGAAATGATTTGAGTCATAAAATTAGATTAACATGTTGTGTTTGAGTCCTTGAGATTATGTTTCAAACCATTAGATTATGTATTAGGTCAAAAGTCAATGATCAGTCAACTTCAGTCAAAACCCTAATTTGTGGTCTAGGTGCTTAGGAGGTGAACTTGTCTGATCAAACTTTGAAAATTCTTGAGCTTTTGAGATCTTTTGTGAGAAATGTCTTGAGAATAAAGGGCAAATTTTGGGGTACAACACATAGGTACAAGCATGGAACTCAAAGTTAAACAAAGAGGCAAGTTTCCACTCTTTTGATGAGCAGATCCTTAGCTCGACGTGGATAACTCAAACGAGATCCATCATCGTCGTACCATGATGGCAGAACATCCAGCTAGAAATGGGAAGTTCACGCCACCAAACTCGGGTCCTCAAAACAAAACCTAAGTTCTGGCTCATGCCCGATAATTACTTTGGTCGTTTAATCAGTTTCCCCACACTGGCGAACTCAAAATACTAACGAGCAAACCCCCTTGTGGATCTTTTTAACAAAACAAAAACACCCAATCCAGGAGAGCATACACACAAGCATAAACAAAATAAAAACTTGAGCAAACACAAAGTAAACAAACGACCACGTGGGCCACAATTATCTAGATATTACATTAAAGGGGCCAAACCCCCACCAAAAATCAAGCCACAAGGACCACAATTGTTTGAAATACATCAACAAGAAATCCCACAAAACAAAATTACATCAAAACGGCACGTAAGCCAAAACCGAGTAGAGAGAAAGACGATTAAATATCGGGCTAGGACTCTTCCCCAGTGATGTGCTCTTGATGAGACGACTCTCCAAACGGTACATCCCCACCACCTTTGAGATATTCGAGGACCAAAATCTTCCTGTTGGCCACATAGTAATGGAGTCTCATCCCGGTCGTATTAAGCTCGACCTCGGGATTCAAGACTCGAAGTTGCATCATCATATTCTCAAAACTCCCCTCAGTAACGACCAATGCATCATCCATCTCCAGTTGAAGGCGAGCAACTAATTTGACACGGGTCCTCAAACCTTGAGCTTCTTCTGTCTCATTCTCAGCAGGAGCGACTTTGGCCTCCAGGGATGCTGCATATTCATCAGAAGCTTTCTTCTCGAGCAGCAGGACTTAGGCTCATTGGTCAATTTCTCCAGGCTCTCCTCTGCCAACTTTCAAGCAACCCCCTCGTTGGAACGCTCCTTCTCAGTATCGGCCAGCTTAGCCTACAATTTTCTCATCTCAATTTCTTGAGAGGAGCCTCCCTCGGTGTACGTGTCGACCATCTCCAAGACCCTCATAACAGCCCCAGCATTTAGCAACAATGCAACCCATTTGGCTGGACGATTCAACTCCTCGAGCAAAAGGGACTCTCCCCAAAAGAGATACAAAGAAGAATCTCTGAAGAAGGCCCTATTATGCCAACAAGGAGGCATATCATATCTTTCCTTCTCTTTTCCCCCTGTCAGATCAACGGTGCCCTTGTTGGAGTGTCTTTTAAGCCTCGAAGACACCAGCAAGGGGGAAAGAGTCCTGGTTGCTAGTCCCGTAGATGAAGCACTTGAGCCCGACATAGGTGCCATCCCCGTGTCAAACAGAGAAGACTTAGCACTCTTCCGCGCCTTCTTCGGGTTCGAGGCAACCTTCTTGGCCAAACGCTTTTGAGCATGATTCATCTTATCTGCGAGGAAACAAAAAGTTAGTGCCAGCAGACAGAAACAATATGCAATGCACACAAGTTTAATCAGATTATAAAATAAATACCCAGATACGCCATGAGATTATCTCTCTCGAGGAGCTACTTGACACCTATCAAACCAAGGTCGTAAATCGCCTTCCCATCCTTATCGACAATCAGTTTCTCGCCTCAGCTCACATGCTGGATAAGAGTAATTCCCGCAACAAAGGAAGATAAACAATTAAAACTAGCCGGGTCATCAGGACCAAGCTAACCCTTCTTCCAAACATAAGCCTTGGTCCCCTTATCATAGTGCTTCCTAGTCCAGTGGGAATGGAATTTGGGCACCAGTCTATTCATGTTCTTTCCCCTCCTCGTTCAGGACAGAGGCCTTGTGCTCGTCATACACTAGAGCAATCCTAAAGACATTCAGCAGTTCTCTCTCCCAAACGGGCTGAACAAGCATGTACTTGTCCTTGAAGAAACAGACAAACTCTAAATACGCCTTGAACAATTTCCCGTTCGCCTGCTTTAAAGAAAACCATTCATACTGAGCACTGATTATGCTCCTTTGGAGATGAAAACAATAGAAGAATAGAGAAAGAGTGGCCCTGATACCTAGATAGTCACACACGATCTCGAAAGCCCGCATAAAGGAAATCAAATTCGGATGTGTGATGCGGTGGGAGAACTGACTTGAGGTTTTGCGTTTTGTGTTTGCAAATGTTTCGATTTAGCAAGAATCGCCACCGACTTTTTATTTTATCCAAAGGAAAGATCAAAAATCACAGGAAAGACCTTTGATATTGTTTTTGGGTTCGGGGGGTAGATTATGAAAAGGGAAGGTGCTAGCATCCTTTTCATCCATGGTTTTCCATGGGCTCTTAGTTACTTGTTTTAGATCACTTGCTTTTGCTTTTCAATTGTTTGAAATGGTGCCTTTGTGTGTGGTTTTGAAAGTATTTTGAAAAGAGGCCTTTGTCTAGGAAACCTTTGTAGTGATTCTTGTTTGAATGTATACAAAGGTGTTTGTCTTTTGAAAAATGTTTCAATGTTTGAAAGTTTGTTTTGGGAAATGTTTTGAAATTGTGTTGTGATGTATTTTTGAAAATAGAAAGGATGCTTTGCAAGTTTGATCAAGTAACTAGGAGCATCTACCTACCTACTCAAAGATCTTTCCTTTTCATTTTGAACCCTTTGACATTGTTGTTTTACCATTGTATTTGGTAAACAACCTTGTGTTTGGATGTTAAACGGGACAGGCGCGGGTCATCGTATGACCATGATAGCAATTGTGCCAAGTATCTTTAGCAAATTTTTGTTTGAGGGACTAGATCATTTTTGTATAGGAAACCAAGATAGCATCATCGAGGGACTATGATCTTTTGTTTTGTTTTGTTTTGCCAAGATGCCTAGCATGCATACCATGACCATTTTTAAGGCAACAAGTGGATGAAACCCTAGGGGTGCTTGTGTGCATTGTGTTGTCATTTTTCATGCTTTTTTGTCTTGTGTTTAGTCAAGCTATTTGTTTAATTTTTGTTTATCATACAAACCCTAATCTTACTATCATGCATATTTGAAAGCAATAAAATGCGTAAAAGTAAATCTACAACTATCACAACATTGATATGGGAAGGGGGATACAAGTTTGAGTAGGGGGATATTTGCAAGAAATAAAGCCCTAAAAACTATTACAACCATATTGAATTTATTATACAAATAATAAATTGACAAATATTTAAATGTGCAATTAAATATAAATATGCAAAATGTTTTTGTATTTTATTTTATGTATGTAAAATAAATTATTTAATGTATCAAAAATAAGAAAAATATTAATGATTATTTTTGGAAAGGGTGGAAACCCTAATTTTTGTTTTAAGAAGATATATATTCTAAATATTTATTTATTCAATTATGTAAAAAGAAAATAAATAAAAATATTCACAAAAATATTAAAAAATAAGATATGTGAGAAAATATTATTTTATATGTATAAATAATAAAAAATAAAAATATATAATATTTTTTATAATATTTACAAGTTTTTATTTAAGAAAATAAATGTATTAAACCTAATAAACTAAATATTATGCCAAAAAATAAAATAAAAAATAAAATAAAATGTGAAAATTTAAGAAAATATTTTTGGTGATTTTTAATATTTGGAAAAAATAAATAAAAGTCAGAAATGAAAATAGAAATGGAAAATATAAAAAAATAAAATCAATGGGCCAAGGGGGTGCAAAGAGCAAGCAGGGGGGTGCAAATAGTCAGCCTAAGCCATGCCCAACCCAGATTCCACTTCATCTCTAACCTCTGAACAAGAAAGCGCGCGCCATGGTTCAAACTGGTAACTCCTGCATTTATGCTTAAAAACAAAAACTTGCAACATGAAAGTTATAGCTCTTGATCACACGATTCTAACCATGTAAAAAACTTAATCTAACTCTCAAAGACCAGAGAGAATTTCATTGGCCCTAAATCTTGACCTAGTTTTTTCATAAACTTCAACTATCAAATACTCCTAGCTCAGTTAACATAAATAAATTCTATGCATATGTACAGCTCAAGGGCAATGAGGACTACATTTTGCTTCACAAACCTAAGCTTAATGATGCCTAAATAAGGATCTAGAAAGTTGGAAAATACTTGTTTCAGTCAAGCTCGAGTATGGCAATGCAGCAACATTCAGTGAGGCCTGAGATTCTTTTGAGCTTGCTTGATGTTCCCTTGACCTTTCCCAATGCCTAGCTTGCTTTGAAGTAGCTTGAATCTCCCTATAGAACTAAACCTGCAAACTCAGAATTTGAAAATGGTGAAGTGTGTAAATGGAGTTACAGTGGCTTGGGAATGGTTGGGATAGTTTAGGTATGTTGTATGGAGTGTGCTGGAACTGGTTTCAAGCAAAACGCACGAGTGGATTTGGTTGTGGCTTGTGATTTGCAGAACCTACCCTGTTTTGGGCAGAAATGAAGTTTTGGTGTATTTGGGTGTTTGAAAACTTTCTAGCTCGTGTTTCTGACCTTAGGCAATGTGTAAAACATTCTTGAAATGAATACAACACTTGGTTATATCAGATTACAAAGTTGTGGTGATTTTTGCCAATAACCTGCTTTTTAAGCAAAAGGTGAAGTTGACAATGCAAAGGGTTGTACTTGCTAGCTCTAAGCCTGCTGATAGGTTGTGTACCTTGCCCTAAGTTTTTGGAGTTGGTTTTCTGCAAAAGATTTGGTTCACAGCTCAAGAGAAACAAAATTGCATAAAGCAACCTTTATCAAAATGGCATTGTTATCTTTTTGCCAAAAATGGATTAATTCAATGTGTAATGTTCCATAGATCAGAACAAAGCCTTAATCCAATGTGTTTGAATTTAATTTATGAGTGTGAAGAGGTTTAAGGCCTGTAAAACAAGTACAAGCATGTTTGGACAGAATTTGCAACTTGTATCAATGTGCAAAATGCCTTGGCCAAAAGTGATATTTTGCCATTTTCAATCCTCCGATTCTCCCTAACCACAAATGATCTTGGAGAGTTCTTGGACATTTTGGAAAGCTTGTAACATGCTCTACAATCCATCTTAGAAATTCATTTTGAGATTCCACTTTGAACTATGTGAAAAATTGCCATGAAGATAGGTTAAAATCCTGCCTAAACTAGGGCAAAATTTCACTAAGTTAAAAGTTTCATGGACCCTTGTTCACAAAATAATAACTTGAGATCCAAGCATCTTTTGGGAAAACTTTGTGAATCAAAGTTGTAGATTTTGTGGAGGAATACAACTTTCATGTTGGAATTTTTCTTTGAATCCAATTGCATCATGGTGAAAAGGTTGGGCAAAGTTGGGAAAAAATAAGAAAATTTCATAAGAAAATTTCTAAGTTATGAAAAATTTCCATTTTAAACCCTAATTTTCAAAATTAGGTTTCTTTGTGAACAAGTTTCATGTTTTGACATATCTTGATGAAAAATGACCCTTGGCACTTGATTTTGACCAGAAAGTCAAAGTTTGACTTTTTAGTGTACAGTTGATTTTTGATCAGTTGACTGGAAAATTCATCTATCAATCCAATGCATTTGAGATCTTTTGAACCTTGTGATTAGGTCAAGATGATGCCATTGAGTCCTTGAATCCATGCTTGAACCCAATTTGCCATTGGCTAAGTGAAAAATCAGAAATTGCCCTTCTACAGTCAAAATCCTAAAAATGACCATTTTGCCCTATTGATGATCTGATCAAATTTCTTGAGGAGTTGTGGTCCAAACTTGATAAAATGGTTCATGTGAGTCTATAATGTTGATGTGGATAAATAATTATGAGGTTTGACTGTAAATTGGCCACAATTGACTTTTTCCCCAATACAGCTGATTTTTAGGTCAATTGTCCAATTGACTGGGCAAAAATTTGATTCAAGGCTTAAAACTTGGTATGGGCAATCTTATAAGTCCAACATGAAGTATGAAAGTTATATTAAGCATTGGAAGTCCAAAGATCCCTATGCAAACTCAAACCCTAATTTCAGGTCAACAGTGCAAGGAGATGTCTTGAGCAAAGCAAACCCTAATCCTGTTTGGAGTCCAAAGAGTCTTGTGAGGGGAAATCTTGATAAAATGAGAGGGAAAATTTTGGGGTACAACAGCTGCCCCTGTTCAATCTTCTTGAACCTGAAGAGTTAGATTGGCGAGTTTGCCTTTCGTGACTCGAAGGTAAAAGAGGATTGGACACTAGAGTGCCCGTAAATTTACACTCGCCAAAATGTTGAGGGAATGGACTTAAAGATGCCATTTGGAGATGATAGAATTTTGCTAGAGATGGGCTTAAATATTCCATCCAAGACTGTTTGTTGAAAATCAGGAGAATGAACATCAGAATGGTATCCGCGTCTGGGACGTATCTGAGTTGTATCTGGAGATTGGATCTGTATGAGCAAGGGAATGGTGTCCGTGTCTGGAGCGTATCCAAGCTGTAACTATATTTGATTCTTGAATGAATAACATAATAACTGTCGTGTCTGAAGTGTATCTGTATTGTATCTGAATCTGAAATCTGAATAGGCGACATAATAGCATCCATGTCTGGAGCATCTCTGGGCTGGGGAATAGGTTTGAATGAGTGACAGAATGGCAACCGTGTATGGAGCGTATCTGGACTGTATCCGAAGTTGAGATCCGTATGAGTAGCAGAATGACCTCCGTGTCTGGAGTGTAGCCGTACTGTGACTGGGATCTGAATAAGTGACAGAATGACTTCCGTGTCTGGAGTGTATCTGAACTTGAATTTGATAGTTGAATTTGAATGAGAAATAGAATGACTTCCGTGTCTGGAGCTTATCTAATTTGTATCTGATTGCTGAAATCTGAATGAGTGATAGAATGGCATCCGTGTCTGGAGCGTATCTGGATTGTATCTTGACTTGAAATTCTGAATGAGTAATAGAATGACCTCCGTGTCTGGGGTGTATCTATACTGTATCTGAATAAGAGATCTGAATCAGTAGCAGAATGACTTCCGTGTCTGGAGTGTATTCGTACTGTATCCGAAATCTTTGAATATTTGTTAAAAATAGCTTTTAATCTTATCCTGAAAAGGGTAAAATGTTAGTTGAACACAAAGTTATGTTGCATGAAATGTATGATGCAATAAAATGTGTTTTATGATATATGAATGTAATGTATGCGCATGTAAGCTGATTAGCCGTCTTGCTGAGGAAAATAAATCCTTGACAGTTGGAGATAATGAAATCTTTGACTGCTGCCGGGGAAATTAAATCCTTGACCGCTGTTGGAGATAGAAAATCCTCGGCGACTTGCGGGGACTAGCAAGAACTTTGACAACTTCAATGGGTATGTGAGAATCCTTCACGACTTTCCTGGGGATATAGGGATCCTTTCAAGTCTTTGGCGTTGGAGGATGATAAAAATCCTGCTTGGGGAATCCAGAGAACTTTGAAGACTATGGCAGGGAATTACACTATGGGAATCCTTACTTGGTTGGGGAATAAGGGAACTCTGATGAATCTCTATTAGGGATTAGATGAAAGAAAAACCCTGATCTGCTGGAGAAATAAGGAAGACTCTGATGGCTTCTGTGGATATTTACGAATGAGAAACTTCGATCTCCTGGGGAAATTAAAACCTTGGGGGCTTCACTGGAGAAGTGAGAATGAGAATCTTCGATCTGCAGGGGATTAAAAATTCTGAAAAATTCAAGCTGGGAAGTAATGAAGACTCTGGCAACTTCACTGAGGAATCAAGAATGAGAATCTTCAATCTTCTAAGGAAAATAAATCCAAGGGGACTTCGAGCTGGGGAGTTAAGAATGAGAATCTTCATTCTGTTTGGGAGTAAAAACTCTGTGGGGAATAGATGTGTTGCTGGGGAGTAGCTATCCTACTGGAAAGTAAGTTCAAGACTCTCTGGGGAAAAAGCTTATTCCTGTTTGGAAAAAGTTCAGGAGTTTGGGTTGTATGCCAATCTATTGGGGAATTATTCGAAGTTGGGGATAAAAGTTAACTGTTATCTGGTTGATTCTCAGATTTTAAGACAACTTGTTGGGGAATCTGGGAGAAACTGAATGGTTTCCGCTGTGGATTGGTAGTTGGAAACTTGACTCCATTGGGGAAGAAAGTTTCATCTTTGCTGAGGGTCTGTAGTTCAAAGTTTTGCTCCGTTGAGGTTTGGGAGTCTGGAGGTTTAACTTTGATGGTGGATTAAGGGTTTGAAAAATAACTCCACCGGGGATTGGGAGTTTGAGGACTTAGCTCTGGTGGGGATTTCGAAATTTAATTTCGTTGGAGATATGTATTTCAGGGTTTTAGCTCCGCTAGGGATCTAGATGATGTACTGTAGGGGATTTCTCTTGGAATAGCCTAAAGACGTTTTCCTATCCTTTCAACCTGTCAGTAATTATTCTTTCACATTTCATTTATTTGTAAACAGTGATTATATTCAAATGCATATGCTCATTTAATAAACCATTGGACGTTTTCAAATAAAACACAAGTGTAAAGAGAAAGAAAAGGCAAATAGTTTTCTGCACTTTGAAGTATCTTTGTATTAACTTTGTGTAAGTATTTTGTACAAAGGAGACAGGCATCCTAGTAAGAGAATGTTGTCATAAAAAATGAGAAAAATTTATACAAAGAAATATGGCTATGTGTAAAAAATTCCATGGGGTTCCCATTCTGCTATAGCCTTCGTAACTCTGAATATCTTGTCCATTCGTTGCTTCGTCCGAAGATGATTGGGTTGATTAGAAGCCAGGAGCTTGTTCGTGAAGAGATTGTCCTTAAAGTGATCCGAAGAGACATAGTCATACGCTTTATTTCCCTAACTTTTGCCTGGACCGCCCTTTCGGGTTTTCAGTCCACCGGGAAACCCTTTTTTTCCCAAGTCGCCCTTTCGGGTTTTTAACTTGCCGGGTGTACAGATTTTTTATTTATCCCTAATTTTTGCCTGAACCGCCCTTTCGGGTTTTCGATTCACCGAGATGCCCATTTTTGCCCAAGTCGCCCTTTCGGGTTTTCAACTTGCTGGGTCGTTTATGCGTAGTATCTTTTGACTATGTATGTGTTCGCAGGGTGCGGCAGGTCATCGCCGTCCATGGTGGTCAATATCATTGCCCCACCAGAAAAGATGTTTTTGATTACAAATGGTCCTTCGTAGGTAGGAGTCCATTTGCCCCTGGGATCACTTTGCGGAAAGATGATCCGCTTGATTACAAGATCCCCGACTTGATATACCTGGCGCCTGACTTTCTTGTTGAAAGCCTTGATCATTCGTTTCTGATACGCCTGACCATGAAAAACAGAAGTAAGTCGCTTCTCATCAATCAAGTTAAGTTGATCAAGCCGGGTCTGAATCCAATCGTCTTCACTCAAACCTGTGTCCTTCATGATTCTCAAGGAGGGAATCTGAACCTCGATAGGTAAAACAACTTCCATGCCGTATACCAAAGAATAAGGTGTTGCCCCAGTTGATGTTCGTGTCGTGGTACGGTATCCGTGTAGAGAAAACGGTAACATCTCATGACAGTCCTTGTAGGTGACTGTCATCTTTTGTATGATCTTCTTGATATTTTTGTTCGCAGCTTCGACATCACCGTTCATCTTTGGCCGATATGGAGATAAATTGTGATGTTGAATCTAGAACTGCTCGCACAAGGCAGTAATCATAGTGTTGTTAAGGTTTGTACCATTGTCGATGATGATCCTTTCGGGGATACCGTACCGGCAAATGAGGTTCTGCTTGATAAAGCGGGCAATAACATTCTTTGTGACGGATGCGAAGGACGCTGCTTCGACCCACTTGGTGAAGTAATCAATGGCCACCAGGATGAAACGGTGTCCATTGGATGTTGTAGGTTTGATCTCTCCAATCATGTCAATTCCCCACATAGTGAATGGCCAAGGAGATATTAAGACATTGAGAGGAACTGGAGGTATATGTACCTTGTCCGCATAGATTTGACATTTGTGACAAGTACGGGAATGTTGATGGCAGTCAGCTTCCATGGTAGACCAGTAATAGCCTTCCTGTAGAATCTTCTTAGCCATCATATGTCCGCTTGAGTGAGTGCCAAAGGTACCATTGTGCAGTTCAACCATGATCTGCTCAGCTTCAACCTTGTCCACACAACGGAGTAGAATGCAATCATGATTGCGCTTGTACATGATACCATTGCTCAGAAAGAAATTAGCTGAGAATCTCCTTAAGAACTTTTTGTCGTTGACTGAAGCTCCTTCAGGATATTCTTGGGCTTCGAGATACCTTTTGACGTCATGAAACCACGGTCGGTCCACTACTTCTTCGGTATTAATCTCGTGACAATGTGCAGGTTCGTACATCCATTCAATGGTGATTCGGGAAGCCTCATTATCCCAGTTAAGTTTAAATATGGATGACATTGTAGCTAGAGCATCCGCTAGCTGATTTTCTTCTCGCGGGAAGTGCTCGAAGGTAATCTGCTCGAAGTGAGGTAGCAATGTCAGGACATGTTCTTTGTAAGGGATGAGGTTTGGATGTTTAGTATCCCACTCTCCTTTGATCTGACTGATGACCAAAGCTGAGTCCCCAAACACAATCAAGGATTTGATTCCCAAGTCAATAGCAGCCTTGAGACCAAAGATACAAGCTTCATAATCGGCCATGTTGTTGGTACAGCTGAAGCAGAGTCTAGCAGTGAAAGGTGTATGGCAACCTTCTTAAGAGATAAGTACCGCGCCGATATCGTTGCCAAGTGAATTAGAAGCACCATCAAAGTACAGGGTCCATCGGGATCCTTGTTCAGGTCCGTCATACAATCTGTTTTCTTCAATGTTGCTCAAAGTCATAATGTCCTCGTCGGGGAAGTCGAACCTCGTGGATCGGTAATCTTCGATAGCTTGATGGGCCAGATGATCGGCTAGCACACTCCCCTTTATAGCTTTTTGGGTCGTATACTATATATCGTATTCCGTCAGGATCATCTGCCATCTAGCGATTCTTCTGGACAAAGCATGCTTCTCAAAGATGTACTTGATCGGATCCATCTTAGATATCAGCAGAGTGGTATGAGTCAACATATACTGCCTTAGCCGGATAGCAGCCCATACCAAAGCGCAGCAAGTTTTCTCGAGCAGTGAGTATCGGGTCTCACAGTCGGTAAACTTTTTGCTAAGGTAATAAATGCCATGCTCTTTTCGGCCAGACTCATCATGTTGGCCCAATACGCACCCCATTGAATTATCTAGGACAATCAGATACATGATTACCAGCCTTCCTTTGACGGGTGGCATTAAGATAAGAGGTTCCAGCAAATACTCCTTGATTTTATCGAAAGTAACTTGACAGTCATCATTCCATTTAACCACCTGATCTTTCTTCAACAGTTTGAAGATTGGTTCACAGGTACATATTAGGTGAGAAATGAACCTTGCAATGTAGTTTAGGTGTCCTAAGAAACCTCTGACCTCCTTCTCAGTGCGAGGGGTAGGCATTTCTTGTATAGCTTTGACTTTGGCAAGATCAACCTCGATGCCTTTGTTACTGACAATGAAACCCAAGAGTTTACCGAACCTGACTCCGAAGGTGCACTTGTTAGGGTTCAGTCTGAGCTTGTACTCTTTCAACCTAACAAACAGATTTTGCAGATGGTCGAGGTGTTCTTCTTCAGTTTGTGAACGGGCTATCATGTCGTCTACGTAGATCTCTATCTCATGATGTATCATATCATGAAACAAAGCCACCATGACGCGTTGATAGGTTGCCCCAGCATTCTTCAGTCCGAATGGCATCACTTTATAACAGAACGTACCCCACTGTGTAACAAAAGTAGTTTTCTCCATGTCTTCAGGTGCCATTTTGATCTGGTTGTACCCTGAAAATCCATCCATGAAAGAAAATACCTTGTGCTGAGTTGTATTGTCAACCAAGATGTCAATGTGCGGTAGTGGAAAGTCATCTTTAGGGCTAGCCCTGTTTAAGTCTCTGTAATCGCACACATTCTCACTTTGCCATCCTTCTTAGGCACGAGCACAATGTTAGCAACCCATTATGGATAGGAAGTAACAGCAAGAAACCCAGCATTGAACTGCTTCATAACTTCTGCTTTGATCTTTTCAGACATGTCAGGCCTCATGCGGCAAACTTTCTGTTTAATTGGTGGACAGTCTTCTCTTGTAGGAAGACGGTGAACCACAATATATGTATTAAGCCCCGGCATGTCTTCGTAGGACCAGGCGAAGATCTCGACATATTCATTCAACAGCTGAACTAAGCGCTCCTTGACACTTGGCTCTAGGTTGGAACCCACTCTAACTTCTTTTTTGTCTTCCTCTGTTCCCAAGTTGATTGTCTCTAACAACTCCTCGTGAGGTAGAATAACCCTTTCTTCCTGTTGTAGCAGTCTAGCCAATTCTCCTGACACTTCACAGTCTTCATCACCTTCGTACTCGGCATGGTAGACCAGATCTTCAGAGTCACTGAAGGTCATAGCATAATTGTTACCCATGGAATCCGGAATGGAAGGGTACCTGCATTGGTGAGTGTGGGTGTGTGTAAGGGATAGCCACCTTTAAACAAATAAAATGTAAAAAGAAAGAAAATGAACACAAAAGTTTATATGTGAAAACGTCCATGATTCATTAAAATGGAATATGAAGATGAAAAATCAAACCCTTACAAATGGACCTATGTTCCTCGGGTAAGGCACAAGGTTAAAAGTGTACGAATTGTTTAAGAATTATTATAAACCAACAGAAATGTTTGAAAGATAAATTACTTATTGATGAAAGTAATGGAAATAAAGTCCTTTGCCTCCCAATTGCATAGTCCTCCTTCAACGGTAAGGAAAATCCATTCTTCCAGATTGCTCTCCTCTTCACCATCCTCCAAAGCATTGACTCCATGATGGGTGATCTTCACTGGTGGCCCTCCAGCCCGGGAGCGGCGCACAGCCTTTTGAGCAGAAGCAGTGAAACCCAAGCCGAATTTATCAGATTTAAAGGGAAAGTCTGGAAGTTGCCCCCAGATTGTGCTTCCTCCTTCTTCAATCACAGCCTTTGCATCTTTGAGTGACGACATTCGAGGCGGAGGTCTGGTAACCATGGGTACAGAAGACACTGTCTTGGTTGTTGCAATCTCTTCGGAAACTTCCTCGAAGTGCTGAAAATGGGTTTCGATGAATTCACCATCCAATTCCACATAGCGGAAAGAATTAAGATGGCTTATCATGTATTCCTCTTCGCCGAGAACAGTTACAATTTTCCCCTGGACAGGGTACTTGAGATTTCGATGCAGAGTTGAAGTGACGACTCCAACATGATGAATCCAGGGTCTTCCCAACAAGCAATAATAGGAGGGACAGATGTCCATGACATAGAATGTGGAGTTGAAGGTTTCAGTTCCCACTTTAATCGGGATGTCCACCTCCCCGTGGACCATCCTTTTAGAACCATCAAAGGCTCTGACAATGATGTTGCTGGGCTTCAAGGTTAAACCTTCACAATCTAGCCTATCCAATGCCTTTTTTGGTAAGACGTTCAGTGATGAACCAGTGTCTACCAGAACGTGTGCCAGAGTAGTCCCTCTACATTCTACCGAGACATGCAAAGCATCATTATGTTTTCTCCCTTTGATTGTTAAATCGGCATCGGAGAATCCTAGACCGTTGTCTGCTGTTAGGCTAGCTACACATTCCTGGAACTGATCCGTGGAGGTTTCCTGGGGCACATGGGCCGTCTTCAAAAATCTGATCAAAGCTTTAGCATGAGCTTCTGAACAGAGCAGCAAGGCCAACATTGAAATCTTTGAGGGGATTTGCCCTAGTTGTTCCACAATGTTATAATCGCTTTTCTTGATTATTTTCAAAAACTCTTCCATTTCTTTATGAGTGGTTTCAGGGATAATCATCGGCTGAGCCCTCGTCCTGACGGGCTCTTCTTGGATCCCTTTCCCTTTATCATCAGCAGCAGCATAGGGGACAACCACAGGAGTCACAACTTCTTCAATAATTGGAGTTCTTGCAGATATGTTGACCGGTGCAGGAGTGACCTTAGGAGAAAATGAGGGTCCGAAGATTGCCTTTGGAGGCGCAATCTCCGGAGAGAAAATTCTTCCGCTGCGGGTGATTTTACTCATTCCAGCAATATTTCCAATGTCAGAAGTCTCTTCATCAGAACTCTCTTCAGTTGATTCAATTTGTTTAATACCGTGGTAAAAGATCTCTCCCCCATAATTCCACAGTATTGATTTGTTGGACTTGTACGGGATAGGCCCTGGCATAGTTATCTTCAAAGGTGCAATCTTCGGATCAGATGTAATCTTAACAGGTCTTTTGGAGACCTTGGAAAGATTGGCGGATATGGTAATTATTGAAATATCATTGACAGGAGTCGGTGTAACAGGAGTCTTCTCAAAAAGGATTTCTTGATTATCCATTAGGCGCTGGATGCCTAACTTCAATAACGGACAGTCGGTTGGTAAGGATGAACAAAGATAGCAATCTTCTTCACAACCTGGGAAAATCCCAGCCTTTAGCAAATTCAACTTGATTATCGGTAACGGAGTCATCAAATCATCAACAGTAGCAACAAAAAGATCCTCTTCAACAGCATGGGCATTGTGACCATGCTTTGGAATTGGAGCAGAGATCACATTAGGCTTTTTAGGGGCGTCGAATTCAACTTCTTTAGCATTTATCAAATCCTGAATCTTATTTTTGAGGGCCCAACAATTGTTGGTGTCATGCCCTAGGCTGTCTGAATGATAAGCACACTTGGCATTTAAATGGTAGTAAGGAGAAGATGTATTCGGATTCTTCGGCGCCTCTTTCAAACTTGCAAGGTTTAACTTCAAAAGATGAGGGAGAACCTGAGCGGGTGTCATGTTTATACGGGTGAATTTCCGTGCAGGCCTTTCCACCCTTGCTTGGTTGGTTATGGGTTGATTGTTTCGAGGCTGATCAGCTGCAGACTTCTGAATCATTACGGCCCCCACCGCTGGCCGGCGCTCAACTCTTCCTTGACTTCTTTGGGAGTAGACAGCTGAGACCTCTTTCTTGGCTGGAAAAGTCTTTTTGATGGCAGCGGAAGCAGATGCATCCTTTTGAATTTTCCCGCCCTTTATGCCGGCTTCAACTCTCTCACCAGTCAGAATCAACTCGGTGAACCCCGCAGATGAACTTCCAATCAGGTGATTAAAAAAGGGGCCCGACAGTGTACCCAAGAACATATCTACCAGCTCCCTCTCAGATAGAGGTGTTTGTACTCGTCCCGCCAAGTCTCTCCATTTCTGGGCATACTCCTTAAAACCTTCATTGGAGACCATGCCCATACTCTGTAATTGAGTACGGGTTGGTGCTAAGTCCGCATTATATTGATATTGTCTGTAGAAGGCAGCAACCAAATCCTCCCAATTGTGCACATCATACCTCTCTAGCTGGTAGAACCAATCTAACTGTGTCCCCGAAAGAGTGTCCTGGAAGAAATGAACCCATAGATCTTTATTAGAAGAATGAGGTTGAATTTTTCTGACGTAAGACCGTAAGTGCATCTTTGGACAAGACAAATCGCCGTATTTAGCAAAAAGAGGCACCTTAAACTTAGGGGGAATGACAATCCCAGCAACTGTTGGCTCCTAAATTCGACACTCTTGTTTTATCAATGTCAACCATTAAAAGCTGAAAGATGCTTTCGACTGGCTAAGTCTGTCGAAGTGCCCGTCGAAAGATGGCAAAGTACTTAGAAGATTTCTTCCAAGGAAGAAGGTTGGTTGCCTTCGACGTCGAAGGAGTTTCTCGTCGAAGATGTCTCTTGACGAAAGTGTTCGATGGTTCAGAGTGGAGCAGTTTGAAATTCAAGCGTTTGGAGGGAAAACGGTTTCCAGCAGTTACCACGTGCAAACGTGCAAGGATCTGAAGCGTCGAACGTGGAGAACGTGCCAAGTGGATTGATCTCGAAGCAGTGTAACTGCCTGACGGTTACTTGGGATGCTTTAATATAAATAGGAGTAGACATGTAGTTTCTCGCGTGTGTTCACAATTCTATACAAAGTCACTCATATAGATTCGAGTACCCAGCGTGTGAGAAAGAATTGTTGAGAAATGTATGTGTGAAACACCAATTTTATCAATTAAAGTCATTTACTTTTTCCAGAAATTTACTTGCTTTTCTCTTTACATTCCTGTCGAAAACCTTTACTTTAAGCCTTGTTTATTTTACCAAGTTTTTCCCTTCTTGCAATTTACTTGAAACCTTTTATTTAAAGCCTTATCCAACTTAATCAAACTTCAAAATCAACCTATGTCCTAGGATCAATCTGATCGATCCTGCGAGTAACCAAATAAGTAACCATTTGGAGGATCAGCGGTTGTTTACCAAAACCCAAGGTAAACAAATTGGCACACCCGGTGGGACCGTGTGTTGATTGTTGAAAATAATCTCATCTTTTCGAGTTGTATGTTATTGAGAAGTGGTAGAATATACACTAACGATAACAATACTGCCAGAAGAAGGGAAGAGATGGCGAATCCGCCAAACACTAACGAAATCCCACAAACGAGTGTGGGAGCAACGGTTAATATGACCGTAAGTGAAGCGACAAATGTTGGTTCGACACCAGCAGTATCGGTCACAACCACGGGGCCAATAACTTCGTTAACAGGCCCCAGAATACCTTTGGGAACTCCCCCACCAAGGGGAAATTTAGGCACAAGGCCTTTCGTTCCCCCAGGATTCATTCCACTCTATGGTATGCCAACTTCTGAAGTGGCAAGCCTGACGAATGCTGCGTCCACTTTTTCAGACCCTTTTGTGAGTGCCTCTTCGCCACTCCAAGGCTCTGGAGTAGGCATGGGGAATAGAAATAGGACCCAACTCTTAGGAGGAACGTCCCAAGTAGCCCATGGCCTTACAAATGCCTCGACAGCAGTCTTGAGGCAACAAATGGACGAAAGCAACCATGATATGGTGCAAATGTTGGCACAAACTTTGAGTACAGTGCTAAACCCTCTAATACAAAACACCACTCAATCGAATCAGCAAGTTACAGCGCAAATGACGCGTTTGGCTGACTTCTTTGGAGTACCCCCACCTATTCGACATCCCCAAAGGGCGCAAATAAGGGGAAATCAGGGGATATTTGTAGAGGAAGAAACCACCATTAACCAGGTTCAACAGCCTGTTGAAGAAAACCTTAGGGCACGATTGGAACAACCTGTCGAAGAACCTAGGGTAATAGCCCCAGAGGTAAGGTTAGTTAACAGAAACCAAAATGCTGACGAAGTAGTTCAGCATATCCAATACCAAAACATGGGTTTGGAAAACAATCTGGCAACCATGATTGAAAGGATCATGACTCAGAATGGGATGAACATGGGCTTTCGAAGGCCCAACTTTACGTCTCCATTGTCAGAATATGTGTTACAAACAGACTTACCTCCTAGATGCAAAGTCCCCAAATTTACCAAGTTCTCTGGGGACACGACAGAATCTACTGTCGAGCATGTGGCGAGATATTTGATCAAAGCAGGAGATATTTCGAATAACGAAAACCTGAGGATCAAGTACTTCCCAAGTTCTTTGACCAAGAACGCTTTTACTTGGTTTACAACTCTTCCCCCCAATTCGATCCATCATTGGACCCAGTTGGAAAGATTGTTCCATGAACAATTCTACATGGGGCAAACCAAGATAAGCCTGAAAGAATTGGCCAGTGTGAAGAGACGTTTCACTGAACCTATAGACGAATATCTGAATAGGTTTAGGTTGCTCAAGGCGAGATGTTTTACACAAGTGCCAGAACATGAGTTGGTCGAAATAGCCGCAGGCGGTTTAGATTATTCCATTAGGAAGAAGCTAGACACCCAGTACCTAAGAGACATGGCCTAACTGGCCGATAGAGTTCGACAGGTCGAACGCCTCAAAGCTGAAAAAGCTAAGGCAACGAAAACTCACAAGAGAGAAAGGATAGCGTACGTTGAGATGGATGACGAAGATCTAGAATCCTTCGACGATACTTTAACTGTCGAAGAAGGAGAAGTCGATTTAGCAGAACTAAAACAAGGGCCACCATACTCTTGTAAACTATTAGTCCCCTCAAATGGGAAAAATCCCATTGGTCCAGAAAGGACCAACGATAGGTTCCCAAAAAAGACTTATAGTTTTGACATCACAAAGTGTGATGAAATATTCGACTTGCTAGTTAAAGATGGCCAAATGATAGTACCCCCAGGGGTAAAAGTGCCTCCTCTTGATCAAAGAAAGAAGAGAGGTTTTTGCAAATATCATAATTTTTTGGGCCATAAAACTTCTCAATGTTTTCTTTTCAGGAATCTTGTGCAAGACGCTATTGAGGAAGGGAGATTAAAGTTTGCAGACAAATCCCCCATGGCTATCGACTCCAATCCACTGAAGGCTGAAGCCCACTATGTTGAACCCTCTGAGGTGAACATGATAGAGGCAACTAGGATCCAGTCGAAGAAGCCAGGAATTACCATGGTCGAAGTCTCAAAGGACCACATCAACATGCCAATTTTTGGCAGTTTTTCTGGAAATTTATCCAGGAAGACAATTGAAGCTATCCAGAAAGCGGTCGAAAACCCGAAGTCGGAGACCGCTGAAGCACAAAAAACTGGATCAAAACCCAGTTCCCACTTGGCCACTGTTCAAGGCCAGACGGAGAATCTGGAGATACAAATGAAGCAGTTAACTCTTGCTAACAAAGATACAATGAATATCAACATGGTTGAACTTTCTGACCCAAAAGCATCAGAAGAGGCCATAAGGCAAGAGCAAGCTAATAAGACTGCTTTCCCTCGGGAAAACGAAAACTTGGCAGATTTTCTACAAAGATGCCAGAAAAAGAAATCAGAGGTGATGCTGTGTCCAAGATGCAGTTCGATCTTTGATAAAAAAGTTGCTGAGCACATTCAAGGCGTGAGAGCAGCGAATAAGAGAAGGGAGAATGCTGACCTTCGACATGATCCCAGAAGGGGTTCTAACCAAGACAAGAGGCCATTAACTTTTAGGCCTCCAACAAATGTGCCAGTAGACACTTGGTACAAAACCTCTGGCCGGAAAAGGCCAAGTGAGGAGAAATGGCATTCCTTCGATGTGCCAAGAGGTTCCTCTTTGACTCAAAAGAAAGAACCTCAAGTTGCTGCACCTAAGGTTGCTCAAGTGTCCAGCAACTACAAGGGTAAAAATCCTATGTCTCGATCTCAATGGAGGAGATATCAAAGGAGACGAAAAGCTGAAAGGGAGGCTGCCAACGAACCTAAGGCAGAAACTAGTTCGAATGTTCCTCAAAGGAAACAAAGGAAGCCTCTAGAGAGAGAGCCAGTTACCAATAGGCTAGTTTGGCCTAACCAAAGTGAAGTCGAAGACGAAGACGATGCTGAGTCCGACGATACTTTGGACATAATGGTGAATATTGTTTCAGTGCTGCCCAGAGAGTTCAATCGACAGGTAGAAGTCGAAGCAAGTGACTGGGAAGTGGAGCAAGAAATGGCCAAACATAGGCCAGTGTGCTATTTTGTCATGGACAATGGCACTACTGAGGAACAAAATGGCTTCTTCGAGCCACCCACAGAGGCGATGAAAAATCACCTCAAGCCTTTATTCATAAGGGCTAAACTCGAAGAAACTACTGTGAATGAAATATTGGTCGATTGTGGGGCAACCATCAATATTATCCCTCACTCTATGCTAAGGAAAATTGGCAAAAGGGATGAGGAAATTAAGCCTCACAACATGGTCTTGTCGAACTATGAGGGCGGCATAGGGACCACCATGGGAGTGATCCAGCTAGACATCAAAGTAGGGTCGATCCTTCGACCAACGATGTTCATGGTCATATCGGCCAAACCTAACTACAATCTTTTGTTAGGCCGTGAATGGATTCATGGTGTTGGCGCTGTGCCTTCATCAATGCACCAAAGGCTGCTGCTATGGCGTCCAGATGGGATGGTCGAAAACATAGAGGCAGATCAAAGCTACTACCTTGGCGAAGTGAATCACTTGGGAGTGGCAGATTTCGACAAAAACTTGGCTCACATAGGGCCATGTCCAACACCTGACTTCGACATGGCGCCAGCGCCAAACACTTTTTGTTCCCTATACCTGCATCCTGAGCATGGTTTTCAATGGGACAGAGAAGACCTGTCCCACATAGACTTCAGTGGGTTAACTGATATCCAACCAACTGGTTGGGGAAGTGAATTCAGTGATAATGACTGAGTCACTATCTTTGAAGCGAATTTCGGCTTATGTGGCCGAAACCAAGATGATAACGGCTCTCGAAGCCGAAGTAAAGTACATGGCCACACAGGCCAATGATCAACAATTATCCTCTGTAGGTCCAGGAAAGGATTTCGATCCAAAACCTCCTGATATCATGCCAGAGGAAATGCAGGAACAGAGGCTCGACGCCATCTATGACGATGAGCCTTTGGGCTTCGAAAAGGATCCCTTGGCGAACAACATTAAAATGTTAGCACAAGACCCTTTAGAAGAAATCAACTTAGGCGAAGGATCAGAGAAAAGGCCAACTTACATCAGCGCCAAAATCGATCCAGAATTTAGGTTGGAAGTAATCCAATTGCTGAAAGAGTTTAAAGACTGTTTCACATGGGATTATGACGAAATGCCTGGTCTCGACAGAGGATTGGTAGAACTTCAGTTGCCAATCAAACCTGGGAAGAAGCCAATCAAGCAAAATCCAAGGCGCTTCGCTCCTGAAATACTGTCGAAGATCAAAACGGAGGTCGAAAGACTTCTGAAATGCAAATTCATCCGTGTTACAAGGTATGTCGAATGGATTGCAAATATTGTGCCAGTAATTAAGAAAAATGGTACGTTAAGGGTGTGCATAGATTTCAGAGATTTGAATGCTGCCACCCCCAAAGATGAATATCCTATGCCTGTGGCGGAAATGCTAGTCGATTCTGCCGCTGGCTATGAATACCTGAGTATGCTCGATGGTTATTCAGGATATAATCAAATATTCATTGCTGAAGAGGATGTGTCGAAAACAGCTTTTCGATGCCCTGGGGCCTTAGGCACTTACGAATGGGTAGTGATGCCTTTTGGCCTAAAAAACGCTGGGGCAACGTACCAGCGAGCAATGAATACTATCTTCCATGATTTTATTAACACTTTTATGCAAGTTTATATTGATGATATTGTTATAAAATCTGTTTCCAGGAAGAATCACATTGACCACCTTCGACAATCATTCGAAAGAATGAGAGAACATGGTCTGAAGATGAACCCTTTGAAGTGTGCGTTTTGTGTGAAAGCTGGAGATTTCTTGGGCTTCGTTGTCCACAAGAAAGGAATCAAAATCAACCAGAACAAGACGAAGGCAATTCTAGAAGCGAAAGCGCCATCGAATAAGAAGGAATTGCAATCTCTCTTAGGCAAGATAAATTTCTTAAGGAGGTTTATATCTAATCTAAGTGGGAAAGCTCAGGCCTTTTCACCCTTACTTCGACTGAATAAAGAGGGGTTCGAATGGGGGCAAGAGCAACAAGAAGCCTTCGACAAAATCAAAGGGTACCTCACTAAGCCACCTATTTTGGTGCCTCCTTGTAGCAATAGGAGTATGAGATTGTACATAGCTGCATCCGACAAGACTCTGGGAAGCATGTTAGCCCAAGAGGATGAGAATGGAGTCGAAAGACCCATTTATTATCTCAGTCGAGTTTTGAATGATGCAGAAACTAGATATAGTGAAGTTGAAAAATTGTGTCTATGTCTGTATTTTTCTTGTACAAAACTCAAGCAATATATAAAGCCAGTTGATGTTTATGTTTCGTCTCATTTTGATGTTTTCAAATATATGTTGTCGAAACCTATCTTGCATAGTCGAATTGGCAAGTGGGCATTAGCATTAACTGAATACTCCTTGACCTTTATGCCTCTTAAGGCAGTAAAAGGACAAGTGGTTGCAGATTTCATAGTCGACCACTCAATTCAAGTCGAGGATATTAATTATGTGGAGATAGAGCCTTGGAAATTCTACTTCGATGGTTCCAGCCATAAAGATGGAACAGGGGTAGGAGTCTTGATTATTTCTCCAGATAAAATTCCAACAACATTCAAGTACAAAATAGCAGGTTCTTGTTCGAATAATGAGGCTGAGTATGAAGCTCTAATTACTGGCCTTGAGATATTGTTGGAATTGGGGGCAACTCGAGTCGAAATAATGGGAGACTCAGAGTTAGTCATTAAGCAAGTCACAAAGGAATATAAATGCATAAGAGAAAATCTCATTATGTACTTTGTGATAGCAAATCGTTTATTGAAAAAATTTGAAGCGGTCAATATTCGACACATACCCAGAGTCGAAAATCAAATAGCCAACGACTTGGCACAGATTGCATCTGGGTATAAGATTTCAAAAACGAAGTTACAAAGAGCAATCGAAGTTCGAGAAAAGATAAAAGCAACTTGTCTATCACCAACAGACTTGGAATCGACGAGACTAGGATATGCTGATCACAGTAACTTCGAGATTTCGTTCATTGATAATTTGTCAGAGCAAGATTGGAGGAAACCCATTGTGGACTATCTTCAAAATCCAGGAGCTTCGACAGAACGAAAAACAAAATATAGGGCGTTGAGTTATGTACTCATGGGTAATGAGTTATTCAAGAAGACGCCTGAAGGGGTGTTGCTGAAATGTTTAAGTGAAACTGAAGCATACATAGCCCTTTCGACGATGCATGCTGGGGCATGTGGGGCTCACCAAGCAGGCCATAAGATGAAATGGTTGTTGTTTCGACAAGGACTATATTGGCCCACTATGCTGAAAGATTGTGTTGAGTTCGCCAAAGGTTGTCAAGAGTGTCAAGTTCATACAGGCATCCAGCATGTACCAGCAAGCGAACTTCACTCGATAGTGAAGCCTTGGCCCTTTAGAGGATGGGCGTTGGATCTCATTGGAGAGATTCGACCAGCATCATCAAAGAGTCAGAAATACATATTGGTAGGCATTGATTATTTTACTAAGTGGATCGAAGCTGTCCCTTTAGTCAATGTAGACCAAGAAAATGTCATTGAATTTATTCAAAAGAACATTATATTTAGGTATGGAATCCCTGAGACGATAACAACTGATCAAGGGTCAGTTTTCACTGGTCGAAAGATGCAGGAATTTGCTCAGGAAACAGGTTTCAAACTCCTAACATCCACGCCTTATTATGCGCAGGCGAATGGTCAAGTCGAAGCAGCTAACAAAGTGGTGATTGGCTTGATAAAGAAACATGTTGGGAAGAAACCAAAGAATTGGCATAAGACGTTAGACCAGATTTTATGGGCTTGTCGAACGTCCCCAAAAGAAGCCACTGGTACAACACCGTATAGGCTAACTTTTGGCCATGATGCAGTGTTACCAGCAGAAATTTGTCTTCAATCTGCAAGGGTTCAGAGGCATTATGATATTCCTTCTGAAGTTTATTGGAACATGATGTTAGATGAACTGGTGGATTTAGACGAAGAGAGATTACACGCTCTCGACCTACTCAGGCTTCAGAAGAAAAGAGTAGAAGACTCTTATAATAGAAAGGTAAAACCTAAGGTATTTTTGCCTGAGGAACTAGTTTGGAAGGTAATTCTTCCCATGGATCGAAGGGATCGAAGCATGGGGAAATGGTCACCCAAATGGGAAGGACCCTTCAGAGTTATCCAAACTTTTTCTGGTGGAGCCTATGAAGTCGAAGAGTTAGGTGGAGATAAAAGGCTCTTGAGAGTAAATGGTAAATATTTGAAAAAATACAAACCTATACTTCAAGAGATAAAAATAAAATAATAAAAGAACAAGTCTAAATTAACCATAAAAATGCCAAAATAGAAATTTTTAAATTTCAGCCAAGATGGCAATTGTTGTCGAATAACGATTACAGAATATGGTTACAAAGAGAATCAATCAAAAGGTAAGAGAATTCCTGAGTCGAAGATACTTGGCTTGCTGCAGCTCCAACCTCTTCTTGCACCAGGAGTTTTCCTGCACTAGTTTGGCAATTTGAGCGTCGAGGCTTTGGGCCCTCTCAGCAAATTCCAGGCCTTGTTTGATCTCAGTCTGGCTCTCGGTGTCTGAGATGGTCGAAAGAAGTTCCTCCTTGAGTACAGTGTTGGCGTTTATTTTCGCCTCTATTTCTGCGATTTGCGCCCGGAAGGAAGCATTCTCTCGATCAATGGCATCGACTTTTTCCTGCGCAGACGCTTTTTGTTTCGACAACTCAGCAATTCGAGAAGTCGAATCTGAGACAGCAGTCCACGCAGAGGAGCTTTTGCCATACAACACCTCAAGTTGACTGTTAAACCCTCTTTGGCGCCTGTAATCTGCTGAAACTTGATCAATCATAGAGTGTAACTCCATGATCAAGTCTGAGATTTCTGGGGCTACAGCTTCAAAGTCGACAGCATTCAAGACCTCCTTTAAGCATGATGGAGCAGTGGGGTCCCCCTCTAAAGTCTTCATCAAGTCCCTCTTGAAGAACTGGGCCTTAATCTTCGCCAAAGCATCATCAAGAGGAGAAGTTTCAGTAGACTTCCCCGACAGGGTAGGAATTTCCTGAGTAGTGTCAGACGAACTCTTACTCTCGATGATTGCATTGAGGTAGCTAACAGGGTCAGTTTGTTTCAAGAGTTCCAAGTCCTCTTTTGACCTGTGCTTCGAGGAGGTAACCCTTGCAACAGTATTATCTTGGGTTTGAGGCTGTTGAATGCTAAGTGCCTCGACTGGTTGCTCTTCGACTCGGACTGAGGCAGTACCAGTGTCGACTTGTGGTTCTTCGCTAGCATCACCCTGGGGCCCTTCGCCAGTGTCATCTTGGTGTTCTTCGTTAGCGTCACCCTGGTGTCCTTCGCCAGTGCCACCTTGGTTCTCTTCGTCGGCAGCATTTTGATTCTCTTCGCCATCATTGCCTTGGTCCCTTTCTTCATGATTCTCTTCTGACAAATCCACCACCTGAACCGTTTCTGGCTGTTGTTCCTCCACCATAGGTTCCTCTGTTGGTTTCTCTACCGTTTCAGTATTGGCCTCATTCTCAGTATGGGCTTCGTCATTGCCCAAGCCTTTTTCCTGAGGCCTGCTAAGTTCAGCAGATTCCAGCGTTTCTGAGGTCCTTGGCGGAGAACTTTCAGTAGTGTCCTGAAAAGGAAAGAAGACAAATCTTCAGAGGTCGAAAGAGACACAATCGAATATGGGTATCTATACCTAAGTTATAAAAGGGTCTAAAAGATTACCTGTGGATTAGCCTCAGCCCCAGGGCTGGAATTGTCGCTTTCGACAGGCTTGTTAAGAAGAATGTTTAGTTCCTCCTCAGTTGGCTCCTCGATGATCACTGGATGTGGCCTAGGCTTTCTCACAGCAACCTTTATTCTGACAGTTCGACCTTCAGGAGCAGGAGCAGGAACAGAAGCATCCTTCGTCAACTTTCGCCTCTTTAGAGGGGCAGGAGGGGAATCACTTTCGTCATCACTCCCAGATTCGACCACCAGTCCTGGCCGTTTCTTGGGCGAAGGTGCCTAGAAAACCAATAGGAATTCGATTGAATAATTGCATCGAAAATAAAAAATCGAAAGCCAGAAGGAAAATGAAAGAAAGTCTGGTTACCGATATAGAAGGCTTCTTCGAAGAGCCTTCCCCCTGTTGGTTGCTTATGGTCTTCGCCGGCGCTGTAGTCTTCGCCGGCGGTGGAGGTTTTGTTGAAGGGCCTCCTCCTTGTTGGCCTTCTGTAGCCTTTTTGGCTACAGGCTTTCGAACAACTGAAAGCAAAGAAAAAGTTAACAGGCTAGCAGTCGAAAAAGACAAAAAGTAATGTGGGAACATGAACTTACATTTCTTTACTTTGTCCAACACAAGGACAAAAGACTTCTGCAACTCATCCATGAAGTCCTTCTCGTCGAAGAAGTACTCAGCATAATAGCTTCTCCACCACTCCTCGAAGGATGGTGAGCAAAGGAAATTGAGCTGGTAGTCAAACAGCGAGAGGATTGTTCGACCAGCATATCTTCCGATATGTTTAATGGCCGCTTCTTCTGTGTAATCATTGCAGAAGTACAGCATGGACTTCTCTCTTTGAAAAATCGGAGAAGGTAGGGTTTGGATAATACCAAACTGGCGAGATACCAGATTTGGTTGGTAGGCAATCAGACTCAAGTGAGTCTTAGAACTCTTGAATCGAAGAGGCATGATCCTTGGTGTAAGGAACGCCTCCCACAGTATTGTGTGTTCATCGACATTGGGACCACTCGACTCCTTTGGATGTGGCCTTGTGAACCATGCTGGGCCTACTTGTCGTCGAGCAAATGGAGCCATAGTTGAAACAAATTCCTTCCTTCGAGCGAACATCAGAACGAAGTTGGTGAAGGTTTGTTGAAACTCCAGTCCATCTTCTATAGGTGTCAGCAGAGCCAGCCTGATTCCTTCGACGCGTCTATTCGCTATCGCTGGAGCCTGTTCATTTATTTGAACCTTCTTGGGCAAGAAAGATTCTAAAGTGGCATTGAGCCACAGTTGAAGTAGCCAAAAAGGCCCAGCGAGTAGCAAACTGGCCCTGTCCTCGATATGTTTCAGAAGAGTGGCCCCATTGCTGATCGAGTCATAGAGCCTAGCCAGAATCAGTTCTGCCAAACAGATGTTTTGGCGGTGATACAGTTGGGTTGCAAGAGTGACCATCTTTTTGGTCACCTGTAGAGACTTCGAGCAAAACACAAAGCGAGTCAGCCATAAGGCTAGAAACGCTATGTGTTCGACATCCGACACAGCATCTGTCGACCTGTCATGATAATGGTTGATGAAAGTGGTGTATGTTGGTTTGGTCTCAGAGAAGCCAATTTGGTCCTCCGACATCTCCTCCGGATCGAAGTAATCACCGGTGGGTCGAAGGCCAGTAATAGCGGCCACATCGAAGAGTGTGGGGGTTAGCATCCCACAGGGAAGATGAAAAGTGAAGTGGGAGTAGTCCCAGAACAACAGTGAAGCTATCAGCATCTCCGAGGAGTAGTTCAAACCCGTCTTCGACAGCATCACTAGGTCGAAGATTCCCATATCCTTCCAGATCGAAGTTTGGTGCTTCTCTAACTTTGTTAGCCAAGCAACATAATCGGAGGTAAGGTTAGGGCAAGACCTGAAGACCCTAACACCTCTGTTGAAGAAGCGGAGGTCGATTTTTTCACGTGTAGGGTCTTCATTGTCTTCTGCGTCTTTCTTGGCGCATGCGACTGGTTTGAGTTTCTCGACTATTGGGAAATAGCTCTTGATCTTCAGAGCCTCAGAAATACTTGGATTCATGGGGCCAGACATTGCAAAGATCTGGTTGGAGTATCCAACCGGGATCATCAAGTGGCGCGAGTAAGCATCGCGAACGGCGATGTCAGAAGGTTCAGGAACCCTTCGTTTGCCTGTAGAGTTTACTACTGGGGCAGTGACGAAAACCTTGGGTTTAGCATGTTCAGTTGGTGCGTTAGCGCTGAGAGCAGTAGAACCAGAGGCCATGGTTTGGTTTTGAGTTTGAAGTGAGGTTGAAGATGAAGTGAAAGAGGAAGAGTTTCTGCAAAGATAACAAGCTTGTATGAAAACAGGGAAGTTTGAAGGCTAGATGGCGTAAAAAGTCCCACAATGGGATATTCACTGCTATTTATAGTAGTGGGAAAAATCCCCAATAACGAGGACATTAAATGCTATTTAATGCTGCAGGAGTTAGTGGGACGCGTGGCAGCCCCCTGTTGTTTTGGCCGTTTCTGCAGAAATAGAGGGACGCAGCGTGCGTCCTCGTATTTGGGAATTGTCATAATGACAAATTCTGAAATGACGTTTGGTACTGCACGCCGTACTGAAAGTGACGTCCTAGGATCAAATCAATGATGGTTTTCTTGGGATTGCCAATAGTTGGTGGAAAACAACAAAAAGTGCACAAGTTAATTTGTGACTAAGCATAAAAAGACAAGTGTCGAATGGCGTTTTCAAAGAATGCCTTTTTCTGTCAGAGTCGAAATAAGGCATTCTTGGGGGGCAATTTGTTGGCTCCTAAATTCGACACTCTTGTTTTATCAATGTCAACCATTAAAAGCTGAAAGATGCTTTCGACTGGCTAAGTCTGTCGAAGTGCCCGTCGAAAGATGGCAAAGTACTTAGAAGATTTCTTCCAAGGAAGAAGGCTGGTTGCCTTCGACGTCGAAGGAGTCTCTCGTCGAAGATGTCTCTTGACGAAAGTGTTCGATGGTTCAGAGTGGAGCAGTTTGAAATTCAAGCGTTTGGAGGGAAAACGGTTTCCAGCAGTTACCACGTGCAAACGTGCAAGGATCTGAAGCGTCGAACGTGGAGAACGTGCCAAGTGGATTGATCTCGAAGCAGTGTAACTGCCTGACGGTTACTTGGGATGCTTTAATATAAATAGGAGTAGACATGTAGTTTCTCGCGTGTGTTCACAATTCTATACAAAGTCACTCATATAGATTCGAGTACCCAGCGTGTGAGAAAGAATTGTTGAGAAATGTATGTGTGAAACACCAATTTTATCAATTAAAGTCATTTACTTTTTCCAGAAATTTACTTGCTTTTCTCTTTACATTCCTGTCGAAAACCTTTACTTTAAGCCTTGTTTATTTTACCAAGTTTTTCCCTTCTTGCAATTTACTTGAAACCTTTTATTTAAAGCCTTATCCAACTTAATCAAACTTCAAAATCAACCTATGTCCTAGGATCAATCTGATCGATCCTGCGAGTAACCAAATAAGTAACCATTTGGAGGATCAGCGGTTGTTTACCAAAACCCAAGGTAAACAGCAACCAACCTTAGTTCCTCAAAGTCCAGCCCAGGCACCCTTTGTACCTCCATGGCAGCCAGACGCTCTTCCAGATTCTTGTATTTGTCGTCTGCAGGAGGGTACTGTTGTTCTGAATAGTCTTTATCCTCTTCTTCCTCTTCTTCCTCAGACTCAGATTGCACTGTTGTTCCTTTACCTTTTCCTACCCCTTCATCAGATGTTGAGGGGAAATCCAGGACCCTTCTAGCTTGACCTTTAAATCTTCTGCCCAAAGTAGCCACACCAACTCTTTTCTTTTTCTCCTTTTCCTTTTCTAGCAAGGTTTTGAGGTCCTCCTGCCCCTTGGCCAGGGTCATGAGTAGTTGTTGGAACTGTGAATTCTGCGCTTGTAAGTCTTTGACCGTCTTCTCTATATCCATCTTGCTGAAATAAACAGCAGAGAGATAAGGAAACCTGGTGTAAAGACCTGTTTATGCATATGATGAATGATATGTATTCATGTAATGCATTCAAGGATTCATAAATTCAAATTTGTTTTAAAACAAAAAGGAACACACGTCATATTAATAAGATAGAATTTGTTAGTACATAAATGCCCCATGGGCAAAATAATAATACAAAATTCTAATGTAAAAAATACGTTGCGCATCCTTTTTGGTGCAATGTAGGTGTTGAGAGTATGCTCTTCGTGAAGTTGGCGAGTAAGTTCCAAAACCTTCTTCTCACTGGCGTAGAATTGGGCTTCAAAAGTGTCGTGTTCTCCCTTGAGCTGTATCGAACTCCTTTGCAAATCTTCAAGTGATGTTGGCATGTCAGGATGTAGGAGGGTGTATGGAACCTCTCCTTCTATAACAGGATCTTTGATCACAGGAAGAATGTAGGGGTAAGGCATCATAAGACTTTGGGCGCGGGTTCGTACCCACTTAAGGTAAGGCTCAAGGGGGATGGAATTCTTGTGTCCCAAGGTCTTACTATCCACCTTGTTGGGCATCCTCCAAGCTCGGATGAACCTTTGTCGAAGTCCTTGATCGTCGTTGTCGAAGTCAAAAACCAAGTCTGGAATCAGCATGTCATGTGGGCCATCCCTTTGGGCATACCCAAACTGTCTCAGAGCCAAGCAGGGGTTGTAGGTGATGCCTCCCCTAATGCCAAGTAGAGGGACATTAGGGAATTCCCCACAACGATCAATGATGATAACATTTTCTCTGGATCGAGAACACCAATGAACATCTGAATGTGTAAGAGTCATCAACCATTGTGACCACCTCAAGCCTTGCTCATTCTTCAAGACTGATTGGGGAAGGTGAGAAATAAACCACTTTTCTAGTAGAGGAGTACATCACATGAGAACACCTCTTTTCCTCATTGTTCGAGTGTGAAATGAGTGGAGGATATCCCCAAGCAATGTAGGCACCGGGTTGCGAGCCATGAAGATTTTGACAGCATTGACATCTATAAGCTGGTTAGGGTTTGGGAACAAGACCAACCCATAGATGATAAGAGCTACAATCTCCTCAAAAGCTTGCAGGTCTAGAGAATTCCATCATTCTTGAGCTTTCTCAAACATGAACTTTGACAAGAAACCCTTGACACCACTTCTGGTTTCCCAATGACCTATGATATCAGATGGTTGCAAGTATAGGGTTTGAGCAACATCTTCAGGCTTTGGATCTCTTTCTGTACCATTGTATGGTAGTTGATGGAGAATAGGAATCCTTAAGAGTTGAGAAAATTCCTCCAAAGTAGGCACTAGCTGGTAATCAGGAAATGTGAAGCAGTGGTGTAGGGGGTCAAAGAACTGGAAGAGAACTTTCACCATGTCTTCCTCTATGTTGGAGTTGACCAAGTTGAGAAGACGACCATGTCTCTCGGTGAACGGAGAATTCTCAGGAATCCTTGAAGCTAGCTCCTTGAGTTGAGGAGGAATTCTTACAAGGTTGACCTGAATAGTTTTCCTGCGGAGTGAATCCATTACCTACAAAACAGGAACAAAGATGAAGATCCAAATCCTTGAAATGGTTAGTGGATGCATATGATGCTTCATGATGTCCATGATGTTATGCACAAGTACATATGTACAAACAAGTCACACAAGTTCCTAGTTTCAGGCTTGCATGGGGTTTCATAGGTAAGTACCCTCTTGAAGTTTAGTTGGCTCAACTTGTCCTATAAATAGTAACCGGGTTCTAAGGAGCTCAATATCACTGGATTATTTTATGTGTTCATTGTTTCAGTTTAGCCACTTTACTGGCGACCGAAATATTCCAAGAAAACAACCCTCAATGAGTGTAGTATCGAGTATCTACCAACTTCGGACTGCACCAAAGCCTGTCATCTCACTACCCCTAAAAAAGGCCAAGTTGGTCAAGTAAAGGTTCTAAAAGTCCATTAGTGCTTCATGACATCACTCAGCGGCCCCGTATTCTCTTTGATTAACTCAAAGGCTACCGGTACCCACAACTATGTCGCACTAATATAGTTATTGCTTCAACCATGTCGGTATACCCCACACAGTTTCCACAATGTATTGCTATTTACCTATGAATGTTTCCCAAATCCGGGTGGAGGATTCAAACCCAAACAATAGAACCAAATGTAAAGCAATCAAGTCAAACAAGATAAGCATGTAAAGGTGATCTAAAACCCTAAGGTAACCCCACTTTTATTATTTTCCCCAGCAGAGTCTCCAGTTCTGTGATGCGGTGGGAGAACTGACTTGAGGTTTTGTGTTTTGTGTTTGCAAATGTTTCGGTTTAGCAAGAGTCGCCACCGACTTTTTATTTTATCCAAAGGAAAGGTCAAAAAGTACAGGAAAGACCTTTGAGATTGTTTTTGGGTTCGGGGGGTAGATTATAAAAAGGGAAGGTGCTAGCATCCTTTTCATCCATGGTTTTCCATGGGCTCTTAGTTACTTGTTTTAGATCACTTGCTTTTGCTTTTCAATTGTTTGAAATGGTGCTTTTGTGTGTGGTTTTGAAAGTATTTTGAAAAGAGGCCTTTGTTTAGGCAACCTTTGTAATGATTCTTGTTTGAATGTATACAAAGGTGTTTGTCTTTTGAAAAATGTTTCAATGTTTGAAAGTTTGTTTTGGGAAATGTTTTGAAATTGTGTTGTGATGTGTTTTTGAAAATAGAAAGGATGGCTTGCAAGTTTGATCAAGTAACTAGGAGCATCTACCTACCTACTCAAAGATCTTTCCTATTAATTTTGAACCCTTTGACATTTTTGTTTTACCATTGTATTTGGTAAACAACCTTGTGTTTGGATGTTAAACGGGACAGGCGCGGGTCATCGTATGACCATGATAGCAATTGCGCCAAGTATCTTTAGCAAATTTTTGTTTGAGGGACTAGATCATTTTTGTATAGGCAACCAAGATAGCGTCATCGAGGAACTATGATCTTTTGTTTTGTTTTGTTTTGCCAAGATACCTAGCATGCATACCATGGCCATTTTTAAGGCAACAAGTGGATGAAACCCTAGGGGTGCTTGTGTGCATTGTGTTGTCATTTTTCATGCTTTTTTGTCTTGTGTTTAGTCAAGCTATTTGTTTGATTTTTGTTTATCATACAAACCCTAATCTTACTATCATGCATATTTGAAAGCAATAAAATGCGTAAAAGTAAATCTACAACTACTACAACATTGATATGGGGAGGGGGATACAAGTTTGAGTAGGGGGATATTTGCAAGAAATAAAGCCCTAAAAACTATTACAACCATATTGAATTTATTGTACAAATAATAAATTGACAAATATTTAAATGTGCAATTAAATATAAATATGCAAAATGTTTTTGTATTTTATTTTATGTATGTAAAATAAATTATTTAATGTATCAAAAATAAGAAAAATATTAATGATTATTTTTGGAAAGGGTGGAAATCCTAATTTTTATTTTAAGAAGATATATATTCTAAATATTTATTTATTCAATTATGTACAAAGAAAATAAATAAAAATATTCACAAAAATATTAAAAAATAAGATATGTGAGAAAATATTATTTTATATGTATAAATAATAAAAAATAAAAATATATAATATTTTTTTATAATATTTACAAGTTTTTATTTAAGAAAATAAATGTATTAAACCTAATAAACTAAATATTATGCCAAAAATAAAATAAAATGTGAAAAATTAAGAAAATATTTTTGGTGATTTTTAATATTTGGAAAAAATAAATAAAAGTCAGAAATGAAAATAGAAATGGAAAATATAAAAAAAAATAAAATCAATGGGCCAAGGGGGTGCAAAGAGCAAGCAGGGGGTGCAAATAGTCAGCCTAAGCCAAGCCCAACCCAGATTCCACTTCATCTCTAACCTCTGAACAAGAAAACGCGCGCCATGATTCAAACTGGTAACTCCTGCATTTGTGCTTAAAAACAAAAACTTGTAACATGAAAGTTATAACTCTTGATCACACGATTCTAACCATGTAAAAAACTTAATCTAACTCTCAAAGACCAGAGAGAAATTCATTGGCCCTAAATCTTGACCTAGTTTTTTCAGAAACTTCAACTATCAAATACTCCTAGCTCAGTTAATATAAATGAATTCTATGCATATGTACAACTCAAGGGCAATGAGGACTATATTTTTGCTTCACAAACCTAAGCTTAATGATGCCTAAATAAGGAGATAGAAAGTTGGAAAATACATGTTTCAGTCAAGCTCGAGTATAGCAATGCAACAACTTTCAGTGAGACCTGAGATTCTTTTGAGCTTGCTTGATGTTCCCTTGACCTTTCCCAATGCCTAGCTTGCTTTGAAGTGGCTTGAATCTCCCTATAGAACTCAACCTGCAAACTCGGAATTTGAAAATGGTGAAGTGTGTAAATGGAGTTACAGTGGCTTGGGAATGGTTGGGATAGTTTAGGTATGTTGTATGGAGTGTGTCAGAACTGGTTTCAAGCAAAACGCACGAGTGGATTTGGTTGTGGCTTGTGATTTGCAGAACCTGCCCTGTTTTGGGCAGAAATGAAGTTTTGGTGTATTTGGGTGTTTGAGAACTTGCTAGCTCGTGTTTCTGACCTTAGGCAATGTGTAAAACTTGTTTGAAATGAATACAACACTTGGTTATATCAGATTACAAAGTTGTGGTGATTTTTGCCAATAACTTGCTTTTTAAGAAAAAGGTGAAGTTGACAATGCAAAGGGTTGTACTTGCTAGCTCTAAGCCTGCTGATAGTTAGTGTACCTTGCCCTAAGTTTGTGGAGTTGTTTTGCTGCAAAATATTGGTTTCACAGCTCAAGAGAAACAAAATTGCATAAAGCAACCTTTATCAAAATGGCATTGTTATCTTTTTGCCAAAAATAGATTAATTCAATGTGTAATGTTCCATAGATCAGAACAAAGCCTTAATCCAATGTGTTTGAATTTAATTTATGAGTGTGAAGAGGTTTAAGGCCTGTAAAACAAGTACAAGCATGTTTGGACAGAATTTGCAACTTGTATCAATGTGCAAAATGCCTTGGCCAAAAGTGATATTTTGTCATTTTCAATCCTTCGATTCTCCCTAACCACAAATGATCTTGGAGAGTTCTTGGACATTTTGGAAAGCTTGTAACATGCTATACAATCCATATTTGAAATTCATTTTTATATTCCACTTGGAACTATGTGAAAAATTTCCATGAAGATAGGTCAAAATCCTGCCTAAACTAGGGCAAAATTTCACTAAGTTAAAAGTTTCATGGACCCTTGTTCACAAAATAATAACTTAAGATCCAAGCATATTTTGGGAAAACTTTGTGAATAAAAGTTGTAGATTTTGTGGAGGAATACAACTTTCATGTTAGAAGTTTTCTTTGAATCCAATTGCATCATGGTGAAAAGGCTGGGCAAAGTTGGGAAAAAATAAGAAATTTTCACAACTTAGAAAATTTCTAAGTTATGAAAATTTTCCATTTTAAACCCTAATTTTCAAAATTAGGTTTCTTGGTGAACAAGTTTCATGTTTTGACATATCTTGATGAAAAATGACCCTTGGCACTTGATTTTGACCAAAAAGTCAAAGTTTGACTTTTCAGTGTACAGTTGATTTTTGATCAGTTGACTGGAAAATTCATTTGTCAATCCAATGCATTTGAGATCTTTTGAACCTTGTGATTAGGTCAAGATGATGCCATTGAGTCCTTGAATCCATGCTTGAACCCAATTTGTCATTGGCTAAGTTAAAAATCAGAAATTTCCCTTCTACAGTCAAAACCCTAAAAATGACCATTTTGCCCTTTTGATGATCTGATCAAATTTCTTGAGGAGTTGTGGTCCAAACTTGATCAAATGGTTCATATGAGTCTATAATGTTGATGTGGATAAAAAATTATGAGGTTTGACTGTAAATTGGCCACAGTTGACTTTTTCTCCAATACAACTGATTTTTAGGTCAACTGTCCAATTGACTGGGCAATAATTTGATTCAAGGCTTGAAACTTGGTATGGGCAATATTATAAGTCCAAAATGAAGTATGAAAGTTATATTAAGCATTGGAAGTCCAAAAATCCCTATGCAAACTCAAACCCTAATTTCAGGTCAACCGTGTAAGGAGATGTCTTGAGCAAAGCAAACCCTAATCTTGTCTGGAGTCCAAAGAGTCTTGTGAGGGGAAATCTTGATAAAATGAGAGGGAAAATTTTGGGGTACAACAGGGTGCAACGGGTACGGAGCAAGTCAAAGATGCCTAAAGACCTCCACCTGAAGATCTGAGAAAGGAATTCGAAAGGCCATCTCCCTGAACGGGATATCATACATGGGAAATCGTCGAGCTTCAAACTTCAAGCTACTATGACTTTTCTTCCCAGGGATGTATATTCCCACTGCTCCTTGGCGCCCTCACGCTCCATCTCGGGGTCCACAAATGTAAAGATATCATTGGGATGCTCGATTAAATGAGAAGCATACTTCCACGGGCTCGACGCGACCCAAGCCAATGGATCCTCTTCGACCGCGGCCACGCATGAACCAACCCGTTCAGCAGGAACCATCTCTACCTCTTCCTCGATGGCTTGTTACCCATGCGATCTCGACTCCAACGTGCCTGGCTCAGACTCATACGCTTTCGAGGTACTTATCTCTCTAGATGTGCTCTCAGTGGAACTCTGAGCAGAATCACTAGGCTCGTTCAGAAACTCATCATCAGCATTATTGACCATTGTACCTAAAAATCATAGGATAAAAGTTAGTTCGACATCAAAGTCAAATCCACCCTTCCACCACTAATCAAGTGAAAGGGCACTAAGAAACGAGGACCTTGTCCCCGACCAGAGCCCTCACTTAACAACGACTAGACAATCATCACTTTCCCCGACTAAACGAGCTAGACTCACCCTGAAAATGGGAAGAGAACGACATAGACAGTCTGGATTCTCCAAAAAGACCATATACACTCATCAAACGCCACCACGATTCCAAAAATTCTCAGGGAGAACACACGACATCACCGATAATTTCACCTGGAGAAACCATCATCACCAACCAACACTTTGTTGAGGTTTCTAAATGATAAGTTACCCTAATCCCTAACCCATGCATTTCTAAGAGAAAAAACCTCAAAATCTAAGTTATGAAAGAAGTTAAATCCACAGAGACAAGGAGAATCGAGATGCTTACCGGATCAAAGAAGAAAAACATCGGAATAGGCAGTAGCAAGCGGCGGAACAAACGAAAACTTCATAGACCGACAAAGTTGAGCAGAAACGGTGGGAACGAGCAGAAGAAGAGTAGGCAAAAAGTGCAAACAAAGGCTCATCTTCCCATTTTATAGGTTGGTTTCCCTAGCGCGTGGGCGAGCACACGCCTAGGGAACCCTAAAAGGCGTCATCATTACGTCATATTTCCTAGGCTAGCCATCATCACACCTCTATGACTGCACGTGGCTCGATACAAGTGTGGCATGCAAACTCTCTAGATTCCTACTAGTTGTTCCTCTCCCCGGAGGACGAACGCACCAAGTAATTTTCGGACTCCTCGTGTGAAACTGCCCCTCGAAACATAATAACTCCTCGAAACCGCTCAATTGTTCCTCTCCCCACGATATGGACACACCGAGCATCACTCGTACTCCTCGTGCAAGATCAACCGAGGAGCACCCCCGTTTCGCGAATTGGCTCTAAGTCATCACTCATATTCCTAGTAACAACGACTTGGGGGCTCATATTCTAGACTGGCCCAATGACTAAAATTGGCCCAATCCGCTTCCACCTTTGGCACGACCCAATAATACTGGCCCAAAATCACTCTCGACCACGCCCTTGAGCTGCGTGACTGACAATGCCTGATACGCATGTCTGACCTAGCCAACATGTATCTCCCTGTAACCCGACACAAGTCGGGCAGATAATCAGGAAATGACCAGAACGCCTCTTTGCATGTAATCAGCCTCTTCTTCGGAACCAACGACTAGTTACGGGCACACCTGTCTATTTTGACAGAGTCTTGGCAGTTACTTATTTTTGTGGATCCGCATATCCGGGCCCAAAAATAGAGACCAATGGCCAAGCGTCGGAGGCATTATATAAACCCTCATACATGTGAGGATCAGGTATCCAATATTCAAACCTTAAATCCTAATATTCTGCTTGTATCTCTTTGCACCCATTCTTACTCGATCGTCGGAGCGCCTTACAGATACAACCCCTCCCCCCTCCTTTTTATTTCTTCCTCAACTTTCTAGCAAGCCAGATATCTTTCTTCGGTCCCCTAGCAGGTTCTGATCAACCAGTAAGATCACTTATAATACTGCGACTTCTCTCGGCCAATATTGGGAAAGATCAAATATTATTCAATGGGAACAAAACCTTACCACGCGCAGTTTGCATGTATTATCATCTCACTCTTAAACTACATCTCTTTGACTTCACTAACTTACGCGTTAGGGTGTTAATTTTATAAGTCATCTCTACCGTGCTTGAAACTCTCACCCCTGCACCGGAAGAGTTTGTTCTCCTAACACTATTTTTCGTTCCTCCATGGAACAAAACATATCTTATCCTTTTTTAAGTCATAAATCGAAAACTGAATTGCATGCAATCACCCATCTATGCATTCACGCTATTAGTATAATATGAATTGTTCGATCAGGATTAAATGATTCAACAAAAGAAAAACTTACTTTTTATATCTACCATATAACAACATTAATAATTCTGGAAAAGACACTGCTACCCTTGCTTCTTCAAATTCCACATATGATGTTTTGATGAAAAATGTGTCTTTTGGTACCCCACATTAAGTATGGAACCAAATCTTTGTGATGCAACAATGCTTCTTTCTACTTATGCCTAACGTTTCATAACTCTGCTAACTAATCTAACTTTTACTTCAAACCTAATTTTTTGACTCTCTCTCACGTCCTTTCCCTGCTCCTCTCTTATCTCTTTCTCATCCTGTCGTCTTTTCTCTTTCTCTCTCGTCTTTTCTCTTTCTCATCCTTCCTCTTCTTTCTTCCTATTCTTCAAATCTGTGGCTGTTAATGATTAAACAAACTTATCCATTTAAATTTCATTTTGCTCTGTATTTTTTTAGGTTCTGTAGCCAGAGGATATGCGGATGCGTGTCAGTAACCACCCAGAACATATACGTTGGTTTGTTAATATGTCGTTGCTGAATGTATTTGAACAAATTTCTACTATTAATAATTTTGGGAGATGGAAAGGATGTTTTTCCCCTTGTCATAGTTCTTGACTTGACTCAATCCTGTTATATTTTCTATGTTGGATATTATATTAGATATTATACTAACTTTAGAGTTGTTTTGGTATATGCTGTTAGCTCTTTGGTACAAGCTCACATCGGTATCCCATTTCGCATTCTAATGCTTTGTGAGAGAACTCGACAGAGTGTGGCCTGTGCATATGATATATTGTCCAAAAACTGCAAAACTAAACTTGTCCATAAAGAAGTAAACAATTTTAAACGTTCTTTTCTTGATAAAACCGCGGAAGAACCTCATAGATGAGCATTTTATTAGATGGAATCCTTTTCTTTTTTTTTGTATATGATGTGATTCTAAACTGTTTTTTTTTTTTTGCATTTTATTAGATGGAATCAATATGGTTTCTGTTGTAATTCTAAACTGTGGTATTCATGTGGATCATTGGGGATTATTTGGTTGCGTTAGTGATTCCTTTTTTATTCTTTTTACATGTATTTTATATAATTTGTGACTTGGTTTATGTTTAAATTTATATGTTATCAGAGTATCTCATATTAATTTTATTCAATTTATGGTAACTGTCTGATGAATAGTTTCTGATCTAACCTGATCAGATTTGGACCGTCACGGCTGGCTCCGAGCTGAAAGTTTTGAACGAGGTGGGGGGGTACCTGCAAGACACTCCGATGCTACAGTAAGTAAGAGCACGAGCAGGCAAATAGTAAGTATGGGTAGAATGATGAATACCTGACCCTCTGGAAACAGAGGGTATTTATAGCCCCCAGCGCTGGGCCAAGGTTCCTCCGTTGGGCTGGGCAGGTTTGGCCCAATGGAGGAACTGTCAGGTTCTACGTGCGTAGTGGGGACCCGCACGTGGTCCCCTTCCTGTATGTTCTGCGTGAAGTGCGGGCGGACGAAGACGCAGTCTTTTCGGGGTCTCGTGGGGAGTGCAGTGGACTGAGTCTGCCCTAGTTGGGGGTGCTCGAGGTGATATCGAGCTGGACAGCAGGATGTCGAGCTGGAGATGTAGAGGTCGAGCACGTGACCTCAGGGAGCACGTCGGGCACGACTGTGATCCTTTGGTCGGCGTGGTCCTCAGCAAGTCCATTTGGATTGGGCCTTAGCAAAGCTATTGGGCCTGTCGGGCCCAGTCCAGAACAGGAGCCCCCCAAGTCGTGGTTCCTTTGTTAGGAGCCATGGCTTGATCTCAGGTCGTTTCCGCTTCGGGGTCTCGCGCCCGGGTCAGAGATGCAGGCCCTCGAGGGCCTCTCCGTGTCGTGCTCGGAGACAAATCTTTCGCGGTGGATGCTCGGAGGATCCTTGCCGGTGCGTGTCTGTCGAGCACACGAGGTATCTTTTGGGAACTGTGCCGCCACCCTATGAAGATAGGGTCATCATTGCGTTGGGAGCAGTGCGTCGAGGATAGAAACTCTGTGGTTGCCCGAGGTGACGTTTGGTATTCCACGTCATCACTATAAATAGGAACCTTGGGCTCCATAACACGTTTCTACTCTTTGCGCTCCTACTGCTGCTGTTCTTCCAGATTTTTCATAGCTGCGATCTCCTGTTACAGACTCTTTTCCTCCGTAGCCGAATCCACTTCTTGATTCCAAGTAAGTGACTTATCTTCTTTATTTTCCTGTTGTAATGCATGATTTTCAGCGTTGTAGACGTTTTAGGGACTGTGCGCGTGGGACTAGCCCGGTAAACTCATGTTTAGCTCGACACATTCATGCTTAGGACCGGCAAACACATGCTCGTGGCCGGTAGATTCATAGTTTTAGGTAATAATCTGCAGCGCTGCCCAGGGTCTTCGTGATCCAGGGCGCCTGATTCATGATCGTGCCCGGTATGTTCATGGTTCTGGCCGTAGGTTTCATGATGTTGCTTTCTGTGATCGGTGGATCTGGAACTGACTGTTTAACGCTGGTTCGTGAAATGTCACGGAAGCAAGAGTCGCCACCGTCTTTTATTTTCTCCAAATGGAAAGGACAAAAGCACAGAAAAATTCCTTATAGAGATTGCTCTCGGTTCGGGAGGTAGATTATAGAAAGGGAAGGTGTTAGCACCCTTTCTATCCATGGTTATCCATGGGCTCTTAGATACTTGCTCAATGTGTTTTCAAAAATGTTTGTTTTGCTTTTCAATTGTGGGTTTTAAAAAGTTTCTTTGAAAGTTTCAGATCGACTCTTGTGTCAGAGTGTTTGAAAAATTGCTTTGAAAGCTTTTGAAAAGTGTCGGTGTGAAAAGATTTTTGTTTGTTTTTGAAGAGAGCAAGTATCTACGAGAACCTACCTACCCTAAGGAATTCGTCTGTGTAAATGTCCTTTAAAGTAGTGCCATCCCACCATTGAGAGGTAGGTAGCACCACCGTTGGAGGTGTTCGGGTCAATTCTAGTTTGTAGGGACATGGTGATCACCAGAGCAATGGGAAGACACCTTAGAAGCTACCCTCATGCCAGGTTCCCGGATCATGAGGACTTACTAAGACATCCTCTACTCGACGATCACCTTTCGAGGCAACAGTGAGGCGTACCCTAGGGGTGGTGTGTGCGAATTGTGTGTCGTTTTCATTGATATTTGTCTTGTCATGTTAAAGTGATCTACGCTTGATTTTATTATGTCCATTCATTCTTGCATGCTTGGTTAACAGTTAAAATATTTGCGGGAAGTGTAAATCTAAGCTATTACAAATGGCGCGGGTCCACATCGCCAAAATTAAACCGGACCCGATTTGACGGAAAGTAAAGAAGCAAATAAAGTAAAGTGCGAGAAGTAATTGTTACAAAGCTTAGGGAGAGATACATAATTATTTAAACGACATAAAATAAATGCGCGAAATTAAACAATTAAACAATATGGGCGTTGGACCCTTTTGCAAAAAAATTAAATTAATATGATGAAATTAATTAAGAGAAAAGAAATTGTTTTTGTTTTTTTAGTATTTTTATGATTTAATAAAAGAGAATTAATGAAAATTAAAATTGAATGCAAACCCTAATTCTATTTATTTTTAAACTTATTAAAAAAATGTTGAAGTTTTTAACCTAATTTAACCTAAGTTATTTATGTACAATTTAATTATAGAAATAAATAAAACAAATATTATTATAAAAAAGAAAAAATTAAAAAGGAATAAAAATTGTCAATTAAACCTAGTTCTACATTTTTTATGTTTTTATTGTGAAAAGAATTAATATTACAACCCTAATTTATGCTAAGTTTATTTATATACAATTATTTACAAGAAAATATTGAAATAAAATATTTATTATATTTTTTGCCTTTTTCTGTTTTTTATGATATTTTTTATATTTTTGTTAAAATAATTAATTAAATCAAAACAAATAAAGAAAGTAAAATAACAATTAAAATAAAACATGAAAAAGTGGAGAATTGCAAACCAGGGGGGGTTCAGTCCCAATTGTGAGGTATGGATCCAGTAAATTGAGCCCAACCTTGCAAGGCCCGATTGACTTTTGTGCAAGCGTGTGGTGCGTTGACTGGGACTTAGTGTGTTCTTCAACCCTCAGCCTTTGGATTGACATACTGGACGCGTGGCCAGCTGGATCTTGGAGGCCTATGGTAGTCTTGACTTTGGGCGCTGCATGAGAATTTACATTGAAAAATAATATTGGAAATTATACAGACCTGGGACTCGAACCCAGGTCTTGGACGTCAATGCATTGATAGCTTGCCAACTGAGCCATGTCAACGTATTTGTCATATAATAAGCAAACAAATAATATAAAAAGAAAGTGGATTAATGCTGGAAAACGCGCGCGAATTTTAAACGTGCCAATCAACGCGTGACACGGCTTCATCGTCTTCACCATCCCTGAAACACAAAAGTAATATGCAACGGTTTTCCACGCGTTGCTTAAGGTTAGTTTCAAGAAAATAGCGACTAGCGCTATGATGTCCATAAATTAGGCGCGAGTATGTCAATCTCTTCGTCCAGATGCGTTGAGTACAACCATGGTGGTCTTAAGGCTTAATTTTTCCTCGTTTGCAAATCCCTAATTTTGAGCTTTGTAAACCCTAGAAAAACAGTTATGGCATAATCTCATACAACACAGAAAAACGCAATTAAAGGTATTGATTAGCTTCAAAACTTCATAGTGAACACGAATCAACCATTAAATTTCACAAATAATGCATAGAATGGGATGTACGATTATGAAATTTGTTTGATACAGTTGGCGTTCAATATACCGATTCTTGGCGTTCTGATGGTGGTTTCTGATTGGAATATGATCAAGGAACCTTGAGGAAGCTATTGAAACCAATTTCGTGCCTTGAATCCACCTCTAGCACTGATTTCAGTTTTGCTTTTTTTTGACAAAAATTCCAAGTTTTTGGAGAGCTTTTCTGTGCAGCTTTTAGTGTATGGGCATTAGGGTTGTGATCAAGTATTTGTATGGAATGCATTAGGTTAAAAATATTGCTCAAAATCTCTTGAATTCATGAATTGGAGATTTGATTTGTTAAGGATCTTTTTTCAATCTTTTTCAAGTGTTCTTGTGCCAATTAGCATCCAATCAATCCAATTCTTTCCTAATTAGCACATGCACGAAATCTTGATGGCAAAACATGTATAAAAAGATTTGTTAAGGCAAGTTAGATATTTTCCATGTATTTAAATAATTTAAATGAATTAATATAAATAATAATTCAAATAAATAAATAAAAAATGAGAAAATACTTCCCTTTGGGCCAAGTGGTCGTGCATATGCTTAGAATGATGAATCATGGAAGAAAAATGGGCCCATTAGCATTTTTAGACCATTTGAATCAATGTTGACTCTTCAAAATATCCAAAAATTTCCCAACTTCCACAAGGCATAACTTGCTCAATTTTTAATCTTTTCTCATTTTCTTGGACATTTTGGAAAGGTATTTGAGTCCTCTAACCAATGCCTTTGGTCCCATGTCATTTTGATTTACCAATCTCAAGTTATGGCCTTTGACTTAAAGTCCTTTTTTGTTGACTTTTGAAAATGACCTATAATGTTGAAATTGATAACTTTTTGTGAGAGCATTTCTTGGACTTGAAGTATGAAGATGAGTTGTAGGAAATGTATTTATCTTCAAAATGAGCTTTGGATGGAATTTTTCTGATAATCCATGTGAAAGTTATGCCCTGGTCAATTTCAGTTGACTTTTTCAGCTGTCCAAATAAGGAAACTTTTGCATCTTGATGATTTTCTGAGCCAAATTTTGAGAATCATGATCAAGCATTGATCAAATGATGTTTTTGGCTTCAAAATGATATGTTGACCAAAAATTTGAACTTTTGACTGCCAAATGACCATTTTGCCCCTACAGTTGACTGTAGTGCAATTTAGGGTTTTGATTGTGCAATTTTGAGCTGAATGCCTTGAAACTTGATATGAGGGTGCTTGACCATATTTGTAGGCATATGAGACTTGATTGGGCCTTTGAAGACTTCATTTTCTTGATCAGAACACAAACCCTAGTTCTGACTGTATAGGAGACCTTTACACTGGGCAACCTTTGGGGAATTTTGTGACTTGGCTTGGTAATTTCTTGAAGAATATGAGAGGGCAAATTTTGGGGTACAACAGTTGCCCCTGTTCAATCTTCTTAGACCTGAGGATGCAGATTGGCTGACGTGCCTTTCGTAATCCGAGGGTAGAAGATGATTGGACACTAGAGTGCCCAGAAATTTGCGCTCACATATTAGCAGTGTGATGTGGGAATGGGCTTATAGATGCCATTTGGAGATTGTTGGATAGGATGATGGGCTTATAGATGCCATCTGGATGTTGATCGCGTAGGAGATTCCTTAGCGAGAACCTGCATACCTGCAAAACAGAAAATGAGTACCTGACACGTTGCAGGAGCTGATTTTAGATGCTTGGTGTAGATATGTCCTGACTGGTTACATGAGCTGAGTCTGGAGCTTCAAACGGTGATGAATGAACCAGGGATGGTTACTGCTTTAGCATGAATGGTAAGAGAACCTTGGGTGATTTTAACTTCAACAACGCTCGTTGCGAAAATCTTGGTGGGAACTACCATCTTTGCAGTATCGGGAAGAGAACCATAGATAATTATAATCTGAAAGGAATTATCACCTCACTCGCCGTCGGAGAGGGAAACATCTGAAAAGGACTTACCACCTCACTCGCCGTTGGAGAGGGAACCATAGGAGGCCTTCGACTGGATAAGCATCAGGAAAATCTTAAGGGTCGATTTAACTGAACCGGTCTAGGTCTTGAAATATCTTCAACTGGATAAGCATCAGAGAGATCTTAGGGTCGATCTGACTGAACCAGAGGAGGCCTTTGACTGGATAAGCATCAGGAAAATCTTAGGGTCGATTTAACTAAACCGGTCTAGGTCTTGAAATGTCTTCAACTGGATAAGCATCAGGGAGATCTTAGGGTCGATCTGACTGAACCAGAGAAGGCCTTTGACTGGATAAGCATCAGGAAAATCTTAGGGTCGATTTAACTGAACCGGTCTAGGTCTTGAAATATCTTCAACTGGAATAAGTGTCAGAATGTCGCCATATCTGGTTCATATCTGGACTATATCTGGAAGGAAATCTGGAAGCAGCATCAGAACGTCACCATATTTGGGTCATATCTGAAACTATATCTAGAAGGAAATCTGGAAGCAGTATCAGAACGTCACCATATCTGGTTTACATCTGAAACTATATCTAGAAGGAAATCTGGAAGCAATATCAGAACGTCACCATATCTGGGTCATATCTGAAACTATATCTAGAAGGAAATCTGGAAGCAATATCAGAACGTCACCATATCTGGGTCATATCTGAAACTATATCTAGAAGGAAATCTGGAAGCAATATCAGAACGTCACCATATCTGGGTCATATCTAAAACTATATCTAGAAGGAAATCTGGAAGCAGTGTCAGAACGTCACCATATCTGGGTCATATCTGAAACTATATCTAGAAGGAAATTTGGAAGCAGTGTCAGAACGTCACCATATCTGGGTCATATCTGAAACTATATCTAGAAGGAATTCTGGAAGCAGCATCAGAACGTCGCCATATCTGGTTTACATCTGAAACTATATCTAGAAGGAATTGCGATAGTTGATAGTAGTCATTTTGGTATTGATCTTTTTCCTGAAAAGGCAAAACATAATTGTACGCAAAGTCATGATGCATGAACTGTATGTCTTCAAAATTAATGAGATTCGTGTAGTATGATGCATATGCATGCTATAATGTATGAAGATGTGCTGTTTATGAATGTATTTTTGTCTAAGAAAATAAATCCTTGACGGGTGCCGGGAAGTCACTCCTGGGCTGATGTTGAAGAATAGGTTTTGCTTCCGCCGAGGATGATAGTTGCAAGAATTCCGATAGGAGAAGATAACTCTATTGGGGAATAAACTTGGCGAATGGGTTACTCTGCGGGGAGACAAATACTCCAGTAATCTTGCTGGGGAGCAATACTCTGTGGGGAGACAAATACTCCAGTAATCTTGCTGGGGATATCCTTGTTGTGTTGGAAGTATTAATGGACTTCGCTGGGGATAAGAAGGCTTCGTTAACGACGCTCTTTCCGTGGCTTTTGGCTGAGGATAACCCAGTTATATCCTGTTAAGGAAATAACTCTTTAAATCAAGCCGGACGACGCGTTCGTGCTCTGCGAAGGATAAGCTTCCAAAATCAACTGGGGATAAGCTTAATGCTTGGGGAGATGGATTCCAACTATCCTGGGGAATCAGATTGGACTCTCCTGGGGAAGTATTGAACTGTATTGGTTATGTTCTTCAACGGAACCTACCTTGATACCCTGAAGGACGGAACAATCAGATTGCTTAGACCACCCATTATTGCCCCTGTTTCTATGGGGGAGGCACATGTGGGATGCTGATAATTATTGAGGGTCAAACCTTCTTCTGGTAGGCAGGTGACAAGATGACAGGACATAGTCGTACACTTTGATCCCTAACTTTTGCCTGGACTGCCCTTCCGGGTTTTCAGTCCACCGGGATACCCATTTTTGCCCAAGCCGCCTTTTCAGGTTTTCGACTTGCCGGGTGTACAGATTTTTTCCATTTTGTCCCTTCATTTTGCCCGAACCCTTTTGGTTCGCCGGGAAGCCCTTATTTTTGCCTAGGTGTGTCAACCTAGCGGGTCTTTGATTTTGCGTAGTATTTTTCGACTATGTCCATGCTCTTAGAATGCAGGGAGTTGCCCCTGTTAGCAGTGTTTTGTCATGCCACCAGAAGGTATTTGATCAGGCAAGATTCGTTGTTGGACTGCCCCAAGTGACTCAGGCGGAGATTTGCCCCAGGCTGATAGGCTTTTTTGAGAGATTCTCCGAATCTTGACTTAACTGCCCCAGATGATGGACAATAGTCATGCCATGCCCCTTGATTGGAAGTACTTCTGTTCATTGGGCATTCGTCGTGCGAATTTCTATGCTGTTCAAACAAAAAGTCATATGCAAACAAAGTTATGTTAAAAATGCAAAGCTCATGTCTGTCTTGAAGATTTTAAAAATGCATTCTTTTTCATAAAACAAGTGAATGTTTGTAAAACGCGATGTCAACTCCGTATTTACCGTAAGCCTTAAGGAGTCAGGATACCTTTTCGTAACAGTATGCTTTCGAGCTAACTCATGCTCCAGCTAGGACTTTTGAGGGTTATAACGTGGCCTGGTTCACGGTTTAAGAAACAAAAGGATAAAGGCTCAAATTTTATTTGTACCCACCCGCTCTTCGTGATGTTCTCCAAACCTAAACTCAGTTGATCATACGTTAGACCTTGTTTGAGTCTTTGCTCTGATTTTCCGGTGATAATTCGGATGTTGATGATTTATTTTGAATAGGCAGTCATTCCTTTTTTGTTGAGGGTTTGTAAGACCTCTTTTCTCTTTCTGATTTTATGATCCCTATTTTATTTTTATTTTTTTTGCCTGAACTGTTTCCTTTTTTGGAATCACAGTCAGCGGGATGCCCCAGTTTTGTAAGTCTCCTTCATGGGTTTTGACTTAATGGGATTTTTGATTTTAGTAATGACTGCCTTTCTTTATTGATTATTCGGAACCATCACTGTCTTTTTTCATAAGGACCTCTTTGGTGCCATTTGTTGCGCACTTGGATCAACTGAGCGAACTACCCTGCCCCAGGTTATGATTAAGGGTTTTAATTTTCGAAAAGAAAAACTCCTACTTCTTTGGCTCAGAGGGGTTGACGAGGGATTATCATCCTTATAACTCCAGTGTTTAGGGATTGAAACAATGCCTGTACCTCATCAGCGGGGTCTGTTCAAAAGCATACTGTAGATCATGGTATCGTTTTCGTCATCCTCCCTCAAGAGGCTTAGAATTTTAGATCCAGAGTTGACATCAAAAAAAATATGAAAAGAAATTTGAACATAATGAAAACAATTGTATTAATTCCTAAAACAGACGTATGCGATGCATTGATAGAATAAAAGAGTTTGCTATGACATTAATTGTTTGTATAAGCAAAGAAAAATACAACTCAAAAATTCAAATAAACAAAAGGCTTCAATGATTGGGCAACGGAGCAGTGATTATGTTCGGAGTCTCAGGCACTTCAAACTGAATCTCCCCGGCATCGATCATGTCTTGAATCTTGTTCTTGAGAGGCCAGCAGTTGTCCGTAGTATGCCCCGGGCTATCAGAATGATATGCGCACCTATCATTGGGATGATAGTTGGGAGCAGAAGTGTTCGGATTCCGGAGAGGAGCCCTTAAGGTGATCAGCCCTGCCTTCAACATTTGTTGCAGTGCTTGATCCAGCGACATGTTGATTTTGGTGTACTGTCGTTTCTCCTTTCGCTGCTGCCCCTGTCCTTGTTGAGCAGGTCCGGGATTGGAGATCTGGATTGCCCCTACCTCATGACGGCTCTTTTTACCGTGCACAGCATTGGATTCTTTCTTTCCATGATGAGGCTTTTTATCAGAAGGTGCAGCCTCTTGAATTTTCCCAGACCGGATGCCAGCTTCTATTCGCTCTCCAGTCAAGATAAGATCTGTGAATCCAGCAGACGAATTCCCAATTAGGTGGTTGTAGAACGGACCAGACAGGGTCCCCAAGAACATATCGACAAGTTCCCGATCAGTCAGAGGTGGTTGTACCCTTCCAGCAAGATCCCTCCATTTCTGCGCATATTCTTTAAAACCTTCACTTGATCCTAACGACATACCCTGGAGTTGGGTACGCGTAGGAGCAAGGTCGGCATTATATTGATACTGCTTGTAGAAAGCAGTAGCCAACTCCTCCCAGTTACGAACCTTGGTCCCATCTAGCTGATAGAACCATTCGAGATGAGTCCCTGAAAGACTCTCCTGGAAGAAGTGGATCCACAAGTTCTTGTCCACCGTATATGGTTGAATCTTCCGAACATAGGACCTGAGATGTAACTTGGGACAAGACGCCCCGTCATACTTGGTAAAGGATGGGGCTTTGAACTTCCGAGGAATAATCACACCAGTTGCCAAACCCAGATCTCCAAAATCCAGCCCAGGTACATGTTGGATCTCCATAGCATTCAGCCTATCCTCTAACTGTTTGTACTTGTCTTCGGCAGGAGGGTATTGTTCGTCGTTGAAATCTGTCTCGTTGTCGGAGACCACTGGACTGGGAACCCTTTCCTCTTGATGACTGCTTTTCCCCACAGATGGAGTTGTCCTCTCAGTTTCAGTCTGCAGTGTGTTCCCAGATCTGCGTCTAGGGCTGAACAAAACAGTCCTCCTCTTCTTCTTTTCCTTCTTCAAGAGCAGAGCCTTCAGATCTTGTTGCCCCTGGGTCAAATTCATGATCAGCCCTTGGAACTGGGCATTCTGAGCCTGGAGGGCCTTGATGGACTGCTCAGCTGATGATTCAGGATTCATGACGGTCGGCTGAAATAAACAGCGAAGAAGGGTAAGCAACCTGTCAAAGGGATACCTGCAATGCAATGAGATGTATGACATGCATGTAATGTTTTCTAGGACCTCGCGGGATAGACAAAAAATTTGTTAGCATTTGGATCCGGTAGCTTGATTGAAAGAACTTCATATTGTTGAGAGTCTTTCGTCAAGGGTAAAGGCTCACCATATCCAGTGGGTCATAGCCCCTGACAACCTTGGCTAGAGGAAAATAAATCCTCTTTGCCCCTTGCTAGATGTTTGATTCATCATGACCTGCATCACAAGCCCTTAAGATCCTTGAAATGGGTTAGGATGTATGCAATGGTATGCAATGGTATGATGTCATGCTATGCATGGGGTGATGTAGGTAAACCCTGTTATGAGTCCCAATTAAGGACTATAAACAGCCCCTGCAAGAAATTCAGTATACTTTGTTATAAGTCCCAATTAAGGACTATAAACAAAACCTGCAAGAGATCTAGTAAACCCTGTCATGAGTCCTAGTTAAGGACTATAAACAAAACCTGCAAGTAGTTCATGTGTCAGCTAACAAGCATGCAAGTAGGAAAGTACAAAGGCACACAAGTCACACAAGGGAAACCCTTAGAGTTTAGGCCAGCATGAGGTCTAGGTATTACCCTCTTGAAGTTGGTGGGCTCAACCTGTCCTATCAGAAGTAACCGGGTTCTAAGGGTCCCAATATCACGGGATTGCTTTCATTGTTCATCATTTCGATTTAGCCACTGAAATGGCGACCGAAATATTCCAGGAAAGCAACCCTCAATTGAGCGTAGTATCGAGTATCAACCAACCTCGGACTGCACCAAAGTCAGTTATCTCACTACCCTAAAGAGGCCAAGATAGTTCAATTAAGGTTCCTAAGGTCAGTTGATGCTTCACGACACCACGCGGAGGCCCCGTACTCTCCTTGACTGAACTCAAGGGTTACCGGTATACACCAAAGTGCCACATCAACGTAGCAGACTGTTTCAACCATGTCGGTATACCCCGCACAGTTCCCTCACAGCCTTGTTGCTACTTTCTAAGAGGTATCCCCAGATCCGGGTTAGGATCTATAGAACTCCCAAGACAATCCCATAATTTAAAGCAAACAAGTCAAAGCAATTGAAAACACAGTGATCTTAGTCCTAAGGTACACCTCACTTTAAGTCAAATCTTCCCCAGTAGAGTCGCCAGTTCTGTGATCGGTGGATCTGGAACTGACTGTTTAACGCTGGTTCGCGAAATGTCGCGGAAGCAAGAGTCGCCACCGTCTTTTATTTTCTCCAAATGGAAAGGACAAAAGCACAGAAAAATTCCTTATAGAGATTGCTCTCGGTTCGGGAGGTAGATTATAGAAAGGGAAGGTGTTAGCACCCTTTCTATCCATGGTTATCCATGGGCTCTTAGATACTTGCTCAATGTGTTTTCAAAAATGTTTGTTTTGCTTTTCAATTGTGGGTTTTAAAAAGTTTCTTTGAAAGTTTCAGATCGACTCTTGTGTCAGAGTGTTTGAAAAATTGCTTTGAAAGCTTTTGAAAAGTGTCGGTGTGAAAAGATTTTTGTTTGTTTTTGAAGAGAGCAAGTATCTACGAGAACCTACCTACCCTAAGGAATTCGTCTGTGTAAATGTCCTTTAAAGTAGTGCCATCCCACCATTGAGAGGTAGGTAGCACCACCGTTGGAGGTGTTCGGGTCAATTCTAGTTTGTAGGGACATGGTGATCACCAGAGCAATGGGAAGACACCTTAGAAGCTACCCTCATGCCAGGTTCCCGGATCATGAGGACTTACTAAGACATCCTCTACTCGACGATCACCTTTCGAGGCAACAGTGAGGCGTACCCTAGGGGTGGTGTGTGCGAATTGTGTGTCATTTTCATTGATATTTGTCTTGTCATGTTAAAGTGATCTACGCTTGATTTTATTATGTCCATTCATTCTTGCATGCTTGGTTAACAGTTAAAATATTTGCGGGAAGTGTAAATCTAAGCTATTACAAATGGCGCGGGTCCACATCGCCAAAATTAAACCGGGCCCGATTTGACGGAAAGTAAAGAAGCAAATAAAGTAAAGTGCGAGAAGTAATTGTTACAAAGCTTAGGGAGAGATACATAATTATTTAAACGACATAAAATAAATGCGCGAAATTAAACAATTAAACAATATGGGCGTTGGACCCTTTTGCAAAAAAATTAAATTAATATGATGAAATTAATTAAGAGAAAAGAAATTGTTTTTGTTTTTTTAGTATTTTTATGATTTAATAAAAGAGAATTAATGAAAATTAAAATTGAATGCAAACCCTAATTCTATTTATTTTTAAACTTATTAAAAAAATGTTGAAGTTTTTAACCTAATTTAACCTAAGTTATTTATGTACAATTTAATTATAGAAATAAATAAAACAAATATTATTATAAAAAAGAAAAAATTAAAAAGGAATAAAAATTGTCAATTAAACCTAGTTCTACATTTTTTATGTTTTTATTGTGAAAAGAATTAATATTACAACCCTAATTTATGCTAAGTTTATTTATATACAATTATTTACAAGAAAATATTGAAATAAAATATTTATTATATTTTTTGCCTTTTTCTGTTTTTTATGATATTTTTTATATTTTTGTTAAAATAATTAATTAAATCAAAACAAATAAAGAAAGTAAAATAACAATTAAAATAAAACATGAAAAAGTGGAGAATTGCAAACCAGGGGGGGTTCAGTCCCAATTGTGAGGTATGGATCCAGTAAATTGAGCCCAACCTTGCAAGGCCCGATTGACTTTTGTGCAAGCGTGTGGTGCGTTGACTGGGACTTAGTGTGTTCTTCAACCCTCAGCCTTTGGATTGACATACTGGACGCGTGGCCAGCTGGATCTTGGAGGCCTATGGTAGTCTTGACTTTGGGCGCTGCATGAGAATTTACATTGAAAAATAATATTGGAAATTATACAGACCTGGGACTCGAACCCAGGTCTTGGACGTCAATGCATTGATAGCTTGCCAACTGAGCCATGTCAACGTATTTGTCATATAATAAGCAAACAAATAATATAAAAAGAAAGTGGATTAATGCTGGAAAACGCGCGCGAATTTTAAACGTGCCAATCAACGCGTGACACGGCTTCATCGTCTTCACCATCCCTGAAACACAAAAGTAATATGCAACGGTTTTCCACGCGTTGCTTAAGGTTAGTTTCAAGAAAATAGCGACTAGCGCTATGATGTCCATAAATTAGGCGCGAGTATGTCAATCTCTTCGTCCAGATGCGTTGAGTACAACCATGGTGGTCTTAAGGCTTAATTTTTCCTCGTTTGCAAATCCCTAATTTTGAGCTTTGTAAACCCTAGAAAAACAGTTATGGCATAATCTCATACAACACAGAAAAACGCAATTAAAGGTATTGATTAGCTTCAAAACTTCATAGTGAACACGAATCAACCATTAAATTTCACAAATAATGCATAGAATGGGATGTACGATTATGAAATTTGTTTGATACAGTTGGCGTTCAATATACCGATTCTTGGCGTTCTGATGGTGGTTTCTGATTGGAATATGATCAAGGAACCTTGAGGAAGCTATTGAAACCAATTTCGTGCCTTGAATCCACCTCTAGCACTGATTTCAGTTTTGCTTTTTTTTGACAAAAATTCCAAGTTTTTGGAGAGCTTTTCTGTGCAGCTTTTAGTGTATGGGCATTAGGGTTGTGATCAAGTATTTGTATGGAATGCATTAGGTTAAAAATATTGCTCAAAATCTCTTGAATTCATGAATTGGAGATTTGATTTGTTAAGGATCTTTTTTCAATCTTTTTCAAGTGTTCTTGTGCCAATTAGCATCCAATCAATCCAATTCTTTCCTAATTAGCACATGCACGAAATCTTGATGGCAAAACATGTATAAAAAGATTTGTTAAGGCAAGTTAGATATTTTCCATGTATTTAAATAATTTAAATGAATTAATATAAATAATAATTCAAATAAATAAATAAAAAATGAGAAAATACTTCCCTTTGGGCCAAGTGGTCGTGCATATGCTTAGAATGATGAATCATGGAAGAAAAATGGGCCCATTAGCATTTTTAGACCATTTGAATCAATGTTGACTCTTCAAAATATCCAAAAATTTCCCAACTTCCACAAGGCATAACTTGCTCAATTTTTAATATTTTCTCATGTTCTTGGACATTTTGGAAAGGTATTTGAGTCCTCTAACCAATGCCTTTGGTCCCATGTCATTTTGATTTACCAATCTCAAGTTATGGCCTTTGACTTAAAGTCCTTTTTTGTTGACTTTTGAAAATGACCTATAATGTTGAAATTGATAACTTTTTGTGAGAGCATTTCTTGGACTTGAAGTATGAAGATGAGTTGTAGGAAATGTATTTCTCTTCAAAATGAGCTTTGGATGGAATTTTTCTGATAATCCATGTGAAAGTTATGCCCTGGTCAATTTCAGTTGACTTTTTCAACTGTCCAAATAAGGAAACTTTTGCATCTTGATGATTTTCTGAGCCAAATTTTGAGAATCATGATCAAGCATTGATCAAATGATGTTTTTGGCTTCAAAATGATATGTTGACCAAAAATTTGAACTTTTGACTGCCAAATGACCATTTTGCCCCTACAGTTGACTGTAGTGCAATTTAGGGTTTTGATTGTGCAATTTTGAGCTGAATGCCTTGAAACTTGATATGAGGGTGCTTGACCATATTTGTAGGCATATGAGACTTGATTGGGCCTTTGAAGACTTCATTTTCTTGATCAGAACACAAACCCTAGTTCTGACTGTATAGGAGACCTTTACACTGGGCAACCTTTGGGGAATTTTGTGACTTGGCTTGGTAATTTCTTGAAGAATATGAGAGGGAAAATTTTGGGGTACAACACTTTCCATGTTCATACCCTGGGTCGACATGTTGGAGAGTGGCCGCGCTGTCGGTTTGCTCAGGCGGTTTGGAGAAGGGCACATCGAGTTATCTGGACGTCGGGGAGGCGACTGCTTGTTGCAAACTAACTTTTGTGGCCGTGCATGGGACGACGTGGTTTGTCGTACATTACATCTGGTCCGTTACGTCGAGCGTATGGTTTCGTGCCCAATTGACTGGTTTCCCGTGCTCTGCAGGTAACCATGGCGGACGAGCCGTGCTCCTCTAGACGCCACGAACATGAGGAACAAAGTGCCGATGAGGCGGTGAGCTTGATTGATACTGTCGACGACCCTTTGTTGGATTGGGTGGGCACCGAGCCCCGAGGAATCGCGTCGATATATAGCCGGCGTGACCGAAAGCCATATGCTATCCTCGAAGCGGGCCAGGGTCAGCCTGATTTCCAAAAAAAATTCATTATCACGCGGTCGACCTCCCGTGCCCGGATCTGCTCGGTGTACCCAGAGTATAGCTTCCCGATGTACGAGATTGCGTTCAAAGATCTTGGGCTGCAGCTGCCCTTCAGTGACTTTCAGACCGGGGTCTTCGCCCATCTGGAGCTGGCCCCGTCGCAGCTGCACCCGAACTCGCTCGCCTTTATCCGGGCGTTTGAGCTGACATGTCGTTTTCTGAGGATTGGGGCGACCATACCGCTCTTCTTCAGAATTTTCCATCTGCAGCGCCAGTCCCGAGGAGGGAAGCACAACTGGGTCTCCTTAAAACAGTCGAGGAGACTATTCAAGATGTATATGGACTCCGTAAGGGGTTTTAAAGACAAGTGGTACGTCGTGAGGCCGGTTACCACGTCTGCTTTAGGATCCCTGTACGAGGAGGAGGCGCCCATAAGTGATGATGACGGGGAGGCGGTCTTAGACAACGATGGGTATCCCGTGATGGCCCGTACAGCCAAGTTCCCTGTGCATTAGATGTTCAGGCACTACGAGCACGAGACTGAATACTATCATACCGCTGCGGGCGACATGTGTTCGGGGGACGAGGAGGCGTACGCCACTCTTTGTCGGTTCGTCGACAGCTTCCACCCCGCCCGATGGCCCACGAGGGAAGGGGAAGATGTCTTGGATGCAGAGGGTTATCCGACATTTGAGTCCCGGCCGATTGATACTAAGGCACTCGTGGAGTGTCAGACGTTCAGGCAGGCTGCTCGTCTGCTAGGTCGTTTATTGCTTGAATTTCTTTGCTCGTCATTTATTTATGAACTTGCTCGACACTAACTCGTCTTTTATTTTGTGCAGGTTCGATGGTCGGTCGAAGGGAAAGACTCTTGAAGTTGTCTTGCGACCAGAAGCGGGGTAGGAGGGTCGTGAAGGCTCCCCAGGCGACGAGGATGGGCCCGCCACATAGTCCGGGCGCTCCTCAGGTGGTGAGGGTGGATTCGTCGCCCAGCTCGGGGGCCGCGTCGGACGAGATCCTAGAGGTTCAAGAGGTCGATCCTAATGCCGACCTGATACAAAGAAAGAGGACCCGGGTGGAAAGCGGTCCGGTTGTCAGCGAGGACACCAGCGCCGTCAGGTCTTTCGGGTTCCCCCCTTGTTTCAAAGAGGAGGGTTTCTTTGAGAGATTTCCTCTGTCCGTGGTTGCCGACGAGGCTGAGACTATTAAGAGGATGAGTAAGGAGGATCGGAAGAGGCACCTGGCCGCCAGCATGGCCGGGCTGGTGAAAATCGCCGAAATGGCTCTGGTGCTGTCCAAGGAAGGGGGGATCCTGTCCGTATTGAAGAACTTGAGCAGGAGAAAGTGGCTCTCACCTCGAGCTCGCGGAAGTTAAGGACTGCCCTGGAACGCTCCGAGGAGATGTTCCGCGAGCAGGCATCGCTGCTGGATGCTGAGAGGGAGATGCTGGTCCTGGAGAAAGAAAAGTCGGGGAAGCTGGCCGAGGAGGGAGAGCTTCTCCGTGCGGACAGGGATCGTCTGGAGACCGACATCGGGCGCTTGACCCAACAGATCGAGGACATGAAAGTCGTCATGCTTCCTGCCGAGGACGAGCCAGAGGACATAGCGGCTTTGTAGAGTCGATCGGAGCTGGTTGCCCATATCCGGCTACTCGAGGCAGATTGCGTCGGTGCTCTGGAGGAGGGGTTCGACTCTGCAGTCAGCCAGCTTTCCTTGTTAAACCCTGGTTTGGTCACTGAGGGGACGGGCTACACACATCAGATAGTGGATGGCGCGATCGTGCCCCCGCCTGACTCTCCAGTTTTTGACGCTGATGGTTCCGGGGAAGCCTGATCGTAGGATAGCGGGCCTGCGTGCCTTTGATATTTGTATTTTTTGGGCCTGCGTGCCCGTTGGTTGTACTTTATGAACATCGCCGGCCTTCTTGGTCGGTTTATAATTTTTTGCTTTGCTGACTTCGGGCATTTATTTTTGAATGAATGTTGTTTTACATTTGATTGTTGCCCGTGCTTTAAATCTTATATTTTTGCATAAAATTTAGCCTAAGTTATGGGCCCGAGGAGTGCCCGTAAGTGGCTGTGATTTAGCGGGCGAGTCTTCCCGTCTTCCGTTTGTATATGTGCCCAGCCTTCTTTCGCTGGCCAGAGTCACCTAAGTGTTGCACTCGAGGGGAGAGACTCCCCTTTGACCCTTTTAGATGGCCCGTCATTCTTGACGACTTATCGGGAATATGGAGCGAAGTTGCTCAGTCGGGCGCGAAGCCCGGTAGGGACTATTCGCCCTTGGCGTGAACTGCCCATCGCGAGCTGGGTGTTCTGCCTTACAGGTACTACGACGGTGGTGCTCGGTGTAGCTGTCCATGTCGGGCACTGTCGATCGGTCTCGTTTGTTGAGCGATGTTGTGTGATTTAGCCATATGTCGGGCTTGTACCTCAGCCTCTATACGGAGTCAGACGTTTTTCCTCGTCGATTGGGCGCGGGTGCCGATGGTCGAGGGTCCTAGGTGTTGATGGTTTTTAACTATAGTACTGCTTTAGCTTAGCAGCGTTCCAAGGTCGTGGTAATGGCTCTCTGTCTAATTGCTCGAGATCGTACGCCCCGGTACCAGTGGTGCCGTGGACGCGATAAGGTCCTTCCCAGTTCGCGGCCAGCTTCCCTTTGCGGGAATCCTTCTGATTCCTACGTAATACCAGGCTGCCGATTTCGAACTCGCGCTTGATGACCTTGTCGTTGTGGCGTAGAGCCACTCGTTGTTTTAGGGTGGCTTCGCGCAGGGCTGCACCCAATCGGATTTCCTCGACTAGGTCGAGTTCGTCCCTTAGCGCCTCGTCGTTCATTTCTTCGTCGAGGGGGTTCTCTGTTCGTCTGGAAGGTTCCATGATTTCAACTGGGATAACGGCCTCGGTGCCATACGTCAACTGAAATGGGGTCTCGCCCGTCGTTGAGTGGGGCGTGGTTCGGTATGCCCACAAGACGCTGTGGAGCTCCTCGACCCATCCCCTCTTGGCCTCGCCGAGTCGACGTTTGAGTCCTCGGAGGATGACTCTGTTCGCGGCTTCGGCTTTCCCGTTGGTCTGAGGGTGCTCGACCGACGTGAAATGTTGCTTTGTACCTAGTTTGGTGACGAAGTCTTGGAACCCGTGGTCGGTGAACTGGGTACCGTTGTCGGTCACCAGGGCCCGCGGAATTCCGAATCTGGCGAGGATGTTTCTTTTGTAGAAACTGAGGATATTGTGCGAGGTGATTTTTGCGAGGGCCTCGGCCTCGATCCATTTCGTGAAGTAATCCACGGCGACGATGAGGAATTTTTTCTGATAGGTTCCTTGCACGAAGGGCCCGAGGATGTCCATACCCCACCAGGCGAACGGCCACGGGGACGACAGTATGCTCAGCTCGTGCGGAGGGGCGAGGTGCATGTCCCCGTGTTTCTGGCATTTATCACATTTCTTGACGTGCTCCTTGGCATCCTGTTGCATCGTCGGCCAGTAGTATCCCGCTCGAAGGGCTTTCCTTGCTAAGGATTTACCGCCCATGTGCTGGGCGTTGATCCCTTCGTGTATTTCCCGTAGTACTTCGGGGACTGTGGACTCGTCGATGCATTTCAGGAGGGGGATGGAGAATCCTCTTCGGTACAGTTTCTGCTCGAGAACCACGTAGGAACATGCTCGTCTCTTTGTGACGGTGGCCTCGGCCTGGTTCGATGGGAGTTCGCCTTTCGTCAGGAAATTATAAACCGGGGTCATCCAGGATGTCGCATCCCTAATGACATGGATCTCTACTGTAGTCGAGGGTCGTTCGATACTTGGACGCGCTAGAGATTCCTGGATGACGGATTTGTTCCCGCCCTTCTTTCGTGTGCTCGCGAGTTTGGACAATATGTCCGCCCTCGTGTTTTGCTCGCGGGGAACATGTGAAATTTCTGCTCGTACGAACTTTGTCATGTATTTTTTGACTAAGTTCAAATACTCGATGAGGTTGTCGTTTTTGGCCTGGTAGCTCCCCTGTACTTGAGAGGCGACGAGCTGGGAGTCGGTGTAGATCTGTACCTCGCGGGCTCCCAGGTTCTCGGCCAGCCTCAGTCCTGCGAGCAGGGCTTTGTATTCTGCCTGGTTGTTTGACGTCGGGAAGGAGAGAGCTAAGGAGTGCTCGATTACTACGCCTTCTTCGTTTTCCAGGAGGATTCCTGCGCCGCTTTCGGACGAGCTGGATGCTCCATCGACGAAGATGGTCCACTTATGTTCTTTCCGCGGGGGAGGGTCGTGAGTGGTCATTTCTGCGACAAATTCGGCCAAGGCCTGTGCTTTCAGGGCTTTCCTGCTTTCATACTGAATGTCGAATTCTGAGAGTTCCAAGGACCATTTTAGCATTCTGCCGGCCATATCTGGCCGACCCAGGAGTTGCCTCACCGATTGGTCGGTTCGCATGATGATGGTGTGGGCCATAAAGTAGTGTCTGAGCCTCCTCGCCGCATTGACGAGGGCCAGAGCCACCTTTTCTATCTGCTGGTATCTGCTTTCGGGCCCATGTAAGGCCTTGCTCGTGAAGTAGACGGGTTTCTGCTCGTCGGGGGTCTCACGGATAAGAGCTGCGCTGATGGCTTCGTTTGACACGGCTAAGTACAAGTACAGCGGTTCCCCGTCGTCTGGTCGAGATAGCACGGGCGGCTGAGACAGACTTTGCTTTAGGTGGCGTAGTGCCTGCTCGCATTCCTCATTCCATTCGAAGGCTGCTTCCTTTCGAAGGAGTTTGAAGAAGGGAAGGGCGTGCTGAGCGGACTTCGCGATGAAGCGGGACAGCAACGTGAGCATGCCTGTTGTACCCCAAAATTTGCCCTCCCATATTCTTCAAAATTTGCCAAGTCAAAGCTTCAAAATCTCCCCAAGGGTTGCACAGTTCAAAGGCCTCCTAACAGTCAGAAACTAGGGTTTTGGTTCTGACAAGGTAATTGAAGTTTCCAAGGGTCCAATCAAGTCCCACATGCCTACAAACATGGTCAAGCATCCTCATACCAAGTTTCAAGACTTACAGCACAAAATTGCACAGTCAAAAACCCTAATTGCACTACAGTCAACTGTAGGGGCAAAATGGTCATTTGACAGTCAAAAAATCCAAATGTTTGGTCAACATCTCATTTTGAAGCCACAAACATCATTTGATCAATTCTTGATCATGATTCTCAAAGCTTGGCTCAAAAATCATCAAGATGCAAAAGTTTCCATATTTGGACAGTTGAAAAAGTCAACTGTAACTTGACCAAGGCATAACTTCCACATGGATTATCAGAAAAATTCCATCCAAAGATCATTTTGAAGATAAAGACATTTCCTACAACTCCTCTTCACACTTCAAGTCCAAGAAATGCTCTCACAAAAACTTATCAATTTCAACATTATAGGTCATTTTCAAAAGTCAACAAAAAAGGACTTTAAGTCAAAGGCCATAACTTGAGATTGGTAAATCAAAATGACATGGGAACAAAGGCATTGGTTAGAGGACTCAAAGACCTTTCCAAAATGTCCAAGAACATGAGCAAAGCTTAAAAATTGAGCAAGTTATGCCTTGTGGAAGTTGGGAAATATTTGGATATTTTGAAAAGTCAACATTGCCTCATATGTCTTAAAAATGCTAATGGGCCTCTTTTTCTTCCAAGAATCATTATCCAAGGAATGTGCACGACCATTTGGCCCAAAGGGAAGTTTTTCATCATTTTTATTTTATTTATTTGAATTTTTAATTGCTAAATATTCATTTAATTAATTAAAATATATGAAAAATACTAAACCTAACTTTTTAAATCTTTTTGTGCATGGAATAGGCTTAAGATTTCGTGCATGATCAGATTTGGAAAGAATCTTGATAATTGGACATGATTGGAACCAAAATAGCATGAAAAAGATTGAAAACTCATGGCATGAAAAATCAAATATCTTCTCATCAATTCAAGGATTCTTTGGCTCAATTTCTCAACCCTAATCATTCATACATATATATACATGCTAACCCTAATGCATATAACCTCCCAGCTGCGCCATACCTCCATAACCAAACTTGAGTTTTTGACAAAAATTCCAATACTGAAAACTAGGTTCTAGGGCGATTCAAGCCAAAATAATTGTTCCATTGGCTTACTGAGACTTCAAGGAGGGAGACTGAATCAATATCATAGCCTGAAACATCAAGAATTGGTAGTTATAACTCAAACTGTTTTCAATAATATGCATATTCGTGTTTTGATCTTCAAGCATTCTCATGGCATTTTATTTATGGATTTATACTAATTGGACGATTCTGAAGCTAACCCTATAATTTGATTGAGTTTTTGTGCACTATTGGAGATTTCACCATTGATACACGTTAGGGTTACCAAGCTTTTAATTTGGGCGTTTCTAAATGCTGTGAAATTGGAACACCTCAATACCATGGTCGAAATCAGCATGCTTGGACGAAAACAACACACCCCTCGCGCCTAATTTATATAGCCCCATGGCCTAGTCGCTATTTTTGAGAATGGCATATTTTGGGGGGGTTTAAAACCCCCGCTAACTCTTTTATGTTTCAGGCAAAAAGCAAAACGAAGAAGAAGAAGATGAGGTGTAAGGCGTTGGTTGGTTCGTTCAAATTTTCGCGCGGAAAAGGGCACTAACGTTTGTTTTATTTTATAATGTTTATTGGTTATGTAATATACAAAGATACAAAGCAGCGCGGTTGGCAAGGCATAGTATTGGTAATCCCTGGGACCTGGGTTCGAACCCCAGGTCCCCATCCCTTTCCATATTATTTTTATAAACATGCTTGGGTGTAGTTCGCTTCCTGGGTTCCACCATGCAACTCACAATCTCAACGCGCCACATGGCCTGTAACCATTATCCAAGAGACCAGATGTGAAGAACATGATGGACATGAGTCAACGCCTATGCATGCTAGCAGAAAAGTCAATCAGGCCAGAAGTCAATTGGGCCAGAATTATTGGACTTTACCTCCAATTTGGGGACAGAACCCCCTAGGGTTTGCTTCTTTTATTCATTCTTTTATATTTTTTCTTTTCTTTGTTTTTATTAATTTCCTTTAATTCTTTGATTTAATATTTTCATAAAAAAACATAAAAAACAATATAAAAATCAGAAAAGTCATAAAAAACAAAATATATTTTATTTTAATATTTGTTGTAAATAAATGTCATTAATTAATTTTAGCTTTTTAAATTAGGTTTAATTCAAATATTTTCTTAATAAATTAAAAATTTGTAGAATTAGGGTTTTAATCAATCTTTACCTTTTTTATTTTCTTTTCACTAATAATTATTTATTTATTTTTATAAATCAAATTGCATGTAAATAATTAGATTAATTTTAGGGTTAATTTTGATACGTTTTCTCTTAATAAATAAAAAATTAGAATTAGGGTTAATTTCTCAATTTCATTTAAATGCTCTTATTAAAGATTCATAAATACAAAAAATCTCAAAAAAAAATAATTTCTTTTCATTTTAATTTTATTAATTTAGTAATCATAATTTAATTTCACTAAAAAGGGTCCAACACCCTCGCTTTCAATTTCAATTCAATTCGCGCATTTTATTTTATTTCTTATAATATTAATGTAACTCTCCCAAAGCCTTGTAAACTCGGACAATTTATTTCTCGCACTCTCCTTTATTTCTTTATTTACTTTCTGTCAAATCGGGTCCTGGACTTTTAATTTGGCGATGTGGACCCGCGCCTTTGTAATAGTTTAGAACTTTTAATTTCCGCATCTTTTTAACTGTTAAATAAATGCATGCAAGAATGAATGGCCTAAAATAAAAACAAACGCATAGATCACTTTGACATGACAAGACAAAAATAAATGAATCTGACACACAAATCACACACCACCCCTAGGGTACGCCTCACTGTTGCCTTGCCTCGAAAGGTGATCGTCGAGTAGAGGATGTCTTAGTAAGTCCTCATGATCCGAGAACCTGGCATGAGGGTAGCTTCTAAGGTGTCTTCCCATTGCTCCGGTGATCACCATGTCCCAAACCTCGAATTAACCCGAACACCTCCAACGGTGGTGCTACCTACCTCTCAATGGTTGGATGGCACTACTTTAAAGGACATCTACACAGACGAATTCCTTAGGGTAGGTAGACGACTCTAGATACTTTCTCTAAATTTCAAAACAAAATCAAAAATACTTTTCACACCGACACTTTTCAAAAAGCTTTCGAAAGCAATTTTTCAAACACTCTTGAGGACCGATACAAGAGTCGAACTGGAATTTTCAAAGAAACTTTTTAAAACCCACAGTTGAAAAGCAAGCAAACCATTTTTGAAAACACAATGAGCAAGTATCTAAGAGCCCATGGATAACCATGGATAGAAAGGGTGCTAACACCTTCCCTTTCTATAATCTACCTCCCGAACCGAGAGCAATCTCTTTAAGGAATTTTTCTGTGCTTTTGTCCTTTCCATTTGGAGAAAATAAAAGACGGTGGCGACTCTTGCTTCCGCGACATTTTGTGAACCAGCGTTAAACAGTCAGTTCCAGATCCACCGATCACAGAACTGGCGACTCTGCTGGGGAATCTTTTTAAAGTGAGGTATACCTTAGGGATAGTTCATAACTGTGTTTTCAATTGCTTTCCTTGCTTGCTTTAAATTGTGGGACTGTCTTGGGAGTTCTATAGATCCTAACCCGGATCTGGGGGATACCTTCTTAGAAAGTAGCAACAAGGTTGTGAGGGAACTGTGCGGGGTATACCGACATGGTTGAAACAGTCTGCTACGTTGATGTGGCACTTTGGTGTGTACCGGTAACCCTTGAGTTCAGTCAAGGAGAGTACGGGGCCTCCGCATGGTGTCATGAAGCATCAACAGACCTTAGGAACCTTAATTGAACTATCTTGGCCTCTTTAGGGTAGTGAGATAACTGACTTTGGTGCAGTCCGAGGTTGGTTGATACTCGATACTACACTCAATTGAGGGTTGCTTTCCTGGAATATTTCGGTCGCCAGTTCAGCGGCTAAATCGAAACGATGAACAATGAAAGCAATCCCGTGATATTGGGACCCTTAGAACCCGGTTACTTCTAATAGGACAGGTTGAACCCACCAACTTCAAGAGGGTACTACCCAGACCCCAGGCTGGCCTTAAACCCTAAGGGCTTGTCTTGTGTGCCTTGTGTGCCTTACATGTTTGTCTTTGTAAATATCTGTGGTGAGTTTAATCATAGCATCATGACATCATCCAGCATCATATGCATTGACTAACCATTTCAGGGGTTCGAATCTTCATCTTTGTTCTTTGTTTTGTAGGACATGGAAACTGTTCGCAGAAAGACAATTCAAATCAGTCTTGTAAGGGTCCCTCCTCAACTCAAGGAGCTTATATCCAGGATTCCCGAGAGCTCTTCATTAAGTGAGAGACATGGAAGACTCATTAGCTTGGTCAACACCAACATTGAGGAAGACATGATAAAGGTCCTGTTCCAATTCTTTGACCCTCTGCATCACTGTTTCACCTTCTTGGACTATCAGCTGATACCTACCTTGGAGGAGTTCTCCCGGCTCCTGAAGATCCCTATCCTTGATCAACTACCCTACAACGGTACGGAAAAGGAACCCAAGCTTGAAGAGATTGCTAAAGCCTTACACCTACAGTCATCTGACCTCAAGGGACATTGGGAAGTTAGAAGTGGTATCAAAGGGTTCTTAGCCAGGTTTCTGTTTGAAAAGGCCCATGAATGTTGGAACTCCCTTGACTTACAAGCTTTTGAAGAAGTTGTGGCCCTCCTTGTCTATGGTTTGGTATTGTTCCCTAACCCAGATCAGCTTATAGACATCAGTGCTGTCCAGATCTTTATGTCCAGGAATCCTATACCTACGTTGCTGGGGGACATCCTTCACTCATGTTACACTCGAACCATGAGAAAAAGAGGTGTCCTTATGTGTTGCACTCCTCTCCTGGGAAGGTGGTTTATTTCGCACCTTCCACAATCAGTTCTGAAGAACGAGCGGGGTTTGAGATGGTCACAACGGTTGATGACTCTTACGCATGCAGATATACATTGGTGCCCTCGGTCCAGAGGGGATGTCACTATCATTGATCGTTGCGGGGAGTACCCTAATGTTCCTTTACTTGGAATCAGAGGAGGTATTACCTACAACCCATGGCTGGCTTGGAGACAGTTTGGTTATGCTCGGAGGGACGGTCCTCATGACATGTTAATTCCTGACATAGTTTTTGACTTCGACAATGATGCACAAGGACTTCGCCAGAGATTTATCAGAGCCTGGAGGATGCCAAGTAAGATAGACAGCAAGACACTGGGGCACAGGAATTCCATCCCATTGGAACCTTACCTCAAGTGGGTACGAGCCCGCTCCCAGAAGTTAGTGATGCCATATCCTCATATGCTCCCTGTAATCAAAGAGCCAGTCTTGGAAGGAGAAGTGTCCCACACCATTCAGCATCCTGATATGCCCACATCCTGGGAGGAGATGCAGAAGAGCTGGATCCAGCTTAAGGAAGAACGGAATTCTCTTGAGACCAGTCTACATGCTAGTGAAAAGAAGGTCTTGGAGCTCACCCGCCTATTGCACGAGGAGAGGAATCTCAACACCTACATAGCTCCAAAGAGGATGCATAGTGTCTTTTGGGATTGATTTGCTTTGTAATTTGTGCCCACGAGGCTTTGATGTACTGAACAATTGTTTCCTTAATGATAATGGGTGTTCTTTTTGTCTACAACAAATTTGAACTTTCGAACCCTTTAATGCATTACATAAACACATATCATTCATCATGTGCATAAAAGGTTTTCTTCTTTTCAGGTTGCTTACCGTTCTTCGCTGTTTATTTCAGCATCATGAATCCTGACTCATCATCAACTGAGATGTCCATCAAAGCTCTTCAGGCGCAGAATGCGCAATTTCAGGAACTAATCATGGGTTTGGCTCAGGGCCAAGAAGAGTTGAAGGCTCTGCTCCTGAAGAAGGAGAAGAAGAAGAAGAGAAGAACTGTTCTTTTTAACTCGGGCCGAAGGTTTGGCAACACTCTGCAGAATGAAGAGGCTGGCTCTTCTATAGGCAAAGGTACTCCTCAAGAAGGAAAAGGTCCAAGTCCGGTAGTCTCCGACAACGAGACTGATTTTGATGAAGAGCAATATCCTCCTGCAGAAGACAGATACAAGCAGTTGGAGGACAGACTGAATGCTATGGAGATCCAACAAGTGCCTGGGCTGGATTTCGGAGACTTGGGTTTGTCTACTGGTGTGATCATCCCTCATAAGTTCAAAGCACCATCCTTTACCAAATATGACGGGGCATCTTGTCCCAAGTTACATCTCAGATACTACGTGCGGAAGATTCAACCGTACTCAGTGGACAAGAATTTGTGGATCCACTTCTTCCAGGAGAGTCTTTCAGGGACTCATCTCGAATGGTTCTATCAGCTGGATGGGACCAAGGTTCGTAACTGGGAGGAGTTGGCTACTGCTTTCTATAAGCAGTATCAATATAATGCCGACCTTGCCCCTACACGTACCCAACTCCAGGGTATGTCGTTAGGGTCAAGTGAAGGTTTTAAAGAGTACGCACAAAAGTGGAGGGATCTGGCTGGCAGGGTGCAGCCTCCGTTAACTGACCGGGAGTTGGTAGACATGTTCTTGGGGACCCTATCTGGGCAATTTTTCAACCATCTTATCGGTAACTCGTCTGCAGGGTTTACTGATCTTATTCTGACTGGAGAGAGAATAGAGGCTGGGATGAAGTCTGGTAAAATTCAGAAGGGTGCATCGTTAAGTTCTGAGAAAAAATCCTTCAAAAAAGCGGCTAGTGCTGTATACGGGTCTAGAAGACAAGAGAAGCCTGAGCGCCGCCAATCTGTCAACGCGGTGATGATTTCTAAGCCTGCTGCCGCTCCTCGGCAAACCAATCCTCAAAGGGCTGAAAGACACAAGAGAGAGTTTACCCGTTTGAGTATGACGTTATCGCAAATCTTGCCGCAGTTGCTGTCCACCAACTTGGTGATTGTCAGAGAGGCCCCGAAGGTTGTAAATACTGCCTCTCCGAAATACAATCCAAATGCCCGCTGTGCTTACCACTCTGATAGCCTGGGGCATTCCACTGATGACTGTTGGGCCTTAAGGAACAAGCTGCAGGATCTTATTGACGCCAAGGAGGTACAATTTGAGGCATCTGAGAAGCCTAATGTAGTGACAGCTCCCCTGCCTGCTCATGGAGTGAATGCTATTGGGGACGAAGATGAGGTGGATGAAGCTGAGTTTGATAGCTGGATTTACCCGGCAACCGACAGTGGACTTAGCAATTGGAGTGCAAAGGACAATCTACCTGTTTCTCTTGTTACTGAGTAATGAATTCCTGTGTTTTTGTTATTTGTAATAAACAACAAATTGAACTCTATGGCCCGGGGCACCGTGGCTTCATTTGTGAGGGCATATAAATTGTCATTTCATATATCATGAATAAAGATCTTGGACGTTTTCTCGCATTTCAAATCTTATGCTCCTTTTCTTTCTTTCCTTCCTTTCTATATTTCAAAACAGCTGTATTTACACACACTCACTCATACAGGTTTCAATCCACTCTGGATCTCACTGGTAACGACTCTGCTACTGCCAGTTATGACTTCGAAAATCCGATCAACTTAGCCGAAGACGAAGGTGAATACGATTGCAAAGTGCCTGGCGAGCTTGCAAGACTGTTACTCTAGGAAGAGAGGGCAATTCAACCACACGAAGAGCCAGTGGAAACAATAAATCTGGATACTGAGATAGATAGAAAGGAGGTTAAGATTGGTGCCAACCTAGAGCTCAGCGTGAAGCAACGGTTGACTAAGATGCTACATGATTATATGGAGATCTTTTCCTGGTCCTACGAAGACATGCCCGGGTTGGATACTGACATTGTGGTTCATCATTTGCCTACTAAGGAAGACTGTCCTCCGGTTAAGCAAAAGGTCTGTCGTATGCGTTCGGAGATGTCTGAGAAGATCAAAGCCGAGGTTATGAAACAGTTTGATGCCGGGTTTCTCGCAGTGACTTCTTACCCTCAGTGGGTTGCTAATGTGGTGCCGGTACCAAAGAAGGACGGTAAGGTCAGAATGTGTGTCGACTACAGGGATCTGAACAGGGCCAGCCCCAAAGATGACTTCCCCCTACCTCACATTGATGTCCTTGTTGACAATACTGCTCAGCATAAGGTGTTCTCTTTTATGGATGGCTTTTCAGGTTACAATCAGATCAAGATGGCACCTGAAGACATGGAAAAGACTACCTTTGTTACTCAGTGGGGCACTTTCTGCTATAAGGTCATGCCTTTTGGACTGAAGAACGCTGGGGCAACCTACCAACGTGCCATGGTTGCTTTATTTCATGACATGATCCATCATGAGATAGAGGTGTATGTTGACGACATGATCGCAAGGTCCCAAACTGAGGAAGAACACCTTGATCATCTGCAGAAGTTGTTCGACCGTCTGAAACTGTACAAGCTGAGGTTGAACCCGAACAAGTGCACCTTCGGGGTAAGATCTGGAAAGTTGCTAGGCTTCGTCGTAAGTGACAAGGGTATTCAAGTGGACCCTGCCAAGGTTAAAGCCATTCAAGAGATGCCAGTTCCTAAGACAGAGAAGGAGGTCAGAGGCTTTTTAGGACGCTTGAATTACATTGCTCGGTTCATCTCGCACCTAACTGCTACCTGTGAGCCAATCTTCAAGCTGCTGAAGAAAGATCAGGTAGTACGTTGGAATGATGAATGTCAGGCCGCCTTTGACAGAATCAAGGAGTATCTCCAAGAACCACCCATCCTTATGCCACCGGTTGAAGGGAGACCTCTGATACTATACCTGACAGTGCTTGACAATTCAATGGGGTGTGTACTGGGGCAGCATGACGAGTCTGGCCGAAAAGAGCACGCCATTTATTACCTTAGCAAAAAGTTTACCGACTGTGAGACCTGATACTCACTGCTTGAGAAAATTTGCTGCGCTTTGGTATGGGCTGCTCGCCGGTTGAGACAGTATATGCTGACTCACACTACCTTGTTGATCTCAAAGATGGATCCTTTAAAGTACATATTTGAAAAGCCTGCTCTGTCTGGGAGAATAGCAAGATGGCAAATGATCTTGACGGAATACGACATTCAGTACACAACCCAGAAAGCCATCAAAGGAAGTGTACTGGCAGACCACTTGGCACATCAGGCCGTAGACGACTATCAGTCCATGAACTTTGAGTTTCCGGACGAGAGCATCATGATTGTGACTGATTGTGAGATACCTGGACCGGATGAAGGACCTGAGGAAGGATCCCGATGGTCTATGCACTTTGACGGATCCTCCAATGCTTTGGGTAACGGTATCGGCGCTGTAATCATATCCCCTCAAGGCACTCATACTCCACTCACTGCCCGGCTATGTTTCAACTGTACCAACAACATGGCGGAGTATGAGGCATGCATCATGGGTCTTCAAGCGCCGATCGACTTAAGGATCAAGTTTCTGAGTGTCTTCGGAGATTCCGCCCTCGTGATCAATCAGATCAAAGGCGAGTGGGATACGAAACATCCGAATCTTATTCCTTACAAGGAATGTGTGTTGACCTTGATCCCTCACTTCACAGAGATAACCTTTGAACACTTCCCGAGAGAGGAGAATCAGCTGGCGGATGCGTTAGCTACAATGTCTTCTATGTTCAAGGTCAAATGGGACAATGAGGCTCCCCGGATCATCATCTGGAAACTGGACGAGCCGGCATACTGTTGTGATCTCGAGACTGAGTTGGTAACTGAGAAGCCTTGGTACCATGAGGTGAAGAGATATTTGGAAGCTCAGGAATACCCTGAAGGTGCATCTGTCAACGATAGGAAGTTTCTGAGGAGGTTCGCAGCAAAGTTCTTCCTTAGCAACGGCATCTTGTACAAACGAAACCATGATTCGACCTTACTGCGTTGTGTGGATAAGAATGAAGCAGAAAGGATCATGGAAGAGCTACATGAAGGTACCTTTGGTATACATTCCAGTGGGCACACTATGGCAAAGAAGATCCTTCGGGCAGGGTATTTCTGGTCCACAATGGAAGCTGACTGCTACCAACATTCCCGGACATGCCATAAATGCCAGATATATGCAGACAAGGTGCATGTTCCTCCAGTTCCTCTGAATGTTCTGACTGCGCCTTGGCCGTTCGCAATGTGGGGCATAGATATGATCGGTGAGATTAGACCTACAGCGTCCAATGGGCATCGCTTCATCCTGGTAGCGATTGATTACTTCACGAAGTGGGTCGAAGCAGCTTCCTACGCTACGGTAACCAAGACTGTTGTAGCACAGTTCATTCGGCATAATCTGATCTGTCGATACGGCGTCCCAGAAAGAATTATTACAGACAATGGTACCAATCTCAATAACAAGATGATCACTGAGCTCTGCGAGCAGTTTAAGATACAGCACCATAATTCTTCTCCTTACAGACCAAAGATGAATGGGGCTGTAGAAGCAGCAAATAAAAACATTAAGAAAATCGTGCAGAAGATGACAGTGACTTATAAAGATTGGCACGAGATGTTACCGTTCGCTCTACATGGGTACCGTACCTCAGCCAGGACGTCAACCGGGGCAACTCCTTTCTCCTTGGTTTATGGTATGGAGGCAGTTTTACCGATCGAAGTGCAAATACCCTCTCTCCGGATAATGAAGGATGTAGATCTGAACGAAGATGATTGGATCCAGACACGACTTGATCAGTTAAACCTCATTGATGAAAAGAGACTTGCTGCTATCTGTCATGGTCAGACGTATCAAAAACGGATGATCAGGGCATTTAATAAAAAGGTCAGACCACAAGAATATCAAGTTGGGGATCTGGTAATCAAGCGCATCATCCTTCCTCAGAGTGATCCAAGGGGCAAATGGACCCCCACGTACGAAGGGCCATTTGTGGTTAAACATGTGTTCTCAGGAGGAGCCATGATTCTAACCAACATGGATGGTGACGACCTTCCTCACCCCGCCAATGCAGACATAGTAAAAAGATACTACGCATGAGAAAAGACCCGCTAGGCTGACATGCCTAGGCAAAAGTTAGGGCTTCCCGGCGAACCAAAAGGGTTCGGGCAAAATGAAGGGATGAAATGAAAAAAATCTGTACACCCGGCAAGTCGAAAACCTGAAAAGGCGGCTTGGGCAAAAATGGGTATCCCGGTGGGCTGAAAACCCGAAAGGGCGGTCCAGGCAAAAGTTAGGGATAAAAGCGTAATACTATGTCTCATGGGATCACTTTGCATCCAGAATCCGGTATCTACATCAAGTTCAGACGGCATCAATCAGTCAGCTTCATCATCAACTAAGGTCATCAAGTGATGAGACGCTCGGAGATATAAAGGCAATAGCAGAGTTGAAACCCAGTGGGATCATTTATTTCACACAGCTGTTTTATTTTCTCTTGTACAAATTTGTATAAACTCTTTTGTTCGGCGGCGTTCTCTTACTAGGACGTCAGCCTCTTGTACATAAAACGCCTATTTTACAGGCAAATTCAGAAATCAATACAAAAATCATTTTTCAGTTAAAATTGCCAATTGTTTTTCCTTTTCTGTTTTGTTTTGCGAAGAACGTCCAAGGTTCAATTTGTGATATATGCATTGACAATAATTTGCTAACTCATGAATATTTGCATACGAAACAAAGGATTAATTACAGGTAACATTAGAAACAGGGGCAATAAAGAGTTGTCTAAGCAATCTAATTGTTCTGTCCTCCAAGGTACCAAGGTAGGTTCAGCTAAAGAACACAACCAGTATATCTTAATTCCCCAGAGAGTGAGCCAGCAAGTCAGTGCACTCTCCCCGAGCAAAGTTACAATCAAACCTTAAGAAAGTTGGGTATCCTCCCGCAGAGCTCAACATTCCCCAGCAGTATATATGCATTCCTAACAAGCATCCCCGGCGGTCTTGGTCTAAAGATTGTTCCCCGGCGGTATATCGAACATTCATTGGAGTCACTTCCCCGATACAGCTCAAATTTCCCCAGGAGAGTCCAATCCAGTTTCCCCAAGAAAGATGGAATTCATCTCCCCAAGCAGTAAGCTTATCCCCAGTAGATTCTGGAAGATTATCCTCGCAGAGCACGAACGCGTCTCCCGGCTTTATTCAAAGAGTTATTTCCTTACCAGGATATAACTGGGTTATCCTCAGCCAAAAGCCACGGAAAGATCGTTCTCGGCGAAGTCTTCTTATCCCCAGCGAAGTTACCATCAACATTTCAGCAAGTACCTCTCTCCCACAGAGTATTGCTTCCCAGCAAGATCGCTAGAGTACTTTTCTCCCCGTAGGGTAATCCATTCGCCAAGTTTATTCCCCAATGGAGTTATCTTCTCCTACCGGTATTCTTGCAACTATCATCCCCAGCGGAAGCAAAGCATCTATTCTTCAGCATCAGCCCAGGAGTGACTTCCCGGCATCCGTCAAGGATTTACTTTCCTAGACGACAAACATATATTCATAAACATCGCACTTCCATACATCATAGCATGCATATACGCATCACATCTTACAAATCTCATTTATGTTGAGAACATCATTGCTTGATCCATATCATGCATTACATATGACTGACCTTTACCTTTCAGGAAAGATCCAGTTAAGTTCTCAGCTATATTCAAGACCTAGACCGGGTCAGATTTTTCTGTTTCTTATCCAGTCAAAGGCCTTCTCGGGTTCAGTCAGATCGCCCTAAGATCTCCCTGTTTCTTATCCAGTTGAAGACATTTCAAGACCTAGACCGGTTCAGTTAAATCGACCCTAAGATTTTTCTATTTCTTATCCAGTCAAAGGCCTTCTCTGGTTCAGTCAGATCGACCCTAAGATCTCCCTGTTTCTTATCCAGTAGAAGACATCAAGACCTAGACCGGTTCAGCTAAGTCGACCCTAAGACTTTTCTGTTTCTAATCCAGTCAAAGGCCTTCTCTGGTTCAGTCAGATCGACCCTAAGATCTCCCTGTTTCTTATCCAGTAGAAGACATCAAGACCTAGACCGGTTCAGCTAAGTCGACCCTAAGACTTTTCTGTTTCTTATCCAGTCAAAGGCCTTCTCTGGTTCAGTCAGATCGACCCTAAGATCTCCCTGTTTCTTATCCAGTTGAAGACATCAAGACCTAGACCGATTCAGTTAAGTCGACCCTAAGATTTTCCTGTTTCTTATCCAGTCAAAGGCCTTCTCTAGTCCAGTTAAATCGACCCCTAACAGATTTTCCTGATAAAGACTTAGTAGAAGATACCCAAGATTCTCTCAATGATTACTGTTGAGGTTGTAGTCGCCTGTGGTTCTCTCCCCGTTACTGCGGAGGTAGTAATCGCCCCAAGATTCTCTCAGCGTTACTGTTGAAGTAGAAGTTATCTAAGATTCTCTCAATGATTGCTGTTGAGGTTGTAGTCGCCTATGGTTCTCTCCCCGATACTGCGGAGGTAGTAATCATCCCCAGATTCGCTCAGCGTTACTGTTGAAGTTAAAGTCGTCCAAGATTTTCTCAATGATTACTGTTGAGGTTGAAGTCGCCCAAGATTCTCTCAGCGTTACTGTTGAGGTTGAAGTCGTCCAAGATTTTCTCAATGATTACTGTTGAGGTTGAAGTCGCCTATGGTTCTCTCCCCGTTACTGTGGAGGTAGTAATCGTCCCCAGATTCTCTCAGCGTTCCTGTTGAGGTAGTAGTCATCCAAGATTCTCTCAGCGTTCCTGTTGAGGTAGTAACCATCCCTGGTTCATTCATCACCGTTTGAAGCTCCAGATCCAGCTCCTGTAACCAGTCAGGACACATCTATACCAAGAGTCTGAAGACCAGCTCCTGTAACAGGTCAGGTAATCCTTTTCTTTTTTCAGGTACGCAAGCTCTCGCTAAGGAATCTCTTACGCGATCAACATCCAGATGGCATCTATAAGCCCATCCACCTTCCATCACTTCTTAGCATGGCATCTATAAGCCCATCATCCTATTTCATCAATCTCCAAATGGCATCTGTAAGCCCATTCCCCACCATCACGCTACTATGTGAGCGCAAATTTCTGGGCACTCTAGTGTTCAATCATCTTCCACCTTCGGATTACGAAAGGCACGTCAGCCAATCTACATCCTCAGGTCTAAGAATATTGAACAGGGGCAACTGTTGTACCCCAAAATTTTCCCTCCCATATTCTTCAAAATTTGCCAAGTCAAAGCTTCAAAATCTCCCCAAGGGTTGCACAGTTCAAAGGCCTCCTAACAGTCAGAAACTAGGGTTTTGGTTCTGACAAGGTAATTGAAGTTTACAAGGGTCCAATCAAGTCCCACATGCCTACAAACATGGTCAAGCATCCTCATACCAAGTTTCAAGACTTACAGCACAAAATTGCACAGTCAAAAACCCTAATTGCACTACAGTCAACTGTAGGGGCAAAATGGTCATTTGACAGTCAAAAAATCCAAATTTTTGGTCAACATCTCATTTTGAAGCCACAAACATCATTTGATCAATTCTTGATCATGATTCTCAAAGCTTGGCTCAAAAATCATCAAGATGCAAAAGTTTCCATATTTGGACAGTTGAAAAAGTCAATTGTAACTTGACCAAGGCATAACTTCCACATGGATTATCAGAAAAATTCCATCCAAAGATCATTTTGAAGAGAAAGACATTTCCTACAACTCCTCTTCACGCTTCAAGTCCAAGAAATGCTCTCACAAAAACTTATCAATTTCAACATTATAGGTCATTTTCAAAAGTCAACAAAAAAGGACTTTAAGTCAAAGGCCATAACTTGAGATTGGTAAATCAAAATGACATGGGAACAAAGGCATTGGTTAGAGGACTCAAAGACCTTTCCAAAATGTCCAAGAACATGAGCAAAGCTTAAATATTGAGCAAGTTATGCCTTGTGGAAGTTGGGAAATTTTTGGATATTTTGAAAAGTCAACATTGCCTCAAATGTCTTAAAAATGCTAATGGGCCTCTTTTTCTTCCAAGAATCATTATCCAAGGCATGTGCACGACCATTTGGACCAAAGGGAAGTTTTTCATCATTTTTATTTTATTTATTTGAATTTTTAATTGCTAAATATTCATTTAATTAATTAAAATATATGAAAAATACTAAACCTAACTTTTTAAATCTTTTTGTGCATGGAATAGGCTTAAGATTTCGTGCATGATCAGATTTGGAAAGAATCTTGATAATTGGACATGATTGGAACCAAAATAGCATGAAAAAGATTGAAAACTCATGGCATGAAAAATCAAATATCTTCTCATCAATTCAAGGATTCTTTGGCTCAATTTCTCAACCCTAATCATTCATACATATATATACATGCTAACCCTAATGCATATAACCTCCCAGCTGCGCCATACCTCCATAACCAAACTTGAGTTTTTGACAAAAATCCCAATACTGAAAACTAGGTTCTAGGGCGATTCAAGCCAAAATAATTGTTCCATTGGCTTGCTGAGACTTCAAGGAGGGAGACTGAATCAATATCATAGCCTGAAACATCAAGAATTGGTAGTTATAACTCAAACTGTTTTCAATAATATGCATATTCATGTTTTGATCTTCAAGCATTCTCATGGCATTTTATTTATGGATTTATACTAATTGGACGATTCTGAAGCTAACCCTATAATTTGATTGAGTTTTTGTGCACTATTGGAGATTTCACCATTGATACAGGTTAGGGTTACCAAGCTTTTAATTTGGGCGTTTCTAAATGCTGTGAAATTGGAACACCTCAATACCATGGTCGAAATCAGCATGCTTGGACGAAAACAACACACCCCTCGCGCCTAATTTATATAGCCCCATGGCCTAGTCGCTATTTTTGAGAATGGCATATTTTGGGGGGGTTTAAAACCCCCGCTAACTCTTTTATGTTTCAGGAAAAAAGCAAAACGAAGAAGAAGAAGATGAGGTGTAAGGCGTTGGTTGGTTCGTTCAAATTTTCGCGCGGAAAAGGGCACTAACGTTTGTTTTATTTTATAATGTTTATTGGTTATGTAATATACAAAGATACAAAGCAGCGCGGTTGGCAAGGCATAGTATTGGTAATCCCTGGGACCTGAGTTCGAACCCCAGGTCCCCATCCCTTTCCATATTATTTTTATAAACATGCTTGGGTGTAGTTCGCTTCCTGGGTTCCACCATGCAACTCACAATCTCAACGCGCCACATGGCCTGTAACCATTATCCAAGAGACCAGATGTGAAGAACATGATGGACATGAGTCAACGCCTATGCATGCTAGCAGAAAAGTCAATCAGGCCAGAAGTCAATTGGGCCAGAATTATTGGACTTTACCTCCAATTTGGGGACAGAACCCCCTAGGGTTTGCTTCTTTTATTCATTCTTTTATATTTTTTCTTTTCTTTGTTTTTATTAATTTCCTTTAATTCTTTGATTTAATATTTTCATAAAAAAACATAAAAAACAATATAAAAATCAGAAAAGTCATAAAAAAACAAAATATATTTTATTTTAATATTTGTTGTAAATAAATGTCATTAATTAATTTTAGCTTTTTAAATTAGGTTTAATTCAAATATTTTCTTAATAAATTAAAAATTTGTAGAATTAGGGTTTTAATCAATCTTTACCTTTTTTCTTTTCTTTTCACTAATAATTAATTATTTATTTTTATAAATCAAATTGCATGTAAATAATTAGATTAATTTTAGGGTTAATTTTGATACGTTTTCTCTTAATAAATAAAAAATTAGAATTAGGGTTAATTTCTCAATTTCATTTAAATGCTCTTATTAAAGATTCATAAATACAAAAAATCTAAAAAAAATAATAATTTCTTTTCATTTTAATTTTATTAATTTAGTAATCATAATTTAATTTCATTAAAAAGGGTCCAACACCCTCGCTTTCAATTTCAATTCAATTCGCGCATTTTATTTTATTTCTTATAATATTAATGTAACTCTCCCAAAGCCTTGTAAACTCGGACAATTTATTTCTCGCACTCTCCTTTATTTCTTTATTTACTTTCTGTCAAATCGGGTCCTGGACTTTTAATTTGGCGATGTGGACCCGCGCCTTTGTAATAGTTTAGAACTTTTAATTTCCGCATCTTTTTAACTGTTAAATAAATGCATGCAAGAATGAATGGCCTAAAATAAAAACAAACGCATAGATCACTTTGACATGACAAGACAAAAATAAATGAATCTGACACACAAATCACACACCACCCCTAGGGTACGCCTCACTGTTGCCTTGCCTCGAAAGGTGATCGTCGAGTAGAGGATGTCTTAGTAAGTCCTCATGATCCGGGAACCTGGCATGAGGGTAGCTTCTAAGGTGTCTTCCCATTGCTCCGGTGATCACCATGTCCCAAACCTCAAATTGACCCGAACACCTCCAACGGTGGTGCTACCTACCTCTCAATGGTGGGATGGCACTACTTTAAAGGACATCTACACAGACGAATTCCTTAGGGTAGGTAGACGACTCTAGATACTTGCTCTAAATTTCAAAACAAAATCAAAAATACTTTTCACACCGACACTTTTCAAAAAGCTTTCGAAAGCAATTTTTCAAACACTCTTGAGGACCGATACAAGAGTCGAACTGGAATTTTCAAAGAAACTTTTTAAAACCCACAGTTGAAAAGCAAGCAAACCATTTTTGAAAACACAATGAGCAAGTATCTAAGAGCCCATGGATAACCATGGATAGAAAGGGTGCTAACACCTTCCCTTTCTATAATCTACCTCCCGAACCGAGAGCAATCTCTTTAAGGAATTTTTCTGTGCTTTTGTCCTTTCCATTTGGAGAAAATAAAAGACGGTGGCGACTCTTGCTTCCGCGACATTTCGCGAACTAGCGTTAAACAGTCAGTTCCAGATCCACCGATCACAATGCCGTTCATGATTTGTATCGACTTCTTCGATGTAGGTGTTGGGAGGTCGGAGAATGCCCGGCATTTGTCGGGGTTGGCTTCGATTCCCCGTTCTATTAGATAGAATCCAAGGAATTTTCCTGCCTTAACCCCGAACGTACATTTCTCGGGGTTGAACCTCATTTTACATTGCCTTGCTTGGGCAAAGACTGTCTTGAGATGAGCTGCGTGGTCGGTGTCTGCTCGGGATTTGACGATCATGTCGTCCATATATACCTCGAGCATGTCGCTGATCTGTTTGTTGAAAACTCTGTTCATCATGCGTTGGTAAGTTGCTCCGGCATTTTTCAGTCCGAAGGGCATTACGTTGTAGTAATAGTTGCCCGAGCTGGTCATGAATGCCGTGCAGGGTTTGTCGCCCAGGGCCATCGGGATTTGGTTATAGCCCAAATAGGCGTCCATGAACGACAAAGTTTTGTAGCCGGCCGAGTTGTCGACCAGCATATCTATGTTAGGCAAAGGAAAAGCATCTTTCGGGCAAGCCCGGTTGAGATCAGTATAATCAACGCACATTCTCCATTTTCCATTATTCTTTTTCACGAGTACAACATTTGACAGCCAGGTGGAATACCGGGCTTCAGAAATAAAATTTGCCTCTAGGAGGTCTTTTACAGCTTTTTCAGCAGCCTCCGTTTTTTCTGGAGACTGCCTACACCTACGTTGTACTACGGCCTTAGCGGCTGGATCAATGGCGAGGTGGTGACAGGCGACCTCAGGGTCGAGTCCGGGCATCTCCGCAGCGCTCCAGGCGAAGAGATCAGCATTCTCGCGCAGACAGGCCTTGATTTGCTTCCTGGCCAAGTCGGGGAGGTCTTTGCCAATCTTCACTCCCTTGGTCGGGTCTGTGCCGAGGGGAACGAGTTCAAAATCCCCGTCCGGTATTGGTCGGAGTGGGATTTGCTCACTGCTGGATGGATCGTCCTGATCAAAGCGGGTGTCCAGGGCTATGGAGTCGACCTTTGGTGGAGCTTTCTGGACTTCTTCCTCGGGGGATGCTTTCCTGTCGGGCTCCTGTTTTGTCCTTTTAGCGGATCTGGTCCCTATGTCGACGGTATCCCGTCCCTTAGAAGCAGCGTTGAAGCACCTACGGGCAGCGGCTAGGTCTCCTTGGATGGTGGCTACCCGTGCCCTCCTGGTGTAGAACTTCATCTTCAGATGGACGGTCGAGGGCACCGCTGTTAGCTCTGCCAGTGTCGGTCTCCCCAAGATGCAATTGTATAGAGACGGGCAGTCAATGACGAGGAAACGGACTTTAACCTGTCTCGTAGCCGTTCCTTCGCCGAACGTAACCAGGAGCTCGACATAACCCCAAGGTTTGGAAGTCGAGCCGTTGAAGCCTTGTAGATCCGACCCCACATACGGAGAGAGATGTGAGTCGTCCAGTTGTAAGTTTCGGAACAGCTGGCTGTACATCACGTCGACGGAACTCCCTTCGTCGACCAGGATGCGATGCATGTCAAAATTGGCCATTCTTGCCCTTATCAGTAAGGGGATGACCGCGTTCGGGGCTCCGCCGGGGAGTTCTTCTAGGTAGAAGGTAATGGGCTCTGACCTGCCCTTCACCCTTTCGAACGTTACTGTTTGCGGGGGAGCCACGTCGACCAGCTCATCCAACTTCCTCTTAGCTGAATTGATGGTGAGGTCGTTGAACCCACCCCCATTAATGACCATGGCGGAGGGAAAGTATTCCCACCTACTGTGCATTGTCAGCAGCTCATGCAGGTGCTCGGGAATGTCGAAATCCTCGGGCCTGGTCACCGAGAAGGCGGTCTGGATAGGCACCGACTCGTCTGATGGTCGGGCGTCTTCTTCTGGCTCCTTGGCTTCATGGGCGTCACGACGACGAGCGTCATTTCGCCTGTATTGCGCGAGCCTCCCTCCCTTGATGAGGGTTTCAATGGCGTCCTTGAGGTGGACGCGGTCCTCTGTCAGATGACCATGACTCCTATGGTATTGACAGTATTTATTTTTGTCCGCCCCTGGCTTGGCGGGAGCAGGTTGGGGACGCTTGACGCCGCCGTCCTTGAAGTCTGTACTGGCACACTCCGCCAGAATACGCTCGCGGGAAGCTGTGAGCGGAGTGTACTCGGTGAAACGGCCCGAGGGGCCCCTTTGTTCCCGGACTTCCCGGGGTCGGTCTTCTTTCCTTTTCTCCCCGGTACGTCGGGGAGGAGCCTCTTGGCGTGAGCTGCTGCTGTTGTTGGGACCCCGAGTCCTGGAGTCTCGGGCCCTGTTGGCAGCTTCCCTCTCCTCGTAATCCATATATGCTCGAGCTTTATCGAGTAGGGCGTCGAAAGACCTGGGCGGCTCGATTCCTACGACTTTTCTGAATTCTGTGCCGGGGAGGAGCCCCCTCTCCAGCAGATATCTCTTCATGTGGTCCGTGCAGGGGACCTGTATCGCTTCTCGGTTGAAGCGGTTGATGAACTCCCTCAAGGTCTCATCCTGTCTTTGGATGATGGCCTCGAGCGCCGCCTCGGTCTTTGGATGGCGTCGATAAGCGGTGAAGGAACTGATGAACTGGTTCTTCAGGTTCTGCCACGAGGTGATTGAGCCCGGGGCGAGCCCTTTGTACCAGTCCATGGCCGCCTTCCTGAGAGTCGTGGGGAAAAGACGGCACTTGATGGCCCCCCCGACATTATGATAATGGAGCATGGCCTCGAACCCGTCAATATGGTCGACCGGGTCCGCAACTCTGTCATACTCCTTCAGATGTGGGGGCTTCTCCATGCCCAGGGGGATGGGTGCATCCATGATGGCCTGCGACAGGGGACCGCGGGGGTCGTCCTCGTCGCTCCTCTCTGGAGACAGAGATGGGGACCTGTAGTATTGTCTGGCACGGTGGTCGTGCTGAGTCTCCCTCGAGCGTGATGCTCGCTGGTTGGATGTTACACGCCCGTCCCCGGCGTGTCTCTTGTCGTGCCTCGCCGGGTCGCGACTGGGCTCTCCGGCGGGGATGATGGGATCTCTCTCCAAATATGGTCGCCTCTGCTTTGGCCGGGGAGAAGGGCTTCTGGAGTTTTCCCTGTAGTGTCTCCGCGGGGGAGAAGGGTGTCGGGCTTCAGTCACCCGAGGAGGGGGAGTATATGGTCTCCGATGCCTCCTCGAGGGTCTTCGCTCGTCTTCAAGCGCCTTTAATCTCTCTCCTTGGGCGAAGATAAGATAGTTCGTTTGGTTAATTGCTGCGAACAGCGCTTGTGTGGTGGCATCCGCCCCGGGGGGGACGGGGACTTCCTGAAACCGGACGGCTCTGTAGTGGGAGAGGGCCGCCGGGTCGTCCTCGAGTGGTGGCGGGAGCGAGGAGGATGATGCTGTGGCTCCGTCCCTGTACGAGGAAGTTCCGAGGACGGTTGTTGCAGGAGCGGTGTTATGACCGGGATTGCCGGTGTTGTCGAGATGTCCGTTTTTGTCCGCTGTGCCGTTATTGGTGTCGGCGACACGGACGTTCTGCTCATCGCGAGCTGGATCAGCCATGACAGGTAGTTGAATTTTGAGCTTTGGTCTTTTGAGTTGTTTGCAAGACGGGGAAGCTAGTTTCCCACAGACGGCGCCACTGATCTAACCTGATCAGACTTGGACCGTCACGGCTGGCTCTGAGCTGAAAGTTTTGAACGAGGTGGGGGGGGTACCTGCAAGACACTCTGATGCTACAGTAAGTAAGAGCACGAGCAGGCAAATAGTAAGTATGGGTAGAATGATGAATACATGACCCTCTGGAAACAGAGGGTATTTATAGCCCCCAGCGCTGGGCCAAGGTTCCTCCGTTGGGCCGGGCAGGTTTGGCCCAATGGAGGAACTGCCAGGTTCTACGTGCGTAGTGGGGACCCGCACGTGGTCCCCTTCCTGGATGTTCTGCGTGAAGTGCGGGCGGACGAAGACGCGGTCTTTTCGGGGTCTCGTTGGGAGTGCAGTGGACTGAGTCTGCCCTAGTTGGGGATGCTCGAGGTGATGTCGAGCTGGACAGCAGGATGTCGAGCTGGAGATGTAGAGGTCGAGCACGTGACCTCAGGGAGCACGTCGGGCACGACTGTGACCCTTTGGTCGGCGTGGTCCTCAGCAAGTCCATTCGGATTGGGCCTTAGCAATGCTATTGGGTCTGTCGGGCCCAGTCCAGAACAATTTCCATTAAAGTTTACCATTTCTTTGTATTATGTTTTACTTAGATGTTTACATTGCAATATGTATGTATATTGTTATGTGTTTATTTTTATCTTGGCATGATAAACATGAGTAATGGATCTACTCTTTTCCAATGTGGCATCTAGGGGTGTGAAAAAAATTGGTTTACACGAACCAATTTTATAAATTCAGGACACCAATTTTTATAATCCAATTTGTGTTGGATGTGAACCGCAGATCCATTTTGATATTGTTCTGGACTGGGCCCGACAGGCCCAAAAGCATTGCAAAGGCCCAGTCCAAATGGACTTACAAGGGCCACGCCGACCAAAGAGTGAGACCGTGCCCGACGCGCAGTCACTGGCTCGACGATACACCTCCAGCTCGACACGGGGTGGTCCAGCACCACATTCTGAGGCCCAGCTCGACGTTACCTCGAGCACCCCAGCTAGGGTAGACTCAGTCCACTGTTCCCCAACGATACTCCGGAAAGACCGCGTCTCCGTCCGCCCGCACTTCACGCAGAACATCCAGGAAGGGGACCACGTGCGGGTCCCCACTACGCACGTAGAACCTGGCAGTTCCTCCATTGGGCCAAACCTGCCCGGCCCAATGAAGGAACCTTGGCCCAGCGCTGGGGGCTATAAATACCCTCTGCTTCCAGAGGGTCAGGTATTCATCATTCTAACCTTACACTTGCTATTATCTGCTCGTACTCCTACTTACTTCAGCATCGGAGTGCCTTGCAGGTACCCCCCCCCCCCCCACCTCGTTCAAAAAAGGTCTTCTGCTTGGAGCCAGCCGTGACGGTCCATTTCTGATCAGGTCGGATCAGTGGCGCCGTCTGTGGGAATCTAGCTTCCCCGTCTAACGAACAACTCAAAAGACCAAAAGCTCAATTCAACTACCTGTCATGGCTGATCCAGCTCGCGACGAGCAGCCCGTCCGTGTCGCCGACACTAATAACGGTACCGCGGACAAGAATGGACACCTCGATAACCCCGGTGATCCCGACCACAGTGCCATCCCTGTGACAACCGCCCCTGGACCTTTCTCCTACAGGGACGGGGCTACTGCATCGTCCTCTACGACCCCTCCGGCACTCGAAGACGACCCGGTAGCTCTCGCTCATCACAGAGCTGCCCGGTTCTATGAAGTCCCAGTTCCCGCCGGGGCAGATGCCACGACTCAGGCACTGTTCGCGGCCATTAATCAGACAAATTATCTCATATTCGCCCAAGGAGAAAGATTAAGGGCACTTGAAGATGATCGACGACCCCCGAGGAGGCATCGGAGGCCACATTCTCCACCTCCTCGGGTCACGGAAGCTCGACACCCTTCTCCCCCGCGAAGACACTATAGGGAGAACTCCAGGAGCCCTTCTCCCCGGCTAAAGCAGAGGCGGCCCTACCATGAGAGACAGCCCGTCATCCCTGCTGGAGAACCCAGTCGCGACCCATCAAGGCACGACAAGAGGCACGCCGGGGACGGGCGTGTAACCTTCAACCACCGAGCATCACGCTCGAGGGAAACTCAGCACGATCATCGTGCCAGGCATAACTACAGGACCCCTTCTCTTTCTCCGGAGAGGAGCGACGAGGACGACCCCCCGCGGTCCCCTATCGCAGGCCATCATGGATGCACCTATCCCCCCGGGCATGGAGAAGCCCCCACATCTGAAGGAGTATGACAGAGTAGCGGACCCGGTCGACCACATTGACGGGTTCGAAGCCATGCTCCACTATCATAATGTTGGGGGGCCCATCAAGTGCCGTCTTTTCCCCACGACTCTCAGGAAGGCGGCCATGGACTGGTATAAAGGACTCGCCCCGGGCTCAATTACGTCGTGGCGGAACCTGAAGAACCAGTTCATCAGTTCCTTCACAGCTTCTCGGCGCCATCCGAAGACCGAGGCGGCCCTCGAGGCCATCATCCAAAGACAGGATGAAACCTTGAGGGAATTCATCAACCGCTTCAACCGGGAAGCGATACAGGTCCCCTACGCGGACCATATGAAAAGATATTTGCTAGAGAGGGGCCTCCTCCCCGGCACAGAATTCAGAAAGGCTGTGGGTATTGAGCCACCTCCAACTTTTGATGCCCTCCTCGACAAGGCCCGAGCATACATGGACTACGAGGAGAGGGAAGCTGCCAACAGGGCCCGAGACTCCAGGGCTCGCGCTCCCAACAACAGCAGCAGCTCACGACAAGAGCCTCTTCCCCGACGCACCGGGGAGAAAAGGAAAGAAGACCGACCCCGGGAAGTCCGGGAACAAAGGGGCCCCTCGGGCCGTTTCACCGAGTACACTCCGCTCACGGCTTCCCGCGAGCGTATTTTGGCGGAGTGTGCCAGTACAGATTTCAGAGACGGTGGCGTCAAGCGTCCCCGACCTGCTCCCGCCAATCCAGGGGCAGATAAAAATAAATACTGTCAGTACCATAGGAGTCATGGTCATTTGACATAAGACTGCGTCCACCTCAAGGACGCCATTGAAACCCTCATCAAGGGAGGGAGGCTCGCACAGTACAGGCGAAACGACGCTCCCCGTCGTGACGCCCATGAAGCCAAGGAGCCCGAAGAAGATGCCCGACCATCAGACGAGTCGGTGCCTATCCAGACCGCCTTCTCGGTAACCAGGCCCGAGGATTTCGACGTTCCCGAGCTCCTGCAGGAGCCCCTGACAACACACAGCAGGTGGGAATACTTCCCCTCCGCCATGGTCATCAACGGGGGCGGGTTCAACGACCTCACCATCAATTCAGCTAAGAGGAAGTTGGACGAGTTGGTCGACATCGCTCCTCCACAAACTGTAACGTTCGAAAGGGTGAATGGCAGGTCAGAGCCCATCACCTTCTACCTGGAAGAACTCCCCGGCGGAGCCCTGAACGCAGTCATCCCCTTACTGATAAGGGCAAAAATGGCCAATTTTGACGTGCACCGCATCTTGGTCGACGAAGGGAGTTCCGTCGACGTGATGTACAGCCAGCTGTTCCGGACCTTACAACTGGACGACTCACATCTCTCTCCGTATGTGGGTTCGGATCTTCAAGGCTTCAACGGCTCAACTTCCAAACCTTGGGGTTATGTCGAGCTCCTGGTTACGTTCGGAGAAGGAACGGCTACGAGACAGGTTAAGGTCCGCTTCCTCGTCATTGATTGCCCGTCTCTATACAATTGCATCTTGGGGAGACCGACACTGGCGGAGCTGACAGCGGTGCCCTCGACTGTCCATCTGAAGATGAAGTTCTATACCAAAAGGGCACGGGTAGCCACCATCCAAGGAGACCTCGCCGCTGCCCGCAGGTGCTTCAACGCCGCTTCAAAGGGACGGGATACCGTCGACGTGGGGACTAGACCCACCAAGAGGACAAAGCAGGAGCCCGACAGAAAAGCATCCCCCGAGGAAGACGTTCAGAAGGCCCCACCAAAGGTCGACTCCATAGCCCTCGACGCTCGCTTCGATCAGGACGAGCCATCCAGCAGCGAGCAAATCCCACTCCGACCTATTCCGGACGGTGATTTTGAACTCGTTCCCCTCGGGGCAGACCCGACCAAGGGAGTGAAGATTGGCACAGACCTCCCCGACTTGGCCAGGAAGCAAATCAAGGCCTGTCTGCGCGAGAATGCTGATCTCTTCGCCTGGAGCGCAGCAGAGATGCCCGGACTCGACCCTGAGGTCGCCTGTCACCACCTCGCCATTGATCCAGCCGCCAAGGCCGTAGTACAACGTAGGCGTAGGCAGTCTCCAGAAAAAATGGAGGCTGCTGAAAAAGCTGTAAAAGACCTCCTAGAGGCAAATTTTATTTCTGAAGCCCGGTACTCCACCTGGCTGTCAAATGTTGTACTTGTTAAAAAGAATAATGGAAAATGGAGAATGTGTGTTGACTATACCGACCTCAACCGGGCTTGCCCGAAGGATGCTTTTCCTTTACCTAACATAGACATGCTGGTCGACAACTCCGCCGGCTACAAGACTTTTTCGTTCATGGACGCCTACTCGGGATATAACCAAATCCCAATGGCTCTGGGCGACAAACACTGCACGGCGTTCATGACCAGCTCGGGCAACTATTACTACAACGTAATGCCCTTCGGACTGAAAAACGCCGGAGCAACTTACCAACGTATGATGAACAGAGTGTTCAACAAACAGATTGGCGACATGCTCGAGGTATATATGGACGACATGATCGTCAAATCCCGAGCAGACACCGATCACGCAGCTCATCTCAAGACAGTCTTCGCCCAAGCAAGACAGTGCAAAATAAGGTTCAACCCCGAGAAGTGCACGTTCGGGGTTAAGGCAGGAAAATTCCTTGGATTCTATCTAACAGAACGAGGGATTGAAGCCAACCCCGACAAATGTCGGGCATTCTCCGACCTCCCAACACCGACGTCGAAGAAGTCGATACAAATCATGAACGACATGCTGACGTCACTATCCCGCTTCGTCGCGAAGTCCGCCCAGCATGCCCTCCCTTTCTTCAAGCTCCTTCGAAAGGAAGCAGCCTTCGAATGGAACGAGGAATGCGAGCACGCACTTCGCCATCTGAAGCAGAGCCTGTCATTACCGCCCGTTCTGTCTCGACCAGACGACGGGGAATCGCTGTACTTATACTTGGCCGTTTCGAACGAAGCCATCAGCGCAGCCCTTGTCCGCGAGACCCCTGACGGGCAGAAACCTGTCTACTTCACGAGCAAAGCCTTACAAGGGCCCGAAAGCAGATATCAGCAGATAGAAAAGGTTGCACTGGCCCTCGTCAACGCTGCGAGGAGGCTCAGACACTACTTTCTAGCCCACACCATCATCGTGCGGACCGATCAGCCGGTGAGGCAGCTCCTGGGTCGGCCAGATATGGCGGGCAGGATGCTGAAATGGTCCTTGGAACTCTCCGAATTCGACATTCAATACGAGAGCAGGAAGGCCCTGAAAGCACAAGCCTTGGCCGACTTTGTCGCTGAGATGACCACTCACGACCTTCCCCCGGGGAAGGAACACAAGTGGACCATCTTCGTCGACGGAGCGTCCAGCTCGTCCGGTAGCGGCGCAGGGATCCTCCTGGAAAACGAAGAGGGCGTAGTGATCGAGCACTCCTTAGTTCTCTCCTTCCCGACGTCAAATAACCAGGCAGAATACGAAGCCCTGCTCGCAGGACTAAGACTAGCCGAGGACCTGAGAGCCCGCGAGGTTCAAATTTACACCGACTCCCAGCTCGTCGCCTCTCAAGTACAGGGGAGCTACCAGGCCAAAAACGACAATCTCATCGAATATTTGAACTTAGTCAAAAAACACATGGCAAAGTTCGTACGAGCAGAAATTTCTCATGTTCCCCGCGAGCAAAACACGAGGGCGGACATATTGTCCAAACTCACGAGCACACGAAAGAAGGGCGGGAATAAATCCGTCATCCAGGAATCTCTGGCGCGTCCAAGTATCGAACCACCCTCGACTACGGTCGAGATCCATGCCATCGGTGGTGCCACATCTTGGATGACCCCAGTTTATAATTTCCTGACAAAAGGAGAACTCCTGTCGAACCAGTCTGAAGCTGCCATAATCAAGCGACGAGCATGTTCCTATGTAGTTCTCGAGCAGAAACTGTACCGAAGAGGATTCTCCATTCCCCTCCTGAAATGCATCGACGAGTCCGCCATCCCCGACGTACTGCGGGAGATACACGAAGGGATTAACGCCCAGCACATGGGCGGTAAATCCTTAGCAAGGAAAGCCCTTCGAGCAGGATAATACTGGCCGACGATGCAACAGGACGCCAAGGAACACGTGAAAAAATGTGACAAGTGCCAGAAGCACGGGGATATGCACCTCGCCCCCCCCCCCCCCCCCCCCGCACGAGCTGAACACATTGTCGTCCCCATGGCCGTTCGCCTGGTGGGGCATGGACATCCTCGGGCCATTCGTGCAAGGAACCTACCAGAACAAATTCCTAATCGTCGCCGTGGATTACTTCACGAAGTGGATCGAGGCTGAGGCACTCGCAAAAATCACCTCGCACAATATCCTCCGTTTCTATAAAAGAAACGTCCTCGCCAGGTTCAGAATTCCGCAGGCCCTGGTGACCGACAACGGTACCCAGTTCACCGACCGCGGGTTCCGGGACTTCGTCACCAAACTTGGGACAAAACAACATTTCACGTCGGTCGAACACCCTCAGACCAACGGGCAGGACGAAGCCGCAAACAGAGTCATCCTCCGAGGGCTCAAACGTCGTCTAGGCGAAGCCAAAAGAGGATGGGTCGAGGAGCTCCACAGCGTCTTGTGGGCATACCGCACCACACCCCACTCAACGACGGGTGAGACACCATTTCGACTGACGTATGGCACCGAGGCTGTCATCCCGGTCGAAATCATGGAACCATCCCGACGAACGGAGGATCCCCTCGACGAAGAAATGAACGACGAAGCGCTAAGGGATGAACTCGACCTAGTCGAGGAAATTCGATCGGGTGCAGCCCTGCGCGAAGCCACCCTAAAACAACGAGTGGCTCTACGCCACAACGACAAGGTCATCAAGCGCGAGTTCGAAATCGGCAGTCTGGTATTACGCAGGAACCAGAAAGATTCCCGCGAAGGGAAGTTGGCCGCGAACTGGGAAGGACCTTACCGCGTCCACGGCACCACGGGTACCGGGGCGTACTACCTCGAGCAATTAGACGGAGAGCCATTACCACGACCCTGGAACGCTGCTAAGCTAAAGCAGTACTACAGTTAGAAACTACCAACACCTGGGACCCTCGACCAACAGCACCCGCGCTCGGTCAACGAGGAAAAACGTCCGACTTCGTATAAGGCTAAGGTACAAGCCCGACATACGGCCAAAATGGCACAGAATCGCGCGGTAAACGATGACGATCAATAGTGCCCGACGTGGACAGCTATACCGAGCCCCACCGTCGTTGTACCCATAAGGCAGAACACCCAGCTCGCGATGGGCAGTTCACACCAAGGGCAAATAGTCCCTAACGGGCTCCACGCTCGATTGAGCAACTTCGCTCCAAAATGCCCGACGTGCCATCAAGAGTAACGGGCCATCTAAAAGGGTCAAAGGGAAGTCTCTCCCCTCGAACACAACACTTAGGTGACTCTGGCCGGCGAAAGAGGGCCGGACACACATACAAACGGAGGGCGAGCAGACTCGCTCGCCAAACCAAAGCCACGAGCGGGCACTCCACGGGCCCATGACTTCGGCTAAAAATTCATGCAAATATATGATTTCAAACAAGGGCAAAACATCCAAAATGTAAAACAGCATTGATATAAATGCCCGAAGGCGATAAAACAATTATAAACCGACCAAGAAGGCCGGCGATGTTCATAACGTACAACAAAGGGGCACGCAGGCCCAAAGAATACAAATGCCAAGGGCACGCAGGCCCGCTATCCTAGTCAAGTCTCCCCAGAACCATCATTGTCGGCGCTTGGAGAGTCGGGCGGAGGAACGATCACGCCATCCACGATCTGATGTGTGTGGCCGATACCCTCAGTAACCAGACCAGGGTTTAGCAAGGAGAGTTGACCGACCGCGGAGTTGAACCCATCCTCCAGGGCACCGACGCAATCCGCCTCGAGGAGCCGGATATGGGCGACCAGCTCCAACCGACTCTTCAAAGCCACTATGTCCTCGGGCTCGTCCTCGGCAGGTTGCATGGCAGCATTCATTTCCTCGATCTGCTGGGCCAAGCGTTTGACTTCGGCCCCCAGACGATCCCTGTCTGCCCGAAGAAGCTCCCCCTCCTCGGCCAACTTCCCCGACTTCTCCTTCTCCAGGGTCAACATCTCCCTCTCAGCATCGAGCATCGCAGTCTGCTCGTGGAACATCTCCTCGGATCGTTCCAGAGCGACCTTCAACTTCCGCGAGCTCGAGGTCAGGGCCGCCTTCTCCTGCTCGAGTTCTTCAACACGGGCAGAATCCCCTCCATCCTCGGATAGCACCAAAGCCATCTCGACCATTTTTACCAGCCCGTCCATGCTGGCGGCCAGATGCGCCTTCCGGTCCTCTTTACTCATCTTTTTTATGGCTGCAGCTTCGTCGGCGATCACTGTCAGAGGGAATCTCTCGAAAAAACCCGCCTCTTCGAAGCAAGGGGGGAAGGCGAAAGATTTAACGGCACCGGCGTCCTCGCCAACAGTCGGACCACTTTCCACACGGGTCCTCTTCCTCTGTACCAAGATGGCACTAGGGTCGATCTCTTCAACTTCTGGGGTCCCGTCCGACGCGGCCCCCGAGCTTGACGGCGAGTCCACCCTCACCGGCTGAGGAGCATTTGGACTGTGTGGTGGGCCCATCCTCGTCGCCTGTGGGGCCTTCACGACCCTCCTGCCTCGCTTCTGGTCGCAGGATAATTTCAAGAGCCTTTCATGACGACCAGCCATCGAACCTGCACAAAATAAAAGTTAGGTCAGTATCGAGCAAACTCATAGACAAAGGACGAGCAAAGAAATTCAAGCAATAAACAACCTAACAGACGGGCAGCCTGCCTGTACGTCGGGCACTCCACGAGCGCCTTGGTATCAATCGGACGGGACTCGAACATTGGGTAACCATCTTTGTCCAAGATATCATCCCCTTCCCGCGTAACCCACCGGGCAGGATGGAAGCTATCGACAAACCGGCAAAGTGCGGCGTACGCCTCCTCGTCATCCGAGCACATGTCCCCGGCAGCAGTATGGTAATAACCAGTCCCATGCTCGTAATGTCGGGACATCCAGTGCACAGGGACTTTAGCCGTACGGGCCAACACAGGGTTCCCATCGTCGCCCAAAACCGCCTCCCCGTCCTCGTCGCTCAGCGGCTCCTCCTCCTCGAAAAGAGAACTTAAAGCAGAGGTGGTAACTGGCCGCACCACGTACCACTTGTCTTTAAAACCCCTCACGGAGTCCATATACATTTTGAAGAGTCTCCTCGACTGCTTCAGGGAGACCCAGCTATGTTTCCCTCCTCGGGACTGGCGCTGCAGGTGAAAAATCCGGAAGAAGAGCGGTATGGTCGCCCCGATCCTCAAGTAGCGACACATCAACTCAAACGCCCGGATGAAGGCGAGCGAGTTTGGATGTAGCTGGGACGGGGCCAGCTCCAGGTGAGTGAAGACCCCGACCTGGAAATCAGTGAAGGGCAGCCGCAGCCCTAGATCTTTGAACGCGATCTCATACATCGCGAAGCTATATTCCGGATAAACCGAGCAGATCCTTGCACGGGATGACGGGCGCATGACTACGAAGTTCTTTTGGAAGTCGGGCTGACCCTGGCCCGCTTCAATGACAGCATACGGATCCCGGTCGCCCCGAATGTAGACCGACGCGATCCCTCGGGGTTCGACGCCCACCCAATCCAGCAAAGGGTCGGTCACAGTATCAATCAGATTGACCGATTCGTCGGCGCTTTGTTCTTCACGATCGTGACGCCCGGAGGAGCTCGGCTCGTCCGCCATGGTTACCTGCAGAGCACGGAAAACCAGTCAATTGAGCACGAAGCCATACGCTCGACAAATCACGTCGTCCCATTCACGACCACATAGTCCGTTTCCACGAATAGTTGCCTCCCCGACATCCTGAAACTCGGTGTGTTCTTCCTCAAAACGAACTACGCGGTCACTCTCCAACATGTCGACCCAAGGTATGAACATGGTGGGCCACACCATGAGGCCCACGGCCAAGACCATGAACATACCGGGCGCGATCATGCATCAGGCGCCCTGGATCATGAAGACCCCGGGCAGCGCTGGAGTTCATCACCTAAAACTATGAATACGCCGACCACAAACATGCGTTTGCCGGCCTAGGCATGAATGTGTCGGGCTAAGTATGAGTTTACCGGGCTAATCCCACGCGCACGGCCCTAAAACATCTACAAACGCCAAAAATCATGCATTCCAACAAGAAAATGAAGAAGATAGACCACTTACTTGAATCAAAGAGTAGGAGTTGACTACGGAGTAGAAGAATCTGTGACAGAAAGTCGCAACTGGAAAAAATCTGGAAGAGCAGCAGCAGAGAGAGCGCAGAGAATAGAAACGTGTTATGGGGCCCAAGGTTCCTATTTATAGTGATGACGTGGAATACCAAACGTCACCTCGGGCAACCACGGACACCCTATCCTCGATGTGCTGCTCCCAACGCAATGATGACCCTATCCCCATAGGGTGGCGGCACAGTTCCCGAAAGATACCTAGCATGCTCGACAGATGCGTCCGGTAAGGATCCTCCGGGCATCCACCACGGAAGATGTCCCCAAGCACGACACGAGGAGGCCCTCAAGGCCCCACACCTCTGTCCCGGGCACGAGACCTCGATGAGGAAGCGACCTGAGTTCAAGTCATGGCTCCTCACAAAGGAACCACGACTTGGGGGGCTCCTGTTCTGGACTGGGCCCGACAGGCCCAAAAGCATTGCAAAGGCCCAGTCCAAATGGACTTACAAGGGCCACGCCGACCAAAGAGTGAGACCGTGCCCGACGCGTAGTCACTGGCTCGACGATACACCTCCAGCTCGACACGGGGTGGTCCAGCACCACATTCTGAGGCCCAGCTCGACGTTACCTCGAGCACCCCAGCTAGGGCAGACTCAGTCCACTGTTCCCCAACGATACTCCGGAAAGATCGCGTCTCCGTCCGCCCGCACTTCACGCAGAACATCCAGGAAGGAGACCACGTGCGGGTCCCCACTACGCACGTAGAACCTGGCAGTTCCTCCATTGGGCCAAACCTGCCCGGCCCAATGAAGGAACCTTGGCCCAGCGCTGGGGGCTATAAATACCCTCTGCTTCCAGAGGGTCAGGTATTCATCATTCTAACCTTACACTTGCTATTATCTGCTCGTACTCCTACTTACTTCAGCATCGGAGTGCCTTGCAGGTACCCCCCCACCTCGTTCAAAAAAGGCCTTCTGCTCTGAGCCAGCCGTGACGGTCCATTTCTGATCAGGTCGGATCAGATATCAAAACAAAAATCTGGTTTTCATTTTTGATAACTAGTTGTCATACATAAAACCAAATGTATATGATATTATTATTAATGAATAAGATATTATTAAGGCACAAGAAATTCAAATTCGTGTAAACCAATTTATATAATATTCAAATTGAAAATGGAAAACTAGTTTATATATTTTATTTTATTTATTATTAATTAGTTAATTAGAGTGGTGATTAGTTAAGAGAAGAAGAACTTATTAAGTTAATTGTGATGAACGATTGTTAATCTGTGTTTTTTTGTTTAACTGTTATAGTGTAGCAATTGTTTTGAAGCAGATTTTGTCTTGGTTTTAGGATGTTTTGTTTTAGTTTTTTTGGATTTTAATTTTAGTGTTCTGGTGCAACTTTATCATAGATTAAAGTGTAATGTTTTTACTCTTAAATTGAATTTTAGTTTTTTGCTTTTCAAAAAAATTGTGAAAAACGATTTGTGCTGTGTTTGAATATAATAGTATAAAAATGACACATGCTTTTGCATCATGTTCCCTTCATTAACCTGAATTTTTTTCGTCTCTTCAAATTAAGAAAGATACAATTTTCTTATAAATCAATTTTGATTGAAAACCGATTTAAACCGATTTTGAACCGAATTGAAACTATTTTACAATTTTAAATTGGTTATTATAAAAAATGGTTTAGTTTTAAAACTACAACCATTAAAATGGATTGGTTCTTAAAATATGGTAACCATGCACACCCCTAGTGACATCTACGGGTTTAAACAGATTGTCTGCAAAGTGTTGACGGAAGTTGCAAACCAATCATTTTTAAAATTTTTCTGTTTCAGATTTGTGGTTGGTCTCAGAATTTGTGTCAAAACTACCTTATTCTTTTGAATTTCATTAGGGTAGATATCCTTTGCCAAATGAAGTTTTGTTTTTGGTTTTTGGTTTTTTTTTCAGGTGTTGAAAATGTTGGTATATCGGTATCGTCAAGCTGATGGTTCAAGAGAATGGTACATTTCCTACACGTTTATAATACCTTCACTAAATTACTATTTTTTACGGTTTATAATACCTTCAAGAGAGTAGTTTTACCGGATGATATTATAAAACTTATAATTAATGAATTTTAATTTATTTTAAATAGTATTGTTGCTCAGTTTTGGTCATTGTTAATTATTATACTTGATACAATTATTTAAAAACATATTTGAAATTCACTTTGGTCATTGTTAATTATTTTACTTGATACAATTATTTAAAAACATATTTGAAATTCACTGGGAGGTGACTGGAACCGTAACTTACAATGGATAACTTTTTTCAAATTCTGGATGAGCCACTAAAATACTTTGTCATGGATGAGCACCAATCTTATATTTTCTAAAGTTGCACGATGGTCACCGCTTTTGGTTTATATCAGTGAAACTATATAGATCCACTGCAACTACCCTGGACTCATTTCTAAGTCAAAAGAATTATGAATTTGTTAAAAAATTCTAAAATTTAGTTTAAAAAATGAATTTTGTAGTGATATATGATTTATAATAATTAAATATAAGAAAAATATATGATTAATAATGATTAAATATAAGAAACATATTAATGCACTTTGAATGTTCATTATATTATTTATAGTTAATTATATGTCCCTTGTCATTTGGGCGAGATTTGGTTTTGTCTCCCTGAAGTAATTTTTTTATGATCCGCCCCTTATAAATCAAATAAAACATTTTCACCACACCCTTTTACTTAGTTTGTTGACTGTGTATATGATAATTTGCTACGTGACACTTGGAATTGGGTGACTGTGTATATGATAAATCTAGAGTTTTTATTCTTCACCGTCATTCCCTTTAGTTCCATTCTTCACCTTCTATCTTCTATCTTCGTTTTTCCTTCCCTTTCGTCTCAATCCTCTGCTTCGAAATTCTGCGTCGTTCTTCTTCGTCCCCTCAATTGGAAGCATGGTTGGAAGAAGTTCTCTTGGAAGCAGTGTTAATTCATTTTTGTTTCTTGAGTTACCCAGATGTAGTTGTGATAGAGCAATGAAGATGTGGGTGTCAAACGTAGTTCAAAACCGCAATTGAAAGTTTAGGAAATATCGCAATGTTGGGGTAAGTTTCTTTGTTGATTAATTGGCAAAAATTGATAGCAAATTTTGATTTTTATTAATGTTAACAGAAGTTTTGATTTTTGTAGATTGGGAATAGTTGTGAATTATTTCTATGGGATGATGAAATTGGAGACTCCATCAAAAGAAATAGTGCTACTCAACCATTTTGTAAGAAGTGTGAGGTACTAGAAATGAAATTGGAAACAGTAACAAAGAAATTGGAGAAATTGAAGATGAAGCTTGAAGCTCAGAGAATGATTAATATGCAGCTCAAGATAGCATTTGTTATGTGTTGTTTGATTATTGGTCTATTGTATAATTTTATGTAATTTTTAGTTGGTTCAATAGTTATATTTTTCTGGTTATCGGTATAATGTATTTTGGATAATCTTGATATTAAAGGAAAGAATTATGTTTTTGTCAAACATCTCGAGTATTTTTGGAACATCTTGATATTATGTTTCAGCATAAAAAGTGCATTCACCTCTTTCTGAAAAGTGCATTCACTTGTTAAAACATTACAAAAGAACCAAACTTAAGACATTATATAATAGTGTCAAACTTGTGCATAAGTCAAACAGTACAAAAGGAGCACCAAACTTAAGACATTATATAATAGCTGTCATATAAGAAACATTACTTAGTTGTCATATCAGAAAACATTACAAAAAGAGAACACCAAACTTGTGCATATAAGAAGCAACATTATAGATCATAAATTGATTTCTTCTTTGGATGCTTCTTAGGGGAACTCCTTGGAACCTTCTTAGGGGAACTCTTTGTAGCCTTCTTAGGTGTACCCTTTGTTGATTTTTTAGTAACACTCTTTGTAGCCTTCTTTGATGTTTGTGATGCATTTCTTTCTTCTTCAGTCAAGTACATAGGTTGCTCTAGGTTAGAACCAGGACCTGTGAATGATTTTGATTTTTTAAACCAATTTTCCTTAATTCTCTCACTTGACATCTTTCTCAATGGTTTGAATTCTTGTTTGACTTTAGTCTTGTCTATACTTGTTGAGCCTTTACTTGTTGTTGTTTGTATACTTGGATTTATATCGGGTAGGCTTGAAATCATATCATCAGTTATATCCCCAAACAATGAAGCTTCACTTTGAACATTCACTGCATCAGATGCATCATTCACTGCAACAACTACACTTTGAGCATTCACTGCAGCAGCTTCAGTACCTTGACGTGTTTTCGTCTGAACATCTACAACATTTGAATCAACACTTGATCTCACCCTCTTCTGCAAAAAGATACTAGTTACATACCAATCTACAATCATACACAAAATACACAAAATACACAAAATATAAAATATACTAGTCACATACCTTTCTTTTCAAGGCATTTGAATCTTGTTTCTTGCTCTTGCATGACTTTATATTATGTTCAAACTTGTCACACTTAGTGCACCTATAGGACACACCAGGTAACCTTCTTCTAACACCTTCCTCACCAGTCTCCCTAATATAATGAATATCAGGAAAAAACTACAATGCATGTTGTAATCAAGCTGCAGAAACCATATTTGGAACCTATCTGAGACGATTCGCTCGGAGATTCGCTGTTCACAACCATTGCTTCTTCTTCTCCGTTCACTTGGTCTTCTCCCATCACAAGTTCACAATTCTAAACCCTAACTATTCACGGGGTGATAACGAAAGGTTTCTATTGTGATTTCAATTTTCATTTTAATTTCAACTAAGAATACACAGTCACCCCATTGCAATTGTCACGTAGCAAATTATCATACACACAGTCAGCAAACCAAGTAAAAGGATGTGGTGAAAATAGTTTATTTGATTTATAAGGGGCGGATCATAAAAAAAATTATTTCAGAAGGACGAAACCAAATCTCGCCCAAATGACAAGGGGGGCATATAACTAACCCTATTATTTAACCTATCAAACAACTTTCATTCAAATTCTAAATAAAATAAATAATATATAGTTTTTACACATGATTGTCGTTTCCATATGCTGAGATTACACATGTGATTAAAAATTAACAAAGGATCAATGCAAAAATATTATAAAAATTTGAGTGCCTGAAAGATTATTCACATTTATCTCATGAATGATACACTTAATAAATATTTAGAAGAGTATATATAAAAACAATTGTGATACATTTGTTTCTAAACTAATTTTCGATTGAATGTGGATTATTTGTAGAAATATTTTATACAAAATTTATGAAATTTACACTAATTTTATATTTGACATTTGATTGCATAAGTAATTTATATGACAAAAGTTTATTTAATGAATATTTAAATAAATTAGAAAATGACTCCACAATCTCCTCATTGGTTAACATGTGGAAAATTAGAAAATTCTGCACAGCTCATTACTCACTAAAAATAATGTAACTAAATTCTGTATCATAAAACAAATTTGAATGACCTCTGCAATTCAAAATTCATTTCAATAATTTTTGAGTAAGTTGAACTTTTTGCATATGTTGCTCTTACGGTTTCTTCAAAACATCATATCATTTTTGGCATCAATAACCCGTGTAACATGTCTTTCAAAGAACAAAAATTATATACTTTATGTCAAAAATTATATGTCTTTCAAAGAACAAAATTTAAGTTGAGCATTTTGAGTAAATTGAGATTTTTGCATATGTTATATTTATAATGATGAATCTTCAGCCTGTTTTTATTAATAGACACACAAAAACATATCAAAATATATAATCAATTATTAATAGACCAATTTCTTGTGTTTCTTCAAGTGACTATCTCGTAAAATAAGTAATTTTCTTATAATAAATCAATAATTTATTCTGAGTTTAAGAATATGACATCACAAACCTGCTCCTGTTTATTTTTTGCAGCTGATTGGCTATCTTCAGTGAGCATAGCCGTTTTGATTCCCATCACCTTCACCTTATATCGCCGGAACTTCATAATCTAAAATCAATACAACAGACATTTAACTCACTTTCAAAAAAACAGTGTTACATTGTATATCATTTTCGATCAGCCTCAAACAATAGGAAAGGTCTTTCACCTATTTTATCCTGCTCTTGTAGCGATTTTTTTATTTCTGATGTAGAGGACTTTCTCATCAATTTTTCCAAAATTTAATGAGATATAAAAGTGAAATATATGCCTGAAAAATATTAACTGTCCATGAATAGGAGCGCCAAGAAGAAAGTAATAACTGGAAGACAGTAGTAGCAGCAGCCAAAGTTGCAGAAGTGTTTTTTTAAAGCATACCATATATGTTCAAGCTCAAAGTTATGCCAATCAACAAATTACATTATATTATAATTAATCCTCTAACACATATATTCACTTTAACTATTTCATTAATGAATAATCTAATAAATTAGGACAAACATATAACCATACCTATCACAGAATAACAATTCTGTTAGCTAATTGTTAGCAGTTAGTTAGAAATTAGAATTATTGTTAGAGTTAATTACGCAGGTTAGTTACATAGTTAGGAGTTAGTGGTTGCTATTTAATGTAATTAGCATATTGTAAAAGTCACTGTTTTGAATACAATACAAATCAATTCAGTTAACTCTTTGTTTTCTCCTCTTTCAATATGGTATCAGAGCTCTCTTAGAGAGAGCTCTGCTGCAAACTCTGATAATCTCCACGGTGGTTCACCGGAGTTCCGATGGCTGCGAACGTTCCGCCGGTGGCTCCGCCGTATCTGTATTCCTTGCAAGATGTGCAAGTCACTTCTTGTCCGTTGTATGTGCATCCGAACGAGAATCCGGCGACGATTCTTGTTTCTCCGCCACTTTCTGAGAAGAATTACCACAGCTGGTCAAGATCGATGCGAATGAGTTTGTTAACAAAGAACAAACTCGGATTCGTTGATGGAACGCTTCGTGATCCTGGAGAAGATCATGAGATCTATCCGTTTTGGCAACGCTGCAACACAATGGTTCTTGGATGGATGATTCGTTCAATGAATCCGGAGATTGCGCAATCGATCCTGTGGCGAGAAAAAGCAATCGACGTTTGGAAGGAGTTGAAGGAGAGGTTCTCACAGGCAGATCTCTTCCGCATTTCTGAATTACAAGAAGAAATTTACAGTCTCAAGCAAGGAGACATGACGGTAACCAAGTACTTTACAGCTATGAAGATTTTGATTGATGAATTAGAGGTTTTGAAACCATTGCCATCTTGTGTCTGTGATGCACTTGTCAAAATCAAGGCAGAAAGAAATTCGGATCATGTCATTCGATTTCTGCGTGGTTTAGGGGAACAATTCTCCGGTGTGAGGTCGCAAATCATGCTCATGGAGCCTTTGCCAAGCATCAATCGCGTGTTTCAACTCGCAGCACAGCAAGAGAGGCAATTCAGTGTTGAGAATGTGCCTAAGGTTCTTATGGCTAATGCTGCTACTGCTCAAGGTGTTCCTGATTCACAAAAGAATAACAGAGGTGATAGCAATTCATCTAATCGCAGCTATGGCAATGGAACCAATTCTAATAAAGGTTCTCAAGGTTCCAATGGCTACAGAAATCAATCCAGGAAGGAATGCTCACATTGTGGCAAAATTGGGCATACTGTGGATGTGTGTTACAAAAGGCATGGGTATCCACAGAGTTACAAGTCCAGGAATTCTCAAGGCGCTTCTCGACATGCTAACATGTCCAACGCCACAGAGGCAGAGGAAGATGATTCCAATTCTGTACATGAGGATAGCTCTCGGTTCAGCTTGACTGAAGATCAGTACAATACTCTACTTGCTTTGTTGCCTTCTCAGGATAAGGATACTGCAAGGACAGCAAAGGTCAATTTTGCTCCAAGTTCAAGGACTTCAACCATTGCACAAACCAATTCCGTGGCTATGCAAACTCGCAATGGTATAATTCGATTAATTCAATGGATTATTGACACAGGTGCAACTGACCATATTTGTGGTAGCTTAGAACTCTTTGTTACATACAAGAGGATTAAGCCAGTGAAGGTTAAATTGCCCAATGGCAGTTTCTTGGTAGCTCATTTTTCTGGCACCATTTCATTTACTAAGTCCTTTTACTTGGTAGATGTATTATATTTGCCTCAATTTAGCTTCAACCTTATCTCTGTTACAAAGCTTGTTGAAACTTTGAATTGTAAGCTCACTATTGTTCCTAAATTGTGCTTAATACAGGATATGAATGCCTTGAGGATGATTGGTGCAGCTAAAGAGGTTGATGGTTTGTATTACCTGGTTACACCCACAATGAATGCATCCTGTTTGAAGCCAGTTAGACCTGTACCTGCAGTTTCAGCTACTTGTTCTTCCTTGAATTCCCCTTCTAGTTTGTGGCATCATAGGCTTGGCCACCCTTCTTTTGATTGTATTTCCATCTTAGGTAATACTTTTCCCTTTATCAATTGTACAAGAAACCATGTATGTGAGGTTTGCCATTTGGCCAAACAAAGGAAATTGTCCTTTTCTCACAGTAATAGTACATCTAATAAAGCCTTTGATTTGATTCACATTGATATTTGGGGTCCCTCTGCTGTTGCTTCTATGCATGGTCATAGATTTTTTCTTACTATTGTTGATGATTACACCAGATTTACATGGTTGTTTTTGATGAAACAAAAGTCTGAAGTTCAGCATCTTATTCCACAGTTTTGTGCTATGATTAAAACTCAATTTGATGTTTCCATTAGAGTCATTAGATCTGATAATGGTCCTGAGTTTTTTCTTACCCAATTTTATGCTTCTAATGGCATCATTCATCAACGAGTGTGTGTAGAAACCCCTCAACAAAATTCTGTTGTTGAGAGGAAGCATCAACACCTTTTAAATGTCACTCGTTCCTTGTTATTCCAGTCTCATTTGCCTAAAGTTTTTTGGTCACATGCTGTATCCCATGCCACATTTCTTATCAATAGACTTCCATCTTCTGTTTTGGGCAATAAAACTCCTTTTGAGAAGCTTTATTCTAAACCTCCTGACTTTGGTTTTCTTAAAGTCTTTGGGTGTCTTGGTTTTGCTTCTACCTTGCTTCGGGCTCGCACAAAATTGGATCCTAGAGCTCGAAAATGTGTGTTTCTTGGTTACAAACATGGCACTAAAGGTTTTTTGTTATTTGATTTGAAATCAAGAGAAGTCTTACTTTCAAGAAATGTCATATTCTATGAGCAGCAATTTCCTTTTCAGGCCTTATCCCATAACCTTGATCATACACCACCTGATGTCACAATTCCTTTGCCTACTTCTCATGATATTGAAGCCATTGATTACACTTTACCTGATTCTGCTCCTTTGTTTCTCCCACCTGTTGATCCTGTGCCTACAAATCCTCTTCCAAGGCAGTCTCTTCGTACAAGGAGATTGCCATCATACTTGCAGGATTTTCAAGTCACAATGCCTCCTAGCCTGGCAGCCCAATCTTCCTCAAAGGATCATTCATCAGGTATAAGGCATCCTATCTCCTCTGTTGTGTCTTATGACAAATTGTCTCCTACACATTTTGCCTTTGTTGCTAATGTATCCAATTTAGTGGAACCAAAGACTTATTCTCAGGCTTGCAAGGATCCTCAGTGGCAAGAGGCAATGATCAAGGAGTTGGATGCTCTCAACAGGAATCACACATGGCAGATTGTGCCTCTTCCTTCATCCAAAAAGCCCATAGGTTGCAAGTGGGTTTTTCGCATCAAACACAAACAAGATGGTTCTGTTGAGCGTTATAAAGCTCGCTTGGTGGCTAAGGGATATACCCAAGTTGAAGGCCTGGATTATTTGGAGACCTTCTCTCCAGTTGCAAAGATGAATACCCTTAGGCTTTTATTGGCCATTGCTGCTTCCCAAGGATGGTTTCTTCATCAACTTGATGTTGATAACGCCTTCCTCCATGGCTCCCTTGATGAGGACATTTATATGAAGCTTCCTCCTGGGGTTCAATCTGATGTTCCTAATCCAGTTTGCAAGCTTCAGAAGTCTCTTTATGGCCTCAAACAGGCCAGTCGACAATGGTATCAAACATTGGTAGCTGCTCTGCAATCTATTGGATTTCATCAATGCTCTCATGATCATACTTTGCTTCTTAAGCAACAGGGTGATTCTATTACTTGCTTACTTTTATATGTTGATGATGTTGTTCTGGCTGGGAACTCTATGGAAGAAATCCAAGCTGTCAAGAGTTTTCTCCATGCCAAATTCAGTATCAAGGATCTTGGTGATTTAAAGTTTTTCCTTGGCTTAGAAGTGGCAAGATCTTCTCTTGGAATCACTCTTTCTCAACGCAAATATGCATTGGAGCTTTTGACTGATGTTGGCCTTCTTGCTTGTAAGAGTGTGAAAACTCCTATGGATTCTAATGCTCATCTCTCATTAACAGAAGGCAAGCCTCTTCCTGATGTTAGCAGTTATAGACGATTGGTTGGCAGGTTATTATACCTCACCACTACGCGTCCTGACATAGGCTTTGCAGTTCAGCAATTAAGCCAATTTTTAGCAGCCCCGACAGAGGTTCACATGACTGCAGCTACACGTGTTCTTCGTTACATCAAGGCTGCTCCAGGACAGGGATTGTTCTATTCTGCCAGGTCTTCTTTGAAGTTGCAAGCTTATAGTGATTCCGACTGGGCTAGCTGCCCAGACACGAGGCGGTCTGTAACTGGCTACTCTATCTTCTTAGGTTCTTCCTTGATCTCCTGGAAAACTAAGAAGCAATCTACTGTATCGCGTTCTTCTTCAGAAGCCGAATACAGAGCTCTTGCAGCAACAGCTTGTGAGCTTCAATGGTACCAATATTTGTTCCAGTTTTTACATCTTGAGCTACCTCTTCCGATTCCTTTATTCTGTGACAATCAATCTGCCATCTATATTGCACAGAATCATACATATCATGAGCGCACCAAGCATATCGAATTAGACTGCCATGTTGTGCGCGACAAGCTTCAAGCTGGGTTATTGCATTTGTTACCTGTTTCTACTCATCATCAGTTGGCTGATATATTCACTAAGCCACTCCCTCCTTCTAAGTTTCCAGATTTTGTATCCAAGCTTGGCATGATTAATATACATGCTCCAGCTTGTGGGGGGGTATCACAGAATAACAATTCTGTTAGCTAATTGTTAGCAGTTAGTTAGAAATTAGAATTATTGTTAGAGTTAATTACGTGGGTTAGTTACATAGTTAGGAGTTAGTGGTTGCTATTTAATGTAATTAGCATATTGTAAAAGTCACTGTTTTGAATACAATACAAATCAATTCAGTTAACTCTTTGTTTTCTCCTCTTTCAATAATACCCAATCGGAGGAGTTGAGCTGCAACATCATCAGCGACGTTCCCGACAAATAGATGCCGGGTTGGGACAATCCAGAGTCAGCAGAACCAGTTCTTAACAGCAAATGATGCCGCCACCCTATCGCTGCACCGTTTGAATCTCCGCATCACATGACATGTAAGCAATGTGATGGAAGAGAGTGGAGAATTTCTTCCAGCAAGCTGTACTCAATGAATGCACTTATGTTGTATTAGTAGGTTTTGGAAACAGGAACAAAGCATATACCACTGCACAAAGAATATAAAGAAAGTCACCAAAGAAACAACCAAACAACTTAATCATATGAAGATGACTACAGAGTATAAATGAAATGTCATAAACTTTTCACCATTCACCAAGTTGGAAGGGTCATGACTTTACTGTAACAATAATGTATAGCAATATATGTTCATAATTGTTTACATTAAAATCTTACATCAAGACATACTAAGCTGGAGACATTTAAAATGAAATTCGTTGGAATTATATTCTATGGACATATCGGCCAAAAATTTAGTTTACTTTAATCACTCTATAAGGGATTGAAACATTTAAAATGCTTCTCTTTGAAGCAAAGTGACATATACATATCACAAAGGCATGTAATTAGATTTTATTCTTAACTTATCTTCAAAGTCTACATTGGTAGAATGACCACTAATATTTTCCATATTTTGTGAACTTAAATGAATGTATAAAATGCTTTGTCGCAAAGATTTAAACACATATGACAAAACTATAACTACAAAGAATGAGAGTTGATCAAAACTTCTAAAAAAGTTTACTATCTTTTTTTATTACCTTTTAAGATTCATTAAAATTTTAGTCGTGTACCCCACAACTCAACATATAAATAACCTTAACAATAATGAAGATGTAATAATAATGACCGAGATATTAAAAGTCATGATCCTTTCAATAGATTCTTCTGACCATGTCGAGTTTATAAATGAAATGTCATAAACTTTGCCATTTAACTTAATGACCTCATCTAGCAGTTTTTCGTGGAGGAGTGAAAACATCTCTTTTCAACAGCTCCTGTAATAATAAAACAGTGTCAAATCTTTATACAATTCTAAGTGCTAAAATCTCAAACAAATACAAACTACAAAATAGTTCCAAGGGAAACAAATAATAATTACTTTAAAATTCTTCTTCTCATCATCAGTGAAAGAATCTTGTGAAACCCGCAGCTTCGTCAGTGTCTGTCATTGATCAAATTTCTAAAAACCAACTGACTAATGTGCATATTGCATGAAATCTTCTATACTTTTTTTTTGGAATTTAAATTTACACAACCAAACTAAAATGAATTGGCATATATTTTAATTGTAATTTATGATTTTCTGTCCAACTTTCTTTTGGTTTTCCACTTATTTACTTATTGAAAAAAATTTCCATTAGGAAAAAATTCTAATAACCATGAATTCTCTAATAAGCAACATACTTGGATCCATATGTTTTAAACACTACCTGTGTTTCAAGACCACAATTTTGAGATTCAAACCGTCTTCGAACATCATTATATCTAGTCGCAATGCAAACAGTTCGTGACAAAGCAGTATATGCATCAACTACATTTGCTTGCCTTACATTACTCTTTATATAGGTGATGTTAAAGTGATAGTCCTAGAAAATGAAACAAATCAATGTTATAAAACTGAGGTATTAATGCATTAAACACAAATGACTGAGTGGAATAGAAAAAAATCTAAATGCTTACAAATAGCTTTTCTTCAGATTCGTTGAGACATGCTTGTTTAATTCTGGCACTCCTTTTTTCATTTCTGGCAATTTGAAACCCCTTCACCAACAGACATTTCATCAAACAGTTAATAGGCTATTTTACACTAATTAATTTGATGTTCATACTGAAATTGAAAACAACCATTGATTAAAACGAACAGCTAAGGTTTGGAGTAAAATTACAAGTTTGAATTAAACATAAAAGAGATTTGTACCGGTAACAATCTATGAATTTTTAACAGCTTCAGTTCCTGAATTAAAGAACAAAAAACACAACAAAATAATCAAAAGTTATAACTTTAGTTTTCCCTTCTTCAACAATGGCGGAGTACTGACGGTGGAGAAGTTGAAGTTGATTGAGTTTCATGAATGGAGAGGGTGAAGTCTACTATTAGAGCAATAGCGGATTCGCTGGAAGGAAGTGTACCGGTATTGAAAGAGGTAGAGGAAATTTGAAGCTGTAGATTGAAAGGTAGAGAAAATCATAAAACGCAATGATAGAAAATCGACCAATATAATCTGATACATATACACAATGCAACTTGAAAAATCCAACATACTTCAAATACTTTGAGCTTGGTGGAAGATGAGATGTATAGGGTTTGAAACGGAGTGGATAGATATGTAACTTTGAACGGGAAGATAGAAGTAATATATTAATATCATGTGATGTATGAATAACTAGATAAAAATAAGTGTGAATATACCGGTAACACACTAATATTGTATAGGTCCACAAATAATCAAATTAAAACCAGTGTAAATATACGGGTAACACACCAGTGTTGTATGAACACAGAAATAATCAGATCAAAGAAAATAAAAATAATAATATTTAAAATAATATATGAATTCAAATTCAAAAAAAAAATATTATTTTTTAATTTCTTGACTGAAACACTTCACCGCGTTTTCACTTAGCTTGACTTGACTTACCCGAGCGTCTCAACTCAATCATAAAAAGAATGAATCCACTATACACGAGGATGACGCATCATGGCAAATCAACGATCTTCCTTCACCTACGACGTTTTCATAACCTTCTCCGGCGACCATACTCGTTACGGTTTTGCCGGCAATCTCTGGAAATCTCTCAGCAACAGAGGAATCAACACATTCATCGATGACCATGAAGAGGACCTTTCCAAAGGAAACGAAATCGATTCAACACTTTTGAATGTCATCAACGACTCAAGAATTGCCATTATTGTGTTTTCTAACAACTATGCTTTTTCATCCTTTTCCTTGCAACTACTTGTCTATATCCTTGACAGTTTTGTCTTGAATCATCGCTTTATTTTCCCTGTTTTTTACGATGTGGATCCTGCTGTTGTGAGATATCAAAGAGGAACTTATGCCGAAGCTTTTTCAAAGCATGAGAAGAAATTCAAAGATAAGAAAGACAAAGTTAAGAAATGGAGGAACGCTTTATATCAAGTAGCTAACTTGTCAGGATTTCATTACAATCATGGGTACGTAACTTTTCTCACCAATATTGTTTCAATGGTAATGAGCTATGAAACACAAATTCCAATACGGACAGCAGACACGACACATACACATACGATAATATTAAAAATATAGGACATCGACAGTACTGTATTAAAATGAAACCTAAATAAGTTATTTGTTAGTCATTTTGGTAATGAAATGTATTTTTGGCGAGTCAATTAAGTTCTCAGAATGTGGTTCTGGTTAGTTGAGTCCATAAAAATACAAATAAAATAACAAGATATGTTTGCAATTTCAATACTAAAATAAATGTCATATATAGGTTATTGCAAGTTTAGAAGCCGAGTCTAAGGAGGGTTGCATTGGTTGGCTTAGAATTTGAGCCTCATAACTTTGCTCTGAATTATTGTTTATATTTGAAGAGATAAGCAATGTTTGTTTTAACCTTTAAATGTATGTGAATAAGTATAAGTTTGAATGCATGCTTATAATTGCAATTTGCATTTAGTGACCTAATATCTTTGATTTAGCAGGGATGGATATGAATTTGAGTTTATTGAGAGGATTGTGGAAGAAGTCTCCAGTAAGTTTGATCTTGTTCCTGTACATATTGCGAATTACACGGTCGGATTGGAGTCTCAATTGGAAGAAGTGTGTTCACTTTTAGAGTTGGGATCAAAACAAGTCCTTACAGTGGGGATCTATGGGGTTGGTGGAATAGGTAAAACAGTACTTGCTCGAGCTGTTTATAATAAGATTGGAGACCAATTTGAAGCTTTATGTTTTCTTGCCAATGTTAGTGAAAATTCAAATTTGCATGGACTAATTCACCTCCAGAATAGGCTTCTTTCGGAAATGGTTGGATTGAAAGATATTCAGTCAGAAAATGCTAGTAATGGAGTTTCAGTAATAAAGTATAGGCTCCGCCGGAAAAAAGTTCTTCTCATCCTAGATGATGTTGACACACTTGAGCAACTAGAGATCTTAGTTGGAGGACTTGATTGGTTTGGTCCTGGTAGCAGAGTTATCGTTACAACACGGGACAAACATTTGCTAGCATTTCACGGGTTTGATATAATATACGAGGTACAAGAGTTGAATCACGTAGACGCTCTTGAGTTGCTTAGCCACAGGGTTTTTAAGCAAGGCACTGTTGATCCAAATTACACAGAACTTTTAAGCCGAGTAGTAACTTATGCTTCCGGGATTCCATTGGCCTTGGAAGTAATCGGTTCCAACTTGTTTGGAAAAAGTGTTGACCAATGGCAACATACATTAAATCGGTTGGAGAGAAATCCTCCCAACAACATCCAAAATATTCTTAGAATAATCTTCAATGATTTGGATCAAGAGGAGAAGAACGTTTTCCTTGACATTACTTGTTGCTTCAAAGGATATGAATTGACAGATGTTGAAGATATTCTCCATGCTCGTTATGGTGAAGATGTGAAATATCATATCGGAGCGTTGATTGACAAGTTTCTCATACATATCAGTTTGGATGGTAAGGTGACACCACATCCCTTGATAGAGAGAACAGGTAAAGAAATTGTCCATGATGAATCGCCAAGCGATCCTGGGAGACGTAGTAGACTATGGTTCCAAGAAGATATAGTTCAAGTCCTAAAAAATAATAAGGTAAGACTGTCAAAGGTGGTTCATGTTTTATGTCTAACCTTTATTGATCTCTATTCACTCTTATATATACTCATGTTACAATTGTTTTTTTACTTTTTATAATAACTAAATCTTCTCATAATATATGTGTACTGTAGGGAACTAGTAATACAGAAATCATACATCTAGATTCCACCTTAATTGAAAATGAAGAAGCAATAGAATGGGATGGAGAGGCCTTTGAGGAGATGCCAAACCTCAGAATACTTATTATTAGAAAATGTCATTTCTCCAAAGCTCCCAAGTATCTTCCAAACAGTTTAAAAGTATTGGAATGGTGGAGATATCCTTCGGAGGAGTTACCATCTGATTTTGATTCAAAGAAACTTGTTATATGCAAGCTACCGAACATGGGCTTCATGTCACCCGATCTAACTGGTGATCCTGATGTTTCACAGGCTTTAGACAAAATTGCTAGAGTTGTATTGCAAATTTCACATGGAGATTTTCAAACCGAGACGGCTTGGAGACTAGTTGGCCTTATGTCAAGTGTAGTTGGCCTGTCATGTTATGCTCTAAGCCCTTCTTTCGATCGATTAATTGGAAGGTGGAAACCTTTCAAGTTCTTTCTTTATGGGCTCCTGTCCTTAGCTATTTTGACAAGCATATTGTTTGCAAAGCATTCATCACTTTCCACAAGACATTTTCATCTCAAAACTTACATGAGCTTTGCGGTTTTGATGATCATCTCAGTGTACTCATTCTTCTACGACAAAGCTGTGAATGGGAAACCTGAAACATTGAGTACAGTTTCAAACGCTGCATTTGCTTTGGTGTCATTAAGCTTGCACAAACTGATTAAGTTTGGGGTTGAGATTGGTATGTTCTCTTATTTCTTAAGTTGCTTTGCAGTTCAACTGTTAACCATCAACTGGATGTTGATTTTTGTTGCAATATTCTTTGGCTGTCCACTTTTTGTTATGCATTCCTCTATGAATTCCCGACAAGAGGTAGGTACTGGAATTCCTCTATGAATTCCAATCATTCTAATTATACTCCATTTCGATCTGTTGCTGATAATACTTACCGTGTTAATATACCAATATAGCGGTTCTATTATTTCCATTTGCAGAATCTTGTTTAACTTATGCATCGTAGTATTCCAATTTCCACTGAGAAAAATGTTAGAATTAATTTAGATTTAATTAGATATTAATTTATATTTAGAAATATCTTTTAGATTGTTTATATCTTTGTTAGAATATATATATATATATATATATATATATATATATATATATATATATATATATATATATATATATATATATATATATATATATATATATATATATATATATATATCTTAGATCTTCTTAGATCTTTGTAGAACATATATTTTAGATTTAATTTTGTGTATAAATAGCCTAGTGGAGTAGGTTATTGTAATTAATTGTAAATCCTTATTCTGAAGCTATCATTAAATATTTCTTTTGTCTTTTATCTTCCTTGTGCACCAACAATTGGTATCTAGAGCTCCTGGTTAGAAACTCTGAGATTTGGGAAACATTGTTTTCATTGAGTTTCTGCGTAAATTGCACAAGGTAGAAGATGAACGGAAACGGCGGCGATATTCATTCCAAGCTTCCAGTATTTAATAGCAAAAACTAGAATCGTTGAAAGATCCAGATGCGCGTGTTATTTGGTTCTCAAGATGTGTTAGAACTTGTTACTGATGGCTATAATCTGTTAGAAGCAGATGCAACAGAGGACCAGAAGATAGCACAGAAGGCGCTGAGGAAGAAAGATCAGAAAGCGTTGTTCTACATCCATCAATGTGTGGATGTGAATGTGTTTGAGAAGATTACTGATTCCGAAACAGCAAAGGTTGCGTGGGACACACTGGTCAGATGTTACGGTGGTGACGCATCAGTGAAGAAGGTGAAGCTTCAGTATCTCAGAAAGCAATATGAGAATATCAACATGAAAGACAACGAGAAGGTTTCTGAATACATCTCTAGAGTGACTCTGATCACTAATGAGATGAAAGCTTGTGGAGAAACTATGTCTGAACAAGTAATTATTGAGAAGATCTTGAGATCTTTAACTTCTCAATTTGATTACATTGTTGTAGCAATTGAACATTTCAAATATCTGAGCACCATGAGAGTTGAAGAGTTGCAAAGTAGTCTAGAGGCGCGTGAGTTGCGTATGACTGCAAGAACTTCTGAGAGGGAAGTAGAGCAGCAGGCTCTGAAGGTAACTTCTGGTAAGAAGCATCAGAATCTGACTTGGTTAGAAGCCAGAAAGAAAATTAATGATGGTCAAAAGTCAGAAGCTTCAAATTCTGATAGGCAGAAGAATGTCCAGAAGGGAAAGGAGAAGTCTGACAAGAAGAATGTTCAGTGTTACTGTTGCAAGAACTTTGATCAATATGCCAGAGATTGCTGGTCCAACAAAGAAAGGAAGTCAGAAGAAGCAAATGTAGCCAGAGGAGATTCAGATGATGAACCTGTGTTATTTATGGCTTATGAATCTGATGAGGAACCAGTGAAATTGTCATTTTATTATTCTGAAGGGGAAGAAGAATATGACTCTGAATATTTTGATTCTGAAGGAGTGATTTTGTATGAGTCGGAATTAGAATATGACTACGAGTCAGAATCAGAAGATGACGCTGAAGATTTTGAAGATGAGTCAGAATCTGAGATTTCTGAAGACGAGTTAGAGTCAAAAGATGACTCTGAAGCTGAAGACAAGTCAGAATTCGAAGGTGATTCTGAGTCTGAAGAAGATTCTTCTTCTGAAGAAGAGTCAGAAGATGATGACTCTGGAAACTCTGAAGGTGAGTCAGATGGTGAATCTGATTCTAATCCAGATTTTGATGATGATCCGGAATTTGGTGGTGATCATGCTTCTAGAAGGGAAAACTCTAAAGACGTAGGTTCTGGAGGACAAGTTTCTAAAGATGACCATGTTTCTGGTAGAAATCATGATTCTGAAAGTTGAACTTCTGAAGGAGTAACTTCTAAAGGAAATTCAGCCTTTGACATAAGTGATCCAACTTTTGAAGATGGTATTTCTGAAGGTAGTGGCTCTGACTCTGATGATGATTCAGACCCTGGGAATTTTCAAGACTCTGAAGACAGTCAAGATTCTGGAGAAAGTCAAAACTCTAAAGCAAGATCTTCTGAAGGGAGAAGTTCTGGTGTCCAAGATTCTGAAGGTCCAGTTCAGAGGCAACAAATAGTCAGAAGATTTGCAGAGTTTGACATGTTGCAGGACACTGAAGTAGACTCTAAAGGAGAAGTTATTCAGTGTGCAATGTTAGTAGACTCTGAACCCGTGAGTACGGAAGAGGCTCTTAAGCAGCAAGGTTGGTTACAGGCCATGAAAGAAGAACTTGATGCTATAGAGAGAAACAAAACTTGGAAGCTGACGGAACTTCCAAAAGGCAAGAAAGCCATCAGTGTTAGATGGGTTTTCAAGTAAAAGCTAAAGACAGATGGATCAATTGGTAAACACAAAGCGAGATTAGTAGCAAGAGGCTTTCTACAGAAGCCTCAGCTGGATTACTTTGAAGTGTTTACACCTGTTGCGAGACATGAAACAATCAGACTAGTGATTGCAATAGCTGCTAACAAGAATTGGCCTCTGATGCATTTAGATGTAAAATCTGCATTTCTGAATGGTCCATTACAAGAAGAGGTGTACGTTTCACAACCTCTTGGATTTGAGAAAAAGAATCAGGAAGGGATGGTGTTCAAATTACACAAAGCATTGTATGGATTGAAGGAAGCGCCCAGGGCTTGGAATTTGAAGATTGATTTGTTTTTCAAGGAACAAGGGTTTCAGAAGTGTGAGATGGAGTATGGTGTTTATGTTCAGCACACTTCAGAAGATAATATGATTCAGGTATGTTTGTACGTTGATGACATACTACTTAAGGAAGTTCTGAACAAGAGAAAGTTGAATTCAAGAAAGTTCTGATGAATGCATTTGAGATGACAGATCTTGGAAAAATGAGTTTCTTTCTAGGGATGAAATTTATGTACTCTGAGAAAGGAATCATTTTACATCAGATGAAGTATGAACTAGAGCTTCTGAAGATATTTAAGCTAGAAAATTTCAAGGTTGCTATCACACCTGCTGATACGAATCAGAAGTTGGACTCTGATTCTGATGGAGAGAATGTGAATGCTACAACCTTCAAACTGATGGTTGGTTCTCTAAGGTATTTGTGTAATATCAGACCTGATATTTTCTATGCAGTTGGAATGGTTAGCAAATTTATGAGCAAACCAAAGTGGTCCCATTACCAAGCTGCAGTCAGGATTCTGAGGTATGTGAAGGGAACTCTGAAATATGGAGTGTTATTTCCGTCTGGAAGAAAGATTGAATCAGAACTTCTGAGTTATCCTGATTCTGATTGGTGCGGAGATAGAGTTGACAGAAGAAGTACTTCTAGGTACTTATTCAAATTTCCGGGAGGTCCTATTTCTTGGTGTTCCAAGAAGCAACCTGTTGTTGCTTTGTCAACTTGTGAAGCTGAATATATTGCAGGTGCTCTGACTGCATGTCAAGCTGTGTGGATTCTGAACTTGTAAAAGATCTGAAGATTGAGGTAAATAAACCTCTGAAGATGATGATTGATAACAAGTCTGCAATCAATCTTGCCAAGAATCCAGTGTTGCATGGGATAAGCAAGCATATTGAGACCAAGTATCATTTTCTGAGGAATCAAGTTCAGAATGGAATATTAGAGGTTGTGCACTGTAGCACTCAGAAGCAACTGACAGATGTTCTGACAAAGACTATCAAAACTGATCAATTTCTTGGTTTAAGGGAAGGAATTGGTGTTGTCAGTTTTGGGTAAATATAAATTAAGGGATGATGTTAGAATTAATTTAGATTTATTTAGATATTAATTTATATTTAGGAATATCTTTTAGATTGTTTATATCTTTGTTAGAAGATATATATCTTAGATCTTCTTAGATCTTTGTAGAAGATGTATTTTAGATTTAATTTTGTGTATAAATAGCCTAGTGGAGTAGGTTATTGTAATTAATTGTAAATATTTATTCTAAAGCTATCAGTAAATATTCCTTTTGTCTTTTATCTTCCTTGTGCACCAACAAAAAACTCTAAAAGATGAAACAGTTCTAATTTCGTTTTTGCTGAAAGTTCGTCATATTTCGCCAAAGTAAGGAGGTCATTGAGATTGTCTTTCAATACTAAAGAATTTATGGTCGCAACAAGAAAGAGAATATTTTAGAGAACGGGATTGTTTGAATCACTTTTTGTATTTTTAGTTTTAAAAATTTGTTTTACAAATCAGTTTTAAGAAAGTATTTTTAAAATTTGTTTTCAAAAATTGGAAATAAGAAAATTCGTTTGATAATCTAGTTTTTGTAATATATTTAATTATATTAAGTAATAAAAATAAAATAACCATGATATATGTTGTAGGAATATAAGTTAATATAAATGTTGTTATACTTGAATGTCATAATTTTATAGGCAACATATAATGCAAGATGTTATGATATTATGTTGAGACATCCTGTCTCTATGAATTCAAAACAAGAGGTAAAGATGTGGAGAAGGATGTTCCACATATTGAAAAACATCCCGTCTCAAGCCAGCCAACACAAAAGAGAATCTTGCGTCTGATTTGTTTTCTTTATTGTTTGATTGTTTTATGGGCATTTTGGAATAGGGAAAGATTTTTCAAAAGATCAATTATCAAGATCAAATCAGATTGATGGAGATTTAATTTATGAAAGATTGCAAATCAATTAAATCAGATTATTGAGTTGCGCTATTTGGATTTACTTCAGCCACAAGCATTGTTCAAAACCCTAACGCGCCATGCAACTGAATTATTTTCTATTTAAAGATGAGCTCTCCATGTAGAAGACTTAGACCTTGAAACATCAAGAAAGGCGTATTTAGTATTTTGACTCTTTGTGTTTTCTTTGTTAAGTTATGAAACTCTATTCGCTAGTGCCATTCATTTGTAAAGGGGTAAAGTTTGTTTTGAGTTGTAGTGGTTTCATCATTCGTACTATATTGTATTTGTCCAAACAATTGAGAAAGTGTTTGAGAGAAAGCGAGAGACGTCTCATATTTAGGGGAGGTCCTAAATAGAAATTCACGGGTAGTATTAAGAAAAAAGACATTGAATTAGAAGGGTTTAACTAAGACCAATTTGTACTTTTACTATTAAGAGTGAATTTCCTTTCTTGGGTTAACGCCCTCCCGGCATAGGTGATATTGCACTGAACTAGGTTACCAGTTCCTTGTGTCTTTTTTATGTTATTTGCATTTTAATTGTTATTGCATTAATCTTGTCATATACATTGTTGATACATTGTGCTTGACATCTTTTCATAAGGAGAATAAAATTTTAATTGGCATCAGAGCAGACACCCTATTATGTTCAAAATGGATAACACTAAAGAAGGAGGATCTACAAATCAACCACCTATCTTAGATGTCACGAACTATAATTATTGGAAAGCTCGCATGGTTTCCTTCCTTGAATACATGGAGGACAAAAATTAGAAGGTAGTCATCAAAGGATGGACACCCCCAATGGTTACTGTACAAGATGGTACTCAGTCTCTGGAGTCAGAAGTAGAGTGGTCCAAAGATGAAGATGAAGAATCTCATGGAAATTATCATGCTCTCAACGCCATATTCAATGGAGTGGACGTAAATGTTATTTGTCTCATCAACACATGCACTATTGTCAAATAAGTGTGAGAGATACTCAAAATTGCTCATGAAGGTAACTTAAAAGTTCGTATGTCAAGACTCTAACTTTTCACCATCAAATTTGAGAACTTGAGAATGAAAGAAGACAAAACCATTGTTGATTTCTATGTCCGACTTCGTGACATAGCCAACTGCTCGTTTTCTTTAGAGAAAAAATATCTAAAGAAAAGCTGGCTGGAAAGATTCTCAAATCTCTTTTCCAAAGAGGTTTAATATGAAAGTTATAGCTATAGAAGAAGCTTAGGAAATTAGTTCCAACAAAGTCGATAAACTTATTGGTTCATGGCTAACCTTTGAAATGGCGATCAATGACAAACCTGTAAAGAAAAACAAGCGTGATGGTTTTAAAGTTGATGTGGAAGATGATAAAAGAAGAAGGGGGATAATAATGATAACTTGTCTAACTATATTGTATTAATTGCAAAAATGTATGGCAATATTATGAGAAAATTTGACAATAGATCAAGGAACAATGTCACGATAAATGTCAAAGACAAAGTTCCTGACAACACAAGAGATTTCAATTCCCAATGCAAAAGCAAAGAAGGAGACAAACTAAACAAAGGTAAGGGAATACAATATCATGGGTGTGAAGGCTTTGGACACATTCAAGTGGTTGTACCAATTTCATTCGGAAGCAAAAGAAGGGATATACTGCCACACTTTCAGATGAAAAGTAAGAAAATGATAATTATAAAGAAAAACCCAACAACATAATTACACTCAGTGCACACATGGGTTACAAACCAAATGATCAAAACGATTGCGAATCTAGCAATGAAAAACTCTCAAATGAAGATGTTGTTTAAGCATTTAGACAACTAAATTCCAAATGGAAAGAAGAATGCATGTACGGTGAGAAACAAAAATCATAAATAAATACCATACTTCAAGAGAAAGCTAATCTCAGCAAAATGTCACACTTATGAACACTAAGCTTGATGTTATGACCAAGTCAGTTCACATGTTAAACTGTGGATCTGAAATTCTTGATGAGATTCTTGGTATTGGAAAGGTGGATGGAGACATGGATTGTATTGGTTTTGATTAGAGCTCTATGAATAAAGAAAATAAGTTTGTTCCTTCTGAATAGAAAATTGAGTTTCTGATGACATACATGTCAAAACAACGTGCTCGACATTATTACCAACACTTTCTATAGAAGATTGTCTTGGAGATGCCACTATTGTGGTCAATACGGGCATATTCGACCTTTTTGCTATAAGCGGAGTGGTAGATTTTTCTATCCTTACAAACAAAAACCTATTAAGAAGACATCAAAAATTAATCGTGTCCAACAAGTCTGGAAAGTTAAGGAGGAAACTACAAGTCACATTTCTCACACCTGTCTAAGAGCACCTTATACTGAAGATTGGTAATCTGATTGTTATTCCTTTGATTGAATACTTTAGGTAAAACAAAATGGGTAGTACAAGGTGTACATTGTTAAAAGGCATCATGTGGGACAAGATGCTCCAACACATGTGCATCATTTGTCCCGGGTTGTTAGTCATATTTTGTGAGTAAATTTGTGTGTGATTATGTTTAATTCCAATGAAATTTGTTGTTGTATCTTTTAGCAACTTGTTATTTAGTAAGATTTTCTAAAAAGAGTTAGTAAGATAAAATCAAATTAAACGAATATTTAAAATGAATTAAGGTAAAATAAAATCAATTCTCTTGATGGATGTCTTTGAAAAGCAAATCAAATCTGCATCTAAATCAAATCTGGTTGTTCTCAAATCTGAAGCCCATTGAAGAAAAGTCCAACACATGATTTTCTATACAAGAAGACTCATCCCTAACAAAGAAAACACGAAGCAAGAGTTTATTGATTTGAGAAATATCACAGTTAGATACATCTTTATATTTCGAGAAACACCAATCTCAGGGTATTCGAAGAAGGAACCAGTAGTGACGCTCTCTTCTTGTGAGGGCAAGTACATTGCACCTTTGTTGTATGCGTGCCAAGTCGTGTGGTTAGAGAATCTGTTGAAGGACCTGGACATCAAAGAGGGTGACACTATAACACTCATGGTTAATAATATTTTCGCTATAAACCTTACTAAGAATTCCATTGTATATGAGGGAAGAAAGCATATTGAGATGAAGTATCACTACTTGATAGTGCTTGTTAGTGAAGGAAGATTGAGGTTGGGGTATTATAGAAGTGAAGATCAGGTGACCGATTTGCTGACCAAAGGAGTCTCGATTCAAGTGTTCAAGAGATTGAAGATGCTAATGGGCATGGAAGACTTGAAGGACTTGAATTAAGGTGGTGTGTTGAGAATATAATATAATTCAAGGCAGTGCAATAGGTTACAATTTTATGTCAATATGTTACATCCTATTATGTAGTGTTTAGTTTTCAAATAGAACCATAATGTAAACGATTTACATATTATGTCAACAAGTTACATCTGTAATTTTCTTCTAGATTTTGAGATAGTAGTTAAATGCAATCAGTTGACATAATATGTTAACCAGTTACATCTGTGAGTTTTTTAATTTTCAGTTTGATAATTGTACCTCATCTTATGTAGTTGTATATACCATTTGGGTATCTCATTAAAGAATGAATGCTCATATTCTCATCCTCAATTACATTCTCTCTCATTCTCTTTCGCCATCTCTCTTTCCACACTCAATTATTCACCATCTTTATCGTTCCAAATTCTTACAAATTAGATATCGATGGGGTGATTTAAATTAGAGTTAAATATGTTTTTGGTATCTATAAATTATCAAATTTTGTTTTTGATCCCTATAAAAAATATGCATATTTTGGTCCCTACAAAATTATTATACACGTAGTTTTAGTCTCTGCTGTTAAACTAATGTATATTTTTGAACGATTATTTGACAAACATGTTTAGAATGGTATAAAAAGTTCCTCGGAAAAAAAAACTCAAAATTTGATTTTTAAGTCGAAATTTTTATTACTTTTATCATTATCTTTTGAAATATAAAAAAAATCATATTTAATTCTTCTCATTTTAAACATTTCTAAAATTTTATTAAAAAAAATATTTTATAGTATTCTAAATAATTATTCAAAAATTTAAAAATTTAAAGGTTATTAAACAGTTTTCAAAATTTTAAAAAATAATAGAGACTAAAACTGTATGCATAAAATTTTTGTAAGAATCAAAATATATAATTTTTTTATAGACTAAAAATAAAATTTAAAATATTTATAAAGACCAAAAACATATTTAACTTTTTATATTTATAACAATATTGTAATATTATTTTATATAATATTTAAATATTGAAATGTGAATGAATATTAAATACAAATTAAACTAAGTTCTATATCATCATGTTACCCAAAGTTTTATTTTTGAAAATTGGGGTACACATATACAATCAAATCATATTCTAAAAAGAATCTATAATTTGTATAAATTGATGTATGTATGCATCTAATCACCTTTTTAATCATTTATCTATTAATGGAAACTCTATTTGTTTTCTTCCTGCCTTGCCGACCTTAGCAAGGTCTTCCAGCTCCTCAACCTAATAATACTGGCCTCCACCTTTTAAAACGACAACTTCATTTGGTATGAATGGAGATAGGTCGAAGTCACCATCCTTTGTGTGTTCGATTTTGGGGAAATCATGGGTCCAAGAAGATGCATTTGGATAGAGAGAATCAGACTTTTGAAACTTGATGCTAATGGTTTATTTTTTCTTTATATAGAATGAAGAAAGTTAGAAAAAAAAAACACTTGAATAGCAAGTGTGATGTGATACGTAACGAAAATGAATGTCGTTAATGGTATAGTATGTAGGGGATACACTGGTTATATATATATATATATATATATATATATATATATATATATATATATATATATATATATATATATATATATATATATATATATATATATATATATATATATATATATAGCAATGCTCTTAATTAATAATAGAAATATTTGTATATGCAGTAAGTGTTAAACTATCCACCCGCTGAAACATGATTCTTCCCTGTCATAAATATCTTTTATTTAATTTCTTATTTTAAAATAATTGGCAATTTAAAGTATTTATACAACATTTTTTATTTCTTTTTATTATTACATTCTTATTTATTATTTTCTCTCTACTTACCTATTCCATTAACTATAATTACTTAGAATATTTTAATAAAAAAATTAATTTTATCATTAAAATTAATATATATATATATATATATATATATATATATATATATATATATATATATATATATATATATATATATATATATTTGATCTGGTCAAATACTCAATAAACTCAATAAAATCCAACCAATTACACAACACTACATTGAATAATGAACATATGTACCTCTACATTAAAGCACCGCATCGGAGCACACCACCATTCTCATCTTTATTATTGATGTACATCTAATGATCTTTTCCAATCCAGGTCGGATCAACCACGCCGATTTCAACCATCACGCATATATATGTGTAACTTTAAGTTACCCCAAGTATTTTTCTCATTTACATTGCTTAAAACGTCTCTCAAATATTGATTTGAACATTAAATTACTAACATTTTCCATTTTTGATTATCTAATACCTCAACCACCTAACATAAGCATTTCCACTATGGTCATCTTCTACATCCCAGACACTCTCTATTATAATACAAAATAATGGCGCCAATTGTGGGCATAATTTTTTGATTTCACAAAATTTTCATCAATTTTCTCTTATATTCTCAATTGCTTTGCCATAATCGTTTTTATTAATTGTTCTGATCACTATAATTGTTTCAATTAACCATTATGAAGATTGGTAATTGTTCTGGACTAGGCCCGTCCTGGCCCAAGAGCAAGAACGAAGGTCCAATTCAAACAACTCTTCAAGGAGCGTGCGCCCGAAGATTTCCGTCAGCGCGTCGACCAGAAGCGGCAACCGTGCCCGCCGTTGCCCGCGAACATGGTGTCCCCGACCACGTGAACTCCAGCTCGAGCCCAGCTCGAGCACCCTCCTCGTAGGGCAGATTATGACCGTTACCCCATCACCTGAACTCCGGAAAGACCGCGTCCTCGTCCCTTCTCATTTCTCGCAGAGCATCACCAGGAAGGAGACCACGTGCGGGTCCCTACTACACACGTAGAACCTGGCAGTCCCTTTATTGGGCCAGTCCTGGTCGGCCCAATGAAAGGACCTTGGCCCCGCGCTGGGGGCTATAAATACCCTATGTTCCCAGAGGGTCAGGTATTCATTCTCTTACCCATACGTACACTTTTGCCTGCTCGTACCATCACTCATTTTAGCATCAGAGTGCCTTGCAGGTACCCCCCCCCATCTCGTTCAACTTCCGCTCGGAGCCAGTCGTGACGGTCCAAGTCTGATCAGGTAAGATCAGTGGCGCCGTCTGTGGGAAACTAGCTTCCCCGTCTTGCAAAACCTCGAAGACCAAAGCTCAAATCACTTCCTACCGTCATGGCTGACCAAGTTCGGGATGACCAAAACATCCGCGTCGTCGGCACCAACAACGGCCTCGCAGATAAAAATGGACTCCCCGATAACGCCGGTAACCCCGGTCATAACACACTCCCCGAGTGCGCCAACCCCGGGCCCTCAGCCCACCGCGACGGAGTTACTGCATCATCCTCCTCAGTCCCTCCGCCGGTCGAAGAAGACAACGCAGCTCCCGCAAGCCATCGAGCTGCCCAATTCCTGGAAGTCCCTGTCCCCACCGGCGCGGATGCCACAACCCGCGCATTATTCGCGGCGATCAACCAGACGAATTACCTCATCTTCGCCCAGGGAGAAAGATTGAGGGCACTAGAAGACGATCGAAGGCCCGCGAGGAGACACAGGAGGCCCCAGACTCCACCTCCTCGGGTAACAGAGGTACATCTCCTATCTCCCCCGCGGAGACACTACAGAGACACCTCCCGAAGCCCGTCACCCCGACCCTCGGGGAGACGGCCCCCTTTGGAGAGGCAACCCGTCATTGAAGTCGGGGGACGCGGCCACGCCCCCACACGACAAGAAAGAAGGCACTCCAGAGATGGGCATGGAAGAATCAACCAACGAGCACCACGCTCGAGGGATTCCCAGCACGACCAGGACCGTCGGGCTCGACAATATTACAGGTCCCCATCCCTGTCCCCAGAGCGAAGTGACGAGGACGACCCCCGCGGTCCCCTGTCACAAGCCATCATGGAGGCGCCCATTCCCCCGGGCATGGAGAAGCCTCCACATCTGAAGGAATACGACGGAGTCGCGGACCCAGTCGACCATATAGGCGGGTTCGAGGCTATGCTGCATTACCACAACGTCGGGGGACCCATCAAATGCCGACTATTCCCTACGACCCTCAGAAAGGCAGCAATGGATTGGTATAAAGGCCTCGCTCCGGGATCAATCACCTCGTGGCGAAACCTGAAGAACCAATTCATAAGTTCGTTCACTGCGTCTCGGCGACACCCAAAAACCGAGGTGGCTCTCGAGGCCATCATCCAGAGACAGGATGAAACTTTGAGAGAGTTTATCAATCGCTTCAATCGCGAAGCCATACAGGTCCCCTGCACGGACCACATGAAAAGATATTTGCTGGAGAGGGGACTCCTCCCCGGCACAGAATTCAGAAAGGCAGTAGGCATCGAGCCACCTAGAACATTCGATGCCCTCCTCGAGAAGGCCCGGGCGTACATGGATTACGAAGAAAGGGAGGCGGCCAACAGAGCCTGGGACCCCAGGACTCGCGGATCCAGCAGCAACCCGAGCCTGGAAGCTGCTCCTCCCCGACGAACCGGGGAGAAAAGAAAAGAGGATAGACCCCGAGAAGTCCGAGAGCAAAGAGGACCCTCGAGGCGTTTTACCGAATACACTCTGCTCACAGCTTCCCGCGAGCGCATTTTGGCGGAGTGTGCCAGCACAGACTTCAAAGATGGCGGCGTCAAACGCCCCCGACCTGCTCCCTCCAAGCCCGGAGCAGACAAGAGCAAGTATTATCAGTACCATAGGAGCCATGGTCATCTGACTGAAGATTGCGTCCACCTCAAGGACGCCATCGAAACCCTCATCAAGGGAGGGAGGCTCATCCAATACCGGCGAAACGACGCTCCTTGTCGTGACGCCCGGGAGGCAAGAGAACCGGAGGAAGACGCCCGACCATCTGACGAGTCGGTCCCCGTCCAGACCGCCTTCTCCGTCACCAGACCCGAGGACTTCTACGTCCCTGAGCACCTGCAGGAACCGCTCACGATACACAGCAGGTGGGAATACTTTCCCTCCGCCATGGTCATCAATGGTGGAGGATTCAACGACCTGACTATAAATTCGGCTAAAAGAAAGCTGGATGAACTGGTCGACGCGGCACCTCCGCAAACAGTGACCTTTAAAAGGGTAAAAGGTAGGTCGGAGCCTATCACCTTTTACCTGGAAGAGCTCCCCGGAGGAGCCCCCAACGCAGTCACTCCCCTGCTGATAAGAGCAAGAATGGCTAACTTTGATGTGCACCGCATCCTCGTCGACGAAGGAAGTTCCGTCGACGTGATGTACAGTCAATTGTTCCGGACTCTACAACTGGACGACTCCCATCTCTCGTCATATGTAGGTTCGGACTTACAGGGCTTCAACGGCTCGACCTCCAAACCTTGGGGATATGTCGAGCTCATGGTTACCTTCGGTGAGGGCACGACGACAAGGCAGGTTAAAGTACGCTTCCTCGTCATCGATTTCCCGTCCCTCTACAACTGCATCCTGGGGAGACCAACACTGGCAGAACTGATAGCGGTACCCTCCACCATCCATTTGAAGATGAAGTTCTACAATAAGAGGGCACGGGTAGCTACCATCCAGGGGGACCTAGCCGCTGCTCGAAGGTGTTTTAACGCCGCATCTAAAGGACGCGACACTGTCGACATCGGGACAAGGCCCGCCAAGAGATCGGCGACTTCGCGATAGGAATCCGACAATCCAAAGCCCACCAAAGAGGAAGACCAAAGAGCTCCACCAAAGGTCGACTCCATAGCTCTGGATGCTCGTTTCGATCAGGATGAAACTCCCAACGGCGAGCAAATCCCCCTCCAACCAATCCCGGACGGGGACTTCGAGCTCGTCCCCCTCAGCGAGGACCCAAACAAAGGAGTGAAGATTGGTATCGACCTCCCCGACCTGGCAAGGAAGAAAATCAAAGCCCGCTTACGCGAGAATGCTGACCTGTTCGCCTGGAGCGCCGCAGAGATGCCCGGACTCGACCCTGAGGTCGCCTGTCACTGTCTCGCCATAGATCCTGCCACTAAGGCCGTAGTACAACGTAGGCGTAGGCAGTCTCTGGAGAAAACGGAGGCTGCTGAAAAAGCTGTAAAAGACCTCCTAGAGGCGAATTTTATTTCTGAAGCCCGGTATTCAACCTGGCTGTCAAACGTTGTACTAGTTAAAAAGAATAATGGAAAATGGAGGATGTGTGTTGACTATACCGATCTCAACCGGGCTTGCCCGAAGGATGCTTTCCCTTTACCGAACATAGATATGCTGGTCGACAACTCGGCCGGCTACAAAACGTGGTTGTTCATGGATGCCTATTCGGGCTATAACCAAATCCCAATGGCCATGGGCGACAAACATTGCACGGCCTTCATGACCAGCTTGGGCAATTATTACTACAATGTAATGCCCTTTGGACTAAAAAACGCAGGGGCAACTTACCAACGTATGATGAACAGGGTGTTCCACAAGCAGATTGGAGACATGCTCGAGGTCTACATGGACGACATGATCGTCAAATCCCGAGCAGACACCGATCATGCAGCACACCTCAAGGCAGTCTTCGCCCAAGCAAGACAATGTAAGATGAGATTCAACCCCGAAAAATGTACGTTCGGAGTCAAGGCGGGGAAATTCCTCGGATTCTACCTGATAGAACGAGGAATTGAAGCCAACCCCGACAAATGTCGAGCGTTCTCCGACCTCCCGACCCCGACATCGAAGAAATCAATATAAGTCATGAACGACATGCTCACGTCATTGTCCCGCTTTGTCGCAAGGTCCGCTCAGCACGCCCTCCCCTTCTTCAGACTCCTTCGCAAAGAATCAGCCTTCGAATGGACCGAGGAATGTGAACGAGCACTGCGCCACCTAAAACAAAGTCTATCTCAACCACCTGTGCTATCTCGACCAGTCGACGGGGAGCCATTATTCTTATACTTGGCCGTCTCGAACGAAGCCGTCAGTGCGGCTCTCATCCGCGAGACCACCGACGGGCAGAAACCCGTTTATTTCACGAGCAAAGCCCTACAAGGACCCGAGAGCAGGTACCAATTGATAGAAAAGGTAGCTCTAGCCCTTGTCAACGCGGCGAGGAGACTCAGACACTATTTTCTGGCCCACACAGTCATCGTGCGAACCGACCAACCGGTGAAACAACTCTTAGGTCGACCTGACATGGTGGGCCGAATGTTGAAATGGTCCTTAGAGCTCTCCGAATTTGACATTCAATACAAGAGAAGGAAAGCTCTGAAAGCACAAGCCCTGGCCGACTTCGTCGCAGAAATGACCGCTCACGACCCGCCCGCCGGGAAAGAGTACAAATGGACCATCTTCGTCGATAGAGCCTCCAGCTCGTCCGGAAGTGGCGTGGGGATCCTCTTGGAAAATGAGGAAGGCGTAGTGATCGAACACTCGTTAACCCTCTCCTTCCCGATGTCGAATAACCAAGCAGAGTACGAGGCCCTACTCGTAGGACTGAGACTAGCCGAGGACCTGGGAGCCCGCGAGATACAAATCTTCACGGACTCACAACTCGTTGCCTCCCAAGTCCAAGGGAGCTACCAAGCCAAAAACGACAGCCTCGTCGAATACCTAAACTTAGTCAAAAAACACATGACAAAGTTTGAGCGAGCAGAAATATCACACGTCCCACGCGAGCAAAATACAAGGGCAGACATATTGTCCAAACTCGCAAGCACGAGAAAGAAGGGCAGAAATAAGTCCGTTATACAAGAATCCCTATCACACTCGAGCATCGAAAGGTCCTCGACACCAGTCGAGGTTCACGCCATAGGAGATGCCTCGTCCTGGATGACCCCGGTGTACAATTTCCTGACGAAGGGCGAACTCCCTTCGAACCAGTCAGAAGCAACCATCACGAAGCGACGAGCATGCTCCTACGTGGTGCTCGAGTACAAACTATACCGCGGGGGATTCTCCATTCCCCTCTTGAAGTGCATCGACGAATCCACAGTCCTCGAAGTGCTGCGGGAGATACACGAAGGGATTAACGCCCAGCACATGGGCGGTAAGTCCTTGGCGAGGAAAGCCCTCCGAACGGGGTACTACTGGCCGACAATGCAGTAGGATACCAAGGAACACGTTAAGAAGTGTGACAAGTGCCAGAGGCACGTCGACATGCACCTCGCTCCCCCTCACGAGCTGAGCATACTGTCATCCCCGTGGCCGTTCGCGTGGTGGGGGATGGATATCCTCGGTCCTTTCATGCAAGGAACTTACCAAAACAAGTTCCTCATTGTGGACGTGGATTACTTCACGAAATGGATAGAGGCCGAGGCTCTCGCGAAGATCACCTCGCACAACATCCTCCGTTTCTACAAAAGAAACATCCCCGCCAGATTCGGGATCCCGAGAGCACTGGTCACCGATAACGGCACCCAATTCACCGACCACGAATTCCAAGACTTCGTCACCAAACTGGGAACAAAACAACACTTCACTTCGGTCGAGCACCCTCAAACCAACGGGCAAGCCGAGGCCGCTAACAGATTCATCCTCCGAGGACTTAAACACCGGCTCGGTGAAGCTAAAAGGGGTTGGGTCGAGGAGCTACACAGTGTCTTGTGGGCATACCGCACCACGCCCCATTCGACGACGGGCGAGACCCCCTTTCGACTAACATACGACACCGAGGCTGTCATCCCAGTAGAAATCAGGGAACCCTCCAGGCGGACAGAAAGTCCCCTCGACAAAGAAATGAACAACGAGGCACTCAGGGACGAACTCGACTTAGTCGAGGAAATCCGTTCGGGGGTGGCCCTGCGCGAGGCCACCCTAAAACAACAAGTGGCCCTGCGTCACAACGACAAGGTCATTAAACGTGAGTTCGAGATCGGCAGCCTGGTGTTACGAAGAAACCATAAAGACTCCCGCGAAGGGAAACTGTCCGCGAACTGGGAAGGGCCTTATCGCGTCCACGGCACCACAGGTATCGGGGCGTACTACCTCGAGCAACTAGACGGAGAATCATTACCACGACCCTGGAACGCTGCTAAACTAAAGCAGTACTATAGTTAAAAAAACCCTTAACACCAAGGACTCTCGTCGTCGAACATCCACATCCAGTCAACGAAGAGAAATGTCTCGACCACGTAGATAGGCCAAGGTACAGGCCCAATCTACGCCCAAACGACATAACATCGTTCAGCGAAACGAGCACGAACGACAGTGCCCGACGTGGACACCTCACTCGAGCTCCACCGTCGAAGTACCCATATGGAAGGACACCCAGCTCGCGATTGGTAGTTCACGCCACGGGCAAGCGACCCCGACCTGGGTCATACGCTCGAGCACGCGGCCTTATTCCGCATGACCGACGCATTTCGAAGTCCGTCGGACCACCAAATGGGTCGAAAGAATCTCCACTCGAGGACGTAACTTAGGCAAATTTCGCCTCAAAACACCAGCCGAGCACAAACGTGACTCGAGGATGTAACTTAGGCAAATTTCGCCTCAAAATAACAAGTCGGGCACATACATGCCCCGAGGATATAACTTAGGCATATTTCACCACAAAGTAACAGCAGAGCACAGCCGAGACTCGGGGACATAACTTAGGCAAATTTTATCACAAATATAAAAACTTAGACACGAGCAAATATTAAAGGTCGAAATAAACATTCATTCAAAGGCTCGTAAGCAAATACAAAAAAAAAATAAACCGACCAAGAAGGCCGGCGATGTTCAGAAATTACAGGAACGGGCACGCAGGGTCCAAAAAATATGCACGGGCACGCAGGCCCCAAAAAACAACTATCAAATAACAGGCACGCAGGCCCGACCAGAATTCTGCGGCTAGACTTCCCCGGGGCTACCAGCATCCACGACAAGAGACTCGGGGGGAGGCACAACCTGGCCGTCGATGATCTGTGACATGAAACCCACCCCCTCGGTATTCAGACCAGGATTTAATAAAGTGAGCTGGCTAACCGCGGCCTCAAAACCATCCGCCAAGGCACCAACACAGTCCGTTTCGAGGAGATGGATGCGCGCACCCAGATCCGAGCGATTCCGCAAGGGGGCTGTCTCCTCCGACTCATCTTCAACGGAGAGCATGGCGGCCTTCAGATCCTCGACTTCTTTAGCCAGACGTTCATTGTCGGTCTCCAAGCGTTCCCGGTCCAGTCAGAAACAATCCCTCTCCTCGGCAACCTTCCCCGAGTTCTCCTTCTCCGCGGCCAGCAGCTCGGCTTGCTCGCGGAACATCTCTTCAGATCGCTCCAGAGCAGCTTTCAACTTTCGAGAACCCGCAGCAAGGGCGGATTTCTCCAGCTCCAGTTCTTTGACGCGATCAGAGTCTGCCCCCTCCTCAGCGAGGATAACGGCCATTTCGGCCATCTTAACCATCCCGACCATACTGGGGGCCAGATGCTTTCTCCGACTTTCTTTATTTAGCCGCCTGATGGTCTCAGCCTCCTCGGCACTTACTGTCAAGGGAAACCCCTCGAAGAAGCCTTCTTCTCTAAAGCAGGGGGGTAATCCAAAGGCCCTCACTGCGCCAGACTCGTCGCCGAGTTCCGGCTGGCTCTCTACCCGGTTTCTCTTCCTTGGTATCAGATCAGTGGGCTCCTCGACGTCCAGGGAGTCCGGGGACCCACTAGAAGCATCACCCGAGATGGTCGGCAGCCCCATCCTCGTTGCCTGTGGAGCTCGGACCAACCTTTTGTTGACTTTCTTATCTTGTGTCAGTTTTAAAAGCCTCTCCTTTCGCCCGGCCATTTTGCCTGCAAAAAATATATAACCCGGGTTAGTTACGAGTAAGTAACAAACGAAGAAACTAGAACAAAACTACAAAACAAAAAGTAACCTAGTAGGTTCGCGGCCTGCCCGTAGGACGGGCACTCGACAAGCGCCTTGGTATCTATAGGACGGGCCTTAAAAGTCGGGTAACCGTCCTCGTCAAGAATGTCTTTCCCTTCCCCCGTGGCCCACCGAGCAGGGAAGAAACTGTCGACATATCTGCAAAGGGTACCGTAGGCTTCCTCGTCCTCGGTACTCATCCCTCCCGCGGGCGTATGGTAATGCCCGGTACCATGCTCATAATGGCGCGAGCACCAATGCAACGGGAACTTAGCTATGCGCCCCAACACTGGGCGACCCTCGTTGTCCATAAGAGGCTCCCCGTTCTCGTCGGTCACTGCAGTCTCTTCTTCATATACAGAATCCAGGGTAGTCTGGGTGATCGGCCGCACGACATACCATTTGTCCTTAAAACCCCAGACTGAATCCATGTACATCCTGAACAGCCTCTTTGACTGTTTCAGGGAAACCCAACTATGCCTGCCTCCTCGAGACTGGCGTTGCAAATGAAAAACTCTGAAGAAGAGAGGGATGGTCGCCCCGATCTTTAAAAAGTGACACGTCAGCTCGAACGCCCGAAGAAAGGCAATTGAGTTGGGGTGAAGCTGCGTGGGAGCCAACTCCAGATGACAGAATACCCCGACCTAGAAATCACTAAAGGGGAGCTTGAGACCGAGGTCTTTGAACGCTATTTCATACATGGGAAAACCATACTCAGAGAACTCTGAGCAGATCCGTGCATCAAGAGACGGTCTTGTGACAACAAAGTTTTTCTGGAAGCCTGGCTGGCTACCGCCGTGCTCGATGATAGTGTAGGCGCTCCGACTGCGCCGACTATAGGCCGAGGCAATCCCTCTGGGCTCGGCGCCCACCCAATCCAGCAAAGGATCGTCAACGGTATCAATCAGAGTTACATTCTCCTCGGCACTCTGGTCCTCGACCTCGTTGCGCCCCGAAGACTCCGGTTCGTCAGCCATTTTACCTGCAAAGCACAGGAAACCGGTGAAATTCGAGAGCAAAGCCATACGCTCGCCATAACTGACGGGAAGAAGGGCACGACAAGCCAAGTAACACTCCGCGCGTTAAAACGTTGAGGACTCGAACAAGAGCCTGGTTTCACCTCCCCGACGCTAAGGTGCCGCAACGAGTCGTCTTTCATACTTCCTAAATGGGCCAACATCCCGGCCAGCCATGAGTACGTCGACCTAAACTATGAATATGACGAGCAATATCATGAATCCTAAACCTAGAACTATGGGTTTACCGGGCAATATCATAGGTTACGCGCCCAAAACCATGAAGATCCCGGGCAGCATCGCGAGTCACATACCTAAAGCTATGCGTTTACCGGGCACAAACATGCATTTTCCGGGCACAAACATGAATATACCAGGCATGAACACGAACGTACCAAGCGCTAATCCCAGATGCGGATTTTCTAACATACAGATAACGGAAAAAATTACCTACAATAGAGAAAAATGTGAGGGATAGACGCTTACTTGGAAGTTAGGAAGGATGTACGACGGCAGTGAAGAAAATCAACGGCGGAAGGCACGGTGGTCCTACGAAATTCTAGAAAAACAGCGGCGGCAAAGGCAGAGGAAGAAGGAGAAGCGCAAAGAGGAAAAACAGATTATGGGACCCAAGGATCCTATTTATAGGGATGACGTGGAATACGAAACGTCACCCCGGGGAACCAGGAGCTTCCCCTCCTCGACGTCTACTCCCCTAGGCAATGATGGCTCTACTTTCAATAGGGTGGCGTCACGGTTCCCAAGGGTTTCCTCGGATACCCACCAAGCACAGCCTGCAAAGAATCCCCCGAGCACGCCTCGAAAGGGATTACCCCACGAACGCAACTCATGAGAAACTCCTCGAGCAAACCACGGGGAAGCAAATATCCTGGGCGGGGCATAAGACCCCGTGACAAAGGCGAGCTGAGATCAAGTCATAACTCCTGCTACAGAAGCCACGACTTGGGGGGCTCCTGTTCTGGACTGGGCCCGTTCTGGCCCAAGATCAAGAACGAAGGCCCAATCCAAGCAACTCTTCAAGGAGCGCGCGCCCGAAGATTCCCGCCAGCGCGTCGACCAGAAGCGGTAACCGTGCCCGCCGTTGCCCGCGAACATGGTGTCCCCGACCACGTGAACTCCAGCTCGAGCCCAGCTCGAGCACCCTCCTCGTAGGGCAGATTATGACCGTTACCCCATCACCTGAACTCCGGAAAGACCGCGTCCTCGTCCCTCCTCATTTCTCGTAGAGCATCACCAGGAAGGAGACCACGTGCGGGTCCCCACTACACACGTAGAACCTGGCAGTCCCTTTATTGGGCCAGTCCTGGTCGGCCTAATGAAAGGACCTTGGCCCCGCGCTGGGGGCTATAAATACCCTCTATTCCCAGAGGGTCAGGTATTCATTCTCTTACCCATACGTACACTTTTTCCTGCTCGTACCATCACTTATTTTAGCATCGGAGTGCCTTGCAGGTACCCCCCCCATCTCGTTCAACTTCCGCTCGGAGCCAGTCGTGACGGTCCAAGTCTGATCAGGTAAGATCAGTAATCTTCTCGCATCATCTTTCTGTTATCTTCTTTAACTGTAGGATCTAAGCCAACTTGATAAGCTGCTCAACACAACGTCTTTCATGCTCCTGATGTTCGATCAACAATTCAAATGCTTCAAGACAACACAAATATAATTCTCACTAGAAATTGAAAAACCTCTTCGGCACTAAAATGCACATGTTTTAAGTAGAATCAATTAATCGACCGCAACATAACTCATATTCGAACTTCTCTTAAGATTCTTTCATTCCAACATCAATTTTCACTTTTTTTCATCGTCATATCACCATCAACTCTCTCCTCTACCATCATTTCATTCCTCTGGACTGGAGTTGTCACACAATATTCAATAACTCCAAGTCATGCTAGGAATATCAAGGGCTAACAAACTCATGATGAACACCTGCAACCTCATACAACAAGAGAATGTGAGCTCCTTTGTATCGAAGAGAATCATCAAAAAATTTCTTCTTAGATTGTAACTGAGCTAGAGGAAGAAGAACACACTTTGGAAGTACATTGATAGATTTACTAAGGTAAAAGTTAAGGTAAGCTTAGCCAATTATAAGCTGAAGTGTTGAATTTTTGAGAAAGGGCTGAGACTGAGACTGAATTGCATATACCAGAAAAAGTTGGGTTTGAAGGAACCTGAGAACATGAGTGACCTCCTCATACGAGCCCAATAATCCACCAATTGCAAGAATAAGCTGCTAGTTGAAGGCGTTGAGAGAAATAAGGCTTCTTGAAATGCTGAAAAATGAAAACAAAGAGACAATAGGCGTCATGATGACAGAGAAAAAAAAGGCACAATGGACCATAATCCATATTCTCTTAATACACTTGATTAAACACCTCCACATAAAGAATATTACAAGAATGTACCAATATCAAGTTCAAAGAGGCCGGAGAAAATTATCCCATGCCGAGATGATTCAACGCTGACTAACAAATCAAAGTACTACATGTATCATAAGAGTCATGGGCATGAAACTAACAAATGCATTCATCTGAAGGATGAAATATAAGACTTGGTCAAGAAGGGAAGACTTGGTAGATACACTAAGGATGACGCACTTAAGGTAGACTATAATTGACGTATAAATTCTCCTCCAACTAGTAAATTGAGTGATTCCCCACATAAAAGTTATGTCCTCGTTGGGTTGGTACTTCGTTGATAAAGAAAGTTCAGTTCATTGAAGGTATCGGTAAAGGAAAAAACATCAATGAAAAGAGGAACACAGGAAATGAAAATGACCATTCATATCCTCCATCTCTGGTGGGTTATCATTTTATTGCATGTATCATTAGAGGGTTGTCACATCGGAAGATGCGCCTAGCGGGGACATGAAGGGGAATATTATAGAGTTGTTGGTAGTAGTTAGGAAAGGAGAATCGTGGAACCTAAACGATCCATCCTAGGATTAAAAAGACATTGAAAAGGTAGGGACATATTTAATGAAATATTTCCTTTAGTGACAACAACCACCATGACCAACTTTGATGCGTAAAAGATCCTCAATAATGGAAGAAGCTCATGCAATATAATGTACGCCAAAATTTTCACCGATTTAGGATTGAAGAAAGAAAGGTTATAAATTTACATGGGTATTGATCTACAAGGCCTTAAAAGATCAATAACACGCCTCTTGGGCATAATTGAACTTATGGTGACCTTTAGAGATGAGAGATACATTAAGATGGAGGATATTCATTTCATAATGGTCCCTAGAAAAAGTGCTTAAAATAACACCTTGCAGAGGCCCTTGACATCATCGTTGAACATTGTTGCATCTACCATCCACTTGAAGGTGAAGTATCTCAACGTTTATGATGAACCACTGACCATTTGTGCAAACCAGGGAGAGGCAAATCACTACTATAATGCTCCGTGGAGAAATTAGGGTGAAACTTCCATTTAATAAATGGGGAAGGTAAAAGGACAGTTCTTTTAGACAACACCCCCTCAGCATCAACGTCATAGACTCCGACACATGCCTAGAGAAAGCCATTACCAAGGATGAACACAACTCAAAGAAAACTCTATTAATAGAGGCCAAACAAAGATCCTAAGGATGGTCCTTGATGGTGATTTCCTTTCTATCCAACTCAATGACAACCCGATACAATTAGTGAAGATTAGAGTTGATCTCCCCAATTACGTGGAGGAAGAACTCATCAAATTCATCAAAGCCAATGTTGATATTTTCAATGTTTCCCCTGAGGAGATGTGAGTCATCAATTATAGTATTGCATGTCACCAAATCAATATGGACTCGTTTGTCAAATATGTTGCCCATAGAAAATGACGTTCGTCAACACAAAAGGCTAAACCTGCCAAGAACAATGTCAACAAACTCCTCTAGAAAAACTTTATCTCAAATTTGGAATACATAAAATGGATGTCTAATGTAGTGCACGTCAATAAAGAATGTGGAAAATGGCGCATGTGCATCGATTATATCGATCTCAATAAAGCATGTCCCAAAGATTCACACTCTTCCCAACATTGATAATTTGGTGGAAAACTTTGCAGGGCAAGCTATTATCGTTTATCAATGCCAAATTCCCATCCACAACCTTCTTTTTGTGATCAACCTTATCCCTAAGGATCTTGAGCCCGAGGTGAGGAAGTTTTAGCTGCTCCAAAATGTTCTCAAAGGAAACGCACAAATAATTATATTTCGAATCCAATGCTAGTGTAAGCTTGGACTTCAGGACCACCTTCTCACCTTTCGTAGTCTTTAATATGTCCTAGTCTTATTCAAATATTCTCCCCATATTTCTCAAAACAATTTGGGACTCCCTTAAGTATACTTCTTTATCTTTCAGAGTCTTCCAGAAATCATCAAGAGCCTATGTGGCCTTACCAAGGGTATTATCTACATCAACCCCAAATTTTTTAAGCTTGCTCAACACTATCACTTTCTCCCCAGTTGAGCGTCGTCGTATTTCATCAAGATCCCTAAGATCCCTCACTTTTCATTAAGAGTAGACAGGAAACTAAACATCACAATCTCGTTAGTAGTTTCCTCCAAACACTTCTTCACAACATCAATCTATTTAAAGGCCTTATATTTCTCAAAAGTAGACGAGTCCAAAGACTTCTGTAAGGCATCCATCTCATCACAAAGATTAATTAGAGCCAATATCTCACCTCTTAAAATGGCTTACATGGACATTAGATCATTACCCTTGTGAAAGTGGTAAGCATTCTTCGCCTTCATATCTTGAAGGGTAACATCAATTATATTGTTCACATAAGCATAACACTTTTTCAGGAAGGTAATTTAAAGATATTTTGTAGTCCCTAACCCATCATTAAAAAAGAAAGGTGAAAATTTTAAAGAGGAACATGATTTATTATTTCCCCTAAGAACTATCATGCCTCTATTGGGCTTCATCTTGCTATCTTATTAAGGGTATCATCCCCAATAAGGCTTCTCTCTCTCTACACTTGAATCATTGCTAATAGTTCTAGAGGAAGATATATAAACAAATATATCCATGTTTTTATTTGATGAGGAATATGGTTCCTAATTGTATTTTCCTTTTTCCCGATATCACATTTTGAGTTCCCAAACCCTTTCCTGCTGGAATTAATTTTATTTAAGGAACCACAAACCTCTATGAGATGCATTTGCCCCTTAATGTCTATAACCTCATGGTTAACTTTTATATGCTCTTCCATAGGTACTGCAGACCTTGTTGTCTCCTTAACGACAACTCCAGGTTTCGTCTCTGACTTGACAAATAGAGAAGAAGTGCCCCTTACTCAACTCCTCAAGAACAACATTGTATCAAGACAAGTCATGGTATCTGAAATGAGAATTTCTTATGGAATCCTATATAGGGGGAAAACATCCTATGAAAAACCAAAAATGTCTTCTGGAAGTGTATTTTCGGGACGCACCATTTTTTTTGAAAAATTACTTTTGTAGAAAATCAGAAATACACTTTTGGTATAAACCGAAAATGTATTTTTGGTTCCTCTTAAACCATAATCTTTCGGTCCACTTCTCTCCAATCGCCGCCAAAGTTATTCATCACACAAACTAATTTTCAATCCCATAAATTATTGATTCTTATATTAGTAATTAATAAATGTTGATTTTTGTTTGGATTCAAATTTGAAAGGTGAGATATCATAATGTCGTGTATACAAGAGAGCTGGAGTTGAAGAGCTGGAGAAGAATAAACAAAATGAAACATTGGGAATAGGATTTGTTATTGGACAACAAAGATAGTTGATAATCATAAAATCACTACTACAAATAAGGGAAAAGACATTGCTTTTTTAGGCTTTTAACAGCGCAGCCTAAAGCAGCGCTGCTAAAAGAAAAGGCAGCACTTTCTTCAATGTAAAAGCGCTTTTAGAATAGACAACGCTTTTTTATATACCCCTTTAGCAGCGCTTTTGCTTTAGACAACGCTTTGTTATTTTTTAAGTTAGGCTTTAGACAACGCTTTCCTTTAAAAGCGATGCCTATTCCCCCACTTTAGAGAGTGCTTTCCCACTTTAGGCAGCGCTTATTTTTGAGTTTTTACAGCGCTTTTCTCTTAAAGCGCTGTCTACTGGTCAATATTTTTTTAAAATAAAATACCTATTTTTACTTACAAAAGCGTTGTCCAATATATATAATGCATTTTAATTAGAATTTTAACCATATTTGAACCAGGTTTTCACCATATTATGCACCATATTTGGTAGCTTCATTCCAATAAAATATGCATATATAAAAATTACACATATATATAAATTGATGATATATACAACAACAACTACAAAATTTATGATACAAGTTAAAATTCTACAAGTTAAAAATCCTAAAATTCAAAATTGATGTTACATATGTACATCTTACTATCTTCGAGAATTCTCATGAAACAACAACAACATGAATATCTTAGCTCTATCTTCTACACATGCACCTATAAACCCTGGAAAAAAAACCAAATGATCGAAATTCATAACATGATAATATTAACATTGCACTTTATTCGAATTTAATTTATACTCAAAACTCGAAAGTTCTCATCAAAGGAAATAAGACAATATACCTTAGCTTATAAAATTCTCAACCTGATAATGAATTGACACCATTCCTCCATAAGTTCATCTAATTGATCTTTTGAGTAATGTGCACAATTGCATTCCTCAAAGTACTACATATATAATAATATAACATAGTATACGATTTAGTTAAAACAATATGTCATTTTATGAGAAACACAAAATATTAAAATAGTATGTAATTCTTAAGTTAGAAATCCATACCGTGGATGGAATCTCTAATCGATCCAAAAGAATAATTTCTTTCATAAACCTCAACATAAAATAGCCGCAATCTATACCGTTACGCTGGCGAGGACACTAGACATGGAAAGAAAATACGAATATATATCAGGATATACCCCTTAAATTGTTTTATCAAGTATCATCACTAATGTAATCAAAACTGAATATCTCTTTGTGAAAATATACCTCCACTCTGATCCATGTAACATTGTTGGCTCTACTTTTTGGCACTTGAATATCTCTTTGGGAGCGAAAAGCTAGTAGAATGCTATAATAAAATATAAACGACTATTTAGAACAATATCACATAGAAACATAAACATAAACTCAAATCCAGATATGTTGACCATAAACATAAACATAAACATAAACTTGAATATCTCTTTTGGAGCGAAAAACTTACGTGTCAATCATCTGCTTCAAATCTGGATATGTTGACCAATCATTGTATAACGAATCTAGATAATACACAGTTTCTCTCATAGGATTAATCACAACCAATAACCAGTATCCACTGTAAGATTAAACAAAGATTAAATAATGGCCAAAAACGGAAAATTATAATAGATCAAGTTAGGATGAAAATCTAACCCGTTGCCAGTATTATATGGCAAAAAGAACAACTTCTCAGTATCTTTACTGGCCACAAATAAACCGAGTACATATGCTATAACATCACCTGTTCTCGTTACAATTAACCCTGAATTGACAGTGTTGGGAGCTAAGAAGCCAAATCTTGCTTCTAATCCACGCGGGCGCACAATATTGTCATACATAAACCTTAAATTAAAACATCATTACCATTATACTATATTCATTGAAATGAGGAAATAAATTATTCATCTAATTAAACAAAGTTGATCGGAGTATACCTGATGTATGTACCGATAACACCGAGGCCTAATTCCAAATGTCTAAAAACTTGCTCCATGTCCTCTCTACCAATTGCTTCTAGGTATTCAAAACCAAAGATGTTTACACTCATAGGTATAAGGCGGGTACCACCACCCGGAATATCTGTAATTCCTAAATATGTTCGAAGGCACGACCTGAACTGAGCAGTAGTTTTTTTGCTAGCCACGGTCTTCTTAGCAACATTCTTTTTTTGTGTGGAAATATTGCTAATTTCAGGTTCCTTACCCCTACTGACTGGTGCAATCTCTTTAGCATGAATCTAGTTATCATATAATTAGTTAGGGGAAGTATAAAATCACAAATTAGCATTTCTCATAGCATAAATGTCATATAATTGTGTTGTATCTCAATTGATGCAATTGACTCGGTCTCCCACCTAATCCCCTTATCTTTTGGAATGGATTTTGTTGGAGTCTAACATTACCATGTAAACAAAATGTAAGTAAAATTGCCTTAAAATTTTTGAATAGTAAACGATTTTAAGCATACCTCATTATCTATGCAAACGAGGCTTGACGGCCATGCAACAAACGATCCTATTGCATCTGCCACCAATGTTGCATCCGCCACATCGTCAGGTAGTGGTAACAACGCACCCCCCTCTAAAACAACATCAACCGATACTTTAAAAAATCCATATGGGAGCGGTTTATGGTGAAGCATTTCTCCCGAAGTATTATACACTTTTCCCTTGCCAACCATCCGATAAGTTGGTGCCGACAAATAGAGTTAACACCGGGAAATGCCCTATAACCATTAATAAATATGGTTATATAATTAATAAATATGGTTATATAATTAATAAATATGGTTATATAATTTATAAATATGGTATCTTTAAAACCTGTAGCTTGATCTATTTCCTTTTCCTTTCTCAACTCATAAACTTCTTGTTGTAACTTTTCCAACTTTTCTAGAAGTTCTTTATTGCTAGGAGCTTTTGTCTTTGATTTTTTCTTCAAGGATGTTGGAGTAATCCCAAATCCCTTACCCCTTACCCGACCAAAATACTCACGAATATCTAATGCTCGTGAGAGTATTCTCCTGCAATCATTATCTTCACCTAGAGGTATAGACTGGGAAAGAGTCTCCTGAAACTCATATAAATATTGTAATTAAAGAATGATATGTTAATAAAAGAATGATGTAATTAAATAAATAAATGTATGATGTAATTAAATAAATAATGTTATACTTACACGTCTCTCGAAAATTTGTTGAACTTTTTCTTCAACAGCTCCATCCTTACACACACGGGCTTCCTTCCACAAAATGTGTTCCGAAAGAGATGTTTCAGAACTATTCTCCTTTGTTAGCTACACATTAAGCCAAATAACATGATCAAATATAAGCGTGCATATATTATAGATGCTTTGCAATTTATAGATACTTACAATAGATTGTTGTAAGCGTGCATATCCCATACGCCCTTTTCTGTATGGATATGTTGGACTTGATGCTCGTTGTCGATTTACGGCACTTAAACTCTCAAATTTTTGGGTATTTCTTTTGGATTTAAAAGTTTCCCATTCTTCAGCTGTAATCAAATCTGCATATTTCTTTGGAAGCTCTGCATCAACAAAATTTTTATCCACATCCCTAAGAAACTTGTTTGACAAGAAAGCTCTAAACCCTCTATGTAGTTTCCCGGCCAATTTGAGAATATAATCTCTCCTGGTATCCTCAATATTGAACGACCTCTACGAAAATCATACACAAAGTGTGTTAGTATAAGTAATTTAGAGACATAATCATCATTAAAAACAAATAACATCACATATGGTACCTGTATCTCACTCCATATTTTATCTTTAGCGTCGTCCAACGCTTTTGCTCTCCAATCGTCACATGTAATTGGAATTTCTCTCCTTACCACTGAACCGAGATAACTCGTCAATGTTGAACCGTTAGGCTCAATTAGTTGGCCTTCTTGACTCCAATGCACATCATACTTTATGCCTTGGTCTCTATCCCGAGTTATTTTCTTCATTATTGTTATTCCTCGTCTATATTCCATTTCCATTTTACTAACGGCCTTATCTCCATCATGCATAAAATCATCACCTGGCTGATCCTCGTTAGTAGCCATCTAACATGTAATAAACATAAACATAAACCCAATATAAAATTCCATAGTTATTTAAATATATATATAAAATGACAATGCCAAAAATTAACATAAACATAAACTTAAACGTAAACACAAACATAAACATAAACATTTTAGTATGCTACCTCTTTCACTAACATCTCTTTCTTTTCTTGGTTGGAACATGAATTACTTGTTTCTTAACAATGCAGACGAATGGATTTATCCAAATTCCCTCATTATGATCATTTCTTATATATGATTCATCCGCTATAATATTCTCATCTTGATCATTTATAATATACGACTCATTCTGTCTAATACATGACTCATTCTCATCATCAATATCACCTTGGTCTACACCGTTATCATCAACCACTTTGTTAGATAAAAGCACTATAGACCATTTTGTACTCGTTGGGTCAGTGACATAAAACACTTGTTTAGCTTAAGAGGCTAGAATAAAAGGCTCATCTTTGTACCCCTCCCTATTAAGATCCACTTGCAAAAATCCTGACTTATCCATTCGTATGCCACTACTACTTACCCACTTGCAACCAAAGATTGGAATCTGAAACTTCTCGTAATCAAACACCCAAATATGCTCGATAACCCCACAATATGACAGATTTTCATATTTTGGGTTTAGGTCCTTCATACTTGAAATGCATTACTTCAGCAAGCACGATGACACCACTATTTTGCATAGTACTTTTATCATCTTGTTCTTTGGTATAAAATATGTATCCATTAATTGCGTATGCGCTATAAGAAAACACATGCAAACTTGGACCATATGCCAAACATCTCAACCTTTCTGTTATTGAAGCGAGATCTGAATGAAGCTTTGAAAAAATATGATCCTTAAACCATGTGTGATACGGTGGGAGAACTGACTTGATTGTTTTGCATTTTATCTCAAATGTTGCGGTTAGAAAGAGTCGCCACCGACTTTTCTTTTATCCAAAAGGAAAGGTGAAAAAGCACATGAAAGACCTTTGAGATTGTTTCTTGAGTTCGGGGGGGTAGATTATGAAAAGGGAAGGTGTTAGCACCCTTTTCATCCATGGTTTTCCATGGGCTCTTAGTTACTTGCTAGATCACTTGCTTTTGTTGTTTGAAATTGTGTTTGGTTCGATTTTGAAAGTATTTTGTAAAAGAGGCCATTGTTTAGGCAATCTTTGTAATGATTCGTGTTCGTAAGAATGTATACAAAGATGTTTGTCTTTTTGAAAATGTTTTCAATTTTGTAAGATGTTTAGAAATGTGTGTGTTTGTTTTGAAAATAGCAAGGATATTTGTTTTGAAATGGAGCAAGTAACTAAAAGTAATCTACCTACTCAAATGTCTTTCTTGTTCATTTTCTTTTCCTTTGATATTGTTGTCTTACCATTGATTTGGTAAGCAACCCTATCTTTGGATGTAAACGGGATGGGCGTGGGTCATCGTATAACCATGATTAGTAATGTTGTAAAGTATCTTAGCATTTTTGAGGGACTAAGATCATTTTTGTAAGGCAACTTTGGATAGAGTTATCGAGGGACTATGATCTTATATTTGTTTGTTTTGCTAAGATACTTCACATGCGTAATATGGCCATTTTTGTTCAAGGAAACCAAGTGGAGTAACCCTAGGTGTGTTTGTGTGCAAGTGTGTCATTTTCATGCTTGATTTTGTCTTGGATTAGGGTTTTCTACTTGATTGATTTTATCTTGCCATACAAACCCTAATTACTAGCATATCATATAAGAGCGATAAATTGTGAAATTTAAAGATTACTACGCTATTACAACACTTTGTGGGAGGGGGGATTCAAATTATGAATGGGGATTGCAATAATATAAACCTAATTAATCTATTACAACCAAATCGAATTTATACAAGTATTGGAATAAATAATGTACAAGGCAATTTAAATATGCAAAGATATATATAAATTCAAGAAAAAAAAGATTTTGTTTTGTTTTTTTATATGAAAAAGTTTTAAACTAAGCCTAATAAATAAGTCAAGGTTAAACTTAAATTAATTAAGAAAGGAAATTATTTTTAGAAAAGATTTTGATTAAACCCTAATTCTAATTTATTAAAAGGAAATAAATTTCTTTGAGTATTTTTGTATTGAAAATAATATATGGTATTTATGAAGTGTTTTGGTCTTTTTATATATTAAAATAAAATATTAATAAGTGTGAGAAAAAAGAATAAATAATTAACCTAATTTTATTTTAATTCACAAGTTTATTAAGAAAAATAGTTAATATATAACTAAATAAAAATATTTTTTATGAGAAAATAAAATAAAATAAACAAAATATAATATTTATCATTTTTATATTTTTTTATGATTTTATATTATTAAGAAAAATATATTTGATAAAATATAATGAAAATAAAAATATTAAATAAAATATATGGGCCAGGGGTGCCATGAGTAAACTGGAGGCAGAAAGTTAGTAAAAATATCAGGCCCAATGCTCATAAGCCCATGCTGCAAAAAAAATGAAAAAAATGTGGAAAATTGCAAAAGGCAGCGCCAAGGCTCGAACCCGTGACCTAAGGAATTTCTGCGCGCTGCCTTGCCCTTGGGGTGGCTGTACATCTGTTAGTTCAAATGAAAACAAAAATACATAACATTAAACACTTCCTTGCCCTGTACTTCATCTTCAACCTCTAGCCAGCCGGACCTCCTGTAACTTTTTCATCTCTCAACAAAAATGGAAAGTGATAACATGAATATTATAGCATTTTACTTCACGATTCTAAACATGTGCATAACTAAAACTATAAGTCCAAGATCAGAGAGAATTTTGTTGGCCCTAAATCTTAACCTAATTTTTCCAGAAACTTCAAACTCAAAATTCTCTAAACTCAGGCCAAATAAATGCAAGCTATGGATATGTACAACTTCGTAGCAATGATGTCTACATTGTATATTCACAAATGGAAAGCTAACTATGCCTGTATTAAGAGTTAGAAAAACAGAAAACTCACCTTGAAAATGGAAATCGTGTTTTGGAAATGAGCTTGCTTTAGGATGTTGTGATGATCAGGTTAACTTCCTTGAACCTCTAGGAAGCTAATGCAATGCTTAGCTTGTCTTGAGGGTGGCTGGAATGATCTGGAGAAGTCCACCTGTGTTACTCTGTTTTTGAAGTTCAACAATAGGGAAGATGGAGTTATAGTGATGTTTCAAGGTGTGGGATGGTTTACTTGTAAGGTAAGGAAGCTTAGGGAAGCAAAAGGCCTAAAAACGCACGAGTGGAATGGAAGATTCAGTTCACAAGTCAGAAATGGAAAGTTTGGAGGCTTGGTATGCAATTTATGATTCTAGGGTGTTTCAAGGCTTGGGAATTCGTTGTATTAGTTGCAAAATGATGGCTTTATATAGAGCAAAAGGTTGGAGGACTTGTGCTTGCTCAGAAGTACAAGATCGCGTGTCTTGCTACATTTCTTGTTTTTGAAGCAAGGTGAGGAGACAAGTCCCTAAGTACTATACAGGCGTGGTCTGGTTTGGTAGAGGCTTCAGGCAAGTTGCTCTTTATTGTGGCTTTGCTTATGTGCAGAGAAAACAAGTGCAAGGCTCAAGGAGTGAAAAGTTGAAAAAGTTATGCTTTATCAAAATGGAAATGGCACCTTTGTGCCAAAAATGGAATTTTTCATGTACAAAGCATTGAATGCTTGGCTTTAGGGCATTAAACCTTGTGCAATTCATTAATGGTGGAGTTAAAAACGAGTTTGATGCCTGAAAAGTGAAGATTGTACAACATGCTTGAGGATTTGAATTTTGTTCTTCATGAAATGGCTTGAAATCAAAGTGAGAAATTGCCAACTTCACCACTTCGATTCTCCCTACTCAAGAATGATCTCAAGGAGTTCTTGGACATTTTGGAAATATTGAAATGTGCTCTATAACTCATATTTGAATTTCTTTCCAAGATTCCTCTTGGAACTATGTGAAAAGTTTCCATTAAGTTAGGTAAAAAACCTGCCTAAACTAGGGCAAAATTTCACTAAGTTATTTTAGTTCATGAGCATTTATTCACAAAATTATATCTTGAGATCCAAGCACCTTTAGGAGAAATTGTGTGAAGCAAAGTTGTAGATTTCATGGAGATCTACAACTTTCATGTTGGGAACTTTCTTTGAATCGTCTTGTATCATGGTGAAAATTTGGCTTAAAGTTGAGAAAAAAATAAAAAAATATCTATACTTAGAAAAATTTCTAAGTTAAGAAATTTCAAATTTCAAAACAAAATCTTCAATCTTTGATGTCTTGATGAAAAAGATTCATATTTTGACATGTTTTGATGAATTATGATCTTTGGCACATGAATTTGACCAAAAAGTCAAAGTTTGACTTTTCAGTATACAGTTGACTTTTGATCAGTTGACTGAAAAATTCATCTGTCAATCCAATGAATTTGTAATGTTTTGAACCATGTCATTAGGTCAAGATGATGCAATTGAACTCTTGAAATCATGCTTCAAACCAATAGATCATTTGCTAGATCAAAAATCAGAAATTGCCCTTTCTTAGTCAAAACCCTAATTTTGACCATTTTGCCCTTTTAATGATTTGATCAAATTTCTTGAGGAATTGTTGTCCAAACTTGATCAAATGATACATATGAGTCTAAAATGTTTATGTGGATAAAAAATTATGAAGTTTGACTGTGAATTGGCCATGGTTGACTTTTTTTCCCAATACAGCTGATTTTTAGGTCAACTGTCCAATTGACTGATCAAAAATGTGATTCAAGGCTTGAAACTTGTCATGAGTAATCTTGGGGATCTATAATTGTCCTTGAAAGTCATATGAAGTATTGATAGTCCAAAAATCTTTGTGCAATCTCAAACCCTAATTTTGGGTCATCAGTGCATGATGAGATGTCTTGAGCTGGTCAAGCCCTAATCCAGTCTTGAGTCAAAGAGATCTTGTGAGAAAATTCTTGATAAGTGAGGGGGGAAATTTTGGGGTAGAACAGCTGCCCCTGTTCAATCTTCTTAAACCTGAAGAGTTAGACTGGCGAGTTTTGCCATTCGTGACTCAAATGTGGAAGATGATTGGACACTAGAGTGCCCATAAATTTGCATTTGATGATGTAATGATAGAGGGAATGCGCTTACAGATGCCAAGGTGATATAAAGTTGTGGGAGATGAGCTTAAAAGATGCCATCCGAGAGTGATTGTTGAATTGTAATTTGTAAACTGAAAGAATGAGTACCAGAATGGCGTCCGTGTCTGGAGCGTATCCGTACTGTATCTGAAAGAGGCTTTGATTAAATATTAGAATGGAATCCGTGTCTGGAGTGTATCTGAATTGTAGCTGAGAGTTGATTTTGAATGAGTATCAAAATGGCATTCGTGTCTGGAGCGTATTTGAACTGTATCAAACGTTAATTCCGAATGAATATCAGAATGGCATCTGCGTTTGGAGCGTATCTGAACTGTATCAAAAAGGTTTGAATCTGAATGAGTATCAGAATGGCATCCGTGTCTGGAGTGTATCTGAACTGTATCTAAAAACTCTGAACATTGTTAATGATAGTTGTTAATCTTATCCTGAAAAGGGTAAAATGTTAGCTTAAAATGCCAAGTCATGATACATGAAATGTGTGCATAATGCGATTATGTTATATGCATTCATGTTTATCAATGTTTATGATATATGAATGCGATGTATGCGTATGTGAGTTGATTTGCTGTATTGCTGTTTGATTTAGGGGGAAAAATCCATGACTGCTGCTGAGGATATGGAGTGTAAATCTTCATGTTGATGAATTTCTGTTTTGAGAAATAAACTCGGTTGTAAATGCCATGTGCTGCTTGTAAAACCTGTTGGGGAGCCCTGAGAAATTTGACAACTTCTACTGGGGATCAATAATTTGAAACTTTGTTCCGCTGGGGATTTGAACGACGCACTGCCAGGGTTTACTTATGGAATAGCCTAGAGACATTTCTCTATCCTTTCAACCTATCAGTAATTGCCTCTTTTCATTTCGTTTATTTGCAAATAGTAATTATGTTCAAATGCATATGCTCAACAATGAATCATTTGACGTTTTTGCAAATAAAACAAGTGTAAAGAAAAGACAAATAGTTTTTTGCACTTTCAAAGGAATATTTTGTATTGATTTTGAATAAGTACTTTTTGTACAAGGAGACAAACATTCTAGTAAGAGAATGTTGTCGTAAAAAATGAAAATTTTGATACAAAGAAAAGATAGCTATGTGTACAAAAAATCCCATGGGGTTTCCATTCTGTTATAGCCTTCGTATCTCTGAGCGTCTTGTCTATTTGCTGCCTCGTCCGAAGATGATTGAATTGATCAGAACCTCTTAGTTTGTCAGTGGTATCCAAAGGTTGTCCATAAAGTGATCCAATGGGACATAATCATACGCCTTAACTCCCTAACTTTTTCCTGGACCTCCCTTTCGGGTTTTCAGTCCACCGGGAAACCCTTTTTTGCCCAAGTCGCCCTTTCGGGTTTTCAACTTGCCGGGTGTACAAATTTTTTTATATTTTATCCCTAACTTTTGCCCGAAACTTTTGGTTCGCCGAGATGCCCTTGTTTTTCCTAGGTATGTCAACCTAGCGGGTTTCTTATGCGTAGTATCTTTTGATTATGTCCGCGTTTGTAGGGTGTGGCAGGTCGTCGTCATCCATGGTGGTCAAGATCATTGCCCCACCAGAGAATATGTTTTTGATTACAAATGCTCCTTCATAGGTAAGAGTCCATTTGCGCATGGGATCACTTTGTGGCAAGATGATACGTTTGATCACTAGATCCCCAGCTTGATATACTTGGTGTCTGACTTTCTTGTTGAAAGCCTTGATCATCCGCTTTTGATACATTTGACCATGGCAAACAGTAGTAAGTCTCTTTTCATCAATCAAATTCAGTTGATCAAGTCGAGTGTGGATCCAATCATTTTCGCTCAAGCCTGCATCCTTCATAATCCTCAAAGAGGGGATCTGAACCTCAATAGGCAAGACAACCTCCATTCCGTAAACCAAAGAAGAGGGCGTTTCCACGGTTGATGTGCGAGCCGTGGTATGATAACCGTGGAGAGCGAATGGTAACATCTCATTCCAGTCTTTGTATGTGACTGTCATTTTATGTATGATCTTTTTAATGTTTTTATTTATAGCTTCGATAACACCATTCATCTTTGGCCAATAGGGAGAAGAATTATGATGTTGAATCTTGAATTGCTCACATAATATGGTGATCATAGTGTTATTGAGATTTGTACCATTGTCAGTGATGATCCTTTCGGGGATACCGTACCGGCAAATGAGATTTTGCTTGATAAAACATTTTTGGTAACGGAGGCGAAGGAAGCTGCTTCAACCCACTTTGTAAAATAGTCAATGGCCACTAGGATGAAGCGGTGTCCATTGGAGGCTGTCGGCTTGATTTCCCCAATCATATCAATCCCCCACATAGCAAAGGGCCAAGGAGCCGTCAAGACATTCAGAGGAACCGGAGGTACGTGCACTTTGTCAGCATAAATTTGAGACTTATGGCAGGTTCGAGAGTGTTGATAGCAATCTTCTTCCATGGTAGACCAGTAATAGCATGCCCGTAGGATTTTCTTCGCCATTGTATGCCCACTGGAATGCGTGCCAAAAGTACCTTCATGTAATTCAGCCATGATCTTTTCAGCTTCAACCTTATCCACGCACCGAAGCAAAATGGAGTCATGATTGCGTTTGTACAGGATGCCATTACTAAAGAAGAATTTAGCAGAGAATCTCCTTAAGAACTTCTTATCATTGATTGAAGCTCCTTCTTGGATATTCTTGAGCCTCGAGATACCTCTTGACTTCATGAAACCAAGGTTGGTCCATTACTTCTTCAGTATTAATCTCGTGATAGTGTGCTGGTTCATCCATTCGTTCAATGGTGATCTGGGGAGCCTCGTTATCCTAATTAAGTTTAAACATGGATGACATTGTGGCTAGAGCGTCTGCTAGCTGATAATCTTCTCGCGGGAAATGCTCGAAGGTAATCTTCTCAAAATGCGGTAGAAATGTCAAAACATGTTCTTTATAAGGGATAAGGTTAGGGTGTTTGGTGTCCCATTCCCCTTTGATCTGACTAATGACCAAGGCTGAGTCTCCGAATACATCCAATGATTTGATCCCTAAGTCTATGGCAGCTATGAGACCAAAGATGCATGCTTCGGATTCCACCATGTTGTTTGTACAATTGAAGCAAAGTCTTGCGGTAAATGGAGTATGACACCCTTTCAGAGATATGAGTACAACACCAATACCATTGCCGAGTGCATTAGATTCCCCATTAAAGAACAGGGTCCATCAGGATCCTTGTTCAGGTCCGTCATACGGCCTGAATTCTTCACAGTTGTCTAATGTCATGATGTCTTCATCTGGGAATTCGAACTTCATGGACCGGTAGTCTTCTACAGCTTGGTGAGCAAGGTGATCAGCCAATACACTGCCCTTTATAGCTTCCTGGGTAGTATATTGTATGTCATATTTCGTCAGAATCATCTTCCATCTAGCTATTCTCCCAGAAAGAGAAGGCTTTTCAAAGATGTACTTTATCAGATCCATCTTAGAAATCAACAAGGTAGTATGAGTCAACATATACTATCTTAGCCGGTGAGCAGCCCATGCCAGAGCGCAACAAGTTTTCTCGAGCAGTGAATATCTGGTTTCACAGTCGGTAAACTTTTTGCTCAGGTAGTAGATAGCGTGCTCTTTTCAGCCAGACACGTCATGCTGCCCCAATACACACCCCATTGAGTTTTCTAAAATAGTCAAATACATAATCAACGGTCTTCCCTCGACTGGTGTCATCAACACAGGAGGCTCTTGCAAGTATTCCTTGATTTTGTTAAAAGCAACTTAGAACTCGTTGTTCCAATTGACTACTTGATCTTTCTTCAATAGTTTGAAGATTGGCTCACAAGTAGCTGTCAGGTGAGAAATGAATTTGGCGATATAGTTCAAACGTCCTAAGAATCCTCTGACTTCCTTCTCAGTACGAGGAGTAGGCATCTCTTGTATTGCTTTAACTTTAGCAGGATCGACCTCAATACCTTTGTTACTGACAATAAAGCCTAAGAGCTTACCAGACCGTACCCCGAATGTGCACTTGTTTGGATTCAACCTTAGCTTGTACTTCTTCAGTCTCTCAAACAATTTTTGTAAGTGGTCAAGGTGCTCTTCTTCTGTTTGCGATCTGGCTATCATATCGTCCATGTAGACTTCTATTTCATGATGTATCATGTCGTGAAATAAAGCTACCATGGCGCGCTGATAGGTTGCCCCAGCATTCTTCAGTCCGAACGATATCACCTTATAGCAGAATGTGCCCCACTGTGTGACAAATGTTGTTTTCTCCATGTCCTCATGTGCCATTTTGATTTGGTTGTAACCTGAGAATTCGTCCGTGAAGGAAAACACTTTGTGTTGTGCCATATTGTCAACTAGGATATCAATGTGGGGAAGTGGATAATCATCCTTAGGGCTTGCCCTATTCAAATCTCGATAGTCCATACACATTCGCACTTTGCCGTCCTTTTTGGGCACGGGAACAACATTGGCAACCCATTGGGGGTAAGAGGTGACGACCAAGAATCCAGCGTTAAATTGCTTCATGATCTCTGCTTTAATATTTTATGACATATCAGGCCTCATTCGACGTACCTTTTGCTTTACTGGCGGACAATCCTCTCTTGTAGGCAGACGATGTACCACAATATCTTTATCAAGTCCTGGCATATCTTTATATTACCAGGCAAAGACTTCAACATAATCATGTAATAACTGAATCAAACGCTTCTTGACACTGGGTTCAATATTGGCGCTCACCTTGACCTCTTTTTTGTCTTCTTCGGTACCTAGGTTGATTGTATCCACGGGTTCCTCATGAGGCTGAATGATTATTTCTTCTTGTTGTACTAGTCTGGCCAGTTCCCCTAGTACTTCACAATCTTCCTCACCTTCGTCTTCGGCTTGGTAGATTAGACTCTCAGAGTTATGAAAGGCCATAGCAGTATCGTTACCCATGGGATCCAGAATGGATGGATACCTGCATTGTGAGTGTGGGTGTGTATAAGGGTATAACTATCTTTGAAAGAAAGAAAAATGTAAAAGAAAAAACAATAAGCATAAAAGTTTGTATGCGAAAACGTCCATGATTCATTAATGTCATATGAAAATGAGATAAAAACCCTTACAAATGGACCATTGTGCCTCGGGTAAGACACAAGATTTTAAGAGTGCTAATTGTTTTGAATATTACAGATCCAACAAAATGGAAAGATAAATTACTTAGGGATGAAGGTGATTGGGACGAAGTATCTAGCCTCCCAATTGCTGAGCCCTCCATTGACAGTCAGAAAGATCCATTCCTCCAAGTTGCAACCATCTTCACCATCTTCTACTGTGTTGACCTTACGGTTGCTAATCTTCAAGGGTGGCCCTCCAGCACGGGCACGACGTATATCCTTTTGAGCACTTGAAGTGAAACCTAGGCCAAACTTGTCAGACTTGTACGGGATATCTGGAAGTTGTCCCCAGATAGTGCATCCCCCTTCTTCTACCATGGCTTTGGCGTCCTTTAGTGATGACATTCAGAGTGGAGGTCTTGTAATCTTGGGAATCTGGGACACAGTTTTGGTCACTGCCACCTCTTGGGGGACTTCTTCAAAGTTTTGAAATGGGGTTTCAATGAATTCGCCGTCCAATTCCACATATCTGAAGGAATTGAGATGGATGATCATGTATTCTTCCTCTCCATGGACAATGATAATCTTCTCTTGAACCAGATACTTCAACATCTAGTTCAATATAGAGGTAACAACGCCAACATTATGGATCCATGGTCGTCCTAGTAGGCAGGAGTATGAAGGGCGGATGTCCATCACATAAAAGGTTGAATTGAAAGTTTGGGTTCCAACCTTTATGGGGATGTCTACCTCCCCGTGTACCATCCTCTTCGAACCGTCGAAAGCCCTTACCACTATGTTGCTTGGCTTCAAAGTCAACCCCTCACAGTCAAGTCTGTCAAGAGCTTTTTTGGGTAATACATTCAGGGATGAGCCAGTATCCACCAAAACATGGGCCAGAGTTGTGCCCCTGCATTCCACTGAGACATGTAATGCCTCAATGTGCTTTCTTCCCCTTGGTGTTAGATCAGCATCCGAGAAGCCTAGGCCATTATCCGCTGTCAAGCTGGCCATGCAGTCTTGGAATTAATCAGCAGACGTCTCTTGAGGCACATGGGCTGTTTTTAGGAACTTCACTAAGGCTTTCGCATGTGCCTCAGAACATAGTAGTAATTCCAGCATGGAGATCTTGGAGGGATTTTGCCCCAATTGTTCAACTACATCGTATTCGCTTTTCTTTATAATTTTTAGGATCTCCTCCATTTCTCTCTTGGAAGCCTCAGGGATAGTCAATGATTGAGCCTTCGTCTGGACAAGCTCTACTTGATTACTTTCTCCTCGAGTTTCAGCAGCAGGATTGTTGGTAGGAATGACAACAGGGGTCGTAACGTTTTTGTCAATAGGAGCACTTGCAGAGATGATTATGGGTACATAAATAGCCTTTAGAGCATCCACGGGTCCAGAAACTTTCTTTGGGGGAGCAATTTCTGGAGAAAAGATCCTACCGTTTTGGGTAATTTTACTAGTTCCGGCAATATTGCTGATGTCAGAATCTTCTTCTTCAGAGTTTATCTTTTCGGCAGCCGGCCAGTCTTGTTTGATGCCATGGTAGTAAATGTCCCCTCCGTAATTCCACGGCACAGTTTTGTCCGATACATATGGGAATGGCCAAGGCATTGTGATTATTAGAGGAGTTGCTTTCGGAACCGATGTATTAAACTTTGGATTAAAAAATATGACTTTTGAGGAGTCCAATGGATTGAACTTTGGACAAATATTTAGTACAAAACTCAACCGCTTCTTTAACAATGTATCACTCAACAATACAACCCTCTGGGCGACTTCAGTTTTTCACGTACCCTTTTAATACTTTCATATAACGTTCGACAGGGTACATCCATCTCATATAATTTGGTCCGCACAACTGTGTCTCTTTCACAAGATGAACAACTAGATGTACCATTATGTCAAAAAATGAGGGAGGAAAATATATTTCAAGCTCACACAAAGTAATAACAATTTATTTTTGCAATGTTGGTAAGATCCCAGGATCAATGACCTTACTAAAAATTGACCTAAATAAAAAACACAGCTTAGTTATCACGCTCTTTACTTTATCTGGCAAAATAGAAGGTATACCTATTGGTAGAAAATGCTCCATTATAACATGGAAATCATGTGTCTTTAAACTCTTTAACTTGAGGTCTTTCATAGACACAAGTCTTCTAATATATGAAGAGTATCCTTCTGGAACTTTAACTTCACTTAGAAACTTACACAATATCTTTTTCTCCTTTCTAGATAGAGTAAAAGCAGAAGGTGGTAGATATGTTCGGCTTCCTTTCTTCACGGGTCCTAGTTCAATTCGTATTCCCATCTTTAACATGTCCTCCCTTGCTTTAAGGCCATCCTTAGACTTTCCTTTAATATTGAGTAACGTACCAATAACACTTTCAAATACATTTTTTTCAATATGTATAACATCAAGAAAATGTCTCACATACAGAGACTTCCAGTATGGAAATTTAAAAAAAAAACGATCTCTTATTCCACCCACCTTTGATAACCGTATGCGTAAAAGGCTTGCCAAACTAAGTACACACATCTTTCACCTTTTCAAAAATTTGGTCACCTGACAATGCAGGTGGAGCTTTACGTTGTTCGGTGTCTCCATTAAATGCTCTTTTCCACGCACGGTAGTGATGTTTAGAATGTAAGAATCTACGATGACCGAGAAACACATTCTTTTGAGAAAGGTCCAAATGCGTCGTATCGATTCCATATTCACAAATAGAACACACACGTTGACCTTTAATGCTATACCCCGATAGATTCCTGTATGCAGGAAAATCATTAATTGTGCCAAACAACATCGCCCTCAAATTGAAACTTTTTTTTCCTATATCCATCATAAACCTCCACCCCGTTCTCCCACAAAATCTTTAAATCTTCAATCAAAGGTGTCAAGTATACGTCTATGTCATTCCCTGGATGTTTAGGCCCATAAATTAACATAGATAACATCATGTACTTACGCTTCATACATAGCCATGGAGGTAGGTTATAAATCATAAGAATCACAGGCCATGTGGTATGTGAGATACTTTGAAGACCATGCGGGTTCATTTCATCAGCAGATAAAGCCAAAGCGAAGATTTCTTGCTTCTTCTCCAAAATCAGGATAATCATTATCAATTTTCGACCAATAGGGTGAATCTGCCGGATGTCGATACTTTCCATTAATAATTCTTTCATCTGCATGCCAAGTCAGGTGTCTTGCATCGGTTTCACTATGAAACATGCGCCTAAATCTCAGAATTATAGGAAAATACCATAAGACTTTTGTTGGAGACAATTTTTTCTTAAATCGAGACAAACCGCATTTAGGGAACTCATTTAACAATGCATATTTGTTTCGGAACAAAATGCAATCGTTTGGGAAATCATGTATCTTGTCATAGCTCATGTCAATAGAGCACAACATTTTTTTGGCCTCATAGGTTCGATTAGGAAGAACATTATCCTCCGAAAGCATATCTCTCATAAGGGCTAATAACTCTGAAACTTTTATCTGACCGTCCATTGCCCGCCTTTAAGTTGTACAACTTTAATACCGTAGACAGTCTTGTGAATTTAGTGCAACCTTTATACAATGGTTTCTCTGCATCCCTTACCAACCTCTCAAACATTTTGGGACAATCCTTAAGATCTTCTTCAAGTGCATCTGCAATCTCTTCGACTCGATCAAAATCGTATGTATCTATGTCCTTGTTGTCTGAAGCATAGGCCGTACTACTTTTCTCCCCCGGTTCAACATTGTCGTTACTTTTTTCACCGTGAAATATCCAACACGTATAACTTCTATCAATTCCATGCATTAGTAAATGCGATTTCAATCCATCTGCGTCAACCCGACCCACATAACAACAACCCATGCAAGGACACTTCATTCGACTGGGGTCTTTGGCGTCTTCAACAACAAACTTAACGAATTCTAATACCCCATTCTCGTACTCTTGTGACAATCGATCGGAAAACATCCATTTTTATCCATTTTTTCTACTAATTCAAGTAAACAAAAACACTATAAACAGATTATTCCCTTTTTGTTTGAATTAAACGAATTATTTCTAGAAATTTATTTCTAGAGTTAATAACATGGACTAAAAATAAATATATCTATATAAAAATAATTGTGTTTTTTAATTGATCGATACAAATATAATTTGAACTTGACTTACCAAAGAAAGAAAACGGGTTATTGCTGTCGACGACGGATGATGTAGCTTTGATGTTCTTCGAATCAGTGATGGTCTTCGACTAACTACACCAATACAAAGGGATCATCAAAAACAAGTTGTATATATATAGGTTCAAAATACTAGTAAAAAAATACTAGTTCATGGAGAATACAAACATGATAAACAATTCAGAAACCAATTAAAATAACAAAAAAACCCATCATCATCTTTTTTATTCCAAAACAAAGAACCAAAAGAAAATGCAATAATGTTAAATTCTAAAAGTGTTGTTGTTATATATCAAGCCCTACCAAGAACCCAAAAATCAAAATGCATACCTATAACTCAGTTATGCATATCTATTACTCAGTTTGGACATCAATAGGAGGATAATGTCTTAGATGTTAGCATAATACATTATTAATAGGAGGATAATTCAGTTTGGACATCAATGGAGATAAATACATTTTCAAGAAAGAACCTACCTTGAGAATCGGCCGGTGTGGGTGGAGGAGAACCGATAGAGACAGTGGAGGACAGAGGGGGGCTAGTACGACGGCGATGTAAAAGCGCTTTCTGTTCGTGAGAATGAGAGGGAAAGGGTTTCTGCTATCGTTCGTGAATCTGTGAAAGAGACACAGTATAGACTGATTCTATTTTTTAATTTTCATTTATATGATTTTAGATAACACTTTCTAAAAGCGCTGGCTAATATGGACCTTTAGCAGCGCTTTTGAAAAGCGCTGGCTAATAGGGTCCTTTAGCAGCGCTTTTCTGATTTTTTTAAATTTTTTATGACTTTAGACAGCGCTTTCTTAAAGCATTGTCTAAAGTGGTCCTTTACCAGCGCTTTTGATAATGCACTTTCTAAAGAAATACTTTAGCAACGCTTTTTAAAAGTGTTGTCTAAGGTCACTTTTACTTATTTTATCATAGCAAGTTTTTGAGGGACTAGATCATTTTGTATAGGCAACCAAGATAGCGTCATCGAGGGACTATGATCTTTTGTTTTGTTTGATTTTGCCAACATACCTAACATGCATACCATGGCCATTTTTAAGGCAACAAGTGGATGAAACCCTAGGGGTGCTTGTGTGCATTGTGTTGTCATTTTTCATGCATTTTTGTCTTGTGTTTAGGTCTTGCTAATTGTTTTGATTTTGGTCTTTGCATACAAACCCTAATTTACTATCATGGCATTTGAAAGCGATAAAATGTGTAAAAGTAAATCTAAGACTATTACAACATTATTATGGGGAGAGGGGTACAAGTTTGAATAGAGGGATATTGCTCAAAATAAAACCCTAAAACTATTATTACAATCAAATTGAAATATTGCACAAATCAATAAATAGACAAATATTTAAATGTACAAATAAATATAAATATGCAAAGGATGTTTTTTTTGTATTTATTTTTATGTATGTAAAAATAAGTTTATTTAATTCTTAAAAAATAAGAAAAATGATAATGATTATTTTTGAAAGGGTGGAAACCCTAGTTTTTGTTTTTTAAGAAAATATATATTCTATATTATTTATTTATGTACAAGAAAATAAATAAAAATATATACAAAAGTGTTAAAAAATTAAAATGTGTGAAAAAATATTATTTAAGTGTATAATATAATAAAATAAAAATATGTAAGTATTTTAATATTATTTACAAGTTTTAATTAAGAAAATAAAGTAATATTAACCTAATAATTATTTATTATGCAAATAAAAATATAATAAAATGCCAAAAATAAAGAAAATATATTTTATGATTTTAAATGTTCAAGAAAAAATAATAAAGTCAGAAAATAAAAATAGAAATGAAAAATATGCAAAAATAAAGAAATGGGCTAAGGGGGTGCAAAAAGCAGGATGGGGGGTGTCAAAAGCAAGGCAGGCCAGGCCCAACCCAAGCTGCACTTCGTCCCTGACCTTGAGACAAAAACACGCGTTCTGCATCTTCAACCTGTTCTCTCTTGTTCTTGCATGAAATCAAAAACTTACAACATAAAAGTTATAGCATTTTCAATCACAATTCTAACCATATAAAAAACTTAATCTAACTCTAAGAAACCAGAGAGAATTTTATCACCCCCAATTTCTGACCTAAAAAATACAGCAACTTCAACATCCAAATTCTCCTAGCTCAGTTAATATAAATAAATTCTATGCATATGTACAGTTCAAGGACATTAAGGGCTACATTTTTGCTTCACAAACCTAAGCCTAACGATTCCTAAATAAGGAGATAAAAGATTGAGAAATACCTGTTTCAGTCAAGTTCGAATATGGCAATGTAGGAGTTGTGAGTGAGGCCTGAAGGACTTTTGAGCTTGCTTGATGTTCCCTTGACCTTTCCCAATGCTCAGCTTGCTTTGAAATGGCTTGGATCTCTCTATAGAACTCAACCTGCAAACTCAGAATTTGAAAATGGTGAAGCTTGAAAATGAAGTTACAGTTGCTTGAGAAAGGTTGGGATAGTTCAGATGTATTGTTTAGAATGTGTTTGAAGTGGTTTTGGACAAAACGCACGAGGCAATGTGAAGATGGCTTGAGTTCTGCAGAGCTTGCCCTATTTTGGACAGAAGTTGGAGTTTTTATGCTTAAGGGTGTTTGAGAGGCTATCAGCTCGTGTTTCTGGCCTTAGACAATATGCAAAACTTGTTTGAAATATGCACAAGACTTGCTCTTATCAGATTACAAAGTTATGGAGTTTTTGCACACTTGCTTGTTTTTGAAGTAAAAGGTGAGTTGACAAAGCTAAGGCCTGTATAGGCTAGCTCAAGGCCTGCACATAGTTGGTGAACTTTTCATGATATTAGTGAACTTTGTTTGCTGCAAGAGGTTGGGTCCTTGGCTCAAGATAAACAAAGTTGCTAAAAGTGAACTTTATCAAAGTAGCATTGTTATCTTTTTGCCAAAAATGGATTAATTCAATGTGAAACGCTCCATAGCTCAGAATAAGACCAATGTCCAATGTATTTGCATTTAATTTATGATTGTAGAAAGGATTAGAACCTTTAAACCAAGTACAAGCATGCTTTGGACAGATTTGCAAGTTGTAACATGGTGCAAAATGCCTTGGACAAAAGTGATGATTTGCCATTTTCAATCTTTCGATTCTCCCTAACCACAAGCGATCTTGGAGAGTTCTTGGACATTTTGGAAATCTTGAAACATGATCTACAATCCATCTTTGAAATGAATTTTGATATTCCACTTAGAACTATGTGAAAAATTTCCATCAAGATAGGTCAAAATCCTGCCTAAACTAGGGCAAAATTTCACTAAGTTAGAAAATTTTTGGACCCCTATTCACAAAATCATAACTTGAGATCCAATCAAATTTTGGGAAAACTTTGTGAATAAAAGTTGTAGATTTTGTGGAGTACTACAACTTTCATATTGGAAGTTTTCTTTGAATCCAATTGCATCATGGTGAAAAAGTTGGGAAAAGTTGGGAAAAAATAAGAAATTTTCATAACTTAGAAAATTTCTAAGTTATGAAAATTTTCCATTTTAAACCCGAAGTTTCAAAATTAGGTTTCTTGGTGAACAAGTTTCATGTTTTGACACATCTTGATGAAAAATGACCCTTGGCACTTGATTTTGACCAAAAAGTCAAAGTTTGACTTTTCATTGTACAGTTGATTTTTGATCAGTTGACTGGAAAATTCATCTGTCAATCCAATGCTTTTGAGATCTTTTGAACCTTGTGCTTAGGTCAAGATGGTGCCATTGAGTCCTTGAAACCATTATTGAACCCAATTTGCCATTGGCTAGGTGAAAAATCAGAAATTGCCCTTATACAGTCAAAACCCTAAAAATGACCATTTTGCCCTTTTGATGATCTGATCCAATTTCTTGAGGAGTTATGGTCCGAACTTGATCAAAAGGTTCATATGAGTCTATAATGTTGATTTGGATAAAAAATTTGAGGTTTGACTGTAAATTGGCCACAATTGACTTTTCCCCCAATACAATTGATTTCTAGGTCAATTGTCCAATTGACTAGGCAAAAATTTGATTCAAGGCTTGAAACTTGGTATGGACAATCTTATAAGTCCAAAATGAAGTATGAAATTCACATGAGGCATTGGAAGTCCAAAAATCCTTGTGCAAACTCAAACCCTAATTTCAGGTCAACAGTGCAAGGAGATATCTTGAGCTGAGCAAACCCTAATCTGGTCTTGAGTCCAAAGAGTCTTGTGAGGGGAAATCTTGATAAAATGAGAGGGAAATTTTTTGGGTATAACAGCTGCCCCTGTTCAATCTTCTTGAACCTGAAGAGTTAGATTGGCGAGTTTTCCGTTCGTGACTCGAAGGTAAAGGATGATTGGACACTAGAGTGCCCGTAAATTTGCACTCGTCAAAATGTGGTTGAGGGAATGGGCTTAAAGATGCCATTTGGAGATGATTGAATCTCGTTGGAGATGGGCTTAAAGATGCCATCCAAGAATGTCTGTTGAATTGCATGTTGTAAGTCAGAAGAATGAGTATCAGAATGGTATCCGTGTCTGGAACGTATCTGAACTGTATCTGGAGACTGAATCTGTATGAGAAATGGAATGGTGTCCGTGTATGGAGCGTATCCGAGCTGTAACTGTATTTGATTCTGAATTTGGAATTTGAGTAAGCGACAGAATGGCATCCGTGTCTGGAGCATCTCTGGCTGGGGAAAAAGTCAGAATAAGTGACAAAATGGCAACCGTTTTTGGAGCGTATCTGGACTGTATCTGAAGTTGAGATCGGTATGAGTAGCAGAATGACTTCCGTGTCTGGAGTGTATCTGAACTGTAACTGGGATCTGAAAAAAGTGACAGAATGAATTCCGTGTTTGGAGTGTACCTGAACTTTGAAATTGATAGTTGAATCTGAATGAGAAATAGAATAACTTCCGTGTCTGGAGCGTATCTAATCTGTATCTGATTTGTTGAAGTCTGAATGAGTGACAGAATGGCATCCGTGTCTGGTGCGTATCCGTACTGTATCTTGACTTTGAATTCTGAATGAGAAATAGAATGACCTCCGTGTCTGGGGTGTATCCATATTGTATCTGAATAAGATATTTGAATGAGTAACATAATGACTTCCGTGTCTGGAGTGTATCCGTACTGTATCTGAAATCTTTGAATATTTGTTAAAGATAGCTTCTAATCTTATCCTGAAAAGGGTAAAATGTTAGCTGAAACACAAATTTATGTTGCATGAAATGTATGATGCAATAAGATGTGTTTTATCAATGTTTATGATATATGAATGTAATGTATGCGCATGTAAGCTGATTAGCTGTAATGCTGAGGAAAATAAATCCTTGATAGTTAGAGATAATAAAATCCTTGACTGCTGTCGAGGAAAGTAAATCCTTGACCGCTGTTGGAGATTCAAAAAATCCTTGATTACTGAGGATGAGAAATCCTTGGACCACTGTTGGGGATAGAAAATCCTTGGCAACTCGCGGGGATTATCAAAAACTTTGACAACTTCTGTGGGGATGTGAGAATCGTTAACAACTTTCCTGGGGATATAGGGATCCTTCAAGTCTTTGGAGTTGGAACATGATAATCAATCTGTTGTGAAAATAATGCCAAGTGTTTCTTGAGAAACATGCTTGGGGAATCCTGAGAACTTTGATGACTATGGCTGGGGATTACACCATGGGAATCCTTACTCGGCTGGGGAATAAGGAAACTCGGATGATCTCTACTGGGGATCAGACAAAAGAAAACCATGATCTGCTGGAGAATAAGGAAGACTCTGATGGCTTCTGCGGGGAATTAAGAATGAGAAACTTCGATCTCCAGGAGAAATTGAACCCTCGGGGGATTCACTGGAAAAGTGAGAATGAGAATCTTCGATCTGCAGGGGATTTAAAAATTCTGACAAATTCATGCTGGGGAGTAATGAAGACTCTGGCAACTTCACTGGGGAATCGAGAATGAGAATCTTCAATTTGCTAGGGGAATTTGAATCCTTGGGGACTTCAAGCTGGGGAGTAAAAACTCTGTGGGGAGTAGCTATACTGCTGGGGAGTAGCTATCCTGCTGGAAAGTAAGTTCAAGACTCTCTGGGGAAAAAGTTTATTCCTGTTTGGAAAAAGTTCAGGAGTTTGGGTTGTATGCCACTCTACCAGGGAATTATCCTAGGTTGGGGATAAAACAAGAGTTAACTGTTATCTGGTTGATTCTCAGACTTTAAGACAACTTGTTGGGGAATCTGGGGAAAATTGAATGGTTTCCGCTGTGGATTGAAAATTTGACTCGACTGGAGAAGAATGTTTCATCTCTGCTGAGGGTCTGTAGTTCAAAGTTTTTACTCCGCTGGGGCTTGGGAGTTTGAAAACTTAACTCTGATGGGAATTAAAGGTTTGAAATAATATAACTCCGTCGGGGATTGGGAGTTTGAAGATTAGACTCTGGCGGGGATTTTGAAATTTGATTCCGCCGGGGATATGTATTTCAAGGTTTTAACTCCGCTGGGGATCTAGATGATGTACTGTAGGGGATTTCTCCTGGAATAGCCTAAAGACGTTTTCCTATACTTTCAACCTGTCAGTAATTATTCTTTCCCATTTCTTTTATTTGTAAACAGTTATTATATTCAAATGCATATGCCATTTAATAAGTCATTGGACGTTTTCAAATAAAACACAAGTGTAAAGAAAAAGAAAAGGCAAATAGTTTTCTGCACTTTGAAGTATCTTTGTATTAACTTTGTGTAAGTATTTTGTACAAAGGAGACAGACATCCTAGTAAGAGAACGTTGTCATAAAAATGAGAAAAATTTATACAAGGATAGATGGCTATGTGTAAAAAATTCCATGGGGTTCCCATTCTGCTATAGCCTTTGTAACTCTGAATATCTTGTTCATTCGTTGCTTCGTCCGAAGATGATTGAGTTGATCAGAAGCCAGGAGTTTGTCTGGTGAAGAGATTGTCCTTAAAGTGATCCGACGAGACATAGTCATACGCTTTAATTCCCTAACTTTTGCCTGGACCTCCCTTTCGGGTTTTCAGTCCACCGTGAAACCCTTTTTTGCCCAAGTCGCCCTTTCGGGTTTTCAACTTGCCGGGTGTACAAATTTTTTTATTATTTATCCCTAATTTTTGCCTGAACCGCCCTTTCGGGTTTTCGATTCACCGGGATGCCCATTTTTGCCCAAGTCACCCTTTCGGGTTTTCAACTTGCCGGGTCGTTTATTCATAGTATCTTTTGACTATGTCTGCGTTCGCAGGGTGCGGAAGGTCGTCGCCGTCCATGGTGGTTAAGATCATTTCCCCACCAGAAAAGATGTTCTTGATCACAAATGGTCCTTCATAAGTAGGATTCCACTTGCCCTTGGGATCACTTTGCCATAAGATGATCCGCTTGATTACAAGATCCCCGACTTGATATACCTGGCGTCTGACTTTCTTGTTGAAAGCCTTAATCATCCGCTTTTGATACGTCTGACCATGGCAAACAGCAGTAAGTCGCTTCTCATCAATCAAGTTAAGTTGATCAAGTCGGGTCTGAATCCAATCGTCTTCACTCAAACCAACATCTTTCATGATTCTCAAGGAGGGAATCTGAACCTCGATAGGTAAAACAGCTTCCATGCCGTATACCAAAGAATAGGGTGTTGCCCCAATTGAAGTGCGTGCCGTGGTACGGTACCCGTGCAGAGCAAACGGTAACATCTCATGCCAGTCCTTGTAGGTGACAGTCATCTTTTGTATGATCTTCTTGATATTTTTGTTCGCAACTTCGACAACACCGTTCATCTTTGGCCGATAGGGAGATGAATTATGATGTTGAATCTGGAACTGCTCGCACAAGGCGGTAATCATAGTGTTGTTAAGGTTTGTACCGTTATCAGTGATGATCCTTTCGGGGATACCATACCGGTAAATAAGGTTCTGCTTGATGAAGCGGGCAACAACATTCTTTGTAACGGATGCGAAGGACGCTGCTTCGACCCACTTGGTGAAGTAGTCAATGGCCACCAGGATGAAATGGTGTCCATTGGATGCTGTAGGCTTGATCTCTCCAATCATGTTGATTCCCCACATAGCGAATGACCAAGGAGCTGTTAAGACATTGAGAGGAACTGGAGGTATATGTACCTTGTCCGCATAGATTTGACATTTATGGCATGTTCGGGAATGTTGATAGCAGTCAGCTTCCATGGTAAACCAGTAATAGCTTTTCCGCAGAATATTATTAGCCATCGTATATCCGCTAGAGTGAGTGCCAAAGGTACCATTGTGCAGTTCAACCATGATCTAATCAGCTTAAACTTTGTCCACACAACGAAGAAGAATGCAATCATGATTGCGCTTGTATAGGATACCATTGCTCAGGAAGAACTTGGCAGAGAATCTCCTTAAGAACTTTTTGTCGTTGACGGAAGCTCCTTCAGGGTATTCTTGAGTCTCGAGATACCTTTTGACGTCATGAAACCAAGGTCGGTCCACTACTTCTTCGGTATTAATCTCGTGACAATGTGCAGGTTCGTCCATCCGTTCAATGGTTATTTGGGAAGCCTCATTATCCCAGTTAAGTTTAAACATGGATGAGATTGTAGCTAGCGCATCTGCTAGTTGATTCTCTTCTCGCGGGAAGTGCTCGAAGGTAATCTGCTCGAAATGTGGTAACAATGTCAGGACATGTTATTTGTAAGGGATGAGGTTTGGATGTTTAGTATCCCACTCTCCTTTGATCTGACTGATGACCAAAGTTGAGTCCCCAAACACAATCAATGATTTGATTCCCAAGTCTATTGCAGCCTTGAGACCAAAGATACAAGCTTCATACTCGGCCATGTTGTTGGTGCAGCTGAAGCAGAGTCTGGAAGTGAAAGGTGTATGGCAACTTTCTGGAGAGATAAGTATTGCGTCGATACCGTTGCCAAGTGCGTTAGAAGAACCATCAAAGTACAGGGTCCATCGGGATCCTTGTTCAGGTCCGTCATACGGTCTGAAATCTTTAATGTTGTCCAATGTCATAATGTCCTCGTCGGGAAAGTCGAACCTCATGGATTGGTAATCTTCGACAGCTTGATGATCCAGATGGTCATCTAGTACACTTCCCTTTATAGCTTTTTGGGTCGTGTACTGTATGTCGTATTCTGTGAGGATCATCTTCCATCTAGCGATTCTTCCAGATAAAGCAGGCTTTTCAAAGATGTACTTGATCGGATCCATCTTAGAGATCCGCAAAGTGGTATGAGTCAACATATACTGCCTTAGCCGGTGAGCAACCCATACCAAAGTGCATCAAGTTTTCTCGAGCAGTGAGTATCAGGTCTCACAGTTGGTAAACTTTTTGCTAAGGTAATAAATGGCATGCTCTTTTCGGCCAGACTCATCATGTTGGCCCAATACGCACCCTATTGAATTCTCTAGGACGGTCAAATACATGATTAACGGTCTTCCTTCAACGGGAGGCATCAAGATAGGAGGTTCTAGCAAATACTCCTTGATTTTATCGAGAGCAACTTGACAGTCATCATTCCATTTAACCACCTGATCTTTCTTCAACAACTTGAAGATTGGCTCACAGGTAGATGTTAGGTGAGAGATGAACCTTGCAATATAGTTTAGGCGTCCCAAAAAACCTCTGACCTCCTTCTCAGTGCGAGGGGAAGACATTTCTTGTATAGCTTTGACTTTGGTAGGATCAACCTCGATGCCTTTGTTACTGACAATGAAACCCAAGAGTTTACCGGACCTGACTCCGAAAGTGCACTTATTAGGGTTCAGTCTGAGCTTGTACTCATTCAACCTGACAAACTGCTTTTGCAGATGGTCGAGGTGTTCTTATTCAGTTTGTGAACGGGCTATCACGTCGTCTACGTAGACCTCTATCTCATGATGTATCATATCATGAAACAAAGCTACCATGGCGCGTCGATAGGTTGCCCCGACATTCTTCAGTCTGAATGGCATCACTTTATAGCAGAACATACCCCACTGTGTAATAAAAGTAGTTTTCTCCATGTCCTCGGGTGCCATTTTGATCTGGTTATAGCCCGAGAATCCATCCATGAAAGAAAATACCTTGTGCTGAGCTGTATTGTCAACCAAGATGTCAATGTGCGGTAGCGGAAAGTCATCCTTAGAGCTAGCCCTGTTTAAGTCTATGTAATCCATGCACATTCTGACCTTGCCGTCCTTTTTAGGCAGGGACACAATGTTAGCAACCCATTGTGGATAGGAAGTAACAACAAGAAATCCAGCATTGAACTGCTTCATAACTTCAGCTTTGATCTTTTCAGACATGTCGGGCCTCATGCGGCGAAATTTCTGTTTAACTGGTGAACAATCTTCTCTTGTGGGTAGACGGTGTACTACAATATCTGTATCAAGTCCCGGCATGTCTTCGTATGTGTTGTACCCCAAAATTTGCCCTCCCATATTCTTCAAGATTTATCAAGAGTCATCTTCCAAGTGGCTCAAGGTTACTCAAGGGTTGCACAGTCAAACCATCCTCCTAAGCCAGTCAAAATTAGGGTTTTGGTTCTTGCAAGGAAGTTGAGGTTTTCAATGGTTCAATCAAGTCCCATATGCCTATATACATTGCCAAGCATCTACATGTTAAGTTTCAAGGCTCACAGGGTCAAGTTGCACAATCAAAAGCCATATTTGGTTCACAATCAACTGCAGGGGCAAAATGGTCATTTGGCAGTCAAAAGTCAAAAATTTTGGTCAACATCTTATTTTTAAGCCACAATCATCATTTTATCAAGTCTTGATCATGATTTCACAAGCATGGCTCAAAAATCATCAAGATGCAAAAGTTTCTATTTTTGGACAGCTGAAAAGTCAACTGTAACTTGACCAAGGCATAACTTTTTCATGGTTCATCAGAAAAATCCCATCCAATGCTCATTTTGAAGGGGATGACATTTCCTACAACGCATCTTCATATTGAAAGTCCAAGAAATGCTCTCACAAAAAGTTATCAATTTCTACATTATAGGTCAATTTCAAAAGTCAACAAAAAGGCACTTTAAGTCAAAGACCATAACTTGAGATTGGTAAATCAAAATGACATGGGACAAAAGGAATTGGTTAGAGGACTTCAAGACCTTTCCAAAATGTCCAAGAACATGTTCATAGGATCAAAATTGAGCAAGATATGCATTGGAGAAGTTGGGAAATGTTTGGGAATTTGCAAAAGTCAACTTTGCCCAAAACACTTCATTTTTGCTAATGGGCCTCAAATTCTTTCTTGAAACATTGCCCAAGGCCTATGCACGACCCGTTAAGCTTAAATTGATTTATTTTCTTATTTTTAATTAATTAATTGAATTTTTATTAATATTAATTCATTTAATTGATTTTAATTGTAGGGAAATTCAAAAGATATGGTTTCAAATCTTTTTGTGATGCAAATACACTTAGGGCAAGCTGGCAATTCGTGTACACATCAAGGACATCAAAATCTCCATGATTGGCAAGCTTTATCAATCAAAAATATGCAAAAATATTTGATTGAAAGAAAATATTGAAAACATGAATTCAAAGGATTTCTTGTGCAAGATTTACCCTAATTCTATTATGCTATATATGCTGAAGTCAAACCTAAAGCCTTGAACGTGCAAGCTGCTATCAAACACCATAAACCAAATTCCAAAAATTGAAGAAAAGTTGAAAACTGAATTCGACCTTCCAGCACAATTCAAACCCTTTTCTTAATTCCAACACCTTGCTGGACCTTCCAGGAACCTATTGCAATCAAGAACAAGCCCTAACACTCAAAGAATCATCTCAAACAGTCACACGGTTTACCATTTTTTTTCAAAATCATAACCATCGATTCATGCATTTTTAACATCTTTTATTGATTGTGTTGTGTTTACAGGACTCATACGAAGCTATTAGTGTGATTGAATTGCATTATGGCACCCTGAAGTGTAAACCACCATTGTTGAAATCTAGGGTTTTTGAAGCTCTCAATTGGGGCTTTACAGCGTGAGAAAAATTGGACCACAAAACGCCTATGGTTGAATTCGTCAAGGCCAGACGAATTCAACCCAACCATCGCGCCCTTTTTATATGCACTGTACGCCTAATCGTTATTATTGGTAGTTTTGCTTTGTGGGGGTTAAAAACCCCCGCTATCTTGTTCTTTGTTTTACAGGGAAAGGTAGAAGATGAAGGACGTGTCTCAACATGGTTGGCTAGTTTGAATATAATGCGCGCTTTTTTGGTTTCCAGCATAATTGATTTTCTTTTATATATTATTTTCATTATCTATTATAATAACAAAGCATGCAGCTTGGCTTAGTGGAAAGGGACGTGCTTGGTAATCATTGGGACCTGGGTTCGATTCCCAGGTCCCCCCAAACCTTTGATTATATTTTTCCTAATATCTTCATGTGCAGGCTTTGCAATGATGTCCACCATATGTCCTCACGCATCAGCTTGCCAAGTGGCCACAAGGCTCCATCCAAAGGCCAGGGATAGATGAACACCATGCTCCCTAGTCAACGTGCCTCCAGCCAATCCAAAAGTCAGCAAGGGCTTGATCTTTATTGGGCCTGAATTCCAGAACAACACCTCCCTTGGGCCATCAAACCCCCCTGGTTTACTATTTTTTATTATTTCTTTTCTTTCTCTTTTTAATTCCTTTTACTAATTTAACTAATTATTATTATTATTATTAACTAATAAACTAATTTTTTATAATAAATTCAGATAATATAAAAATTGTAAATATTTTTTATTTATTAAATTCACTAATAATTATTTTTGTAAATAAATTACTAACCAATTAATTAGTTTAATAGGTCAAATTTTAATCTTTTTTTTAAATAAATAAAAATCATGTAGAATTAGGGTTTGACAATTTTCAATCATGTTATTATCATTTATTAATTATTATTATTTTTGTAAATAAAAATGTAAATTAATTAAATTAGTTAAATTAGGTTAACTTTAACTTTTTTTATAATAAATAAAATAAACTTAGAATTAGGTTTCACTAACTTTGATTTTTAATTCCTTTTCTTTTATTTTCATTAAAAATATAAAAAACATAAAAAAAAATTCTTGTAAATAATAAATTAATTAATTAGGTTTAGGTTATATATTTGATTAATTGCAAAAAGGACAATTTTCTTTCTTTATTTCTCAAAAGGGTCAAAAAACCCTAGGACGTTCCAATTTAATTCTTTCGCATTTTAATTCTTATTTTTGATTATTTATGTATCTGCTCAAAGGATGTAATAATAATTAGGTTTACCGCTTTCTTTACTTTCTGCACTTTATTTCAAAACGGGTTTCTGTTTTTGGCGATGTATAAACCCGTGCCTTGTAATAGCGTAGATTTACCTTTCTGCATTTTATTTTCCGCACTCTTAACTATTAATATGCATGAAAGACTTGTATGAAAATTAAAAACAATCCGTAGCTCACAAATGCATGATCCAAGATAAACATTAACTGAAAAACAACACACATGCACATGCCACTCCTAGGGTACGCCTCACTCGTTGCCTCGAACGTGGTCGTCAAGTATAGGGTGTCTTAGAGGTCGCCCTCCTGTCTAAAGATCCAGTTGCCTCGAAACGGTTGCCTCGGATAAAAAAGGATCTAGGACATTAGGGTTGCTTCTAAGATGTCCTACTATTGCTTCGGTGACCACACTGTACCTAATCATCGAATTGACCCGAATACCTCCAACGATGGTGCTACCTACCTCTCAATGGTGGGATAGCACTATCTAAAGGACTCTTACACAACCTAATTCCTTAGAGTAGGTAGATTCTCGTGGGTACTTGCTCTTTTCAAAAACAAACAAAAATACTTTTCACACCGACACTTTCAAAAGTTTTCAAACAAATTTTTCATACACTCTTGAGGACAGATACAAGAGTCACTTAGAAATTTTTCAAACGAAACTTTTTCAAAACCCACACACACTTGAAAAGCAAACAAATTTTTGAAAATATAAGAGCAAGTACCTAAGAGCCCATGGATAACCATGGATAGAAAGGGTGCTAACACCTTCCCTTTCTATAAATCTACCCCCCGAACCGAGAAATATTCTCAAAGAAGGAATTTTGCTGTACTTTTGTCCTTTCCATGTTGGAGAACATAAAAGACGGTGGAGACTCTTGCTTACCACGACATTTCGCGAAACCAGCTTTAAACAGTCAGTTCTATTTCCACCGATCACAGTATTACCAGGAGAAGATCTCAACATATTCATTCAACAACTGAATTAAGCGCTCTTTGACACTTGGCTCTAGGTTGGCACCCACTCTAACTTCTTTTCTGTCTTCCTTAATTCCCAAGTTGATTGTCTCTAACAACTCCTCATGAGGTAGAATAGCCCTTTCTTCCTGTTGTAGCAGTCTAGCCAATTCTCCCGGCACTTCACAGTCTTCCTCACCTTCGTATTCGGCATGGTAGACCAGGTCTTCAGAGTCACTGAAGGCCATAGCAAAATTGTTACCCATGGAATCCGGAATGGATGGGTACCTGCATTTGTGAGTGTGGGTGTGTGTAAGGGATAGCCACCTTTAAACAAATAAAATGTAAAAAGAAAGAAAATGAACACAAAAGTGTATATGTGAAAACGTCCATGATTCATTAAAATGGCATATGAAGATGAAAAATCAAACCCTTACAAATGGACCTATGTACCTCGGGTAAGGCACAAGGTTAAAAGTGTACGAATTGTTTAAGAATTATTACAAACCAACATAAATGTTTGAAAGATAAATTACTGATTGATGAAAGTAATGGGAACAAAGTCCTTTGCCTCCCAATTGCATAGTCCTTCGTCCACAGTAGGGAAAATCCAGTTTTCCAGATTGCTCTCCTCTTCATTATCCTCCAAAGCGTTGACTCCAAGATGGGTGATCTTCACTGGTGGGCCTCCAGCCCAGGAGCGACGCACAACCTTTTGAGCAGAAGCAGTGAAACCCAAGCCGAATTTATCAGACTTGAAAGGAAAGTTGGGAAGCTGCCCCCAGATTGTGCTTCCTCCTTCTTCAATCACAACCTTTGCATCTTTGAGAGACGACATCCAAGGCGGAGGTCTGGTAATCATGGGTACAGAAGACACTGTCTTGGTTGCTGCAATCTCCTGAGCTACCTCTTCAAAATGCTGAAAGGGGGTTTCGATGAATTCACCATCCAATTCTACATAGCGGAAAGAATTAAGATGGCTTATCATGTATTCCTCTTCGCCGTGAACAATTACAATTTCCCCCTGGACAGGGTACTTGAGCTTTTGATGCAGAGTAGAAGTGACGACTCCAGCATGGTGAATCCAGGGTCTTCCCAATAAGCAAGAATAGGAAGGACGGATGTCCATGACATAGAATGTGGAGTTGAAGGTTTCAGTTCCCACATTAATCGGGATGTCCACCTCCCCGTGGACCATCCTTTTAGAACCATTAAAGGCTCTGACAATGATGTTTCTGGGCTTCAAGGTTAAACCTTCACAATCTAGCCTATCTAATGCTTTCTTTGGTAAGACGTTCAGCGATGAACCAATGTCTACCAGAACGTGTGCTAGAGTAGTCCCTTTGCATTCCACCGGGACATGAAAAGTGTCATTATGTTTTCTCCCTTTGATTGTTAGATCAGCATCGGAGAATCCTAGACCATTTTCTGCTGTTAGGCTAGCTACACATTCCTGGAAATGATCCGCAGAGGTTTCCTGGGGCACATGGGCCGTCTTCAAAAATCTGATTAAAGCTTTGGCATGAGCCTTTGAACAAAGTAGCAAGGCCAACATAGAGATCTTTTAGGGGGTTTGCCCAAGTTTCTCCACAACATTATAATCGCTTTTCTTGATTATTTTCAAAATATCTTCCATTTCTTTTTGAGAGGTCTCAGGGATGATCAACGGCTGAGCCCTCGTCCTGACAGGCTCTTCTTGGATCCCTTTCCCTCTATCATCAACAACAGTATAGGGGACAAACATAGGAGTCACAACTTCTTCAATAATCGGAGTTCTCGCAGATATGTTGACCGGCGCAGGGGTAAACTTAGGAACAACTAAGGGTCTGAAGATTGACTTTGGAGGGGCAATCTCCGGAGAGAAAATTCTTCCACTGCGGGTGATTTTACTCGTTCCAGCAATGTTTCCAATGTCGGAAGTCTCTTTATCAGAACTCTCTTCAGTTGATTCAATTTGTTTAACACCATGGTAAAAGATATCTCCCCCATAGTTCCACGGTATTGATTTGTTGGACTTGTACGGGATAGGCCCCAACATGGTTATCTTCAAAGGTACAATCTTCGGATCAGATGTAATCTTAACAGGTCTTTTGGAGACCTTGGAAAGATTGGTGGATATGGTAATTATCGAAACATCATTGACAGGAGTCGATGTAACAGGAGTCTTTTCAAAAAGGATTTCTTGGTTATCCATTAGGCGATGGATGCCTAACTTCAACAATGGACAGTCGGTTGGTAAGGATGAACAAATGCAGCAATCTTCTTCACAACCTGGGAAGATCCAAGCCTTCAGCAAATTCAACTTGATTATCGGTATCAAAGTCATCAAATCATCAACAGTAGCAACAAAAAGATCTTCTTCAACAGCATGGGCATTGTGGCCATGCTTTGGCATTGTAGCAGAGATCACATTTTTCTTTTCAGGGGCGTCAAATTCCACTTCTTTAGCATCTATCAAATCTGGAATCTTATTTTTGAGGGCCCAACAATTGTTGGTGTCGTGCCCCAGGCTGTTTGAATGATAAGCACGCTTGGCGTTCGAATGGTAGTAAGGGGAAGATGTATTCAGATTCTTCGGCGCCTCTTTCAAACTTGCAAGGTTTAACTTTAAGAGATGGGGTAATACCTGAGCGGGAGTCATATTTATCCGGGTGAATTGCCGTGCAGGCCTTTCCACCCTTGCTTGGTTGGTTCTGGGTTGATTGTTTCTAGGCTGATCAACTGTAGACTTCTGAATCATTACAGCCCCCACCGCTGGCTGGCGCTTAACTCTTCCTTGACCTCTTTGGGAGTAGACAGCTGAGACTTATTTCTTTGCTAGAAAAGTCTTTTTGATGGCAGCGGAAGCAGATGCATCCTTTTGAATTTTCCCGCTCTTTATGCCGGCTTCAACTCTCTCACCAGTCAGAATCAACTCGGTGAACCCTACAGACGAACTTCCAATCAGGTGATTGAAAAAGGGGCCTGACAGTGTACCCAAGAACATATCTACCAGCTCCCTCTCATATAGAGGTGGTTGTACTCGTCCCGCCAAGTCTCTCCATTTCTTGGCATACTCTTTGAAACCTTCATTTGAGACCATGCCCATACTCTATAATTGAGTACAGGTTGGTGCTAAATCCGTATAATATTGATATTGTCTGTAAAAGGCCGCCGCCAAATCCTCCCAATTATGCACATTCAGACCTCTCTAGCTGGTAGAACCAATATAACTGCGTCCCCAAAAGACTGTCTTGGAAGAAATGAACCCACAGATCCTTGTCAGAAGAATGTGGTTGGATTTTTCTGACGTAAGATCGCAGATGCATCTTTGGACAAGACAAACCATCGTACTTAGCAAATAAAGGCACCTTGAATTTAGGGGGGATCATAATCCCAGAAACCAGCCCTAGCTCTTCAAAGTATAACCCAGGCATTCTCTGCACCTCCATGGCAGCCAGACGCTCTTCCAGGTTCTTGTATTTGTCATCTGCAGAAGGGTACTGCTGTTCAGAATAATCTTCATCCTCCTCCTCTTCTTCTTCCTCAGACTCAGATTACACTGCAGTTCCTTTACCTTTTCCTACTCCTTCATCAGATGTTGAAGGGAAATCTAGGACTCTTCTAGCTTGACCTTCAAATCTCCTACCCATGGTAGCCACACCAACCCTCTTCTTTTTCTTTTTCTCTTTTTCCTTTTCCAGCAAGGTTTTGAGCTCCTCCTGACCCTTAGCCAAGGTCATGAGTAGCTGTTGGAACTGTGAATTCTGCGCTTGTAAGTCTTTGACCGTCTGCTCTATATCCATCTTGCTGAAATAAACAACAGAGAGATAAGGAAACCTGGTGTGAAGATCTGCTTATGCATATGATGAATGATATGTATTCATTTAATGCATCCAAGGATTCAGAAATTCAAATTTGTTTTAAACAAAAAGGAACACACGTCATATTAATAAGATAGAATTTGTTAGTACATCAATTCCCCATGGGCAAAATAATACAAAATTCTAATGTAAAAAGACGTTGCGCATCCTCTTTGGTGCAATGTAGGTGTTGAGAGTCTTCTCTTCATGAAGTTGACGAGTAAGTTCCAAAACCTTCTTCTTACTTGCGTAGAATTGGGCTTCGAAAGTGTCGCGTTCTCCCTTGAGTTGTATCCAACTCCTTTGTAAATCTTCTAGTGATGTTGGCATGTCAGGATGTAGGAGGGTGTATGGAACCTCTCCTTCCATAACAGGCTCTTTGATCACAGGAAGAATGTAGGGGTAAGGCATCATAAGACTTTGGGCGCGGGTTCGTACCCACTTGAGGTAAGGCTCAAGAGGGATGGAATTCTTGTGTCTCAGGGTCTTACTGTCCACCTTGTTGGGCATTCTCCAAGCTCGGATGAACCTTTGTCAGAGTCCTTGATCGTTGTTGTCGAAGTCTTACCAAGTCTGGAATCAGCATGTCATAAGGTCCATCCCTTCAGGCATACCCAAACTGTCTCAGAGCCAAGCAGGGGTTGTAGGTAATTCCTCCCCTAATGCCTAGTAGAGGTACATTAGGGAATTCCCCACAACGATCAATGATGATAACATTTTCTCTGGATCGAGAACACCAATGAACATCTGAATGTGTAAGAGTCATCAATCGTTGTGACCACCTCAAGCCTTGCTCATTCTTCAAGACTGATTGGGGAAGATGAGAAATAAACCATCTTGCCAGTAGAGGAGTACAACACATGAGAACACCTCTTTTCCTCATTGTTCGATTGTGGACTGAGGGGAGGATATCCCTAAGTAATGTAGGCACCGGGTTGCGAGCTATGAAGATTTTGACAGCACTTACATCTATAAGCTGGTCAGGGTTTGGGAACAAGACCAACCCATAGATGAGAAGAGCTACAATCTCCTCAAAAGCTTGTAAGTCCAATGAATTCCAGCAGCTTTGGGCCTTCTCAAACAGAAACTTTGACAAGAAGCCTTTGACACCACTTCTAGTTTCCCAATGGCCTATGATATCAGATGGTTGCAAGTGTAGGGCTTGATCAACATCTTTAGGATTTGGATCTCTTTCCGTACCGTTGTAGGGTAGTTGATGGAGAATAGGAATCCTCAAGAGTTGAGAAAATTCCTCCAAAGTAGGCATAAGCTGGTAATCAGGAAATGTGAAGCAGTGGTGTAGGGGGTCAAAGAACTAGAAGAGAACTTTCACCATGTCTTCCTCAGTGTTGGTGTTGACTAAGTTAAGAAGACGACCATGCCTCTCGGTGAATGGAGAATTCTCAGGAATCCTTGAAGCTAGCTCCTTAAGTTGAGGAGGAATTCTTACAAGGTTGACTTGGATAATTTTCCTGCAAAGTGAATCCATTACCTACAAAACAGGAACAAAGATGAAGATCCAAAATCCTTGAAATGGTTAGTGGATGCATATGATGCTTCATGATGTTATGATGTTATGCACAAGTATATATGTACAAATAAGTCACAAAAGTTCCTAGTTTCAGGCTTGCATGGGGTTTCATAGGTAAGTACCCTCTTGAATTTTAGTTGGCTCAACCTATCCTATAAATAGTAACCGGGTTCTAAGGAGCTCAATATTACTGGATTATTTTCTGTGTTCATTGTTTCAGTTTAGCCACTTTACTGGCGACCGAAATATTCCAAGAAAACAACCCTCAATGAGTGTAGTATCGAGTATCTACCAACTTCGTACTGCACCAAAGCCGGTCATCTCACTACCCCTAAAAAGGCCAAGTTGGTCAAGTAAAGGTTCTAAAAGTCCATTAGTGCTTCATGACATCACTCAGCGGCCCCGTATTCTCTTTGATTGACTAAAAGGCTACCGGTACCCACAAATATATCGCACTAATATAGATATTGCTTTAACCATGTCGGTATACCCCGCACAGTTTCCACAACATATTGCTATTTACCTATGAATGTTTCCCAAATCCGGGTAGAGGATTCAAACCCAAACAATAGAACCAAATGTAAAGCAATCAAGTCAAGCAAGATAAGCATGTAAAGTGATCTAAAACCCTAAGGTAACCCCACTTTTATAATTTTCCCCAGCAGAGTCGCCAGTTCTGTGATGCGGTGGGAGAACTGACTTGAGGTTTTGCGTTTGTGTTCGCAAATGTTTCGGTTTAGGAAGAGTCTCCACCGACTTTTATTTTATCCAAAAGGAAAGGTAAAAAAGCACAGGAAAGACCTTTGAGATTGTTTTTGGGTTTGGGGGATAGATTATGAAAAGGGAAGGTGCTAGCACCCTTTTCATCCATGGTTTTCCATGGGCTCTTAGTTACTTGTTTTAGATCACTTGCTTTTGCTTTTCAATTGTTTGAAATGGTGCTTTTGTGTGTGGTTTTGAAAGTATTTTGAAAAGAGGCCTTTGTCTAGAAAACCTTTGTAATGATTCTTGTTTGAATGTATACAAAGGTGTTTGTCTTTTGAAAAATGTTTCAATGTTTGAAAATTTGTTTGAAAAATGTTTTGAAATTGTGTGATAGTTTGAAAATAGCAAGGATGGTTTGCAAGTTTGATCAAGTAACTAGGAGTTGTCTACCCTACTCAAAGATCTTTCCTACACATTTTTAACCCTTTGACATTGTTGTTTTACCATTGCTTTTGGTAAATAACCCTATCTTTGGATGTTAAACGGGATGGGCGCGGGTCATCGTATGACCATGATAATAATATTGCCAAGTATCATAGCAAGTTTTTGAGGGACTAGATCATTTTGTATAGGCAACCAAGATAGCGTCATCGAGGGACTATGTTTTTTTGTTTTGTTTGATTTTGCAAAGATACCTAGCATGCATACCATGGCCATTTTTAAGGCAACAAGTGGATGAAACCTTATGGGTTCTTGTGTGCATTGTGTTGTCATTTTTCATGCATTTTTGTCTTGTGTTTAGGTCTTGCTAATTGTTTTGATTTTGGTCTTTGCATACAAACCCTAATTTACTATCATGGCATTTGAAAGCGATAAAATGCGTAAAAGTAAATCTAAGACTATTACAACATTATTATGGGGAGAGGGGTACAAGTTTGAATAGAGGGATATTGCTCAAAATAAAACCCTAAAACTATTATTACAACCAAATTAAAATATTGCACAAATCAATAAATAGACAAATATTTAAATGTACAAATAAATATAAATATGCAAATGATGTTTTTTTTGTATTTATTTTTATGTATGTAAAAATAAGTTTATTTAATTCTTAAAAAATAAGAAAAATGATAATGATTATTTTTGAAAGGGTGGAAACCCTAGTTTTTGTTTTTTAAGAAAATATATATTCTATATTATTTATTTATGTACAAGAAAATAAATAAAAATACATACAAAAGTGTTAAAAAATTTAAATATGTGAAAAAATATTATTTAAGTGTATAATATAATAAAATAAACATATGTAAGTATTTTAATATTATTTACAAGTTTTAATTAAGAAAATAAAGTAATATTAACCTAATAATTATTTATTATGCGAATAAAAATAAAATAAAAATATAATAAAATGCCAAAAAAAAAGAAAATATTTTTTATGATTTTAAATGTCCAAGAAAAAATAATAAAGTCAGAAAATAAAAATAGAAATGGAAAATATGCAAAAATAAAGAAATGGGCCAAGGGGGTGCAAAAAGCAGGATGCGAGGTGTCAAAAGCAAGGCAGGCCAGGCCCAGCCCAAGCTGCACTTCGTCCCTGACCTTGAGAAAACAACACACGTTCTGCATCTTCAACCTGTTCTCTCTTGTTCTTGCATGAAATCAAAAACTTACAACATAAAAGTTATATCATTTTCAATCACGATTCTAACCATATAAAAAACTTAATCTAACTCTAAGAAACCAGGGAGAATTTTATCACCCCCAATTTCTGACCTAAAAAATTCAGCAACTTCAACATCCAAATTCTCCTAGCTCAGTTAATATTAATAAATTATATGCATATGTACAGTTCAAGGACATTAAGGGCTACATTTTTGCTTCACAAACCTAAGCTTAATGATTCCTAAATAAGGAGATAGAAGTTTGAGAAATACCTGTTTCAGTCAAGTTCGAATATGGCAATGTAGGAGTTGTGAGTGAGGCCTGAAGGACTTTTGAGCTTGCTTGATGTTCCCTTGACCTTTCCCAATGCTCAGCTTGCTTTGAAATGGCTTGAATCTCTATATAGAACTCAACCTGCAAACACAGAATTTGAAAATGGTGAAGCTTGAAAATGAAGTTACTGTTGCTTGAGAAGGGCTGGGATAGTTCATATGTAATGTTTAGAATGTGTTTGAAGTGGTTTGGGACAAAACGCACGAGGCAATGTGAAGATGGCTTGAGTTCTGCAGGGCTTGCCCTGTTTTGGACAGAAGTTGGAGTTTTTATGCTTAAGGGTGTTTGAGAGGCTATCAGCTCGTGTTTCTGGCCTTAGACAATATGCAAAACTTGTTTGAAATGTGCACAAGACTTGCTCTTATCAGATTACAAAGTTATGGAGTTTTTGCACACTTGCTTGTTTTTGAAGTAAAAGGTGAGTTGACAAACTTCTATTGGGGATCAATAATTTGAAACTTTGTTCCGCTGGAGATTTGAATGATGCACTGCCGGGGTTTACTTATGGAATAGCCTAGAGACATTTCTCTATCCTTTCAACCTATCAGTAATTGCCTCTTTTCATTTCGTGTATTTGCAAATAGTAATTATGTTCAAATGCATATGCTCAACAATGAATCATTGGACGTTTTTGCAAATAAAACAAGTGTAAAGAAAAGACAAATAGTTTTTTGCACTTTCAAAGGAATATTTTGTATTGATTTTGAATAAGTACTTTTTGTACAAGGAGACAAACATTCTAGTAAGATAATGTTGTCGTAAAAAATGAAAATTTTGATACAAAGAAAAGATAGCTATGTGTACAAAAAATCCCATGGGGTTTCCATTCTGTTATAGCCTTCGTATCTCCGAGCGTCTTGTCTATTTGCTGCCTCGTTCGAAGATGATTGAATTGATCAGAACCTATGAGTTTGTCAGTGGTAGCCAAAGGTTGTCCATAAAGTGATCCAATGGGACATAGTCATACACCTTAATTCCCAAATTTTGCCTGGACCTCCCTTTCGGGTTTTCAGTCCACCGGGAAACCCTTTTTTGCCCAAGTCGCCCTTTCAGATTTTCAACTTTCCGGGTGTACAAATTTTTATTTATTTTATCCCTAACTTTTGCTCGAACCTTTTGGTTCACCGGGATGCCCTTGTTTTGCCTAGGTATGTCAACCTAGCGGGTTTCTTATGCGTAGTATCTTTTGATTATGTCCGCGTTTGCAGGGTGTGGCAGGTCATCGGCATCCATGGTGGTCAAGATCATTTCCCCACCAGAGAATATGTTTTTGATTACAAATGCTCCTTCATAGGTAAGAGTCCATTTTCCCCTGGGATCATTTGTGGCAAGATGATACGTTTGATCACTAGATCCCCAACTTGATATACTTGGCACCTGACTTTTTTGTTGAAAGCCTTGATCATCTGCTTTTGATACATTTGACCATGGAAAACAGCAGTAAGTCTCTTTTCATCAATCAAATTCAGTTGATCAAGTCGAGTGTGGATCCAATCATTTTCGTTCAAGCCTGCATCCTTCATAATCCTCAAAGAGGGGATCTGAACCTCAATAGGCAAGACAACCTCCATGTCGTAAACCAAAGAATAGGGTGTTTCCCCGGTTGATGTGCGAGCCGTGGTACGATAACCGTGGAGAGCGAATGGTAACATCTCATGCCAATCTTTGTATGTGACTGTCATTTTATGTATGATCTTTTTAATGTTTTTATTTATAGCTTCGACAACACCATTTATCTTTGGCCGATAGGGAGAAGAATTATGATGTTGAATCTTGAATTGCTCACATAATGTGGTGATCATAGTGTTATTGAGATTTGTACCATTGTCAGTGATGATCCTTTCGGGGATACCGTAGCGACAAATGAGATTTTGCTTGATAAAACATTTTTGGTAACGGAGGCGAAGGAAGCTGCTTCAACCCACTTTGTAAAATAGTCAATGGCCACTAGGATGAAGCAGTGTCCATTGGAGGCTGTCGGCTTGATTTCCCCAATCATATCAATCCCCCACATAGCAAAGGGCCAAGGAACCGTCAAGACATTCAGAGGAACCGAAGGTACGTGCACTTTGTCAGCATAAATTTGACACTTATGGCAGGTTCGAGAGTGTTGATAGCAATCTTCTTCCATGGTAGACCAGTAATAGCATGCCCGTAGGATTTTCTTCGCCATCACATACCCACTGTAATGGGTGCCAAAAGTACCTTCATGTAATTCAGCCATGATCTTTTCAACTTCAACCTTATCCATTCACCGAAGCAAAATGGAGTCATGATTGCATTTGTACAGGATGCCATTACTAAATAAGAATTTAGCAGAGAATCTCCTTAAGAACTTCTTATCATTGATTGAAGCTCCTTCTGGATATTCTTGAGCCTCGAGATACCTCTTGACTTCATGAAACCAAGGCTGGTCCATTACTTCTTCAGTATTAATCTCGTGATAGTGTGCTGGTTCATCCATTCGTTCAATGGTGATCTGGGGAGCCTCGTTATCCCAATTAAATTTAAACATGGATGACATTGTGGCTAGAGCGTCTGCTAGCTGATATTCTTCTCGCAGGAAATGCTCGAAGGTAATCTTCTCAAAATGCGGTAGAAATGTCAAAACATGTTCTTTATAAGGGATAAGGTTAGGGTGTTTGGTGTCCCATTCCCCTTTGATCTGACTGATGACCAAGGCTGAGTCTCCGAATACATCCAATGATTTGATCCCTAAGTCTATGGCAGCTCTGAGACCAAAGATGCATGCTTCGGATTCTGCCATGTTGTTTGTACAATTGAAGCAAAGTCTTGCGGTAAATGGAGTATGACACCCTTCCGGAGATATGAGTACAACACCAATACCATTGCGGAGTGCATTAGATTCCCCATTAAAGAACAGGGTCCATCGGGATCCTTGTTCAGGTCCGTCATACGGCCTGAATTCTTCACAGTTGTCTAATTTCATGATGTCTTCATCTGGGAATTCGAACTTCATGGACCGGTAGTCTTCTAAAGCTTGGTGAGCAAGGTGATCAGCCAATACACTGCCCTTTATAGCTTTCTGGGTAGTATACTGTATGTCATATTTTGTCAGAATCATCTTCCATCTAGCTATTCTCCCAGAAAGAGCAGGCTTTTCGAAGATGTACTTTATCAGATCCATCTTAGAAATCAACAAGGTAGTATGAGTCAACATATACTGTCTTAGCCGGCGAGCAGCCCATGCCAGAGCGCAGAAAGTTTTCTCGAGCAGTGAATATCTGGTTTCATAGTGGTAAACTTTTTGCTCAGGTAGTAGATAGTGTGCTCTTTTCAGCCAGACACGTCATGCTGCCCCAATACACACCCCATTGAGTTTTCTAAAATAGTCAAATACATAATCAACGGTCTTCCCTCGACTGATGGCATCAACACATGAGGCTCTTGCAAGTATTCCTTGATTTTGTCAAAAGCAACTTGGCACTCTTGTTCCAATTGACTACTTGATCTTTCTTCAATAGTTTGAAGATTGGCTCACAAGTAGCTGTCAGGTGAGAAATGAATCTGGCGATATAGTTCAAACGTCCCAAGAATCCTCTGACTTCCTTCTCAGTACGAGGATCAGGCATCTCTTGTATTGCTTTAACTTTAGCAGGATCGACCTCAATACCTTTATTACTGACAATAAAGCATAGGAGCTTACCAGACTGTACCCCGAATGTGCACTTGTTTGGATTCAACCTTAGCTTGTACTTCTTCAGTCTCTCAAACAGTTTTTGTAAGTGGTCAAGGTGCACTTCTTCTGTTTGCGATATGGCTATCATATCGTCCACGTAGACTTCTATTTCATGATGTATCATGTCATGAAATAAAGCTACCATGGCGCGCTGATAGGTTGCCCCAACATTCTTCAGTCCGAACGATATCACCTTATAGCAGAATGTGCCCCACTGTGTGACAAATGTTGTTTTCTCCATGTCCTCAGGTGCATTTTGATTTGGTTGTAACCTGAGAATCCGTCTGTTGTACCCCAAAATTTTCCCTCCCATATTCTCCAAGGTTTGCTAAGATCATGCTTCAAAATCTCCCAAGGGTTGTACAGTCCAATGGCCTCCTAACAGTCAAAAATTAGGGTTTTGGTTCTGGCAAAGAAATTGAAGTTTCCAAGGGTCCAATCAAGTCCCACATGCCTACATACATTGTCAAGCATCCATATGCTAAGTTTCAAAACTCACAGCATCAAAATGCACAGTCAACTGTAGGGGCAAAATGGTCATTTGACAGTCAAAAGTCAAATTTTTTGGTCAACATCTTATTTTGAAGCCACAAACATCATTTGATCAATTCTTGATCATGATTCTCAAGGCATGGCTCAAAAAGTCTCAAGATGCAAAAGTTTCTATTTTTGGACAGCTGAAAAAGTCAACTGCAAATTGACCAGGGCATAACTTCCACATGGTTTATCGGAAAAATCCCATCCAAAGCTCATTTTGAAGAGAATTACATTTCCTACAACTCATCTTCACACTTCAAGTCCAAGAAATGCTCTCACAAAAAGTTATCAATCTCAACATTATAGGTCATTTTCAAAAGTCAACAAAAAGGCACTTTAAGTCAAAGACCATAACTTGAGATTGGTAAATCAAAATGACATGGGACCAAAGGAATTGGTTAGAGGACTTCAAGACCTTTCCAAAATGTCCAAGTACATGATCAAAGCTTAAAAATTGAGCAAGATGTGCCTTGTGGAAGTTGGGAAATTTTTGGGAATTTTGAAAAGTCAACTTTGCTTCAAATGCCTCAAAATTGCTAATGGGCCTCAATTTCTTCCATGAATCATTACCCAAAGGCTATGCACGACCCATTGACATCCAAGGGAGTTATTTTCTCATTTTTGATTAATTATTTGAATTTTTATTAATATTAATTCACTTAATTAAAATTAAATATGAAAAAATATCAAATGCCACCTTTCATATCTTTTTATGCAGCATATTCACTCTTTATGTACTCAATATTTCGTGCATCACCCAAAAAGGAAAGGATCTCCCATGATTGGCAATGATTGGTATGGAAAAGATTGAAAAAAGATCATGAAAATCAAATATTCAAAATCATCAATGCAAAGGCTTTGGGCTTGGTTTTTCTAACCTAATTCATTCACACATATATGCACAATTGAAACCTAGGCCTAAGAACACAGAAGCTGCGCTGAAACCTCAAGAACACATTGCAATTTTTTCACAAAAATCTCAAAACTGAAAACCTATCTAGAGGTTGTTTCAAGGCCTAAAAATTATTCCAATACACTCCTGACACTACCAGGAAGCTTTTGCAATTGAAATCAAGTCTCCACGCACAAGGAATTGGTAGATTGAAGTCTCACTTTTCATAAATTCATTCATAATCGTGTTTTAAATTCCATGCATTATTTGTGATTTTTAATTATTGATTTGTAATAATATGAGTGTTCTGAAGCTAATGGCATACTTGGATTGAACTATTAAGCCCTGTACAAGAATCCACCATGAAAGCTTTTTAGGGTTTCAGAAGTTTGAATTTAGGGCTTTACACGTCTGGAAAAATCAGGCCATGAAACCAGTACCATTGGAATCGTGACATCCAAACGATTTGAAATCACCCATCGCGCCCTTTTTATGCTTGCTTAAATCCTAATCGCTATTTTGCAGGTTTGAGCTTAGTGGGGGTTTAAAACCCCCGCTATCTATTCTATATTTTCAGGCAAAAACGAAGAAGCAAGGGAGAAGATGCTAGCGTGTTGGAACATGATTGGAAGGTTTGAATAACTGGCGCGTTTTTTTTAATTGTTCAGTATGATGCTTATGTTTCACATATATTATTTCCATTCCATAATAATAACAAATGCGTTCAATGGTTCAATTGGCAAATGCGCTGGCTTGCAGGTATTGGGACCTGGGTTCGATTCCCAGGTCCCCCCACTTCTTCATAATGTTTTTCTTAAAATGCTTCTATGCAGCGTGCCATCAAAAGACCATCATGCACTCCAAAGCCTGCGCCTGCCAAGTGTCCCAGAGCCTCAATCTGATGGCTATCATGTGAATTCCACCGTGCACGCCAGTCAATGGATCTGCACGTGATCATTAGAAAGTCAAAAAAGGCCAGATTTCTTGGGCCAAATTTCTCAAACACACCTCCAAAATTGGGTCTGAATACCCCATGGGTTTGCACATTTTTTTTCTCATTTTATTTTTATTTTGATTTTCTTTCTTGAATTCTTTTAATGATTTTCTTTAATCTACCAAAATAATTTTCATAAAACCAAAAAAATCAGAAATCAAGAAAATAAAAATGTTTATTTAATATTTAATGCATTAATATTTTTTGTAAATAAACCTTTAAACCATTAATTTAGTAAAGTTAGATTTTTAATGTTAATATTTTTCTTAAATAACTAAAAAATGTACAAATTAGGGTTTAGCATTTTTATTCTCTTTTCTTAATAAATAACTTTTTCTCCTTATTATTATTATTAATTATTAATTTATTTTGTAAAAACTCATGTAATTAAATAATTAGTATAAATTAGGTCAAAACTTAAATATTTTTCTTTAACAATTAAAAATAATTTAGAACTAGGTTTTAATTTAACTACTAACTTTAGTTAATTTTCCTTATTTCATAAAATACCAAAAAACATAAAAAACAATTTCCTTTCTTATTAAATAATTAATTCCTTTTTAATTTCATTTAATTTCTTTAAAGGGTCCAACGCCCTCGCATATCCGATTCTAATTTCTTTTCGCACGCGTATTCTATTGTTCCTTTTAAATCTTATGTAATTGCCAAAGCCTTGTAATAGTAATTAGGACATTTACTTTCCGCACTTTTATTCAAAATCGGGTCTTTGTTAATTTGGTGATGTATAGACCCGCGCCTTGTAATAGCTTAGGACTTTATTTTCCGCATTTTAATTTCCGCACCTTTAACTGCTAATCACATGAAAGAATGAATGCCCTAAAATAAAAACAAGAGTAGCTCACCAAATGCATGACAAGATAAAACATAACTGAAACAATACACAAATTCACACACCACCCTTAGGGTACGCCTCACTGTTGCCTTGCCCCTCGAAACGTGGTCGTCAAGTATAAGACATCTTAGTGAGTCCTTATGTTCCATTGATCTAGTTGCCTCGAAACGGTTGCCTCAGAATAGTTGCCTCGAAACGGTTGCCTCGGAATAAAAAGGATCAATGGCATAAGGGTAGCTTCTAAGGTGTCCTACTGTTGCTCTGGTGACCACACTGTCCCTATAAACTCGAATTGACCCGAATACCTCCAACGGTGATGCTACCTACCTCTCAATGGTGGGATGGCACTACCTTAAGGACATTTACACAGCCTAATTCCTTAGGGTAGGTGGATGACTCGTAGATACTTGCTCTAATTTAAAACAAATCAAAAAAACTCTTTTCACACTGACACTTTCTAAAAGATTTCAAAACGCTTCACAACACTCTTGAGAACTGATACAAGAGTCGAATTGAAGTTTTCAATGAAACTTTTTCAAACCCACTCACACTTTGAAAAGCAAACAAACATTTTGAAAACACAATGAGCAAGTATCTAAGAGCCCATGGATAACCATGGATAGAAAGGGTGCTAACACCTTCCCTTTCTATAAATCTACCTCCCGAACCGAGAAACTATCTCATAAGGAATTTTGCTGTGCTTCTGTCCTGTCCATGTTGGAGAAAATAAAAGACGGTGGCGACTCTTGCTTCCGCGACATTTCACGAACCAGCGTTAAACAGTCAGTTCCAGATCCACCGATCACACCGTCCATGAAGGAAAACACTTTGTGTTGTGCCATATTGTCAACTAGGATATCAATGTGGGGAAGTGGATAATCATCCTTAGGGCCTGCCCTATTCAAATCTCGATAGTCCACACACATTCACACCGTGTCTTCCTTTTTGGGCACGGGAACAACATTGGCAACCCATTGGGGGTAAGAGGTGAAGACCAAGATTCCAGCGTTAAATTTCTTCATGACCTCAGCTTTAATCTTTTCTGACATATCATGCCTCATTCGACGTACCTTTTGCTTTACTGGCGGACAATCCTCTCTTGTAGGAAGACGATGTACCACAATATCTTCATCAAGTCCTGGCATATCTTCATATGACCAGGCAAAGACTTCGACATAATCATGTAATAACTGAATCAAACGCTTCTTGACACTGGGTTCTAGATTGGCGCTCACCTTGACCTCTTTTTTGTCTTCTTCGGTACCCAGGTTGATTGTATCCACGGGTTCCTCATGAGGCTGGATGATTCTTTCTTCTTGTTGTAGTAGTCTGGCCAGTTCCCCTAGTACTTTACAATCTTCCTCACCTTCGTCTTCGGCTTGGTAGATTAGACTCTCAGAGTTACGAAAGGCCATAGCAGTATCGTTACCCATGGGATCCAGAATGGAAGGATACCTGCATTGTGAGTGTGATTGTGTATAAGGGTATAACTATCTTTGAAAGAAAGCAAAATGTAAAAGAAAAAACAATGAGCGCAAAAGTTTGTATGCGAAAACGTCCATGATTCATTGATGTCATAAATGAGATAAAAACCCTTACAAATGGACCATTGTGCCTCGGGTAAGACACAAGGTTTTAAGAGTGCTAATTGTTTTAAATATTACAGATCCAACAAAATGTAAAGATAAATTACTGAGGGATGAAGGTGATTGGGACGAAGTCTCTAGCCTCCCAATTGTTGAGCCCTCCATTGACAGTCAGAAAGATCCATTCCTCCAAGTTGCAACAATCTTGACCATCTTCTACTGCGTTGACCTTACGGTTGCTAATCTTCAAGGGTGGCCCTCCAGCACGGGCACGACGTATATCCTTTTGAGCACTTGAAGTGAAACCTAGGCCAAACTTGTCAGACTTGTACGGGATATCTGGAAGTTGTCCCCAGATAGTGCATCCCCCTTCTTCTACCATGGCTTTGGCGTCCTTTAGTGATGACATCCGGAGTGGAGGTCTTGTAATCTTGGGAATCTGGGACACAGTTTTGGTCACTTCCACCTCTTGGGGGACTTCTTCGAAGTTTTGAAATGGAGTTTCAATGAATTCTCCGTCCAATTCCATATATCTGAAGGAATTGAGATGGCTGATCATGTATTCTTCCTCTCCATGGATAGTGATAATCTTCCCTTGAACCGGATACTTCAACATCTAGTGCAATGTAGAGGTAACAACGCCAACATTATGGATCCATGGTCGTCCTAGAAGGCAGAAGTATGAAGGGCGGATGTCCATCACATAAAAGGTTGAATTGAAAGTTTGGGTTCTAACCTTTATGGGGATGTCTACCTCCCCGTGTACCATCCTCTTCGAACCGTCAAAAGCCCTTACCACTATGTTGCTTGGCTTCAAAGTCAACCCCTCACAGTCAAGTCTGTCAAGAGCTTTTTTGGGTAACACATTCAGGGATGAGCCAATATCCACCAAAACATGGGCCAGAGTTATGCCCTGCATTCCACTGAGACATGTAATGCCTCAATGTGCTTTCTTCCCCTCGGTGTTAGATCAGCATCCGAGAAGCCTAGGCCGTTATCCGCTGTCAAGCTGGCCATGCAGTCTTGGAATTGATCAGCAGACGTCTCTTGAGGCACATGGGCTGGTTTTAGGAACTTCACTAAGGCTTTCACATGTGCCTCAGAACATAGTAGTAATGCCAACATGGAGATCTTGGAGGGATTTTTCCCCAATTGTTCAACTACATCGTAGTCGCTTTTCTTTATAATTTTTAGGATCTCCTCCATTTCTCTCTTGGAAGCCTCAGGGATAGTCAGTGATTGAGCCTTCATCTGGACATGCTCTACTTGATTACTTTATCCTCGAGTTTCAGCAGCAGGAGTGTTGGTAGGAATGACAACAGGGGTCATAACGTTTTTGTCAATAGGAGCACTTGCAGAGATGATTATGGGTACGGAAATAGCCTTTGGAGCAGCCACGGGTCCAGAAACTGCCTTTGGGGGAGCAATTTCTGGAGAAAAGATCCTACCATTTCGGGTGATTTTACTAGTTCCGACAATATTGCTGATGTCAAAATCTTCTTCTTCGGAGTTTATCTTTTCGGTAGCCGGCCAGTCTTGTTTGATGCCATGGTAGTAAATGTCCCCTCCGTAATTCCACAACATAGTTTTGTCTGATACATATGGGACTGGCCCAGGCATTATGATTATTAGAGGAGTTGCTTTCGGAACCGATGTATTGAACTTTGGATTAAAAAATATGACTTTTGGGGAGTCCAATGGATTGAACTTTGGACAAATATTTAGTACAAAACTCAACCGCTTCTTCAACAATGTATCACTCAACAATACAACCCTCTGGGCGACTTCGGTTTTTCACGTACCCTTTTAATACTTTCATATAACGTTCGACAGGGTACATCCATCTCATATAAGTTGGTCCGCACAACTGTGTATCTTTCACAAGATGAACAACTAGATGTACCATTATGTCAAAAAATGAGGGAGGAAAATATATTTCAAGCTCACACAAAGTAATAACAATTTCTTTTTGCAATGTTGGTAAGATCCCAGGATCAATGACCTTACTAAAAATTGACCTAAATAAAAAACACAACTTATTTATCGCGCTCCTTACTTTATCTGGAAAAATAGAACGTATATCTATTGGTAGAAAATGCTCCATTATAACATGGAAATCATGTGTCTTTAAACTCTTTAACTTGAGGTCTTTCATAGACACAAGTCTTCTAATATCTGAAGAGTATCCTTCTGGAACTTTAACTTCACTTAGAAACTTACACAATATCTTTTTCTCCTTTCTAGATAGAGTAAAAGCAGCATGTGGTAGTTATGTCCGACTTCCTTTCTTCACGGGTCCTAGTTCAATTCGTATTCCCATCTTTAACATGTCCTCCCTTGCTTTAAGGCCATCCTTAGACTTCCCTTTAATATTGAGTAATGTACCAATAACACTTTCAAATACATTTTTTTCAATATGTATAACATCGAGAAAATGTCTCACATATAGAGACTTCCAGTATGGCAATTTAAAAAAAACGATCTCTTCTTCCACCCACCTTTCACAACCGTATGCGTAAAAGGCTTGCCAAACTAAGTACACACATCTTTCATCTTTTCAAAAATTTGGTCACCTGACAATGCAGGTGGAGCTTTACGTTGTTCAGTGTCTCCATTGAATGCTTTTTTCCATGCACTGTAGTGATGTTTAGAATGTAAGAATCTACGATGACCGAGAAACACATTCTTCTGACAAAGTTCCAAATGCGTCATATCGGTTCCATATTCACAAACAGAACACACACGTTGACCTTTAATGCTATACCCAGATAGATTCCCGTATGCTGGAAAATCATTAATTGTGCCAAACAACATCGCCCTCAAATTGAAACTTTTTTTCCTATATCCATCATAAACCTCCACCCCGTTCTCCCACAAAATCTTTAAATCTTCAATCAAAGGTGTCAAGTATACGTCTATGTCATTCCCTGGTTGTTTAGGCCCAAAAATTAACATAGATAACAACATGTACTTACGCTTCATACATGGCCATGGAGGTAGGTTATAAATCATAAGAATCATAGGCCATGTGGTATGTGAGATACTTTGAAGACCATGCGGGTTCATTCCATCAGTAGATAAAGCCAAAGCGAAGATTTCTTGCTTCTTCTCCAAAATCAGGATAATCATTATCAATTTTCGACCACTAGGGTGAATCTGCCGGATGTCGATACTTTCCATTAATAATTCTTTCATCTGCATGCCAAGTCAGGTGTCTTGCATCGGTTTCACTACGAAACATGCGCCTAAATCTCAGAATTATAGGAAAATACCATAAGACTTTTGCTGGAGACAATTTTTTCTTATATCGAGACAAACTGCATTTAGGGCACTCATTTAACGATGCATATTTGTTTCGAAACAAAATGCAATCGTTTGGGAAAGCGTGTATCTTGTCATAGCTCATGTCAATAGAGCACAACATTTTTTTGGCCTCATAGGTTCGATTAGGAAGAACATTATCCTCCGGAAGCTATCTCTCATAAGGGCTAATAACTCTGAAACTTTTATCTGACTGTCCATTGCCCACCTTTAAGTTGTACAACTTTAATACCGTAGACAGTCTTGTGAATTTAGTGCAACCTTTATACTATGGTTTCTCTGCATCCCTTACCAACCTCTCAAACATTTTGGGACAATCCTTAAGATCTTCTTCAAGTGCATCTGCAATCTCTTCGACTCGATCAAAATCGTATGTATCTATGTCCTTGTTGTCTGAAGCATAGGCCGTACTACTTTTCTCCCCCGATTCAACATTGTCGTTACTTTTTTCACCGTGAAATATCCAACACGTATAATTTCTATCAATTCCATGCATTAGTAAATGCGATTTCAATCCATCTGCGTCAACCCGACCCATATAACAACAACCCATGCAAGGACACTTCATTCGACTGGGGTCTTTGGCGTATTCAACAGTAAACTTAACGAATTCTAATACCCCATTCTCGTACTCTTGTGACAATCGGTCGGAAAACATCCATTTTTTATCCATTTTTTTCCTACTAATTCAAGTAAACAAAAACACTATAAACAGATTATTCCCATTTTGTTTGAATTAAACGAATTTGTAGTTGTTTAGGTATTGGCTTGCATTTTTGGTAAAACCCAAGTGTATGTGTGAATGTCATGACTGATGTCATAACATTCTAGTTTAGTTTGTACTGACTCATTAGGTACCTTTGCAGAAAAATATTGTAATTCAAGTACTGATGTTTATAAGTGTGTATCTGAGCATTTTGCAAAATGATCACATTTTGCTAAATCAGTAGACAGGTTTTCTCAGATGTCATAACAGATGTTATGACATCCTGTTCTGAACTAACAGGTTTGCAGGTTGGATAAGTCTGAGTTTTTTCAGGAAAATAACTCAGTCTTTCCTGAACAGAATCCTGCGTTTTCTGAGGGGTAACCTAGCTCAACCCTAACCTGGTTAATAAAGTCCTGTGACCTGGTCTTTAGGTCAAACAGAATTAACCCTAGGTTTTTATGGAAACCCTAACTGAAGTTGCAGCTGCTATATATTCAACAGAGCTGCTGTTTTGCAAGGCATCCCTTTTATTGGTCAGAAGATCATTTGTAATCTGTATAGGTTTGATTATTGTACTCCAAGCAATTATCATTGTGATAAGTGACTTGGAATAGGTTTCTAATTGTAAGGGTTGTGTAGCACTCAAAGCTTTGAAGCAAGAGTGTTTGAATGTTCCTTGACTAAAGCTGTGAAGCAGAGTCAAGTTAGCTGTGTGCATCACTCAAAGTTGTGAAGCAAGAGTGATTGTGTTGCTTGATTAAAAAGCTGTGAAGCTTAATCAAGTGTTTGTTTTTGAAGAGTGTCTTCATCAATTCTTAAGTCAAATTGGTTTATGTATCACTGCTGTGATTGAGGGGGAGTGAGTAGGAACTCAGGTTTAAGTTGTACTTAGATTGGAATTGCATTGGGTAGGTCTTAAGTGAAGGAGATAAACTGGTTGGTTTATTCCTGAATTAACATCTCTTATAGTGGATTTCCTCCCTGGCTTGGTATCCCCCAGAGTAGGTGTTGTTGCACACTGAACTGGGTAAACAATTGACTGTGTTCTTTATTGCTTTTGTATTTACTGTCATATAGTAAGTCAGATACGGTGTCATAACATTGAACGTGACATTGAGTATCTGCAGCCAGAATTTCAATTGGCATCAGAGCAGGCACCCTGCCTGTATTACTGGGTGAGATCTAGGGATATCACTTTCTGGCACTATGGACAAAGAAGGAGTTTTTGGAAATATACCACCCATTCTGGATGGAACTAATTATGACTACTGGAAACCTCGTATGATTGCCTTCCTAAAATCTCTGGACAAAAAGGCTTGGAGAGCTGCTGACAAAGGATGGATTCATCCCACCATAACTGAGAAAGATGGGACAATCAGTCTGAAGCCTGAGGAAGATTGGAGTAAAGAAGAAGATGAGTTAGCTCTGGGAAATTCAAAAGCTTTAAATGCCTTGTTCAATGGAATTGATAGAAACATTTTCAGACTAGTACATCAATATGAACTGGCCAAGGAAGTTTGGGACACTCTCAAAACTACTCATGATGGCACTTCCAAAGTAAAAATGTCAAGGCTTCAGATGTTGACCACCAAGTTTGAGAATCTAAAAATGATGGAAGATGAAACCATTCATGAGTTTCACATGAACATCTTGGAGATTGCCAACACCTCAGGAGCACTGGGAGAAAAGATGTCAGAAGAAAAACTGGTAAGGAAGATTCTCAGATCCTTGCCTAAAAGATTTGCAATGAAGGTAACTGCCATAGAGGAAGCCCAGGACATCAGCAAGTTGAAAGTGGATGAACTTATTGGGTCTCTTCAGACTTTTGAGATGGGGATCACTGATAATGGTGACAAGAAGAACAAAAGCATAGCACTTGTATCCAACACTGATGTTGAAAACAAGGAGGATGAAGAAGAAAATATATCAGAAGCTATTGCCATGCTTGGAAGACAGTTCAACAAGCTCATCAAAAGAATGGATCCAAAGTCAAGGTCTAATGTTCATAACATTCCCTCTGACATTGACAGTTCCAGCAGAAGACCAAGGTCAGAAGATAAGGGAAACCAAGACAGAGGTATTCAATGCCATGGATGTGAAGGATATGGACATATTCGAGCTGAATGTCCTACCTTTATTAAGAAACAAAAGAAAGGAATGACTGTTACTTGGTCTGACTATGATTCAGAAAGTAATTCTGAAGAAGAATCTGCCAAACTAGTTACTGCTCTAACTAGTGTTTGTACTTCTGAAAGTGACACTAGTGATGAAGAAGTGACATTTGAAGAACTGGCTGATACCTACAAGAAATTGTGTATCAGAAGTGCTGAAGTCTGTGTGCAGAATGAGAAACAATCAAAACTCATTATAAAGCTGGAGGCGGAAAAAAGGGCAGATCTTGAAACTATAAGTCACCTAGAAGGGGAAGTTCAATTACTGAACTCACAACTGAACCAAATGACAAAATCTATCAAGATGTTGACCAATGGATCAGATAAATTGGAAGAGATCCTACAAGTGGGACAATATGTGGGAAACAAATCTGGTCTAGGATTTGTGGAAGCTAAGAAACCTGGTGCAGACAAGAAGATCAGGCATGTTAAACAATTGTCAAAGCAGATGTCTCAACACAACTCTCAACATCAGAAATACATGAAGAAAAAATACCAAAGATGTAGATGTCATCATTGTGGGAGGTATGGACACATAAAGCCCTTCTGCTTCAAATTGCATGGATACCCTAATCAAAACTCTGGTGCTAAACCTAAGCCAAAAAGGGTACCACATACTCCTCATTGGAAGAAAAAGGCTACTGTCCTGATAGCCCATACTTCCCTGAGAGTGTCTGCAAAGGAAGGCTGGTACTTTGACAGTGGATGTTCCAGACACATGACTGGATTCAAAAATCTCCTCAATAATGTTATGCCTCACACCACCAGTTTTGTGACCTTTGGAGATGGTGCTAAAGGTGAAGTCAAAGGAGTTGGTAATTTGGACTGCCCTGGAGTTCTAAGTCTGAATAAAGTACTGCTGGTAAAAGGGCTGACTGCTAATCTCATTAGTATCAATCAATTATGTGATCTAGGATTCAAGGTCAACTTCTCAAGATCTGAATGTCTAGTAATTAATGAAAAACTAGAAGTTGTAATGAGAGGAATTAGATCCAAAGATAACTGCTACTTGTGGCAGCCTGAGAACACTGATATCTCCACTATGTGTCCAATTATCAAAGAAGAAAAAGAGATGAAACTGTGGCAGCATAAGCTTGGTCCCCTTCATCTAAGAAGAATGAAAAGAGCTATTTCTATGGAAGCAGTCAGAAGAACTCCAAAACTACAGGTTGATAATATCTGTGATGTGGAAAATAAACTTGAAGAAGGATGTGTTGTCAGAACCATAAGTCATCTTGACAAGGATGTTGGAAATAACAAGTCTAATAAATTCTGTTTCCCTGAAGAAATGAGGCTTGAAGTCTCCTCTCCTATAACTCTCCATCAAAATGGACTGGACAAACAGAAAATTATTCAAGAATAAACCAGAACTATGATTCATATCAAAAGAATGCCTTCCCAATTCTGTGCGGAAATAGTTGCTGCTAGGAAAAACTGTTCTCAAAACATCTGGTCAAAACAGATGCTCCCTGAGTACAATGTCACACAAGATGTTGTGACATTGTGTTGTGACAATCTGAATACAATCAACATTTCCTTGAACCCTATTGACTTTGAAGAGAAGAAGTCATTTAAACTGGAACATAGTTTCTCTAAGCTTCAGCTGACTGATTCTTCTACCAAGGCTCTTGTTGGAAATAAACTTGAAAATTTGAGGGGCAGGTTGGGTATTCACCAACATAAGAAATTATAGCAATTAATTTTGCTTAAAACAAAGGTTGAAGGAATTAATTTTATTAAGTCTATCTTTAGTGGGTTAATCATATACTTTCACAATTCTTTCAAAATCTTTAAGAAGTTGAAAAGACTCCATTTTACCCCCTACCTCTCTCGTCCTTGCAACCTGTTTCCTCCTCTCAATCAAAGATTTTTCTCAAACTGCTACCATTACTCAAAGTCAATCAAAATGTCTCAGACATCGTCTTCAACCATGGCGACTTCGTCATCCTCATCATCGTCATCATCTGACCAAGACTCTAGGGCAATCACCACATGCATAGAATCTGAAGTTCTTGAGGTCACTCCTCTCAGAGAGATGGCAACTGACCCAGCCAAAGTCAAAAAGCTCAGAACCAGACATGCAGGAAGAGCTCAAGCTACAGCCTCTGGTAATTCTTCTCATCCTTCGTCTTCTGTACCAAATAGAGAAGGATCAGTTCAAGTTCATCAAGCTATTGCTAGGCTGGTTACTAGTATACTGAGTGGAAACCAATTTGTACCGGGGATTTCTGTCCCTTTAAATCAATCAGAAAGTCCAAATGTGGAAGTTTCTGAGAATGTAGATGTCACTGAGAATGTTGTGACACAAAAAGACAACATTTAGAACCCTTCAGAAAAGGCTGCTGATCCACCTATCATTGATGTGGATGAGGATTACTCAGATAATGATCTGATTGCTAATGTGAACCCTAGCATAGCTAGGAGATTGATGAAAAGAAAGAGTAGTCAGAATGATAAACCTAATGCTAAGAAATCCAAGGCTGAAGGCATGGCTGAGAAAAGTATTCAGACAAAAGGGAAGAAGGCCCAGGTGCATACTGCTAGACAACCAATCTCTAAGAAGAGAAAAGAACCTGAATCTTCTGATTCTGATGAGGAATCAGAATTTGAGGTTGATATTGAAGAAACTCCTATCAGAAGGAAGCTCCCCTCCAGCAAAATTGCTAGAGTGCCTGAAGTCCCAACAGACAACATCTCTTTTCATCATCCTGATAATGCAAACAGATGGAAGTATGTTTGCTTAAAGAGAATAGCCTTAGAGAGAGAACTCAACAATGATGCCTTGGAGTGCAAAGACATCATGGACCTGATCAAGAATGCTGGACTAATGAAGACAGTGATAAAATTTAACAAATGTTATGAAAATCTGGTCAAGGAGTTTGTAGTGAACTTGTCTAATGATTGTGCTGATGGAAGGTCAGCTGACTTTGAAAGTGTTTTTGTTAGAGGAAGAAGGGTCAAGTTCTCTCCATCAGAAATCAACAAGTTTCTTGGAAGAACAAATGAGGATTGTCCTGATCTGGAGGCAACTGACAATGAAGTTTGTCAAACCATCACAGCCAGGCAAGTAAAGTGCTGGCCCTTGAAAGGCAAGCTGAATGCCAGTAAACTCAGCATGAAATTTGCCATCTTGCATAAAATAGGTGCAGCCAACTGGGTGCCTACAAATCATAAATCAACTATCTCCACAGGATTGGGGAGATTTATTTATGCTGTGGGAACCAAGACTGCTTTTGACTATGGCAGGTACATCTTTGAACAAACTTTAAAGCATGCTGGCAGTTATGCTGTCAAAGGACCAATTGCCTTTCCCTCCCTCCTTTGTGGAATCATCCTTGCACAATACCCTGATATCCTTGTGGCAAGAGATACAGTCTGCAAAAGAGCTCCTGCCCTTGGCTTGCACTACAAACTGTTTCAGGGATCTCATGCTCCAGACATTGTCATAACATCAGCTGAGACATCGTCTGTGAAGACCCAGTCCAAGACATCAGATGTCATAGCTGTTTTAAAAGAAACTTGCAAAGAGCTGGATGCTAGAAAAAGGACCCTAGAAATTCTAATTGCCAGGCTAGAAAAGGAGGAAGCTGAAGAAAATAGAAGGGAAGAAGGTGTAGAAGCTGAAGGTCATCTCAACATTGAAGAAACTAGCTCCTCTGAGTCTGATGACAGTGCTTGAAGGTTGGTTGCTGTTTGGTGGTGTTGCTGGTTGGTGCTGATATCTGGTGGAGTTTGGAAGTGTGTTCAGTTCTTTTTTCTGCTGCTGCTCTTATTAATTGTTTTTGGATAAATGTATAATCATTATGAACATGTATCTTTGGCCCATTTGTGGCTAAAGAGGGGGAGAATATTTTGGTACTTAATATGTACTTGCTCAATTAGACATTCTATTTTTCTGCAATCATTTATTTCTGCTGCTATCTATCTCTGATTGCTTAGGGTCTTTAGCCAAAAATCTGCCAAAGGGGGAGTTTGTAGTTGTTTAGGTATTGGCTTGCATTTTTGGTAAAACCCAAGTGTATGTGTGAATGTCATGACTGATGTCATAACATTCTAGTTTAGTTTGTACTGACTCATTAGGTACCTTTGCAGAAAAATATTGTAATTTCAAGTACTGATGTTTATAAGTGTGTATCTGAGCATTTTGCAAAATGATCACATTTTGCTAAATCAGTAGACAGGTTTTCTCAGATGTCATAACAGATGTTATGACATCCTGTTCTGAACTAACAGGTTTGCAGGTTGGATAAGTCTGAGTTTTTTCAGGAAAATAACTCAGTCTTTCCTGAACAGAATCCTGCGTTTTCTGAGGGGTAACCTAGCTCAACCCTAACCTGGTTAATAAAGTCCTGTGACCTGGTCTTTAGGTCAAACGGAATTAACCCTAGGTTTTTATGGAAACCCTAACTGAAGTTACAGCTGCTATATATTCAACAGAGCTGCTGTTTTGCAAGGCATCCCTTTTATTGGTCAGAAGATCATTTGTAATCTGTATAGGTTTGATTATTGTACTCCAAGCAATTATCATTGTGATAAGTGACTTGGAATAGGTTTCTAATTGTAAGGGTTGTGTAGCACTCAAAGCTTTGAAGCAAGAGTGTTTGAATGTTCCTTGACTAAAGCTGTGAAGCAGAGTCAAGTTAGCTGTGTGCATCACTCAAAGCTGTGAAGCAAGAGTGATTGTGTTGCTTGATTAAAAAGCTGTGAAGCTTAATCAAGTGTTTGTTTTTGAAGAGTGTCTTCATCAATTCTTAATTCAAATTGGTTTATGTATCACTGCTGTGATTGAGGGGGAGTGAGTAGGAACTCAGGTTTAAGTTGTACTTAGATTGGAATTGCATTGGGTAGGTCTTAAGTGAAGGAGATAAACTTGTTGGTTTATTCCTGAATTAACATCTCTTATAGTGGATTTCCTCCCTGGCTTGGTAGCCCCCAGAGTAGGTGTTGTTGCACACTGAACTGGGTAAACAATTGACTGTGTTCTTTATTGCTTTTGTATTTACTGTCATATAGTAAGTCAGATACGGTGTCATAACATTGAACGTGACATTGAGTATCTGCAGCCAGAATTTCAGAATTATTTCTAGAAATTTATTTCTAGAGTTAATAACATGGACTAAAAATAAATATATCTATATAAAAATAATTGTGTTTTTTAATTGATCGATACAAATATAATTTGAACTTGACTTACCAAAGAAAGAAAACGGGTTATTACTGTCGACGACGGATGATGTAGCTTTGATGTTCTTCGAATCGGTGATGGTCTTCGACTAACTACACCAATACAAAGGGATCATCAAAAACAAGTTGTATATATATAGGTTCAAAATACTAGTAAAAAATACTAGTTCATGGAGAATACAAACATGATAAACAATTCAGAAACCAATTAAAATAACAAAAAAACCCATCATCATCTTTTTTATTCCAAAACAAAGAACCAAAAGAAAATGCAATAATGTTAAATTCTAAAAGTGTTGTTGTTATATATCAAGCCCTACCAAGATCCCAAAAATCAAAATGCATACCTATAACTCAGTTATGCATATCTATAACTCAATTTGGACATCAATAGGAGGATAATGTCTTAGATGTTAGCATAGTACATTATTAATAGGAGGATAATTCAGTCTGGACATCAATGGAGATAAATACATTTTCAAGAAAGAACCTACCTTGAGAACCGGCCGGTGTGGGTGGAGGAGAACCGAGAGAGACAGTAGAGGACAGAGGGGGGCTAGTACGACGGCGACGTAAAAGCGCTTTCTGTTCGTGAGCATGAGAGGGAAAGGGTTTCTGCTATTGTTCGTGAATCTGTGAAAGAGACACAGTATAGACTGATTCTATTTTTTAATTTTCATTTATATTATTTTAGATAACACTTTCTAAAAGCGCTGGCTAATATGGACCTTTAGCAGCGCTTTTGAAAAGCGCTGGCTAATAGGGTCCTTTAGCAGCGCTTTTCTGATTTTTTTTAAATTTTTTATGACTTTAAACAGCGCTTTCTTAAAGCACTATCTAAAGTGCTCCTTTACCAGCGCTTTTGATAAAGCACTTTCTAAAGAAATACTTTAGCAGTTTCCGTTGTTTTTTTTTTAAATTCTCTTATAGCAGCACTTTTGTATAAAAGCGATGTCTAATGTGCGCTGTTAAAATTCATTTTTGGCGTAGTGAATAGTTAACAAAATGGATAGTATGATGCGGTGGGAGAACTGACTTGAGGTTTTGCGTTTGTGTTCGCAAATGTTTCGGTTTAGCAAGAGTCGCCTCTGATTTTTATTTTATCCAAAAGGAAAGGTAAAAAAGCAAAGGAAAGACCTTTGAGATTATTTTTGGGTTCGGGGGGTAGATTATGAAAAGGGAAGGTGCTAGCACCCTTTTCATCCATGGTTTTCCATGGGCTCTTAGTTACTTGTTTTAGATCACTTGCTTTTGCTTTTCAATTGTTTGAAATGGTGCTTTTGTGTGTGGTTTTGAAAGTATTTTGAAAAGAGGCTTTTGTATAGGCAACCTTTGTAATGATTCTTGTTTGAATGTATACAAAGGTGTTTATATTTTGAAAAATGTTTCAATGTTTGAAAGTTTGTTTGGAAAATGTTTTGAAATTGTGTGATAGTTTGAAAATAGCAAGGATGGTTTGCAAGTTTGATCAAGTAACTAGGAGTTGTCTACCCTACTCAAAGATCTTTCCTACATATTTTTAACCCTTTGAAATTGTTGTTTTACCATTGCTTTTGGTAAACAACCCTATCTTGGGATGTTAAACGGGACGGGCGCGGGTCATCGTATGACCATGATAACAATATTGCCAAGTATCATAGCAAGTTTTTGAGGGACTAGATAATTTTTTATAGGCAACCAAGATAGCGTCATCGAGGGACTATGATATTTTGTTTTATTTGATTTTGCCAAGATACCTAGCATGCATACCATGGCCATTTTTAAGGCAAAAAGTGGATGAAACCCTAGGGGTGCTTGTGTGCATTGTGTTGTCATTTTTCATGCATTTTTCTCTTGTGTTTAGGTCTTGCTAATTGTTTTGATTTTGGTCTTTGCATACAAACCCTAATTTACTGTCATGGAATTTGAAAGCGATAAAATGCGTAAAAGTAAATCTAAGACTATTACAATATTATTATGGGGATAGGGGTACAAGTTTGAATAGAGGGATATTGCTCAAAATAAAACCCTAAAACTATTATTACAACCAAATTGAAATATTGCACAAATCAATAAATAGACAAATATTTAAATGTACAAATAAATATAAATATGCAAAGGATGTTTTTTTGTATTTATTTTTATGTATGTAAAAATAAGTTTATTTAATTCTTAAAAAATAAGAAAAATGATAATGATTATTTTTGAAATGGTGGAAACCCTAGTTTTTGTTTTTTAAGAAAATATATATTCTATATTATTTATTTATGTACAAGAAAATAAATAAAAATATATACAAAAGTGTTAAAAAATTAAAATGTATGAAAAAATATTATTTAAGTGTATAATATAATAAAATAAAAATATGTAAGTATTTTAATATTATTTACAAGTTTTAATTAAGAAAATAAAGTAATATTAACCTAATAATTATTTATTATGCAAATAAAAATAAAATAAAAAATAATAAAATGCAAAAAATAAAGAAAATATTTTTTATGATTTTAAATGTTCAAGAAAAAATAATAAAGTCAGAAAATAAAAATAGAAATGAAAAATATGCAAAAATAAAGAAATGGGGCAAGGGGGTGCAAAAAGCAGGATGGGGGTGTCAAAAGCAAGGTAGGCCAGGCCCAGCCCAAGCTGCACTTCGTCCCTGACCTTGAGACAAAAACACGCGTTCTGCATCTTCAACCTGTTCTCTCCTGTTCTTGCATGAAATCAAAAACTTACAACATAAAAGTTATAGCATTTTCAATCACGATTCCAACCATATAAAAAACTTAATCTAACTCTAAGAAACCAGGGAGAATTTTATCACCCCCAATTTCTGACCTAAAAAATTCAGCAACTTCAACATCCAAATTCTCCTAGCTCAGTTAATATAAATAAATTCTATGCATATGTACAGTTCAAGGACATTAAGGCTACATTTTTGCTTCACAAACATAAGCCTAACGATTCCTAAATAAGGAGATAGAAGTTTGAGAAATACCTGTTTCAGTCAAGTTCGAATATGGCAATGTAGGAGTTGTGAGTGAGGCCTGAAGGACTTTTGAGCTTGCTTGATGTTCCCTTGACCTTTCCCAATGCTCAACTTGCTTTGAAATGGATTGAATCTCTCTATAGAACTCAACCTGCAAACTCAGAATTTGAAAATGGTGAAGCTTGAAAATGAAGTTACAGTTGCTTGAGAAGGGCTGGGATAGTTCAGATGTATTGTTTAGAATGTGTTTGAAGTGGTTTGGGACAAAACGCACGAGGCAATGTGAAGATGGCTTGAGTTCTGCAGGGCTTGCCCTGTTTTGGACAGAAGTTGGAGTTTTTATGCTTAAGGGTGTTTGAGAGGCTATCATCTCGTGTTTCTGGCCTTAGACAATATGCAAAACTTGTTTGAAATATGCACAAGACTTGCTCTTATCAGATTACAAAGTTATGGAGTTTTTGCACACTTGCTTGTTTTTGAAGTAAAAGGTCAGTTGACAAAGCTAAGGCTTGTACAGGCTAGCTCAAGGCCTGCAAATAGTTGGTGAACTTTTCCTGATATTATTGAACTTTGTTTGCTACAAGAGGTTGGGTCCTTGGCTCAAGATAAACAAAGTTGCTAAAAGTGAACTTTATCAAAGTAGCATTGTTATCTTTTTGCCAAAAATGGATTAATTCAATGTGTAATGCTCCATAGCTTAGAATAAGACCAATGTCCAATGTATTTGCATTTAATTTATGAGTGTAGAAAGGATTATAACCTGTAAACCAAGTACAAGCATGCTTTGGACAGATTTGCAAGTTGTAACATGGTGCAAAATGCCTTGGACAAAAGTGATGATTTGCCATTTTCAATCCTTCGATTCTCCCTAACCACAAATGATCTTGGAGAGTTATTGGACATTTTGGAAATCTTATAACATGATCCACAATACATCTTTGAAATGAATTTTTAGATTCCACTTGGAACTATGTGAAAAATTGCCATGAAGATAGGTTAAAATCCTGCCTAAACTAGGGCAAAATTTCACTAAGTTAGAAAGTTTTTGGACCTCTATTCACAAAATCATAACTTGAGATCCAAGCATATTTTGGGAAAACTTTGTGAATTAAAGTTGTATATTTTGTGGAGGACTACAACTTTCATGTTGGAAGTTTTCTTTGAATCCAATTGCATCATGGTGAAAAAGTTGGGAAATGTTGGGAAAAAATAAGAAATTTTCAAAACTTAGAAAATTTCTAAGTTATGAAAATTTTCCATTTTAAACCCTAATTTTCAAAATTATGTTTCTTGGTGAAAAAGTTTCATGTTTTGACACATCTTGATGAAAAATGACCCTTGGCACTTGATTTTGACCAAAAAGTCAAAGTTTGACTTTTCAGTGTACAATTGATTTTTGATCAGTTGATTGGAAAATTCATCTGTCAATCCAATGCTTTTGAGATCTTTTGAACCTTGTGCTTAGTTCAAGATGGTGCCATTGAGTCCTTGAAACCATGCTTGAACCAAATTTGCCATTGGCTAGGTGAAAAATTAGAAATTGCCCTTATACAATCAAAACCCTAAAAATGACCATTTTTCCCTTTTGATGATCTGATCAATTTTCATGAAGAGTTGTGGTCCAAACTTGATCAAAAGGTTCATATGAGTCTATAATGTTGATGTGGATAAAAAATTATGAGGTTTGACTGTAAATTGGCCACAATTGACTTTTTCCCCAATACAATTGATTTCTAGGTCAACTGTCCAATTGACTGGGCAAAAATTTGATTCAAGGCTTGAAACTTGGTATGGACAATCTTATAAGTCCAACATGAAGTATAAAAGTCACATGAGGCATTGAAAGTCCAAAAATCCCTGTTCAAACTCAAACCCTAATTTCAGGTCAACGGTGCAAGGAGATGTCTTGAGCAGAGCAAACCCTAATCTGGTCTTGAGTCCAAAGAGTCTTGTGAGGGGAAATCTTGATAAAATGAGAGGGAAAATTTTGGGGTACAACAGATAGAAAAACAATAACAGTGGTGGTGATTGTAGTTCAGATCAAGTAACAACAACTCTTGGTTGATCCAAATACAACAACACTACTACTCCAATTTACATCTACAGTACAGAAGAAGAGGTTGTGGTTTAAAAGGAACCAGAAATACATTTTCGATTCATATTAGAAGTGTATTTCTGGAAAAATTAGCGTGATATAGGGTATATTTCAAAAACTAGTGAATTTGACATGTATAGGGTGCGTATCGGAAATACATTTGTGATTTTTAGGGATATTTTTGGAATTTCACGTTGGTGCCTAAGAAACACATAGGGTCACTACTATGAAAAACCCATTTAATAATGGTTGGGAAAGAGGTATCATCACGCGTGTCATACTGTTGTTGAGTAGGGCGTGGTTGTAAGTTCGTTGTTTCTATCACGGTCTGGAAACTGTTATTGAAGGACAGGGCGCACGCCACTTATCATAATCATTATACTTATCCATCATTATGATACTTACACATAGGTACTAGGTTCGAAACTCATCAACACAAATTATAAAAATCATAAATCACCTTTGATCACGGTTACAATATATAACTGTTGTGAAAAGTGGCCAGAGTTTATTATATAATATGTAGATTGCTTGTTTTCCCATACACCTCACTAAAGAAATACAAGCTTTCAAATTGATGAAGAAATTTGTAATCTGAAAATTAAGCTATTCTTAAAAACTACCTTAAACAAACCATTGTTTTTTCTGATTGCATGCGTCTCATCTTGTATTTCATGCTCTTTTATATATATAATGTGGTTTATTGATCTAAATCCTTCGATACATTGTTATCTTTGATTATAGTTAAATTTCCATAATAACAACACATTGGATAATCTGCCTCATCATCATCACTTATCATTGTAATTTTTATAATCGTAGATTTTACGATCATTACTGTCGATGAAGAGGCAGACTATCTAATAAATTATAGTTAATGAAATTTAACTATAATCAAAGACAACTATGCATCTGAGGAGTCAGGTAATTATACCATAATCTATAGGTAAAAGAGCATGAAATGAACGATGAGACGCATGCAATTCGGAAGCAATGATTGATATAAGTTGGTTTTCAAATACAATTTAATTTTCAGATTATAGTATCTATGTCAATTTAAAAGAATGTATTTTAAGTGGGGGTTAGTGAAACAAAAAATCTACATAGAATATAATAAACTCAAACAACATCATACAACAGAACCAGATATTATGAATTTGTGAGAAACGAAAAAGATATATTATAAGTTTTCAGGTCACATATTTTATTTAAAATAATCGTGGAACAGGAATCAATATGAAGTTATCAACATGTGAACATAGTATGAAAACCATCTTGTTTGTGAAGCTATGAAGAAGAGGTACGAGATAAGTTTCTGTGATACGGTGGGAGAGAACTCACTGTTTTTGAAATGCTGGTTTGCGTTTTGCGTTTGTTTTTGCAAAATATCGCGGTAAGCAAGAGTCGCCACCGTCTTTTATTTTACCAACAAGGAAAGTAAAAAAAGCACAGAAAAATTCCTTTTTCGAGATGTTTCTCGGGTCCGGGGGGTAGATTATAGAAAGGGAAGGTGTTAGCACCCTTTCTATCTATGGTTATCCACGGGCTCTTAGGTACTTGCTCAAAGTGTTTTCAAAAATTTGCTTTCTTTGTGTTTGTGGGTTTGAAAGAAGTTTTTGTTTGAAAGGAGTGTAAGTGCGAAAATTTTTGTTTTGTTTTTTAAAAGGAGCAAGTACTTCAGAACCATCTACCTACTCGAAAAAGGAATCAACCTGTGCTAATGTCCTTTAGACAATGCTATCCCACTATTGATGAGTAGGTAGCATCGTCGTTGGAGTTTTAAAGGTCAATTCGATTAAGGGACATGTGGTCACTAAAGCAATATTAGGACGCCTTAGCGGTAACCCTAATGTCTTAGATCGTTTTTCCAAGGCAACCGTTTCGAGGCAACTATGATCTTTGGACAAGAGGGCAACCTCTAAAACTTCCTATACTCAATGACCACGTTCGAAGGCAACCAAGTGAGGTGTACCCTAAGAGTGCGCATGTGCGAGTGTGTTGTTTCGGTTAATTTCATCTTTGTACATGTCATGGGTGAGATATGTTGATTTTAGGTTCAAACATTTGATCTTGTCATGCATTCCCTATTTACCAAACATCTAACAGTTTATAAGTTGCGGAAATTAAATCTAACTATTACAAGGCGTCAGGTATTTACATCGCCAAAAGCAACCCTTGAATTTAAAATGCGGAAAATAAATAAAGCGATAAAAAATAGTAAAGGTCCTATTAAACTATTACATTCTAGGAAACAATTATATCAATATAGTAAAATGGATCGCGTGCGAGAAATTAAATCGGGCACATTCTAGGGTTTTGACCCTTTTTTGAATGAAAGTGATTTTTTTGGTTATTTTTGGATTAAAAGAAATTAAATTAAGTTAACAATTAAATAAATAACTTAATTAATTAAAAAAAGATATTTTTGGATTTTTGGATATTTGAAGAAATAAAAATAAATTTGATTAAAGTTAATAAAACCTAATCGTCTAAATTAATTTTAATTATTGCAAAAATATTAAAGTTATTTCCTAATTAAACTAAATTAATTAAATTAATATTTATTTACAAAAATAAAGTGTTGAATTTAATTTTAATAAATAAAATATATTTTTGGGTTTTTGATTTTATGAGGAAAAGTTTAATTGGTTAGTTATTAAAAATAATAAAACAAATAATAATAAATAAAAATAAGAAAATAATGAAATAGAAAACAAAGCTCAGGGGGTTCTGGGCCCAAATTGGAGGTGAGATTAGCAGTTTTGTGGCCCATTAACGTTGGCCTGTATTGAGCTTCTGGAATTCCATGCACACGCGTTGACTTTGGCTCATGGTAGGCATTCAGTCTGGGCCACCAGATCTGGCCTGGGGCCATCTGGCAAGTGATTAGATGAGAGACCATGGTGCACTGCAATGCATGAGACGCGCTAGAATACCTGAAAGAAAATAATAACAAGGAATATGGGGACCTGGGATTCGAACCCAGGTCCTGTTATCCAATGCATACGCTCCACTACCACTCAGCCAACGCGTCTTGATTGTTAGTATAATAGACAATAAATATTATAATGGAAAACACAATAATATGCCAGAAAATTAAAAACACGCGCCAAGTATTTGAATGGGCCAATTGGAAAGGGCCACGTCTTCGTCTTCTCCGTTTGCCCCTGGTTTTTTACCTGCGGATTTACATCTGCAGCTAAATGCGCATGTGCATTCCAAAATCTATTCTAGGCCACTAAAATTGATTCTAAGACCATGGTTTGATTCGTCTGAGCATCCTGAGCACGCATATATCCATTAATGGCGCTGATTTTACCTGTAGAGAAAACGCCCAAAAACAAACTTCCAAAACCCTAGGTTCAGTTACAAGGCTATGGCTCATGAAAACGCAATCAAATGATGCAGAAAGCTTAGAAATTGAACGATAAGCATGATTATACCAAAGATTTGTTCAAAAGATGCAGAAATATGGAGTTACGATTTCAAGTGCAAAGCGATTTTCAGAGAGACTTACAACGCGATTGAGGGGGGGAGAGAGCTTGCTTTTGATTGCTTCTCACTCAGTGATTGACCAGCAATGAAGTGGTGTAGAGATTTTGTATTGAAACTGTCTCTAAACACGATTTCAGATTCACACTTTTTCCAAGTTTTCTCAAGTTTTGTTCTTGTGATTTTGCAGCCTCCAACCTCTCAAACTCGTGCCTTTGCATTGTATATATAACATGGAGTGAATTAGGTTAACTTTCTTGGGCTGAATCCTTGTGCATTGATGTTTGGAGATATGATTTGATTCACCATTGATAACTTGCTTATTTTGTCCAAAAAACAATCTCTTTGCACATGGAATGGCTGATTCGAATTTGATCCCATTGATGATGATTATTAGGTCCTAAAATAGCCAAAAAGAGATCAAATAATTAATACCTGGATTTTATTTGATTTAAATTGATTAAAAATGAAATAATTCATTAAAAAATCAAATTAAATAATAAAATTGACAAAAGGTCACAAGGATGAAGCTAGGACACGTGTGGAGTGTGACAAGATCAAATCAAGTGGAAAATAATGGGCCCATTTGACAAAATTCGAAGTATTGGTGATAGTTGACTTTTGGCAATTTTGCAAAAATGCCCAACTTCAACAATGCATAACTTCTTCAATTTTGAACTTTTGTAAGTGTTCTTAGACTTTTTAGAAAGCTTGAGATGTCCTTTAACCAACCCTTTTTGTATCATCTCATTTTGATGTTCCATGCTCAAGTTATAAGCTTTGGAAAAAAATGTGTTTTTGTTGACTTTCAAAAATGACCTATAATGTCCAAATTTGTAACTTCTTGTGAGTGCATTTCTTGATCTTGGGGTATGAATATGGATCGTATTAAATTGCATCCTCTTCAGTATGAGCTTTGGATGGGTCATTCCTCATAAAGTATGAGAAAGTTATGCTTGGTCAAAGTTGAGTTGACTTTTCCTGCAAAACCCTAATTTAGCAACTTTTGAGTCTTGATGAATTTTGAGCAATCCTTGATGAATCATGATCAACCCTTGATAAAATGATGAAATATCCTTCAAAATTAGAATGTTGACAAAAAATCTTGAAGTTTGACTGTATTTGGGTCAGAGTTGACTTTTGCCCTAGCACAGTCGATTTTTGGACCCTTTGAGCAATTGACTGACCAAACTTCCTCTGCAAGGCTTTAAATTTGACATGGATGATCTTGAGAACATATTAGGACATTGGGGATCACTTGAGGTCATTTGGATGTAAGGACCTTGATGCAACACAAAACTCTAATTTGAGATTGACTGCCTTAGGAGATAACTTGACTGTCCAACTCTTGAGCAATCTTGAGCAACTTGGAAATTCTTCTTGACATGTCTTGAGAAATATGAGAGGGAAAATTTTGGGGTACAACAGTTTCCATCATAGCTTCATGCTTCTTGTACTTTTTTCCATAGCTACACAAATAATATGTCGCATAAACAAAGTAGTGAAGACGAATCTGAAAAAGTGAGAACAGTCAACAAAAATAACATGCAACAAACGAGATAATGGAGAAGATAGAAGAAGAAAGATACCTTAACGTATGAAGCATAATATTCACGGCTAATGGAGAAGAACAAGAGAAAAGATGGGTGCTAGGGTTTCACTATGAAGGAAACGGCGCTACTGTCAATAAGTGAGAGTTAACTCGTTTGTATATGGGTAAATTTTTCCACAACAGTTATCTACCAACCGTATTGATAAGTATTTATTTATTATAAATATATCACAACGGTGGAACAAACCATCTGTAGTCATAACCTTTTAGCTTTATTATTTAAAAATAAATAAAAATGAAAAGACGCGCCTTAACTTTAAAAGAATAATATATATGAGGAAGCTGAAGTTCGAACCTATGAAGACTTGATGGTATTACCACAGTTGACTCTAAAAATGTTGTTATATATAATTAATTTTTAATGAAAAAATAAAAAATAATATAATAGCGCCTTAGTTTAAAGATTCCACCATGATGTAGGGAAGAACCGTGATGACCATGATATTGTTTACGTGTTTTGTAGTAGTGGATGCATTAAGAAATTTTCATCTGAAAAACATTAGAACACATAATTGTCACAAGAAAAATAACTTGATATGGGAATACTCCAATGAGTAATCACTACTGTCAATGAACCCTTATTAAATCTCGTAATGTCTCTCGTGATCGGTGCAATTAAGAGGAGAGACAAGGCAGTATCTATCCTCGACACCCTTGAAGTTATTTATATAGACATCAAATGTCTTTAACCCATGTTAAAAGGAAATCAAACCTTAATTTTTTTTTAAAATTAACAGAAGTCACTATAACAAATAATGTTTTTCATGACGAAGCTTTTAGAATATATAAAATAAAATTGCGGATACATGTGAACAAAGCGTATTATTTTATTTAAAAAAACATGTTATCTTGGATATTTATATAGCCGACATAAATATATGTTCAACATTTGAGGTTCCATTCTCAACTCTTGCTATTTAATGTTTTATATGAAAATAAAAAGGCGTTTTTATTTTTTAAAATTTTTAAGTCGGATATGTTACCTCGGTTTTCATTAAATCCGAGATAAAAACTCCCTAATTTTTTATTTTTTTTGCAACAAAAAAGACACCTTTATTTTGTAGAGATTTTACGTCGAGTACGTTACCTCGGTTTTAAGTAAAACTGAGATAAATACATTTACAATTTTTATCTCCTCGGTGTCTCTTTCATTTTATTTTCGAACCCTAGCGAAAGAACACTTCTTCTTTAAGGAGCCATGGCGAACAAAAAAACTCTATCACCATTGTTCTCTGGTATGCTATTACTATTATTCTCCATTACTATTTATTGTTCTTATTGTTTTTGTTCTCCATTGTTATTATTGTGAATCATTATTGTTGATTGTTTCGTTTTGGTTTTATTCAGATTTTGTAGCATATAACCATAAAGTGTACATCATACTAAGAGTTAAGGTGAATAAAACTTTCATTAGATAATCCTTATAAATAACCATATCTGAATACTAATAATCATATCTTAATACTAAATCCTCTGGCTAAGAGATAATATAATCTGCCTTTTCACCTTTCTTCTTCTTCTTTATTTTATTTTCAAAATCTTTATGTGATTATGGATCGTAGTTGGATGAAAGCCAATAGATTAAGTAGTGAGTATGAGAATGAATTGTTACAATTTCTTGATTTCACGAAAAAAACCTTCTTGACAAAAATGAGATTTTTTGGTGTCCTTATATGAAATGCTATAATACGAATAAACATCCAAGATATATTATATTCAATCATTGTGGTTATGATGAAATTATTCAAAATTACACGAAATGGGTATGTCATGGTGAAGGGACAAAAAAGAGACCTTTGCCACAAACATTTAAAGATAATGAATGTATGACTGATAATCTAGAAGACATCATTCGTGATATTGGAGTAGATGCTTTCAAAAAAGCTAGTGTGGTAGATACTTTGCGAAGAGACGTGGAAGATTCGTTTTACCATGGATGTAAAGGTTTTACAAGATTGTAAATTGTGTTAAGACTATTTAATCTAAAGGCAAGAGGTGGGTGGACGGATAAAAGTTTCACTGAATTGCTTGAATTGTTGAAAGAAATGCTTCCTAAAGGTAACACGTTGTCAAACTGTACTTATGAGGCCAGTAAGATATTGTGTCCAATGGGTTTGGACTATGTCAAAATACATGTTTGTCGCAATTATTACATCTTATATAGGAAAGAGTTTGAAAACTTGAACGAGTGCTCTAGGTGTGGGGTGTCGCGCTACAAACAGAAGGATAATGGTGTTGATGACAACGATGGTGAAACTAGCAAGAGTGTTCCTATCAAGGTGATGTGCTACCTATCAATAATTCCAAGGTTCAAGAGATTGTTTTCTAATGTTAGTGACGCAAATAATACTAGATGGCATACAAATGAAAGAGTGTGTGATAGAAAAATTCTCCATGTAGCTAATTCGTTGCAATAGAAGAAAATTGATTCCTTGTTTCCAGATTTTGCCCTTGAACTGAGGAACCTTAGGCTTGGAATTTCCACCGATGGAATGAACCATTTTGGTAATTTTAAAACTAACCATATGACATGGCTCGTTCTTCTCTTAAGTTATAACCTATCTCCATGGTTGTGCATGAAGCGCAAGTATATGATCGATGATAATTTTGGGTCCAAAATAACCAGGAAGGTGTTGATTTTGATGATGTGTATACAAGTGTGAGGAAGTCCATATTTGTATATATTGAATAACCTTGGTGAATGTTGTACCCCAAAATTTTCCCTCCCATGTTTCTCAATACATTTCAAGTGAGGTCCTCAAATTGCTCAAGGAAGTCCAAGGGTTGACCAGACAAACTCTCTCCTAAGGCAGTCTACCTAAAATTAGGGTATCATGTTGCATCAAGATACTTGAGTCCAAGGGATCCAAAATTCTCATTATTGTCCTAATATGTTCTCAAGATCATCCATGTCAAGCTTCAAGCCTTGCAGAGGAAGTTTGCTCAGTCAATTGCTCAAAAGCCTGAAAATCGACTGTGCTAGAGCAAAAGTCAACTGTGGCCCACATACACTCAAACTTCAAGATTTTTGGTCAACATTCTCATTTTGAATTATTATTCATAATTTTATCAAGGGTTGATCATTATTCATTAAGGATTGCTCACAATTCATCAAAACCCAAAAGTTGCTAAATTAGGGTTTTGTAGGAAAAGTCAACTCAACTTTGACCAAGCATAACTTTCTCATACTTTATTAGAAATGACCCATACAAAGCTCATTTTGAATAGGATGCAATGCCATATAACTAATATTCAGCTCACAAGTTCAAAATATGCACTCACAAGAAGTTATGAATTTGGACATTATAGGTCATTTTGAAAAGTCAACAAAAACACCTTTTTTGTCAAAGCTTCATACATGAACATGGAAGACTCAATTGATATGATACCAAAAGGGTTGCTTAGAGGACATATTGAGATTTATAAAAAGTCAAATAACACATTCATAGAGTCAAAATTGAAGAAGTTATGCATTGGTGAAGTTGACCTTCTTTGCAAAATTGTCAAAAGTCAAAAGTACCTCAAATTGCAATTTTTGTCAAATGGGCCTAACTTTTTGCACTTGTTTTGAGTTTGTAGCATGGTCCACGAGCCCTAACACTTTCCACTTGCCTTTATTTTATTTTTACCATTTATTTTGATTTTTTATTTCAATTAAATCAAATTAAATCAAAATAAATCATGGAAATATCCAAATCATTCAAACCTTAAGATTTTATGCATATTTCAGGTCTCTTATACAGCTAGCTAGAGAATCAAATCGTGTAAGGCATGGTTGTGCATAAAAAGATTGGTTTTGGCTTATTTTGGAAAGATTTTGATGAAAATCAAATCATGATCAAAGACCATAATTGACAAAGATTGAAAACACATTTGTAACCCTAATTCGATCATTGGTATATAGTGGACAAGTGCAGACCAAAAACACAAGGTTTGAAGGCGTGTAAGAGGAAGAACAAGCTTGAAAAAAATCCAGAAAAGTGGTGATCTGTTTTCATATTTCCAGGCAGTTTCAAGACTCCCAAGCCATCTCATTCGCTTCCTGGGAGTACAAGGAAGCTATACCAATCAAAAGCAAGCGTCTTCGTGCCCAGAATCCGGTTCTACGACCCCCATGGTTTGTCACTATTTTCAAAATCGAATCTCTTTATTCTTGCATCTTTATCATGTTTCAATGACATATTTGTAATCCCTAATGTGTTTGCAAGCTAATGGTAACAATTAATTGCATTTTTGTTAGCTATATTGAGATCCACCATGGCTAGGGTTTTTTGTCTCGTTTTAGGATCTTTTGGTACAGGCAAAATTGGTCCACAAGAAAGGTGCCATGATGATCACAAGGTCAAGGAGATTTGATCTACATCATTAGATTTGATTTATCGTGCCTGTGTGAGATTTTGAAATGTGCAGGGGTTATAGCTACAGACCTTTGTCCGTAGGTAAAAGTCCATAACTTTTACCAACAGAGAGAGGAAGAAGAAGACCTGCGTGGCACCACCCTATTCGTCTGTTTGAAATCTGGCGCGCGTTTGGTAGATAGCTTTGTTTTACTTATTTTACTGTTTTTGTTTCATATATTAACAAGTTGAATCAAGTGGCCCAGTAGGTATGAGGTCAGGGGTTCGACCCCTACCTCCAAACATTTGCAATTTTTCTTAAATGTTCTTCACAGATCCTATATTCCACGCATCATGAGGCCTACCATATGCCCTCGGGATTCAACCATTAGATCTCCAGAAGGCCAGATCCGAAGACCATCATTGAAGGACCATAGTGCACCTTGGTCAACGTACATCATGGAAGCATAGAGGTCAACATGGACCAAGGTTCTTGGGCCTAGAAAATTGCTAATGGCACCCCTCCGAATTGTTGTTTACCAGGCCCATTTTCCTTTTCTTTTTCTTTTTATATTTCTTTATTTAATTTATTTAATTATTTTACTAACACACAAAATTAATTCTTTTTTTTTATATAAAATCTTAAAATCAATTTTCATCAAATTAGATTTATTTTTTATCAAAAATTAATTTAATTAGTTTATTTAATTTTAGGATAACTTTAATTTGTCTTTGTAAATAAATTAAAATAAATTAGAAACTAGGGTTTTTGTTTAATTTAAATTCTATTTTCTTTTCTTAAAAATAATCAAAACACAAAATAGGTCAAATTTAATTAATTTCTATTAATTTAATTTAATTAGTAATTAGGTTTGTATTTGTTTAATTTAAAACCTTTTTTTCTTAAAATAAAACAATCAAAAACAACAAAAAATAATTCTTCTCGTAATTAGGTTAGACGGGGTCAAAACCCTATTTTTCTCTTGTTCTCGATTCATCGCGCATTTATTTATTTTTGCGAGTATTGATGTAATTGCTCATGGGATGTAATAGTTTAATTAGGACTTTTCATTTGTTTATCGTTTCGACGGGTTTTTGGCTATGTAATTAACCCCCCACCCGAAGCCTTGTAATAACGTAGCTTTACTTTCCGCATTTTAATTCTCGCAAATATTCACTATTAGATGTATGATAATAGGATTGCATGACAAAAATGTATGTTAATTTTAAAACGGTTAGCAAACCCTAAATGTGCAAAGATAATAACTTGAAATTGAATCACTCGCACATGCGCACTCCTAGAGTATACTATCACTTCGGTTGCCTTCGGTAAACGATCATTAAGTATAAGATATTTTAGTGGTCGCTCTCCTGTCTAAACAAAGATCAAAAGTCCCGTTCATAAATGTTGCCTCGGAAAGGTTGCTTCGGAAATGTTGCCTCGAATATGATCTTAAGACATTAGGGTTATTACTAAGACGTCCTAACGTTGCTTTAGTGATTATACGTCCCTTTCGAATTGACCCTTACAAACTCCAAGGACGGTGTTACCTACTCACTAATAGTGGGATAGCGCTGTCTAAAGGAAGTAAGAACAGAAACATTCTTTTTTCGAGTAAATAGATGCTAGTAGGTACTTGCTCAAAATTAACTTTTTTTACACCATACACTTTCAAACAAACTTTTCAAACTAAAGTTTTCAAAACGACTTCGTAACACTCTTGAAGACAGAAGCAAGGGTTAAATCGAAGTAAAACAAAAACTTTTCAAACATACAAACACATAAGCAATTTTTTTAAAATGATGAGCAAGTACCTAAGTTCCCGTAGAAAACTACGGATAGAAAGGGTGCTAATACCTTCCCTTTCTATAATCTACCCCCTATACTCAAAATCTCGAAAAAGGAATTTTTTCTGTGCTTTTTTCCTTTCTAGTTGGATAAAATAAAAGTCGGTGACGACTCTTGCTTACCGCGACATTTTGCAAACACAAACGCAAAATGTAAACCAGCATTTTCCTAAAACAGTCGGTTTTGCCACCGTATCACAGAACTGGCAACTCTGTTGGGGACTAATAAGTGGGGTATACCTTAGGATTAGTTCATCATATTTGCTTCTATTGTTTGATTTGATTGCTTTACTTTTGAGGGCTTTGTATTGGGAGTTACTATAGATCCTAACCCGGATCTGGGGGACACCTTTTAGGTAAGTAGCAATAAATTGTGAGGGAACTGTACGGTGTAGACCGATACGGTTGAAGCAGTAGCTACGTTGATGTGGCACATTGGTTGGTACCGGTATCCCTTGTGGAGAAACAAGGAGAATACGAGTCTGCTATGTGTGTCGTTAAGCATCAACTGACCTTAGAACCTATAATTGACCAACTTGGCCATAGGAAGTAGTGAGATAGCCGGCCTCGGTATAAAGATGAGAACTGGTTGATACTCGATACTACACTCATTGAGACCATACTCTCGAGATAGTTTCGGCCGCAAGAAAATATTGCGTGAGCTGAAACCATGACCGATGGAGGATGGTCAGTGGTATTGAGAACCTCTAGAACCCAATTACTATTATTAGGACAGGTTGAAACCAACTGAACTTCAAGAGGGTAATACCCATACCCCATGCAAGCCTAGAACTTAAGGGCTCTTGTGTGACTTGTTTGCATTTACCATGTCTGTTATCTGCCATACCTGTTGTTTGTTTTACCATGACATCATGCATCATAACATAGCATGCATACTTCATTATACTAACCATTTCAAAAGCCGGGGGGATTTATCTTTGTTTTGTTTTCAGATTATGGCTTCCATGCGCAAAAACACCATCCATATTAACTTTGTGCAAATACCTGCTCAACTCAAAGAGTTAGTCTCAAAAGTTCCTGATACTTCTTTGTGATACGGTGGGAAGAACTGACTGTTTTTTAGAAAGCTGGTTCGCGTTTTGCGTTTGTATTCGCAAAATGTCGCGGTAAGCAAGAGTCGCCACCGACTTTTATTTTATCCAACAAGGAAAAGAAAAAAGCACAGAAAAATTCCTTTTTCGAGATTTTCTAGGTACGGAGGGAGGGTAGATTATAGAAAGGGAAGGTATTAGCACCCTTTCTATCCGTAGTTATCTACGGGCTCTTAGGTACTTGCTCATCATTTTCAAAATGTTTTCTTTGTGCTTGTGGGTTTTGAAAAGTTTTTGTTTTAACTTCGATTTAACTCTTGCTTCTGTCTTCAAGAGTGTAATGAAGTGTTTTTGAAAACTTTGTTTGTAAAAGAGTGTAAGGGTGAGAAAAGTTTGTTTTGGATGAGCAAGTATCTAAGAACTAATCTACCTACTCGAAAAAAAGAATCGTTCTATGCTTGTTTCCTTTAGACAATGCTATCCCACTATTAGTGAGTGGGTAGCACCGTCGTTGGAGTTTGAGGGTCAATTCGAATAGGGACATACGGTCACTAAAGCAATGTTAGGACGCCTTAGCGGTAACCATAATGTCTTAGATCATTTGTTTGAGGCAACAATATCCGAGGCAACCATTTCGAGGCGACTATGATCTTTTAGACAAGAGGACGACCTCTAAAACGACCTATACTCAATGACCATGTATGAAGGCAACCAAGTGGGATGTACCCTAAGAGTGCGCATGTGCGAGTGTGTTATTTTCAGTTATTTTTATCTTTGCACATGTTAAGGGTGATTTGATTTGATTTTAGATTAAGCATTCATTCTTGTCATGCAAGCCCTATTATCAAACATCTAGCAGTTATAATTAGCAGAAATTAAAGTGCGGCAATTAAATTACAAGGCGTCGGGTATTTACATCGCCAAAAGCAACCCTTTGAAAATAAAATAAAACGGTAAAATAATTTAAATGTCCTATTTAACTATTACAAACTAGAAACAGATACATAATTGGATAAAGAAAATAAAGCGCGACGTGAAATTAAATCGAATGTGAATTAGGGTTTTGACCCTTTTAAAAGAAAATGCTTTTTTTTGTTGTTTTTTATTTAAAAAAAGAAATTAATCCTAAAATTAAATACTAAATTAATTAATAAATAAATCAATTAATGAAAAATAATTAATGACATATTTTTTGGAGTTTTTGTTAATTTAAGAAAGAAAATAAAATAATTAAATTAGTAGTTAAAACCTAATTAATTCTAATTAATTTTATTTATTTACAAAATAAATTAAAGTTTCCTAAAATTAAAAACATAATTAATTAATTAAAATTTATTAAAGAAAAATAAAGTTCTTAATTTTAATTGGATAAAATGATATTTTTGTGATTTTTTTAATAAAAAGAAAAATTGTTATTGGTTAGTAAATTAATTAAACAAAAATAAAGTAAATAAGTTAAATAAATAAAATATAAAGAGAATGAGAAATTGGGCCTTTTTTGGAGGGTGCAGGAAGCATTTTTGCTTGGCCCATTAAGCTGGTCCGTTTGGACTTTTTGCAATCTAGTGCATTTGCGTTGACTAATTCCATGGTGTACCTCCACTGTTTGACCACCAGATCTGGCCATCTGGCCATCAGGCGCTTTGATAAGGAACATCCATGGTGGAAATCTGGCCCATGTATGCACATGATTACCTGAAAGAAATTGAAAAAATACAAATTGCTGGAGGCAGGGATCGAACCCCTAACCTCCAGCCTTTGAATTCCATAATGCTAACGTGGTGATCGCTGGGCTGCGTTCTTTCATTTGTTAACAAAATACAATGTAACAATAATATAAGAAAACAATTGCATTAGTGAGATTTTGGCGCGAATATCAAACAGACCAACAGAAGGGTGACAATGCATCATCCTCTTCCTCAAAAACCTGTAAATTTACCTGCGGATTTTTATCCGCAACTAAAAACGCAGCATCACCCCAAAATCCTCCTCAGGCTATGAAAATGATTTCTAAGGTCAGGGTTGAGTTCGTCTCAACTGTAACACGCCGTTTATATTTAAATGTTATTTCATTAATTATTTTCCAAAACTATTAAATTATATCTATTTTGAGAAATATATTCAATTGATGTCGATTAAAATATTAATTGGGTAATATGAAATAAAAATATTTATTATGTCGAAATATTATTTTGAATAATATTAATTTGGTGTGTAGTAATATTTGACTTTGTTTGATTAATTGGCATGATTAGGTTTATATAGAATAAATATTATTTAGTGTAATATTGTTTTAATAGAGTTATATATTATAATTTGAATTAAATAATTGTTGGGGCCAAATTATAATTTTAGAAAGATAGAGGGAGGAAAGTTAGTAGTAGAAGGATAGTTTTATAAAATAGAAAAGTAGAGTTAGTAAGAGTAGTTGGTAAGAAGAGAAAGAGGATAAAAAAAAGAGAGAAGAAGAAGAGAAGAGAAGAAGAAGGCTAGGGTTTGTTCTACAAAATCATCATCTTGTTCCAAGAAAATCAACACTAGAGGTAAGGGTTTGAATTGCTTTGCTCATATACTTGTGGTTTTGGGTTTTGATTTTGATATATGAAGAAATTAGGATTTTAGAGAGTTGTATAGATTGGGAAAAATTGATGTTAGGTTTTTTTGAGTTTTGTTGAAGATTTGTGATAGAAATTAGAAGAGTTAATTAGGTGTTGTTATTGTTGAATTAGTATTAGGTTAGTTAAATTGGAATTAAAAAGAAAATAGAGATTATATTAATTATATTGAAGTTTATAATAAAACTAGCAGCATGTTCTTTTTAATCCAGCTTATAAACTACCTAAACTAAATGTAGCAGTTGAATTTAGAAGAAATAAAAGCTACCTTATGCAGTACGCATATAAGTGTAGCAGTTGAATTTAGAAGAAATGAAAACTACCTTATGCAGTATGCATAGAAGTTAAATCTATAAGCTAAAGCATATATAACATCCTGAAGACTAAAAGTAGATTTATGTTTCCTAAACTAAATGTAGCAGTATAAAAAAACAAAAAAAAACTGAAGCACCAGTAGTTTAGAAACTAAATGTATAGCAGTATAAGAAATGGAAAAGTAAATTTAGAAATTAATTAATTTATATTTTGTTTTTATTTTCTTAATTTAATATATTAAATAATTATATTAATTAAATAAAATTATGACATAAGTTAGCCGATTTAATTTGGAACCCGATTATGTTCCGATTTTCCAATTTCGGCAATTTCGGTGACGGAGCAAGTTGCTCCGAATTTAACGAAAATTGATGTGCTAGCATAATCCGACGTGTAGATTAACATAGTGAAGTTCGTTTTGCGAAATTTCGACTTTTTAAGAATCGACCCGATTTTAGTACGAAATGAAATAAATTGAGTTTAATCCTGAATTTAAGCGTTCGAGTTACATTCCGGTGACTCGATCGTGATGAGTAACATTGAGAGTAATGCCGGTTCATTGATGATGACTTTATGTTGAAATATACTTTCCGATTTGGAATTGTTTGATAGTTGATGGTTTATGTTTTGGTTGAGTAAGTAACTTGTTTGTATACATTTTACTTGACGTTGTGATTGTTAAATTATATGTATGCATGCATGTACAATAGTTGATGTTCCATTGGTTGGATTTGATGGTATGTGTATGTTAAGATTATTGTGAATCTTAATTGCATGCATTGGTTATATTGTATATTGCATGGCATGGTTGGTCTTGAAATAGAGACGGTGAAACTGTGGGTTCACATGATTTTATAGACGGTGGCCCTAGTGTGGGAATAGACGTAGTGACCTTGATCCGGAAGAGAAACATAGGTGGTGGAACATTGGGTCCACAATATCTAGACGGTGACCCTATTGTGGGAAAAGACGTAGTGACCTTGATCCAGAAGGGAAACATAGGTGGTGGAACCTTGGGTCCACGAGTCGGTACCGCATTCGCATACATTGAATCGTGTTGTGAGTCACATGCATAATTGTGCATGTTATGTATGTGTGTTGATGTGTTTGATTATGTTCCAATGTTGTTGTTGTTTGGATTATGGTTATGTGCCAAGGATGTGAGTATTCGGATAATCGGTTTACATGGTTAATGCGTTGGAAATGGATTCCTTGAGTAAGGATACTATAGGTGATAAAATGAACATGATCATTATGTATTGCTTTATTTATTGCCATTGCTTTACCTTAATTACATGTTATATGATTATTGGAATTCTCACCCTTCTGTTTGAAAATGCTTTTGATGGCATTGTTCAGGTACCGAGGATGGTAGCGCGAGGCGCTAGTTAGCGGATGCATTGGATTGCAATCTGTTTTATTTTGATTAGAGTCGAGTCGATGCTCTGGTAGTAACACCTGGAGGGGGGTATATTTAGTGTCGAACTCGTCTATTTTGTATTCGGATTATGATGTATATAATCCTTACTTTGTGTATATTATTTTGTGTATGTGAGACTTGATAACATATGCTTTATGTGAATTATCATGGCTTGATGCCTTGAATTATGTTTTGATTCCTCCATGAATGGAGATGAAGTTAAATATTGAAACTCCGTTGCGTTTGCACGAGAGAAAGAAGTTAAACATTTATGTATGTTTGTTTTGTGTTGATATGCTTAAATTTACAAACGTACCCTGTCCGTTTTTCTTTAAAATTTTGGAATGTGAAGTGTGTTGTGACATCCCTTCCGTGCAATTTATTTTCTCTGATTTTAATTCTTGCCTATTATTTGGGGAAATTAGAAGGGGTGTTACATCAACCCCCTGGATGCAACCATGTCCATCATGTAGATCAATTTTACCTGAATCGAAAACCCCCAAAAACTCCAAGAAAACCCTAACTATGGTGGATCACAATATAAGTCAAATAAACAAAATCAAGTAATACAAAAAGCTTGCAAATGATGAGTGGGTTCAGAATATGAAATTATTTTAATCAATGGATGCAAGAATAAAGATCTTCGATTTCAAGAACATGGAGGATCCGTGAGGTACTTACAGTGCTTTAGGATGCTTGAAAACACGCGGTTTGGATTGGTTTAGCTTCTGGAGATGGCCAGCAAACAATTGAGACACTTTCCAAGCCCTGCAAATGCCTCTATGATTGATTTCGATCTCAAGCTTTTTTCTGGTTTTTGCAACTTTGGTTCTCACTCTATAACTGCTCTCCAACCCTGATTCTCGTGTCTTTCGCTTGCTTATGTATTGCACATTATATTAGGGTTCAAACCTCTGTCCAAATCTCCCTCTATCAATGATTTTGATGTGGATTTGATTTGCCTTTACAAACTTTCCAAATTTGATCCAAATCATATCTTCTTGTGCATAATGACCTTGATACGAGTTCTACTGCAATGCTAGCTGTAGTTTGAGCCTGAAATAACCAGAAAATCATTTGTTATCAATGCCTTAGATTTTATGTGATTTTTATTTGATTTAAAATGAATTAATTCAAATAAAAATCAAATTAAATAATAAAAATAAGATATGGACACATGGCCAAAGCTGGAGCACGTGGGCAATAAGGCAAACTCAAAACAAGTGAAAAAGAATGGGCCCATTTGGCAAAATTTGAAGTTTTGGGGATAGTTGACTTTTGGCAATTTTGCAAAAAAGTCCAACTTCAACAATACATAACTTCTTCAATTTTGAACTTTTGGAAGTGTTCTTGGACTTTTTAGGAATCTTGAGATGTCCTATAACCAACCCTTTTTGTCTCATCTCATTTTGATATTCCATGCTCATGTTAGAAGCTTTGACAAAAAAGGTGTTTGTTGACTTTCAAAAATGACCTATAATGTCAAAATTCATAACTTCTTGTGAGTGCATAATTTGATCTTGGGGTGTGAAGATGGATTGTAGGGAATTTCATCCTCTTAAAAGGAGCTTTGTATGGGTCATTTATCATAAAGTATGAGAAAGTTATGCTTGGTCAAAGTTGAGTTGACTTTTCCTACAAAACCCTAATTTAGCAAGTTTTGAATCTTGATGAATTTTGAGCAATCCTTGATGAATCATGATCAACCCTTGATCAAATGATGAAATATCCTTCAAAATGAGAATGTTGACAAAAAATCTTGAAGTTTGACTGTATTTGGGTCACAGTTGACTTTTGCCCTAGCATAGTCGATTTTTGGACCTTTGAGCAATTGACTGAGCAAACTTCCTCTGCAAGGCTTGAAATTTGACATGGATGACCTTGAGAACATATTAGGACATTGGGGATCACTTTAGGTCATTTTGACTCAAGTATCTTGATGCAACACAAAACCCTAATTTGGGGTAGACTGCCTTAGGAGATAGCTTGTTTGACCAACTCTTGAGCAACCTTGGGCAACTTGGAGATTTTTCTTGCAATGTTTTGAGAAATATGGGAGGGAAAATTTTGGGGTACAACAACTGCCCCTGTTCAATCTTCTTAAACCTGCGGATGTAGATTGGCTTTCATGCCTTTCGTGATCCGAAGGTGGAAGATGATTGAACACTAGAGTGCCCAGAAATTTGCACTCGCATGAAGTGGTAGTTGCTTTGTGATGTCGGGAATAGGATTACAGATGTCATCTGGAGGAGTGTCGATCGCATAAGAGATTCCTCAGTGAGAGCTTGCATACCTGCTGTTGAGGAAGATTCCGCTGGGGAAGTCTGATTTTTGTTGAGATTTAGGAACTTGCCCGTAATTCAACTGAGGTGTTGAGATTTAGGAACTTGCCCGTAATTCAACTGAGGTGTTGAGATTTAGGAACTTGCCCGTAATTCAATTGAGGGGGGAAACATCTTCGTCGAGATTTAAGAACTCGCCCGTAATTCAACTGAGAAAACTTCTCTACTGAGATTTAGGAACTTGTCTGTACTTCAACGGAGGAACAACTTTGTCGAGATTTAGGACCTTGTTTGTACTTCAACTGAGAGAACATCTCTGCTGAGTTTTAAGAACTTGTCAGTAATTCGACTTGGGGGGAAACATCTTCATCGAGATTTAAGAACTCTCCTGTAATTCAACTGAGAAAACTCTGTTGAGATTTAGGAACTCGTCTGTAATTCGACGGAGGAACTTTGTCGAGATTTAGGACCTTGTATGTACTTCAACTGAGAGAACATCTCTGCTGAGTTTTAAGAACTTGTCAGTAATTCGACTTGGGGAAACATCTTCGTCGGGATTTAAGAACTCGCCCGTAATTCAACTGAGAAAACTTCTCTGCTGAGATTTAGGAACCTGTCTGTAATTCAACGAAGGAACTTTGTCGAGATTTAGCACCTTGTATGTACTTAAACTGAGAAAACATCTCTGCTGAGTTTTAAGAACTTGTCAGTAATTCGACTTGGGGAAGCATCTTCGTCGAGATTTAAGAACTCGCCCGTAATTCAACTAAGAAAACTTCTCTGCTGAGATTTAGGAACCTGTCTGTAATTCAACGGAGGAACTTTGTCGAGATTTATGACCTTGTCTGTAATTCAACTGAGAAAAACTCTGTTGAGATTTAAGAACTTGTCAGTAATTCGACTGGAGGGAAACATCTTCATTGAGATTTAAGAACTCACCCGTAATTCAACTGAGAAAACTTCTCTGCTGAGATTTAGGAACCTGTCTATAATTCAACGAAGGAACTTTGTCGAGATTTAGGACCTTGTCTATAATTCAACTGAGAAAAAATCTGTTGAGATTTAAGAACTTGTCAGTAATTCGACTAGAGGGAAACATCTTCATCGAGATTTAAGAACTCGCCCGTAATTCAACTGAGAAAACTTCTCTGCTGAGATTTAGGAACCTGTCTGTAATTCAACGGAGGAACTTTGTCGAGATTTAGGACCTTGTCTGTAATTCAACTGAGAAAAACTCTGTTGAGATTTAAGAACTCGTCTGTAATTCAACTGAGATAAAAGCTTCATAGCTTTGAATTTTATGAGAATTTAACTGCATCCTTCCTGAAAGGTAAAGGTTAGCTGTATGTAATGCATGATATGTATCAAGCAATGATGTTCTCAAAATAAATGAGATTGTGTTGTATGATGCGTATATGCATGTGTCATGATATATGGAAATGTAATGTTTTTAGCTGGGGAAAATAGATCCCGGATAGCTGTTGGAGAAAAGAGTTGAATTCTTCGTTTCCGCTGGGGATAGCGAATGAAGATGTTTGTGAGAATAAACCTGCAGGAGAGGATAACTCCGTTGGGGAATAAACTGATGCGGATATTACTCTGTGGGGAAGAGAGGCTCTGTTGAGGATTCCATTGATAAATTGAGCTGGGGATGAAATTACCGTTGCTGGTGATACTGAATCCTGCTGGGGATTGAATTCCTATTGGTGAAAGGAATGAACTCCGCTGGGGATGATTTTTCCAATAGCGGCTTTACTGGGGATAACCTTTTTAGGCTCTACTGGGGACAATCTGCCAGAGTCCACTGGGGATGATTCTCTAAACTTTACTAGGGAAACTTTTTCAGACTGCGCTGGGGAAACTTTCCGAACTCCATTGGGGATATTTTATACTCCACCGGGGATGATAAGACTTTTCAGTGCTGATGATAGATAAATTATGCTTGGGGAGAATATTACTGATTCATTCGCGGTTGTGAGTCTCAGCTGGGGAGAGCTAATATTACTGCCTTCTCTTACTCTGTAGGGAGTGAAAGTATTTCAGCCATATTTTTCAGCTGAATTTATCCTTGTACCTGGTGGACAGAGCAACTGTAAATCTTGGACAATTCTTATTGCCCCTGTTTCTGATATTACGAGTAATCATCTTTTGTTTCGCATGTAAATATTCATGAGCAACAATTAATGTCAAATGCATATATCAAAAATGAACATCGGACGTTCTTTGCAAAACAAAACTGAAAAAGGAAAAATAGTTGAAATTTCATTGAAAATAAATTGTATTGATTTTGAAGTTTGGCCTGTAAATAGGCATTTTTATACAAGAGGCTGACGTCCTAGTAAGAGAATGTCGCCGAACAAATAGAATTTATACAATATGTAATAAACAAAGAAAAACAGCTATGTGAATAATCCCACTGGGTTCCAACTCTGCTATTGCCCTTATGTCCTCGAGCATCTCATCACTTTGCTACTTGGTTGAAGGTAGATCATATTGATTAGTGCCATTCGAGCTTGATGGTCGATACTGAAGTCTGGTTGCAAGGTGATCCAATGAGACATAGTGTTACGCTTTGATCCATAATTTTTTCCTGGACCTCCCTTTCGGGTTTTCAGTCCACCGGGATACCCTTTTTTTCCCAAGCCGCCTTTTCAGGTTTTCGACTTACCGGGTGTACAGATTTTTTTTATTTTCATCCCTTATTTTTGCCCGAACCCTTTTGGTTCGCCAGGAAGCCCTTATTTTTGCCTAGGCCAGTCAACCTAGCGGGTCTTTGTTCATGCGTAGTATCTTTTCACTATGTCTACATTGACGGGGTGAGGAAGGTCGTCACCATCCATGGTGGTTAGAATCATAGCTCCTTCTGAGAAAATGTTCTTAACCATAAATGGCCCTTCGTACGTAGGGGTCCATTTGCCCCTGGGATCACCTTGAGGTAGAATGATGCCCTTGATTACCAGATCCCCAACTTGATACTCTTGTCGTCTAACTTTCTTGTTAAATGCCTTGATCATCCGCTTTTGATACGTCTGACCATGACAAACAGCAGTAAGTCTCTTCTCGTCGATTAAATTCAGCTGATCAAGTCGGGTCTGAATTCAGTCATCTTCGCTCAAACATGCGTCCTTCATAATCCGAAGAGAGGGTATCTGAACTTCAATGGGCAAGACAGCCTCCATGCCATAAACCAAGGAATAGGGTGTTGCCCTTGTTGACGTCCGTGCTGAGGTACGCTACCCTTGAAGAGCAAATGGTAACATCTTGTGTTAGTCTTTGTATGTCACCGTCATCTTCTGCACGATCTTCTTAATATTCTTATTAGCCGCTTCTACATCCCCATTCATCTTCGGCCGGTAAGGAGAAGAGTTGTGATGCTGTATCTTGAACTACTTGCAGAGCTCTGTGATCATCTTATTATTGAGATTTGTACCATTGTCCGTAATGATCCTCTCTGGTACACCATATCGATAGATCAGATTGTGCCGAATGAACCGTGCCACGACGTTCTTGGTCACTGTAGCAAAGGAAGCTGCTTCAACCCACTTCATAAAGTAATCAATAGCTACCAAGATGAAACGATGCCCGTTAGATGCCGTAGGTCTGATCTCTCCGATCATGTCTATACCCCACATTGCAAAAGGCCATGGAGCCGTCAAGACATTCAGAGGTACTAGAGGTATGTGCACCTTATCAGCATAGACTTGGAACTTATGACAGGTCCGAGAATGCTGATAGCAGTCGGCTTCCATTGTAGACCAATAATATCCTGCCCGTAGGATTTTCTTTGCTATGGTATGTCCACTGGAATGAGTTCCGAAAGTACCTTCATGTAACTCTACCATAATCCTCTCTGCTTCGTTCTTATCCACACAACACAGTAAGGTGGAATCATGATTACGTTTATAAAGAATACCATTACTGATGAAGAACTTCGCCGCGGACCTCCTCAGAAAATTCTTATCATTAACAGATGCACCCTCAGGATATTCTTGAGCCTCAAGATACCTCTTTACCTCGTGAAACCAGGGTTTATTTGCTACCTCTTCAGTCTCAACATCACAGCAATGTGCAGGTTCGCCCAACCTCTCAATGGTAATCTGGGGAGCTTCATTGTCCCATCTGACCTTGAACATAGAAGACATTGTAGTTAGTGCGTCCGCTAACTGATTCTCCTCTCTAGGGAAGTGTTCAAAGGTTATCTCCCCGAAGTGTGGCATCAAAGTCAACACATACTCTTTGTAAGGAATAAGATTAGGGTGTTTTGTATCCCACTCGCCTTTGATCTGACTGATCACGAGAGCGGAATCTCCGAAAACACTTAGAAACTTAATCCTTAGGTCAATAGCTGCTCGAAGACCCATAATGCACGCTTCATACTCCGCCATGTTGTTGGTGCAGTTGAAACATAATCGGGTGGTGAACGGAGTATGAGAGCCTTCAGGAGATATGATCACAACACCAATGCCATTACCCAAAGCATTTGAAGCTCCATCAAAGCATATAGACCATCGGGATCCCTCCTCAGGTCCTTCATCCGGTACAGGTGTTTCACAGTCAATTACCAACATGATGTTCTCATCCAGGAATTCAAAGTTCATAGACTGGTAATCATCCACTGCCTGATGTGCCAAATGATCTGCCAACACACTTCCCTTGATTGCCTTTTGAGTCGTGTATTAGATGTCATACTCAGTCAAGATCATTTGCCATATTGCTATTCTTAGGGATAAGGCAAGCTTTTTGAATATATACTTGATTGGATCCATCTTTGATATCAATAGAGTAGTGTGAGTCAGCATATACTGTCTCAGCCGGCGAGCAGCCCGTGCCAAAGCGCAGCAAGTTTTCTCAAGCAACGAGTATCGGGTCTCACAGTCGGTAAACTTTTTGTTAAGGTAATAAATAGCATGCTCTTTTCGGCCAGACTCGTCATGCTGCCCCAGCACACACCCCATCAAATTGTCGAGTAATGTCAAGTATAAGATCAGAGGTCTCCCTTCAACTGGATGCATCAGAATAGGTGGATCTTGGATATACTCTTTGATTCTTTCAAAAGCGGCCTGACATTCATCATTCCATCTTACCACTTGATCTTTCTTCAATAACTTGAAGATCGGCTCACAAGTAGCAGTCAGGTGTGAGATGAATCGGGAAATGTAGTTCAGACGTCCCAGAAAGCCTCTGACTTCTTTTTCAGTTTGGGGAGCTGGCATTTCCTGTATAGCCTTCACCTTTGCGGGATCCACTTGAATACCTTTATTACTCACGACGAAACCCAACAGCTTACCAGATCTCACCCCGAAGGTGCACTTGTTCGGGTTTAACCTCAGCCTGTACAACTTCAACCTGTCAAATAGCTTCTGAAGGTGGTCAAGGTGTTCTTCCTCAGTCTGGGACCTTGCAATCATATCGTCAACATATACCTCAATCTCATGATGAATCATATCATGGAACAAAGCGACCATGGCGCGCTGATATGTTGCCCCAGCATTCTTCAATCCGAAAGGCATGACCTTATAGCAAAAGGTACCCCATTGAGTAACAAAGGTTGTCTTCTCCATATCCTGGGGAGCCATTTTAATCTGATTATAACCGGAGAAACCATCCATAAAGGAGAATACCTTATTCTGTGTGGTGTTGTCAACCAGAACGTCGATATGAGGCAGAGGGAAATCATCCTTAGGGCTTGCCCTGTTCAGATCCCTATAGTCAACACGCATTCGAACTTTACCATCCTTCTTCGGCACAGGAACCACGTTGGCCACCCGCTGTGGGTAAGAAGTAACTGCTAGAAAACCGGCGTCAAACTGCTTCATCACTTCAGCCTTGATTTTCTCAGACATCTCTGGGCACATTCGGCAGACTTTCTATTTTACTGGAGGACAGTCTTCCTTGGTAGGCAATCGGTGAACCACAATATCGGTATCCAACCCAGGCATATCTTCATAAGACCAGACAAAGATATCAACGTAGTCACGCAGCATCTGAATCAAACGTTGCTTAACACTAGCTTCCAGATTTGCACCGATCTTGACCTCTTTCTTATCTACCTCGGTACCCAGATTTACTGTTTCCACTGGCTCTTCATGCGGTTGTATGGCTCTCTCTTCCTGAAGTAACAGTCTAGCAAGTTCACCAGGCACTTTGCAATCATCTTCACCTTCGTCTTCGGCTAAGTTGATCGGACTTTCAAAGTCATAACCGGCAGTAGCAGAGTCGTTATCAGTGGGATCCAGAGTGGATGTAGACCTGTATATGTGAGTGTGTGTAAAATAGTTGTTTTGCAAGATATAAAGAAAGAAAAACAAGGAGCGCAAAATTTGAAATGCAAGAAACGTCCAATGCTTTTATTAATGATATATGGAAATGACACACATAATTCCCTCACAAACTAATCCACGGTGTCTCAGGTAAGGCACCGGGCCATAAAGTTTAAAAATTGTTTGTTACAAACTCAAAACAAAAGTCTCATTACTGGGTAATATAAGAAACTGGCATGGAATCCTTTGTCGTCCAATTTCTTAGTCCGCTGTCGGCAGTTGGGTAAATCCATTTATCAATATCAAACTCTTCTTCATCATCATCCCCGATAGCATTCACTCCCGCATCATGTTTGGGCATAGGTGCCGTTATGACATTAGGCTTTTCTGGAACTTCAAATTCAATCACCTTAGCTTCAATTAAATCCTGTACTTTATTCTTCAAGACCCAACAATCATTCGTATCATGCCCCAGGCTATCAGAATGAAAAGCACAGCGGGCGTTCGGATTGTACAACAGTGATGTTGTATTGGGATTCTTCGGGGCTTCCTTCGGAATCACCAAGTTGGTTTTTAACAACTGCGGCAGAATTTGAGATAAAGACATGCTGAGCCGAGTGAATTGTCTTTGTGGCCTCTCGGCTCTTGGCTGATTGTTGCGTTGTGAGGCAACAAGAGGTCTTGATATAACAACCGCATTGGCTACTTGGCGGCGCTCAGGTCTATTATGGCTCTTTGAATTGTAAACAACGCTGGACTCCTTCTTAAAAGGCTTCTTCTCGGTACCTGATGAAGCACCCTTCTGTATCTTGTCGCTCTTAATACCGGCCTCAACTCTTTCCCCGATCATAATTAGCTCAATAAACCCGGATGATGAACTTCCAATCAGATGGTTGAAATACGGACTAGACAAGGTCCCCAGAAACATATCCACTAACTCCCTGTCAGCCAGCAGGGGTTGTACTCTTCCAGCAAGGTCCCTTCATTTCTGAGTGTAGTCTTTGAAACCTTCGCTCGCACCTATAGACATACCCTGAAGTTGGGTACGCGTGGGAGCGAGGTCGGCATTGTATTGGTACTGCTTGTAAAAAGCAGCAGCAAGGTCTTCCCAATTACGGATACTAGCTCCTTCCAGCTGGGAAAACCATTCAAGTTGAGTCCCTAAAATACTATCTTGAAATAAGTGGATCCAGAGGTTCTTATCAGCAGTGTATGGCTGAATCTTCCTAACATACGAACGGAGGTGCAGCTTTGGACAAGAAACCCCGTCGTATTTAGCAAAGATTGGTGCTTTAAACTTTTGGGGAATCACCACCCCATATGACAAACCCAGATCACCAAAGTCCAACCCAGGGACCTTCTGGATCTCCATTGCACTTAACCGGTCTTTAAGCTGTTTATACCTATCCTCAGCCGGAGGATACTGGTCTTCGTCAAAGTCAGTCTCATTGTCAGATACCACAGGGCTAGGAGCCCTCCTTTCTTCTTGGTTTTCTCCCCCTCCAGATGAGTGGGATAAATTGACTTTATCTTACAAATTGTTACCAAATCTACGACCCATGTTCAGGAGGACCATCTTCTTCTTCTTCTTCTTCTTATCCTTCAAGATAAGACTCTCCAGATCTTGCTGACCCATAGCCAAATTCATGAACATTTCCTGGAACTGAGCGTTTTGAGCTTGTAGAGCCTTGATAGCTTGATCGATTGATGTTTCAGAAGACATGATGCTGAAATAAACAACGAGGAAGATGAGAAACCTGTAATGGGTACCTGGGATGAGGTGCATGGAATGAAATGCGTATGATATGATTTCAAAGACTTTAGGGATTCAAATTCGTAAACCAAAATGAAACACACTTTTATTAGATAACAAACTTGAAACAATGTTTGACAAATGCCTTTAAGGCGTTACAAGAAAGAAAAACTGAAAAGTAAATCAAAACTAGAAATAACAAAAGACATCAGCGCTCCCATGGTCATTTTTCGTTGGTGCTGACATAGTCGTTGAGGACCTTCTCATTCTCCAGTTGTCTTGTAAGCTTTAGAATCTTCCGCTCCTGCCCGTGATACTTTTCTCTGTAAGTATCCCGCTCTTCTCTTAGCTGCATCCAAGACCTCTTTAATGCCCCAATTTCAGTTGGCATGTACGGATGTAGGACAGTAGGAGGAACCCCTTCTTCATCAGCATTCTCCACAATTACCAGTAAGACAGCTTCGTACGGCATTCCCAGCTTTTGGGCATGAATTCGAACCCATCGGAGATACGATTCCATCGGAAGAGGGGTCTTCATCCCTAACTCGTGTGGATCAGACCTGTGCACCCTGTCCCAAGCTGGTATGAACCTACGGCGATGCTCGTCACTATCCCCTTAGAAGTCAAAGATAATGCTTGGCATCAGCAACTCATGAGGTCCTTCCCTCCTAGATCGTCCAAACTGTCGTAAGGCTAAACAAGGATTATAGGTAATCCCTCCTCGAATTCCCAGCAAAGGAACATTGGGGTACTCCCCACAGCGATCAATAATAGCTACGTCTTCCATGTCTTTAGTGCTCCAGATAATGTCAGTGTGAGCGAGAGACATAATTTTGTAGGCCCAACCCATGCCTTCCTTGTTCTTCAAAACTGATTTAGGGAGGTGAGAAATAAACCACCTCGCCAGCAAAGGTGCACAACACATAAGGGTTCCCCATTTCCGAGCAGTACGGGCATAAAGAGAGTGCAGAATGTCACCCAAGAGAGTGGGCACAGGATTACCGGACATGAAAATCTTCACTGCATTCACGTCGACGAAAGAATTTGAGTTAGGAAACAACACTAAACCATAAATGAGAAGGGCCAGGATGTCTTCGAACGCTTGAAAATCCAAACTGTCCCAAAACTGATTAGCCCGATCAACCAAGAATTTAGCCAAAAAGCCCTTTGTCCCACTTCGTGTTTCCCAGTTAGACATTACCTCAGCCTTTGTCAGATGGAGGGCTGAAGCAATCTCTTCCGGCCTAAGGACTTTCTCCCAACCTGTAAACGGGGTCTGCTCTAAAATAGAGATACCAAGCAAATCAGAGAACTCCTCCAGAGTAGGGACTAACTGATAGTCCGGGAAAGTGAAGCAGTGGTATAATGGATCGAAGAACTGGCACAAAACACTCATCATCTGTTCATCTAATCTGGAAGTGATCAAACCAAGGAGGTGCCCATGTCTTCTGACAAAGGAGGAAGTATCTGGAACCTTTGCAACTAAATCTCTAAGCTGAGTAGGAATTTGTACAAAGTTGATCCGAATAGTGTTTCTACGCATGGGTGCCATGACCTACAAAACAGAACAAAGATGAATCCCCTTTGTCTTTGAATTAGGTTAGTCTTGATGCAAGATGCATGCAATGTCATGATGCATGATGTTATGATAGAAACACACCACAAGTATTCACAGATAGCAAACATGGTAAGGGCAAACAAGTCACACAGATAGCCCATAGACTTCAGGCTGGCAAGGAGTTTAGGTACTACCCTCTTTCAGTTTAGTTGGTTCAAACCTGTCCTAGTAATAGTAACTGGGTTCTAGAGGATCTCAATATCACTGACCATCCTCGATCGGTCATAATTCCAGTTTGGCAACCTTTTCTTGCGGCCAGAATCATCGCGAGAGTTTGGTCTCAATGAGTGTAGCATACTGCTACTGTTCTATGGCCAAGTTGGTCAATTATAGGTTCTAAGGTCAGTTGGTGCTTAACGACCCCTTAGAAGACCCATATTCTCCTTGTTCCACCACAAGGGATATCGGTACAAACTAAAGTGCCACACCAATGTAGCTACTGCTTCAACCGTATCGGTCTACGTCGTAGAGTTCCCTCACAGTCTATTTCTACTTACCTAAAAGGTATCCCCAGATCCGGGTTAGGATCTATAGTAACTTTGATTCAAGCCCAAAAAGATAAAGCATACAAATCAAGCAATTGAAAACATTATGATGAACTATTCCTAAGGTACACCCCACTTATCTTTTCCCCAGCAGAGTCGCCAGTTCTGTGATACGGTGGGAAGAAGTGACTGTTTTTTAGAAAGCTGGTTCGCGTTTTGCGTTTGTATTCGCAAAATGTCGCAGTAAGCAAGAGTCGCCACCGACTTTTATTTTATCCAATAAGGAAAGGAAAAAAGCACAGAAAAATTCCTTTTTCGAGATTTTCTAGGTATGGGGGGTAGATTATAGAAAGGGAAGGTATTAGCACCCTTTCTATCCGTAGTTATCTACGGGCTCTTAGTTACTTGCTCATCATTTTTAAAATGTTTTCTTTGTGCTTGTGGGTTTTGAAAAGTTTTTGTTTTAACTTCGATTTAACTCCTGCTTCTGTCTTCAAGAGTGTAATGAAGTGTTTTTGAAAACTTTGTTTGTAAAAGAGTGTAAGTGTGAGAAAAGTTTGTTTTGAATGATGTTGTACCCCAAAATTTGCCCTCCCATTTTTCACAAAAATCACAACCCTAGGGTTCCTCAAATAATCAAGGATGGCTCAAGAATCAATCAGACAGATTTTATCCTTTGGCAGTAAATCAGGAATTAGGTTTTTTATTTTGCGTTTCTCAAAAGAATTGAATTTTCAGAAAACTGTCACATGTTTTCACGCTTTTTCAAGTTTACTGAAAGGTTACTGGTTGTTCTCAAGGCTTGTTTATTTAGAACAAGAAATGGGAGCTGAGACTGTCATTTGGAACATTCATGTTTTGTCTGATCCAGGTTAACCAGATAATGTGCGTATGTTAAGACATTTGCTTGTTGATGGAATAAGACGTTTGCTGGTTTATGGAATGAACATTCGTTTATGGAATACACAATGCGTGTTTATTTGGAATGCAGTGGCGAGATGGCATGATCATTGGAATTTAAGTTATCTTGGTTGGAATTATTGGAATACAGTTTCAATTATCTTAATCAGGAATCTTAAAGATTTAGTGAAGATGCGAAAAGAAAATTGCAAGTTATTGACAGTAGAAGATTTTAATGGATATCAGAATACCTCATAAGACTTTCTTTCATTTATTTCAAAAAAAATTGTTACATTACAATTTATTATTTAAATGCTTTAAGTTTTATAACTTATTGTATTTGAAAAATAAATTAGTACAATTATTTGAGTATTCCTATCTAAACTACAAAGGATGAAATTAAGCCTAAGAGTGACTAAGCTTCCATTGCTTCCATGCATGCCAAAGAATCTTCTGCTTCCTCTGCTTTGCCACCATCCAGTTTGCACTCATATGAAAAAAAGACAAAAGACAGAAAATTGATCAGTACAGTTAATTGGATATGGTTAAGAATTTTCAAAAGAAAAAATGCGTTCATCATTAAAGTTTGCAATTTGGAATCAGAGGGCTATTTTTAATCACGTTTTTATTTTTCTATTTTTGCAAATCACAAGAAGATTGCTCTTCTTGGTTCACAAAAATAAAAATAAAAATGTGCAAGTAATTTATCCAAGTAGAAGCAAAATTGCCCAAACAAGGGAAAATATACAAACAAGCCAAGTTGCCCAAACAAGTGCAAATATGCAGCATCAGCATACCAAACAGGCAGCAGGCGCACAAGATCTCAAACAAGTGCAAATATGCAGCATCAGCATACCAAATAGGTAGCAGGCACACAAGCTGCCCAAACAGATGCAAACAAAATACAAACAACATAGGTAGTAGCAGACAAAGCATAAGCAGACAAAAAGGCATCAACAAATATAAACATATAAAACTAAGTCAACAAGCAAGAGGAGGCTTGTCTAATAAGCCATGGTTCATCATTTTCCAAAAGAAAATTGCAAACTTTTCAGAAAATTATTTGGCTTAGGGTCATTAAGAGAGGAAGAGGAAAGAAGTCACCTAGGGGATGTTGCCTGCTGTCACAATTGCACCAAAAATGCTAGCAAACAAAACTGCAAGGAAAAGAGCCTAAGGAGAAGATCCCAAAGTATTCAAAATTTGGTGGTTTCCCACCATTTTGAATAGGCTGAAAAGAAAGAAGCCAATATAATAGTAGAGGGGGTCATTAAGAGAACAGACAAAAAAATTATCAAACAGAACTGCCATCTTGCCTCAAACGCACAAAAACCCTTCAACCTGTTAAATTATAACCAAGATCCAAAACAGTTCAGAACCATTGCAAACTCTTACAAGTTTCAAACCTACAAAAACACCAACTTCCATCTTCCTCAACCTACAAAAACAAAAACTGTAACAACAAGCCATAAAACTCCCAAATTAAAACCAGTTTCAAAAAAAACTTGTTAACAAAACCAATAACTCAGAACATTTAGCCTCAAACTGTCAAAAAGAGTCCAACATCCTCATCAAACCAAAACAACCAAACCTGTAACCAAATCACAAAACATTCAATCAACTCACAAAAGCATTCAAACCATCAAAACTGAGACTATTTGCAACAAAACTTGCAAACTGTAAAAAACCAAACTTGCATAACCATTGTTCAAATCTCTAAACCTGCCCAAAAAAAGTCATCCTTCAATCTCCAAAACCATTTCAAACTGTCAAACAAACAACAGAAATCCCAAAACTCAGAGCCAAAGATACCAAACTGTAACTCAATTACAAAACATTCAAACAGTCCAATATCCTCATCAATCTTCAACAGTTCGAAAAACCAATAAACCATCTCAACAAGTTCATAACCCAGAAATTTCAAACTAACCAACAACAAACAAAGTCTCAGAAGCAATCATCATCATCAACCACTTACAAGTCAAAGTCAGAAGCATTATCATCATCGTTTAACATAAAGGACAGAAAAAAGAAAAATTACCAGAAGCATGCATCTTTCATCATTTCTTCCTCCTTGCCTAGCCCGTCACCAGGGAGCATCTCACCTAAAAATCTCACTTCTCACAGAAAAAAGCTCCAAAGGTATATTCCTTGACAAACTATTTACTGCATCTCAAGCATACAACACAATAGGTTAATAAGAGAAAACGTGAATAACAAAATCTTGTTTAACCATCAAACAAAATCGTAACAAAAGAGTAGAGTCATACCCCTTCAAGAACATAACCATTAGCATAGGAAGTGAGGAGTGTGAGATGCTCCGACAACCGTAGGTGAGAGGAAGATCAGAGAATGCTTTTCAAAACCCTTTTTGATAAATCCATCTCAGAACTTAGTTTTCCCCCATAGAAAACGCGTTTCACTCATGATTCAGTAACGATTAAGGGACTCAGAGCGAGAAAGATGAATGAATTTGAGAGATGTGAGAGAGACGAGCCGAGCGGCACCGCTGTGAGCGCAAGAACGCAAACCCTAATCTTTCACAAACCCTAATCAAAACAATAAACAAAATTATGCAAGCTTAAGGATATTGGGCCAATTCTGGCGACAAAGCTCTCAAGCCCAGTGCGTTTTCAAATCATCCACCCCCCTTTTTGAGCTTTTGTTTCAGCAAAATAATAATCCCTTTGGGCCCATTAGCCCTTAAAGCCCATTTCCTCTCTCTTTATTTTGTTTTATTTTATTTGTTTTGAAAAATACTAATAATGCTTTTATACATTCTTTTTAAACCCTAAAAAAATCAATTTTTACTTTTTCTTTTTATAACCTTTTTTTATATTTAATTTGTTACACATAATGAAAATACCACAAAAAAAAACATTTAAATTAGTTTAATTAATTTTTCTTTCTTTAAACATTTTTCCTTTTAAATTAATAAAATAAATAAGGAATAATAATAATAAAATTTTAATCTTTCTTTTTTAGAATAAATTTTATTTATCTCTTTTCAAGTATATACATGCATTTCATACTTTATTGATTTTTATTTCCGTAAAATGTCTTAGCTTTATATTGAATCGCAACAATTCAATTTGGTTGTAATATTTGGACTTTGCTATTCTTATGAGATTCATCCCCATTTGTAATAATTGTACCCCTATTCCCGGATACTTTTGTAATAGCTTAGACTTTTAATTCCCGCAATTTATTGCTTTCGATATACTGTGTAGTAATTAGGCATGTATGGCAAGATTCAAAAAATCAATCGCTAGATGACCTAATCCAAGAATAAATAACTTGAAACCAACACACTTCTTACACGTGCACCTCTAGGGTAACCTCGCTTGTTTCCTCAGAAACACAATCATGTCCCTCGAATATGAGACACTCTAGCAAATTCCCCTTCGATAAACAAAGATCGTAGTCCCTCGATGACCCTCGATGTTGCCTTTGATAAAACGATCTCGTCCCTTACAAAAATTGCTAGAGCGTCTCACAAGTTGCCTTCAATGATTGTAAAATTGACCCACGCCTGTCCCATTTAACATCCAAACACAAGGTTACATACCAAATACAATGGTAAAACAATAATGTAAAAGGGTTAAAAATGTATAGGAAAGATCTTTGAGTAGGATAGACAACTCCTAGTTACTTGATCAACTTGCAAACATCCTTGCTATTTTCAAAAACACTCAACACAATTTCAAAACACTTCCCAAAACAAACCTTCAAACATTGAAATATCTTTTCAAAAGACAAACACCTTTGTATACATTCAAACAATAATCATTACAAAGGTTTCCTAAACATAGGCCTGTTTTCAAAATATTTTCAAAACCACACACAAAGCACCATTTCAAACAATTGAAAAGCAAAAGCAAATGATCTAAACAAGTAACTAAGAGCCCATGGAAAAGCATGGATGAAAAGGGTGCTAGCACCTTCCCTTTTCATAATCTACCCCCCGAACCCAAGAAAACATCTCAAAGGTCTTTCCTGTGCTTTTTGACCTTTCCTTTGGATAAAATAAAAAGTTGGTGGCGACTCTTGCTAACCGCACAAGTGCGAACGAAACACAAAACCTCAAGTCAGTTCTCCCACCGTATCACAGAACTGGCGACTCTGCTGGGGAGTAAATATAAAAATAGTGGGGTTACCTTAGGGCTTTAGATCACCTTTACATGCTTATCTTGCTTGACTTATATGCTTTATATTTTGGTTCTATTGTTTGGGTTTGCTTTGATCCTAACCCGGATCTGGGAAATACCTTTTAGGTAAGTAGAAATAAACTGTGAGGGAACTATACGGTGTAGACCGATACGGTTGAAACAGTAGCTACGTTAGTGTGACGCATTTGTGGGTACCGGTATCCCTCGTGGTGAATCGAGGAGAATACGGGGCCGCTGAGTGGCGTCGTGAAGCACTAATTGACCTTAGAACCCTAATTGAACAAACTTGGCCATTAGGACGTAGTGAGGTAACCGGTTTCAGTGTAAAGCTGAAAATCGGTTGACACTCGATACTACACTCATTGAGGCTAGACTTTTGGGATATCTCGGCCGCAAGAAAAGATTGATTGTGCTAAGACAATGCCTAAAATAAAGGTCAGTGATATTGAGACCCTTTAGAACCCGATCTTTATTTCTAGGACAGGTTGAGCCCACTAAAACTTCAAGAGGGTACTTACCTACAAACTCATGTGAGCCTGAAACATAGGGATCTGTTTGTTCTGTGTATATATGTTTGCTTGTACATAAACATCATAAACATCATAAACATCATCAACATCATATGCATGCTCACTAACCATTTCAAGGATTTAGAAATTTATCTTTGTTTTTGTTTTGTAGGAAATGAATTATCTCCGAAGAAACACCATCCGAATTAGCTTTGTGAAAGTACATCCTCAACTTCAAGAGCTAGCCTCAAGAGTGCCCGGGGATTCTCCTTTTACCAAGAAGTATGGTCGACTTCTCAACTTGGCTACATCCAACTTCCAAGAAGAGATGATGTGTGTACTGTTCCAATTCTTTGATCTCGTACATCATTGTTTCACTTTTCCAGACTATCAGTTGGTACCAACATTGGAAGAGTTCTCTATGCTCTTAGGGGTACCCGTGCTTAATCAGATACCATTCACCGGTTTAGAATGGATTCTGAAACCTGAAGTCATCGCCGAAGCTTTACATATGAAGAGGGTCGACGTCACAGCCAATTGGGAGACAAGAAGTGGGATTAAAGGATTTTTAGCTAAGTTTCTGTTGGAAAAAGCTCGTTCGTTCTGGGATGACATGGATTTCCAAGCCTTCAAAGAAGTGCTAGCGCTCCTCATTTATGGTTTGGTTCTGTTTCCTAACTCGGATCAATTCATAGACGTTAATGCCATCAAAGTCTTTCTCTCTCGCAATCCTATACCCACCTTGCTAGGAGATATCTTGCATTGCCTTCATACCCATACCATGAAGAAAAGAGGTACCCTTTTGTGTTATATACCTCAACTTGCTAAGTGGTTCACTTCACACCTTCCTCAGTCAGCATTGAAGAACGAGCAAAGATTGACTTGGTCTCAAAGGACGGTGTCTCTCACCCACTCTGATATCCGTTGGTGCTCAAGATCCTTGGAAGATATCTCTATCATCGACCGCTGTGGTGAGTTCCCTAACGTGCCTTTGCTAGGTATTAGGGGAGGTATCACCTATAACCCGTGTTTAGCTCTTCGGCAATTTGGGTATGCCCGAAGGGACGGCCCTCATGAGATGCTCGTCCAAGGTCTGGTTTTTGACTATGACAAAGAAGACCAAGGTTACCGCCAGAGGTTTACACGTGCTTGGGGAATGGTGAACAAAGTGGACAGTAGGACTTTGGGACATAAAAACTCTATCCCTCTCGAGCCTTACCTTAAGTGGGTACGGGCTCATGCCCAGAGTCTCTTAATGCCTTACCCTTCCATCCTTCCTATCATCATTGAGCCTGTTATTGAAGGAGACATCCCGTACACCGTTCTTCATCCAGGCATGCCTACCTCTCTCGAAGACCTGCAGAAAGCCTGGATTCAGCTGAAAGAAGAGCGAGACATCTTTGAAACCCAGTACTACGCCAGTGAGAAGAAGGTTCTGGAGCTCACCAAAATGCTTCATGAAGAGAAGAATATGAATACTTACATTGCTCCCAAAAGGATGCGTTCAGTCTTTTTGTCTTGAGAATTTTGTTGTATTTTAGTTTCTTTCTTTGTAAGCCCGAGGAGGCATGATGTATTTAAACTTGGTTTTATTTAATATGACGTGCGTTCTTTTTTGGTTTGGGCAAATTTAAATCTTTTAAATTTCCTTGAAATCATTTGCATATCACATCTTTATTCATCATATGCATAAGCAAGTCTTCACACCAGGTTTCCTTATCTCTCTGCGGTTTATTTCAGCAAGATGGATATTGAGCAGACGGTTAAAGATTTGCAAGCGCAAAATTCACAATTCCAACAGATACTCATGACCTTGGCAAAGGGTAAGGAGGAGCTCAAAACCTTGCTGGAAAAGGAAAAGGAGAAAAAGAAAAAGAAAAGAGTTGGTGTGGCTACTTTGGGTAGAAGATTTTAAGGTCACGCTAGAAGGGTCTTGGATTTCCCCTCAACATCTGATGAAGGGGTTGGAAAATGAAAGGGAGTTGCAGTTCCAACTGAGTCTGAGGAAGAAGAAGAAGAAGAGGAGGATGAAGACTATTCTGAATAGCAGTACCCTCTTGCAGACGACAAATACAAGAATCTGGAAGAGCGTCTGGAAGCCATGGAGGTGCAGAGAGTGCCTGGGCTGGACTTTGAAGATCTAGGGCTGGTCTCTGGAATTGTGATGCCCCCTAAGTTTAAGGTGCCTGTATTTGCTAAGTACGATGGTTTGTCTTGTCCCAAGAAGCACCTACGGTCTTATGTCAGAAAAATCCAACCGCATTCTTCCGACAAGGATCTGTGGGTCCATTTCTTCCAGGACAGTCTTTCAGGGACGCAGTTAGATTGGTTCTACCAGCTAGAAAGGTCCGACGTGCACAATTGGGAGGATTTGGCAGCTTCCTTTTACAGATAATATCAATATAATGCGGACTTAGCACCAATCCGTACTCAATTACAAAGTATGGGCATGGTCTCCAATGAAGGCTTTAAGGAGTATGCCCAGAAATGGAGGGACTTGTCTGGAAGAGTAAAACCACCATTTTCTGAAAGAGAGCTTATGGATATGTTCTTGGGTACACTGTCGGGCCCCTTTTTCAATCACTTGATCGGAAGTTCGTCTGCGGGGTTCACCGAGTTAATTCTGACTGGTGAGAGAGTTGAAGCTAGAATCAAGAGTGGAAAAATTCAAAAGGATACATCTACTTCCGCTGCCATCAAAAAACCTTTCCCAGTGAAGAAAGAAGTATCAGTTGTCTACTCTCAAAGAGGTCAGGGAAGAGTTGAGCGCCGGCCAGCGGTGGGGGCCGTAATGATTCAGCAGTCTGCAGCTGATCAGCCCAGAAACAACCAACCCATAATCAAACAGCAAAGGGTAGAAAGGCCCGCACGACAGTACACCCGGATAAACATGACACCTGCTCAGGTTCTTCCCCATCTCATAAAGTTAAACCTTGCAACCTTGAAAGAGGCATCGAAAAATCCGAATACAACTTCTCTGTACTACCATTCAAACGCCAAGTGTGCTTATCATTCAGATAGCGTGGGGCACGACACCAACAATTGTTGGGCCCTCAAGAATAAGATCCAGGATTTAATAGATGCTAAGGAAGTGGAATTCGACGCGCCCAAAAAGCCGAATGTGATTTCTGACCCAATGCCAAAGCATGGTCACAATGCCCATGCTATTGAAGACGATTTATATGTTGCTGCTGTTGATGATTTGATGACTCCGTTGCCAATAATCAAGATGAATCTGTTGAAAGCTGGGATTTTCCCAGGCTGTGAAAAAGATTGTTACCTTTTTCGTCCTTACAATCTGACTGTCCGTTGTTGAAATTAGGCATCCAACGCCTAATGGATAATCAAGAAATCCTCTTTGAGAAAACTTCTGTTATTCCGACTCCTGTCAAAGATGTTGCAATAATTACCATTTCTGCCAATCTTTCCAAGGTCTCCAAAAGACCTGTTAAGATTACATCCGATCCAAAGATTGTACCTCTGAAGATAACTATGTCGGGTCCTATCCCATACAAGTCCAACAAATCAAAACCGTGGAATTATGGAGGAGAGATCTTCTACCACGGTGTTAAGCAGATTGAATCAGTTGAAGAAAGTTTCGATGAAGAGACTCCTGATATTGGAAATATTGCTGGGACGAGTAAAATCACTCGCAACGGAAGAATTTTCTCTTCGGAGATTGCTCCTCCAAGGGAAATCTTCGGACCCTCAAATGCTCCTAAGGTTACTCCTGTGCCAGTCAACATATCTGTGAGAACTCCAGTTATTGAAGAAATTGTTACTCCCGTAGTTGAACCCTCTGTTGTTGTTGCTGATAAAGGTAAGGGGATCCAAGAAGCACCCGTCAGGACGAGGGCTCAGCCTTTGGTCATCCTCGAGACCACTCAAAAGGAAATGGAAGAGATTTTAAAAATAATTAAGAAAAGCAACTATGATGTCGTAGAACAACTGGGGCAAACCCCCTCAAAAATCTCTATGCTTACTTTGTTGCTCTGTTCCGAAGCTCATGCCAAAGCCTTGATCAGATTCTTGAAGACGGCCCACGTGCCTCAGGAAACCTCTGCGGACCAGTTCCAGGAGTGTGTAGCTAGCCTAACAGCCGTCAATGGTCTTGGCTTCTCCGATGCCGATTTAACATCTAGGGGGAGGAAGCATAATGACGCGCTGCATGTCTCGGTGGAATGCAGAGGGACCACACTAGCTCACATTCTAGTTGATATCGGGTCGTCTTTAAATGTCTTGCCGAAGAAAGCATTGGACAGATTGGACTGTGAAGGTTTGACCCTGAAGCCCAACAATATCATTGTCAGAGCCTTTGACATTTCTAAAAAGGATGGTCCACGGGGAGGTGGACATCCCGATTAAAGTGGGAACGAAAACTTTCAACTCCATATTTTATGTGATGGACATCCGTCCCTCCTACTCTTGCTTGTTGGGAAGACCCTGGATCCATAATGCGGGGGTCGTCACTTCTTCTTTGCACCAAATGCTCAAGTACCCAGTCCAGGGGAAATTATAACAGTTCATGGCGAGGAGGCGTATATGATAAGCCACCTAAATTCATTCCGCTATGTTGAATTAGATGGTGAATTCATCGAGACCCCCTTTCAGCACTTTGAAGAGGTTTCTCCTGAAGTTGCGGCAGCCAAGACAATAACTTCTGTACCTGCAGTTACCAAACCTGTGTCTCGGATGTCATCCCTTAAAGATGCGAAGGCTGTGATCGAGGAAGGAGGAAGCACAACATGGGGTCAGCTACCAGATTTTCCTTTCAAGACAGATAAGTTCGGCTTGGGTTTCACTGCTTCTGCTCAAAAGGCTGTGCGTCGCTCCCGGGCTGGAGGGCCACCAATGAAGATCACTCATCATGGAGTTCATGCTTTGGAGGATGGTGAAGATGAGAGCAACTTTGAAGACAGGATTTTCCCGACTATTAACGGAGGGCTGAACAACTGGGAGGCAAAGGATTTTGTTCCCATTACTTTCATAAATCAGTAATTTATCTTTCAAACATTTCTGTTGGTTTGTAATAATTCTTAAACAATTTGTACTCTTTCAACCTTGTGTCTTACCCGAGGCACAAAGGTCCATTTGTAAGGGTTCTTATTTTTCATCTTCATATGCCATTTAATGAATCATATACGTTCTCACATATAAACTCTTGTGTTCATTTTCTTTCTTTTGCATTTTATTTGTTTAAAGGTGGCTATCCCTTACACACACCCACACTCATAAATGCAGGTACCCTTCCATTCCAGATCCCATGGGTAACAATTCTGCTATGACCTTTAGTGACTCTGAAGATCTGGTCTACCATGCCGAATACGAAGGTGATGAAGACTGTGAAGTGCCGGGAGAATTGGTTAGACTGCTACAACGGGAAGAAAGGGCTATTCTACCACATAAGGAGTTGTTAGAGACAATCAACTTGGGAACTGAAGAAGACAAAAAAGAAGTTAGAGTGGGTGACAACCTAGAGCCAAGTGTCAAAGAGCGCTTAATTCAGCTGTTGAACGAATATGTTGAGATCTTCGCCTGGTCTTATGAAGACATGTCGGGACTTGATACATATATTATGGTGCACCGTCTCCCTACAAGAGAAGACTGTCCACCTGTCAAACAGAAAGTTCGTCGCATGAGGCCCGATATGTCTGAAAAGATCAAAGCATAAGTTATAAAGCAGTTCAACGTTGGGTTTCTTGCTGTAACTTCCTATCCACAATGGGTTGCTAACATTGTGCCCGTGCCTAAGAAGGACGGCAAAGTCAGAATGTGCATGGATTACAAAGACTTTAACAAGGCTAGCCCCAAAGATGACTTTCCACTGCCGCACATTGACATCTTGGTTGATAATACAGCTCAGCACAAGGTATTTTCTTTCTTGGATGGGTTTTCAGGGTACAACCAGATCAAAATGGCCCCTGAAGACATGGAGAAAACTACCTTCGTTACACAGTGGGGTACGTTCTGTTATAAAGTGATGCCATTCAAACTGAAGAATGTCGGGGCAACCTATCAACGCGCTATGGTGGCATTATTTCATGATATGATACATCATGAGATAGAGGTCTACATAGACGACATGATAGCCCGATCACAAACAGAAGAAGAACACCTCGACCATTTGCAAAAGCTGTTTGTCAGGTTGAAAGAATACAAGCTCAGATTGAACCCTAACAAGGGCACTTTCGAAGTCAGGTCTGGTAAACTCTTGGGTTTCATCGTCAACAATAAGGGCATCGAGGTTGATCCTGCCAAAGTGAAAGCTATACAAGAAATGCCTGCCCCTCGCACTGAGAAGGAGGTCAGAGGTTTCTTGGGACGCCTAAACTACATTGCAAGGTTCATTTCTCACCTAACATCTACTTGTGAACCAATCTTCAAGCTGTTAAAGAAAGATCAGGTAGTTAAATAGAATGATGACTGTCAAGTTGCTTTCGATAAAATCAAGAAGTATTTGCTAGAACCTCCTATCTTGATTCCACCCGTCGAAGGAAGACCGCTAATCATGTATCTGACCGTCCTAGAGAATTCAATGGGGTGCGTACTGGGCCAACATGACGAGTCTGGCCGAAAAGAGCATGCCATTTATTACCTTAGCAAAAAGTTTACCGACTGTGAAACAAGATATTCACTGCTCGAGAAAACTTGTTGCGCTTTGGTATGGGCTGCTCGTCGGCTAAGGTAGTATATGTTGACTCATACCACTTTGCTGATCTCTAAGATGGACTCGATCAAGTACATCTTTGAGAAGCCTGCCTTGTATGGAAGAATAGCTAGATGGAAAATGATCCTCACAGATTATGATATACAGTACACGACCCAAAAAGCTATAAAGGGGAGTGTGCTAGCTGATCATCTGGCCCATCAGGCTGTCGAAGATTACCAATCCATGAGATTCGACTTCCCTGATGAGGACATCATGACTTTGGACAACATTGAAGATTTCAGACCATATGACGGACCTGAACAAGGATCCCGATGGACCCTGTACTTTTATGGTGCCTCTAATGCACTTTGAAATGGTATCGGTGCGGTGCTTATCTCTCCAGAAGGTTGCCATACACCTTTCACCGCCAGACTCTACTTCAGCTGCACCAACAACATGGCCGAGTATGAAGCTTGTATCTTTGGTCTCAAGGTTGCTATTGACTTGGGAATCAAATCTTTGATTGTATTTGGGGACTCAACTTTGGTTATCAGTCAAATCAAAGGAGAGTGGGATACTAAACATCCAAACCTCATCCCTTACAAAGAACATGTCCTGACATTGCTACCACATTTCGAGCAGATTACCTTCGAGCACTTCCTGCGAGAAGAGAATCAGCTAGCAGATGCGCTAGCTACAATGTCCTCCATGTTTAAACTTAACTGGGATAATGAGGCTCCTCAAATCACCATTGAAAGGATGTATGAACCTGCACATTGTCATGAGATTAATACCGATGAAGTAGTGGACCGACCTTGGTTTCACGAAGTCAAAAGGTATCTCGAAGCTCAAGAATATCCTGAAGGAGCTTCAGTCAATGACAAAAGGTTATTAAGGAGATTCTCGGCTAAGTTCTTCCTGAGAAATGGTATCCTATACAAGCGCAATCATGATTGCATTTTGCTTCATTGTGTGGACAAGATTGAAGCTGAAAAGATCATGGCTGAACTATACAATGGTACCATTGGCACCCACTCTAGCGGTCATACAATGGCTAAAAAGATTCTAAGGGCGGGCTACTACCGGTCTACCCTGGAAGCTGACTGCTATCAGTATTCCTGGACTTGTCATAAATGTCAGATTTACGCGGACAAGGTACATATACCTCCAGTTCCTCTCAACGTCCTAACAGCTCCTTGGCCATTCGCTATGTGGGGAATCGACATGATTGGAGAGATCAAGCCTACAGCATCCAATGGACACCGTTTCATTCTGGTAGCCATTAATTACTTTGCCAAGTGGGTCGAAGCAGCTTCCTTCGCATCCGTCACAAAGATTATGGTTGCCCGCTTCATCAAGAAGAACCTTATCTGTCGGAACGGTATCCCCGATAGGATCATCACTGACAATGGTACAGACCTAAACAACACTATGATCACCGCCTTGTGCGAGCAGTTCAAGATTCAACATCACAATTCATCTCCATATCGGCCAAAGGTGAACGGTGATGTCAAAGCTGCAAACAAAAATATCAAGAAGATCATACAAAAGATGACAGTCACCTACAAAGACTGGCATGAGATGCTACCATTTTCTCTCCACGGGTACCGTACCACGGCTCGCACTTCAACTGGGGCAACACCATATTCCTTGGTATATGGCATGGAAGCTGTTTTACCTGTCGAGGTTCAGATTCCCTCCTTGAGAATCATGAAAGATGCTGGTTTAAGTGAATACGATTGGATCCAAACCTGGCTCGATCAGTTAAACTTAATTGACGAGAAGAGACTTACTGCTGTTTGCCATGGTCAGACGTATCAAAAACAGATGATCAAAGCTTTCAACAAGAAAGTCAGGTGCCAAGTGTATCAAGTTGGATACCTTGTGATCAAGCATATCATCTTGCCGCAAAGTGATCCCAGGGGCAAGTGGACTCCTACCTACGAAGGACCATTTGTGATCAAGAACATCTTTTCTGGTGGAGCAATGCTTTTAACCACCATGGACGGCGGCGATCTGCCGCACCCTGCGAACGCAGACATAGTCAAAAGATACTACGCATAAGAGACCCGCTAGGTTGATACACCTAGGCAAAACAAGGGCATCCTGGTGAATCGAAAACCCGAAAGGGCGGTTCAGGCAAAAATTAGGGATAAAACAAAAATCTGTACACCCGGCAAGTTGAAAACCTGAAAAGGCGACTTGGGCAAAAAAGGGTTTCCCGGTGAACTGAAAACCCGAAAGGGCGGTCCAGGAAAAAGTTAGGGAAGTAAAGCGTATGATTATGTCTCGTCGGGTCACTTTAAAGACAATCTCTTCACAGACAAACTCTGAGGTTTCTGATTAATTCAATCATCTTCGGACGAAGCAACAAATGGATAAGATATTCGAAATTGCGAAGGCTATAGCAGAACGGGAACCCCATGGAATTTTTTACACTTAGCCATCTTTCTTTGTATAAATTTTTCTCATTTTTTACGACACCATCCTCTTACTAGGATGTCTGTCTCCTTTGTACAAAACACTTATTCAAAAGTAAATACAAAAGATGTCTCTTTCGAAGTACACAAAACTATTTGCCTTTTTTACTTACGCTTGTGTTTTATTTGCAAAAACGTCCACTGATTCATTAATGAACATATGCATTTGAACATAATTACAATTTACAAATAAACATGGTTGAAAAAAGAGTAATTATTGACAGGTATAAAGATCAGGAAAACGTCTTTAGGCTATTCCATGAGCAACCTCTACAACACGTCATTAAGATCCCCCAGCGGAGCCCAAACTTTGGACTACAGGTCCCCAGCGGAGATGAGACTACCAACTACCACTCCCCAGCGGAGATGATACTACCAACTACCACTTCCCAGCGGAGCTGAAACTTTTAACCCACGGCGGAAATTATCCAGTTTCTCCAGGTTTCCCCAGCGAATTGTCTTGAAACCTAAAAATCAACCAGTTAACAGTTAACTTCTTGTTTCTCCCCAACCTAGGGTAACTCCCCAGTAAAGTGGCATACAACCCAAACTCTTGAACTCCCCAGCGGATTTAAGTTTTCCCCCACAGAGTTTTCATTACAGGATAAACTTTTCCCACAAAGTTTTTATTGCTTCTCGACAGAACAAAGACTCCCGTCAGTAATCCCCAGTGGAAGTCTTTAAAATTCTCTGGATTCCCCAAGCAGATTCCTCAAGAAGTATATGGCATTACTCTCACAGAAGGAATCCTCAGCAGTCAAGGGTTTATTTCCCCCGGCAGCAGTCAAGGATTTATTTTCTTCAGCAGTACAACAAATCAGCTTACATGCGCATTTATTACGTCATAAGCATGATTAAAACACATTTATTGCATCATATATTTAATGCAACATAACTTCGTGTTTCAGCTAACATTCTACCCTTTTCAGGATAAGATTAACAGCTACCCGTAACAAAATATCCACATATCACTGATACAGTACAGGTACACTCCAGACACGGAAGTCATTCTGATACTTAATCAAATTCCAAGTTCCGATATAGTCCAGATACGTTCCAGATACGGAAGCCATTCTGTCACTCATTCTACTTCAACAATCAGATACAGATTAGATACGCTCCAGATACGGAAGCCATTCTATTTCTCATTCAGATTCAACTAACAATTTCAAGTCCAGATACACTCCAGACACGGAAGTCATTCTGCTATCATACAGATCTCAACTTCAGATATACTCCAGATACGGAAGTCATTCTGCTACTCATAGAGATCTCAACTTCAGATATACTCCAGACACGGAAGTCATTCTGCTACTCATACAGATCTCAACTTCAGATATAGTCCAGATACGCTCTGTACACGGTGGCCATTCTGTCACTTATTCTGACTTTTCCCCCAGCTCAGATACACTCCAAGACATGGAAGTCATTTTGTTGCCTATTTAAGATACAATACAGATACACTCCAGACACGAAAGTCATTCTGTCGCTTATCCCGATTCCAAGTACAGATACAGTTCAGATACGTTTCAAATACGAACACCATTTTGATGCTTATTCTGTCGATTTACAACCAAACATTCTTGGATGGCATCTTTAAGCCCATCTCCAACAAGATTCTGTCACCTCTCCAAATGGAATCTTTAAGCCCATTCCCTCAATTTTACTTTTGTCGAGTGCAAATTTATGGGCACTCTAGTGTCCAATCATCTTCTACCTTCGAGTCACGAATGGCGAAACTCGTCGATCTAACTCTTCAGGTTCAAGAAGATTGAACAGGGGCAGCTGTTGTACCCCAAAATTTGCCCTCCCATTTTTCACAAAAATCACAACCCTAGGGTTCCTCAAATAATCAAGGATGGCTCAAGAATCGGTCAGACAGATTTTCTCCTTTGGTAGTAAATCAGGAATTAGGTTTTTTTTCTTGTGTTTCTCAAAAGAATTGAATTTTCAGAAAATTGTCACATGTTTTCACACTTTTTCAAGTTTACTGAAAGGTTACTGGTTGTTCTCAAGGCCTGTTTATTTGGAACAAGAAATGGGAGCTGAGACTGTCATTTGGAACATTCATGTTTTGTCTGATCCAGGTTAACCAGATAATGTGCGTCTGTTAAGACATTTGCTTGTTGATGGAATGAGACGTTTGCTAGTTTATGGAATGAACATTCATTTATGGAATACACAATGCGTGTTTATTTGGAATGCAGTGGCGAGATGGCATGATCATTGGAATTTAAGTTATCTTGGTTGGAATTATTGGAATACAGTTTCAATTATCTTAATCAGGAATCTTAAAGATTTAGTGAAGATGCGAAAAGAAAATTGCAAGTTATTGACAGTAGAAGATTTTAATGGATATCATAATACCTCATAAGACTTTCTTTCATTTATTTCAAAAAAATTGTTACATTACAATTTATTATTTAAATGCTTTAACTTTTACAACTTATTGTATTTGAAAAATAAATTAGTACAATTATTTGAGTATTCCTATCTAAATTACAAAGGAAGAAATTAAGCCTAAGAGTGACTAAGCTTCCATTGCTTCCATGCATGCCAAAGAATCTTCTGCTTCCTCTGCTTTGCCACCATCCAGTTTTCGCTCACATGAAAAAAAGACAAAAGACAGAAAATTGATCAGTACAGTTAATTGGATATGGTTAAGAATTTTCAAAAGAAAAAATGTGTTCATCATTAAAGTTTGCAATTTGGAATCATAGGGCTATTTTTAAACACGTTTTTATTTTTCTATTTTTGCAAATCACAAGAAGATTTCTCTTCTTGGTTCACAAAAATAAAAATAAAAATGTGCAAGTAATTTATCCAAGTATAAGCAAAATTGCCCAAACAAGGGAAAATATACAAACAAGCCAAGCTGCCCAAACAAGTGCAAATATGCAGCATCAGCATACCAAACAGGCAGCAGGCGCACAAGATCCCAAACAAGTGCAAATATGCAGCATCAACATACCAAACAGGAAGCCGGCGCACAAGCTGCCCAAACATATGCAAACAAAATACAAACAGCATAGGCAGTAGCAGACAAAGCATAAGCAGACAAAAAGGCATCAGCAAATATAAACATATAAAACTAAGTCAACAAGCAAGAGGAGGCTTGTCTAATAAGCCATGGTTCATCATTTTCCAAAAGAAAATTGCAAACTTTTCAGAAAATTATTTGGCTTAGGGTCATTAAGAGAAGAAGAGGAAAGAAGTCACCTAGGGGATGTTGCCTGTTGTCACAATTGCACCAAAAATGCTAGCAAACAAAACTGCAAGGAAAAGAGCCTAAGGAGAAGATCCCAAAGTATTCAAAATTTGGTGGTTTCCCACCATTTTGAATAGGCTGAAAAGAAAGAAGCCAATATAACAGTAGAGGGGATCATTAAGAGAACAGACAGAAAAATTATCAAACAGAACTGCCATCTTCCCTCAAACGCACAAAAACCCTTCAACCTGTTAAATTATAACCAAGATCCAAAACAGTTCAGAACCATTGCAAATTGTTACAAGTTTCAAACCTACAAAAACACCAACTGCCATCTTCCTCAACCTACAAAAACAAAAACTGTAACAACAAGCCATAAAACTCCCAAATCAAAGCCAATTTCAACAAAAACTTGTTAACAAAACCAAGAACTCCGAATATTTAGCCTCAAACTATCAAAAACAGTCCAACATCCTCATCAAACCAAAACAACCAAACCTGTAACCAAATCACAAAACATTCAATCAACTCACAAAAACATTCAAACCATCAAAATTGAGACTATTTGCAACAAAACTTGCAAACTGTAAAAAACCAAACTTGCATAACCATTGTTCAAATCTCTAAACCTTCCCAAACAAAGTCACCCTTCAATCTCCAAAACCATTTCAAACTGTCAAACAAACAACAGAAATCCCAAAACTCAGAGCCAGAGATACCAAACTGTAACTCAGTTTAAATCACAAAACATTCAAACAGTCCAATATCCTCATCAATCTTCAACAGTTTGAAAAACCAATAAACCATCTCAACAAGTTCATAACCCAAAAATTTCAAACTAACCAAGAACGAACAAAGTCTCAGAAGCAATCATCATCATCAACCACTTAAAAGTCAAAGTCGGAAGCATTATCATCATCATTTAACATAAAGGACAGAAAAAAGAAAAATTACCAGAAGCGTGCATCTTTCACCATTTATTCCTCCTTGCCTAGCCCGTCACCAGGGAGCATCTCACCTCAAAATCTCACTTCTCACAGAAAAAAGCTCCAAAGGTATATTCCTTGACAAACTATTTATTGCATCTCAAGCATACAACACAATAGGTTAATAAGAGAAAACATGAATAAGGCAAGATAATAACAAAAGCTTGTTTAACCATCAAACAAAATCGTAACAAAAGAGTAGAGTCATACCCCTTCAAGAACATAACCATTAGCATAGGAAGTGAGGAGTGTGAGATGCTCCGGCAACCGTAGGCGAGAGGAAGATTAGAGAATGCTTTTCAAAACCCTTTTTGATAAATCCATCTCAGAACTTAGTTTTTTCCCAGAGAAAACGCGTTTCACTCATGATTCAGTAACGATTAAGGGACTCAGAGCGAGAAAGATGAATGAATTTGAGAGATGTGAGAGAGACGAACCGAGCGGCGCCGCTGTGAGCGCAAGAACGCAAACCCTAATCTTTCATAAACCCTAATCAAAACAATAAACAAATTTATGCAAGCTTAAGGATATTGGGCCAATTCTGGCCACGAAGCTCTCAAGCCCATTGCGTTTTCTAATCATCCACCCCCCCTTTTTGAGCTTTTGTTTCAGCAAAAAAATAATCCCTTTGGGCCCATTAGCCCTTAAAGCCCATTTCCTCTCTCTTTATTTTGTTTTATTTTATTTGTTTTGAAAAATACTAATAATGCTTTTATACATTCTTTTTAAACCCTAAAAAAAATCAATTTTACTTTTTATTTTTATAACCTTTTATTATTTAATTTGTTACACATAATGAAAATACCCACAAAAAAAACATTTAAATTAGTTTAATTAATTTTTCTTTCTTTAAACTTTTTTCCTTTTAAATTAATAAAATAAATAAGGAATAATAAAAATAAAATTTTAATCTTTCTTTTTTAGAATAGATTTTATTTATCTCTTTTCAAGTAAATACATGCATTTCATACTTTATTGATTTTTATTTCCGTAAAATGTCTTAGCTTTATATTGAATCGCAACAATTCGATTTGGTTGTAATATTTGGACTTTGCTATTTTTATGAGATTCATCCCCATTTGTAATAATTGTACCCCCATTCCCGAATACTTTTGTAATAGCTTAGACTTTTAATTCCCGCAATTTATTGCTTTCGATATACTGTGTAGTAATTAAGCATGTATGGAAAGATTCAAAAAATCAATCGCTAGATGATCTAATGCAAGAATAAATAACTTGAAACCGACACACTTCTCACACGTGCACCTCTAGGGTAACCTCGCTTGTTGCCTCGAAAATACAATCATTTCCCTCGAATATGAGACACTCTAGCAAATGTCCCTTCAATAAACAAAGATCGTAGTCCCTCGATGACCCTCGATGTTGCCTTTGATAAAACGATCTCGTCCCTTACAAAAATTGCTAGAGCGTCTCACAAGTTGCCTTCAATGATTGTAAAATTGGCCCATGTCTGTCCCGTTTAACATCCAAACACAAGGTTGTTTACCAAATATAATGGTAAAACAACAATGTAAAAGGGTTAAAAATGTATAGGTAAGATCTTTGAGTAGGATAGACAACTCCTAGTTACTTGATCAACTTGCAAACATCCTTGCTATTTTCAAAAACACTCAAAACAATTTCAAAGCACTTCCCAAAACAAACTTTCAAACATTGAAATATCTTTTCAAAAGACAAACACCTTTGTATACATTCAAACAAGAATCATTACAAAGGTTGCCTAAACATAGGCCTCTTTTCAAAATATTTTCAAAACCATACACAAAGCACCATTTCAAACAATTGAAAAGCAAAAGCAAGTGATCTAAACAAGTAACTAAGAGCCCATGGAAAACCATGGATGAAAAGGGTGCTAGCACCTTCCCTTTTCATAATCTACCCCCCGAACCCAAGAAAACATCTCAAAGGTCTTTCCTGTGCTTTTTGACCTTTCCTTTGGATAAAATAAAAAGTCGGTGGCGACTCTTGCTAACCGCACAAGTGCGAATGAAACGCAAAACCTCAAGTCAGTTCTCCCACCGTATCACAGATGAGCAAGTATCTAAGAACTAATCTACCTACTCGAAAAAAAGAATCGTTATATGCTTGTTTCCTTTAGACAATGCTATCAAACTATTAGTGAGTGGGTAGCACCGTCGTTAGAGTTTGAGGGTCAATTTGAATAGGGACATACGGTCACTAAAGCAATGTTAGGATGCCTTAGCGGTAACCCTAATGTCTTAGATCATTTGTTTGAGGCAACAATATCCGAGGCAACCGTTTCGAGGCGACTATGATCTTTTAGACAAGAGGACGACCTCTAAAACGACCTATATTCAATGACCGTGTATGAAGGCAACCAAGTGGGGTGTACCCTAAGAGTGCGCATGTGCGAGTGTGTTATTTTCAGTTATTTTTATCTTTACACATGTTAAGGGTGATCTGATTTGATTTTAGATTAAGCATTCATTCTTGTCATGCAAGCCCTATTATCAAACATCTAGCAGTTATAATTAGCAGAAATTAAAGTGCGGAAATTAAATTACAAGGTGTCGGGTATTTACATCGCCAAAAGCAACCCTTTGAAAATAAAATAAAATGGTAAAATAATTTAAATGTCCTATTTAACTATTACAAACTGGAAACATATACATAATTGGATAAAGAAAATAAAGTGCGACGTGAAATTAAATTGAATGCGAATTAGGCTTTTGACCCTTTTAAAAGAAAATGCTTTTTTTTTGTTGTTTTTTATTTAAGAAAAGAAATTAATCCTAAAATTAAATACTAAATTAATTAATAAATAAATAAATTAATGAAAAATAAATAATGACATATTTTTTGGAGTTTTTGTTAATTTAAGAAAGAAAATAAAATAATTAAATTAGTAGTTAAAACCTAATTAATTCTAATTAATTTTATTTATTTACAAAATAAATTAAAGTTTCCTAAAATTAAAAACCTAATTAATTAATTAAAATTTATTAAAGAAAAATAAAGTTCTTAATTTTAATTGGACAAAATGATATTTTTGTGATTTTTTAATAAAAAGAAAAATTGTTATTGGTTAGTAAATTAATTAAACAAAAATAAAGTAAATAAGTTAAATAAATAAAATATAAAGAGAATGAGAAATTGGGCCTTTTTTGGAGGGTGCAGGAAGCATTTTTGCTTGGCCCATTAAGCTGGTCCATTTGGACTTTTTGCAATCTAGTGCATTTGCGTTGACTGATTCCATGGTGTACCTCCATTGCTTGACCACCAGATCTGGCCATCTGGCGCTTTGATAAGGAACGTCCATGGTGGAAATCTGGCCCATGTATGCACATGATTACCTGAAAGAAATTGAAAAAATGCAAATTACTGGAGGCAGGGATCAAACCCCTGACCTCCAGCCTTTGAATGCCTTAATGCTAACATGGTGACCGCTGGGCTGTGTTGTTTCATTTGTTAACAAAATACAATGTAACAATAATATAAGAAAACAATTGCATTAGTGGGATTTTGGCGCGAATTTCAAACAGACCAACAGAAGGGTGACAACGCATCATCCTCTTCCTCAAAAACCTGTAAATTTACCTGCGGATTTTTATCCGCAACTAAAAACGCAGCATCACCCCAAAATCCTCCTCAGGCTATGAAAATGATTTCTAAGGACAGGGTTGAGTTCGTCTCAACCCCCTGGATGCAACCATGTCCGTCATGTAGATCAATGTTACCTGAAACGAAAACCCCCAAAAACTCCAAGAAAACCCTAACTATGGTGGATCATAATATAAGTCAGATAAACAAAATCAAGTAATACAAAAAGCTTGCAAATGATGAGTGGATTCAGAATATGCAATTATTTTAATCAATGGATGCAAGAATAAAGATCTTCGATTTCAAGAACATGGCAGATCCGTTAGGTACTTACAGTGCTTTAGGATGCTTGAAAACGCGTGGTTTGGATTGGTTTAGCTTCTGGAGATGGCCAGCAAACGATTGAGACACTTCCCATGCCCTGCAAATGCCTCTATAATTGATTTCGATCTCAAGCTTTTTTCTGGTGTTTGCAACTTTGGTTCTCACTCTATAACTGCTCTCCAACCCTGATTCTTGTGTCTTTCGCTTGCTTATGTATTGCACATTGTATTAGGGTTCAAACATCTGTCCTAATCTCCCTCTATCAATGATTTTGATGTGGATTTGATTTGCCTTTACAAACTTTCCAAATTTGATCCAAATCATATCTTCTTGTGCATAATGACCTTGATACGAGTTTGACTGCAATGCTAGCTGTAGTTGGAGCCTGAAATAACCAGAAAATCATTTGTTATCAATGCCTTAGATTTTATGTGATTTTTATTTGATTTAAATGAATTAATTCAAATAAAAATCAAATTAAATAATAAAAATAAGATATGGACACATGGCCAAAGCTGGAGCATGTGGGCAATAAGGCAAACTCAAAACAAGTGAAAAAGAATGGGCCCATTTGGCAAAATTTGATGTTTTGGGGATAGTTGACTTTTGGCAATTTTGCAAAAAAGTCCAACTTCAACAATGCACAAATTATTCAATTTTGAACTTTTGGAAGTGTTCTTGGACTTTTTAGGAATCTTGAGATGTCCTCTAACCAACCCTTTTGGTATCATCGCATTTTGATATTCCATTCTCAAGTTAGAAGCTTTGACAAAAAAGGTGTTTTTGTTGACTTTCAAAAATGACCTATAATGTCAAAATTCATAACTTCTTGTGAGTGCATAATTTTATCTTGGGGTGTGAATATGGATTGTATGGAATTGCATCCTCTTAAAAATGAGCTTTTGATGGGTCATTTCTCATAAAGTATGAGAAAGTTATGCTTGGTCAAAGTTTCGTTGACTTTTCCTACAAAACCCTAATTTAGCAACTTTTGAATCTTGATGAATTTTGAGCAATCCTTGATGAATCATGATCAACCCTTGATAAAATGATGAAATATCCTTCAAAATGAGAATTTTGACAAAAAATATTGAAGTTTGACTGTATTTGGGTCACAGTTGACTTTTGCCCTAGCACCGTCGATTTTTGGACCTTTGAGGAATTGACTGAGCAAACTTCCTCTGCCAGGCTTGAAATTTGACATGGATGACCTTGAGAACATATTAGGACATTTGGGAGAACTTGAGGTCTTTTGGACTCAAGGATCTTGATGCAACACAAAACCCTAATTTGGGGTAGACTGCCTTAGGAGATAGCTTGTTTGACCAACTCTTGAGCAACCTTGGGCAACTTGGAGATTTATCTTGCAATGTTTTGAGAAATATGGGAGGGAAAATTTTGGGGTACAACATTCTTCATTCATTAGAAGACATGGTCAACTTCTTAACTTGGACACTTCAAAGTTGGATGAGCAGATGATGAGTGTGCTTTTCCAGTTCTTCGATCCGGTGCATCATTGTTTCACTTTCCCAAATTATCAGCTAGTTCCCACTTTGGAGGAGTTTTCTTACTTACTGGGCATATCCATTCTTGAGCAGACGCCCTTCACAGGTTTGGAAGAGGTTCCTAGACCCGAGGACATTGCTTCAGCCTTACATCTAAAAAGGGCTGATCTAGTATCCAACTGGGAGACACGGAGCGGGGTTAAAGGTTTCTTGGCCAAGTTTCTGATGGATCAAGCTCAACTGTTCTGGGATAATTTGGACTTTCAGGCTTTCGAAGACATTTTGGCCCTCCTCATCTACGGTTTGGTTCTTTTCCCGAATCCGGATTCCTTCATAGATGTGAATGCGGTTAAGATCTTCCTGTCTCGCAATCCAGTGCCTACTCTTATGGGTGATATCCTACATGCCCTCTATACTCGTATTGTGCAAAGAAGAGGGACCCTCATGTGTTGCATGCCGCTGCTGGCGAGGTGGTTTATTTTGCACCTCCCCAAGTCTGTTTTGAAAAATGAGGAAGGTTTAGTTTGGGCTTACAGGATAATGTCCCTGGCCCATACAAACATTATTTGGAGTTCCAAGGATATGGAAATAGTAGCTGTCATTGATCGATGTGGGGAATACCCTAATGTCCTGTTGCTTGGAATTAGAGGAGGAATAACCTACAGTCCTTGCTTGGCTCTACAACAGTTTGGTCGCGCTCGGAGAGACGGTCCTCATGAGCTACTTCTTACAGATATTGTCTTTGACTACAAGGGGGACGTTGATGAGCATCGCCAAAGGTTTATACGGGCCTGGGGCATGGTGAACAGGTCTGACCCTCACGGGCTAGGACCAAAGACTTCTCTCCCTATGCAACCCTATCTCCAGTGGGTCCGAGCTCGGGCTTAGAAGCTTGGGATGCCTTATGAAGCTGTTTTTCCAGTGGTTGTGGAGCATACTAATGAAGAAGGAGTTCCTTATACAGTCCTTTATCCCTACATGCCTACTGATCTCGGGGCATTGAAGAGATCCTGGATCCAATTGAAGGAGGAGAGGGATACCTACCGGGAGAAGTATCATGAGCAAGAAAGGAAGATCTTGAAGCTCACGAGGCAACTTGAGAATGAAAGGATGATCAATGATTACGTCAGCACAAAGGGGAAACGACCATGGGATTTCTGATATCTTTTATTGTTTCTAGTTTATATTTGCTTTTCAGTTATTTCTTTTTGTAATGCCTTGAAGGCATTGTTAAACATTTTTACAAGTTTAATCTAATAAAGTTTGCTTTATCTTTGTTTTACAAATTTAAATCTCCCAAAGTCTTTGAAATCATTCCATACGCATTCCATTATCATGCACATGATTACAGGTACCATTACAGGTTTCTCATCTTCTTCGTTGTTTATTTCAGCACAAAATGTCTTCTGAAATGCCTACCGATCAAGCCATCAAAGCTCTTCAGGCACAAAATGCCCAATTCCAAGAGATGTTCTTGAACTTGGCTAAAGGGTAAGAAGACTTGAAGACTCTCATCCTGAAAGAGAGGAAGAAGAAGAAGAATAAGGTGGTTTTTCTGAATATGGGTCACAGATTTAGGAATAGGTTGCGACATGAAGCTGATCTGTCTCATTCATCCAAAGGAGGATAGAATCAAGAGGAAGAAAAGGGTCCTAGTCCTGTGGTCTCTGATAATGATATTGATTTTGATGATGAACAGTACCCTCCTGCTGAGGATAGGTACAAACAACTTGAAGACCGTTTGAGTGCTATGGAGATACAGAAGTTCCCTGGTTTGGACTTCGGAGATCTGGGACTAGCATCAGGAGTGGTGATCCCTCACAAGTTTAAAGCTCCGGTTTTTGCTAAATACGATGGAGTATCCTGTCCAAAACTCCACTGTTGTACCCCAAAATTTGCCCTCCCATATTCTTCAACATTTGCCAAGTCAAAGGTTCAAAAGCTCTCAAGGGTTGCACAGTTTAAGGGCCTCCTAACAGTCAAAAATTAGGGTTTTGGTTCTGGCAAAGTAAATGAAGTTTCCAAGGGTCCAATCAAGTCCCACATGCCTATGAACATGGTCAAGTATCCTCATACCAAGTTTCAAGACTTACAGCACAAAAGTGCATAGTCAAAAACCCTAATTGCACTACAGTCAACTGTAGGGGCAAAATAGTCATTTGACAGTCAAAAGTTCAAATTTTTGGTCAACATCTCATTTTGAAGCCACAAACATCATTTGATCAATGCTTGATCATGATTCTCAAAGCTTGGCTCAAAAAGTCTCAAGATGCAAAAGTTTCCATATTTGGACAGTTGAAAAAGTCAACTGTAACTTGACCAAGGCATAACTTTCACATGGTTTATCGGAAAAAATTCCACTCAAAGCTCATTTTGAATAGAAAGACATTTCCTACAACTCCTCTTCACACTTCAAGTCCAAGAAATGCTCTCACAAAAAGTTATCATTTTCAACATTATAGGTCATTTTCAAAAGTCAACAAAAAGGGACTTTAAGTCAAAGGCCATAACTTGAGATTGGTAAATCCAAATGACATGGGACCGAAGGCATTGGTTAGAGGACTCAAAGACCTTTCCAAAATGTCCAAGAACATGAGCAAAGCTTAAATATTGAGAAAGTTATGCCTTGTGGAAGTTGGGAAATTTTTGGATATTTTAAAAAGTCAACATTGCTTCAAAAGTCTTAAAAATGCTAATGGGCCTCTTTTTCTTCCAAAATCCATCATCCAAAACATGTGCACGACCATTTGGCCCAAAGGGAAGTTTTTCATCATTTTTATTTATTTATTTGGATTTTTAATTGCTAATAATTCATTTAATTAATTAAAATACATGAAAAATACCAAACCTAAGTTTTTAAATCTTTTTGTGCATGAAATAGTCTCAAGATTTCGTGCATGATCTGATTTAGAAAGAATCCATGTGATTGGACATGATTGGTATCAAAATAGCATGAAAAAGATTGAAAACTTATGGCATGAAAATCAAATATTTTCTCATCAATTCAAGGATTCTTTGGACCAAATTTTGAACCCTAATCATTCACACATATATACTAATGCTAACCCTAGTGATCAGAACCTCTAAGCTGCGCCATACATCCATAACCAAGTTTGAGTTTTTGACAAGAAATTCCAAAACTGAAAACTAGGTTCTAGTGCGATTCAAGCCAAAATAATTGTTCCATTGTCTTGCTGAGACATCAAGGAAGGTGCCTGGATCAAAATCATAGCTTGAAACATCAAGAATTGGTAATTATAGGTCAGACTGTGTTCTTCTTTTTGCATAATCGTGTTTTATTATTCAGGCCATATCCATGCATTTTGATTCTTGATTTGTACTCATTGATTGATTCTAAAGCTAACTGTGTGCTTTAATTGAGTTTTTACGCGTTGTATGAAGAATCACCATTAAAGGACGCTAGGGTTACAGGACTTTCAAATTAGGCGTTTCTAAATACTGTAAAATTAGAGAACCTCAATGCCATGGTTGAAATCAGCATGCTTGGACGATTCTAATGCAACACTCGTGCCTAATTTATAAGGCACCATCGCCTATTCGCTATTATTGAAAAGTGCACATTCTGGGGGGGTTTAAAACCCCCGCTAACCTTTTTATGTTTCAGGAAAAAAAACAAAACGAGGAAGAAGACGGTGATGTGTAAGGCAACGATTAGAGTATTTGAATTTTCGCACTAATCTGTCCACTAATTCTTGTTTTATTTCATATTATTTATTAGTTATATTATAAACAAAAAGCGTAGTTGGAGCAGTTGGCAAGGCATGTGTATGGTAATCCCTGGGACCTGGGTTCGAATCCCAGGTCCCCCTCCCTTTCCCTTATATTTTTCTCCTAATTATGTTCTCATGTAGCTCATGCCCTGAAGATCACCATACGCTCCCCACTCAAACGTGCCACACGTCCCACAATCTCCATCCAAGGGCCAAGATCTGAGGCCTATGATATGCTGCAGTCAACGCACCTACACGCTAGCCAAAAAAGTAAATAGGGCCAGGGCTTAATGGGCCAGAATTGCTAGGGTTTTACCTCCAGTTGGGGACAGAAACCCCCCAAGGTATTGTATTTTCTTTCTTTTCCTTATTTTATTTATTTCAATTATTTCTTTTTTTTTAATTAATTCCTTTAATTTAACTTATTTTCATAAAATATAAAAAATAGTAAAAAACAGAAAAGTCATAAAAAATAATATTTATTTAATTAATATTTTTGTAAATAAATCTCACTAATTAATTAGATTTAAATTTAGGGTTAATTTTAATATCTTTTCTTAATAAATTAAAAACTTATAGAATTAGGTTAATTATTATAATTACTTTTTCTTTTATCTTTTTTTTCCTCACCATAATTAATTATTTAATATTACTTTTTTTATAAATCAAATTGCACTAATTAATTAGGTCTAATTTTAGGTAATTTTCATATTTCTTAATAAATTAAAAAAAATAGCTAGAATTAGGTTTAAATTTCATTAAATTCTCATAAAAAACCATAAATACAAAAAACTCAAAAAATAATTTCTTTTTCTTTTTAATTTCATTAATTTAATAATCATAATTTAATTTCATTAAAAAGGGTCCAACGCCCTCGCTTGCGATTTTTTTATTCTCTTTGCGCATTTTATTTATTTCCTTCTTTTAAATATTTATGTAATTCTCCCAAAGCCGTGTAAATTTAATTTCTCGCACTTCTTTATTTTCTGTCAAATCGGGTCCTGGATTTAATTTGGCGATGTGGACCCGCGCCTTTGTAATAGTTTAGAACTTTATATTTCCGCAACTTTTTTAACTATTAATAATGGCATGCAAGAATGAATGACAAAATAAAAACAAACGCGTAGATCACCATGACATGACAAGATAAAACATAACATGAAAATAACACACAAATCACACACCACCCCTAGGGTACGCCTCACTGTTGCCTTGCCTCGAAAGGTGATCGTCGAGTAGAGGATGTTTTAGTAAGTCCTCATGATCCGGGAACCTGGCATGAGGGTAGCTTCTAAGGTATCTTCCTATTGCTCCGGTGATCACCATGTCCCGAACCTTCGAATTGACCCGAACACCTCCAACGGTGGTGCTACCTACCTCTCAATGGTGGGATGGCACTACTTTAAAGGACATTTACACAGACGAATTCCTTAGGGTAGGTAGACGACTCTAGATACTTGCTCTAATTTCAAAACAAATCAAAAATACTTTTCACACCGACACCTTTTCAAAAAGCTTTCGAAAGCGATTTTTCAAACACTCTTGAGGACCGATACAAGAGTCGAACTGAAATTTTCAAAGAAACTTTTTTAAAACCCACAATTGAAAAGCAAACAAACAATTTTGAAAACACAATGAGCAAGTATCTAAGAGCCCGTGGATAACCACGGATAGAAAGGGTGCTAACACCTTCCCTTTCTATAAATCTACCTCCCGAACCGAGAAACATTCTCATAAGGAATTTTGCTGTGCTTTTGTCCTTTCCATGTTGGAGAAAATAAAAGATGGTGGCGACTCTTGCTTCCGCGACATTTCGCGAACCAGCGTTAAACAGTCAGTTCTAGATCCACCGATCACAGAACTGGCGACTCTGCTGGGGACAAACTTTTAAAGTGAGGTGTACCTTAGGGATAGTTCATAACTGTGTATTCATTTGCTTTCTTTGCTTGCTTTAAATTGTGGGACTGTCTTGGGAGTTCTATAGATCCTAACCCGGATCTAGGGATACCTTCTTAGAAAGTAGCAACAAGGCTATGAGGGAACTATGCGGGGTATACCGACATGGTTGAAACAGTCTGCTACGTATATGTGGCACTTTGGTGTGTACCGGTAACCCTTGAGTACAGTCAAGGAGAGTACGGGGCCTCCGCGTGGTGTCATAAAGCATCAATAGACCTTAGGAACCTTAATTGAACTATCTTGGCCTCTTTAGGGTAGTGAGATAACTGACTTTGGTGCAGTCCGAGGTTGGTTGATACTCGATACTACACCCAGTTGAGGTTTGCTTTCTTGGAATATTTTGGTCGCCAGTTCAGTGGCTAAATCGAAACGATGAACAATGAAAGCAATCCTGTGATATTGGGACCCTTAGAACCCGATTACTTCTAATAGGACAGGTTGAGCCCACCAACTTCAAGAGGGTACTACCCAGACCCCATGCTGGCCTTAAACTCTAAGGGCTTGTCTTGTGTGCCTTACATGTTTGTCTTTGTAAATATATGTGGTGTGTTTAACCATAGCATCATGACATCATCCAGCATCATATGCATTGACTAACCATTTCAGGGGTTCGAATCTTCATCTTTGTTCTTGTTTTGTAGGACATGGAAACTGTTCGCAGAAAGACAATTCAAATCAGCCTTGTAAGGGTCCCTCCTCAGCTTAAGGAGCTTATATCCAGGATTCCCGAGAGCTCTTCATTCAGTGAAAGACATGGAAGACTCATCAGCTTGGTCAATACCAACATTGAGGAAGATATGATAAAGGTCATGTTCTAATTCTTTGACCCTCTGCATCACTGTTTCACCTTCTTGGACTATCAGCTGGTACCTACATTGGAGGAGTTCTCCCGGCTCCTGAAGATCCCTATCCTTGATCAACTACCCTACAACGGTACGGAAAAGGAACCCAAGCTTGAAGAGATTGCTAAAGCCTTGCACCTACAGTCATCTGACCTCAAGGGACATTGGGAAGTTAGAAGTGGTATCAAAGGGTTCTTAGCCAGGTTTCTGTTTGAAAAGGCCCATGAATGTTGGAACTCCCTTGACTTACAAGCTTTTGAAGAAGTTGTGGCCCTCCTTGTCTATGGTTTGGTGTTGTTCCCTAACCCAGATCAGCTTATAGATATCAGTGCTGTCCAGATTTTCATGTCCAGAAATCCTATACCTACGTTGTTGGGGGACATCCTTTACTCATGTTACACTCGAACCATGAGAAAAAGAGGTGTCCTTATGTGTTGCACTCCTCTCCTGGGAAGGTGGTTTATTTCGCACCTTCCACAATCAGTTTTGAAGAACGAGCGGGGTTTGAGATGGTCACAACGGCTGATGACTCTTACACATGCAGACATACATTGGTGCCCTCGGTCTAAAGAGGATGTCACTATCATTGATCGTTGCGGGGAGTACCCTAATGTTCCTTTACTTGGAATCAGAGGAGGAATTACTTACAACCCATGCCTGGCTTGGAGACAGTTTGGTTATGCTCGGAGGGATGGCCCTCATGACATGTTAATTCCTGACATAGTTTTTGACTTCGACAACGATGCACAAGGACTTCGCCAGAGATTTATCAGAGCTTGGAGGATGCCAAGTAGGATAGACAGCAAGACACTGGGGCACAGGAACTCCATCCCATTGGAACCTTATCTCAAGTGGGTACGGGCCCGCTCCCAGAAGTTAGTAATGCCTTATCCTCATGTGCTCCCTGTGATCAAAGAGCCAGTCTTGGAAGGAGAAGTGTCCTACACCATTCAGCATCCTGACATGCCCACATCCTGGGAAGAGATGCAGAAGAGCTGGATCCAGCTTAAGGAAGAACGGAATTCTCTTGAGACCAGTCTACATGCTAGTGAAAAGAAGGTCTTGGAGCTCACCCGCCTGTTGCATGAGGAGAGGAATCTCAACACCTACATAGCTCCAAAGAGGATGCGTAGTGTCTTTTGGGATTGATTTGCTTTGTAATTTGTGCCCATGAGGCTTTGATGTACTGAACAATTATTTCCTTAATGATAACGTGTGTTCTTTCTGTCTACAACAAATTTGAACTTTCGAACCCTTGAATGCATTGCATAAATACATATCATTCATCATGTGCATAGCAGGTTTTCTTCTTTTCAGGTTGCTTACCGTTCTTCGCTGTTTATTTCAGCATCATGAATCCTGACTCATCATCAACTGAGATGTCCATCAAGGCTCTTCAGGCGTAGAATGCACAATTTCAGGAACTAATCATGGGTTTGGCTCAGGGCCAAGAGGAGCTGAAGGCCCTGCTCCTAAAGAAGGAAAAGAAGAAGAAGAGAAGAATTGTTCTTTTCAACTCGGGCCGAAGGTTTGGCAATACTCTGCAGAATGAAGAGGATGGTTCTTCTATAGGCAAGGGTACCCCTCAAGGGGAAAAAGGTCCTAGTCCGGTAGTCTCCGACAACGAGACTGATTTTGATGAGGAGCAGTATCCTCCTGCAGAAGACAGATAAAAGCAGTTGGAAGACAGGTTGAATGCTATGGAGATCCAACAGGTGCTTGGGCTGGATTTTGGAGACTTGGGTTTGTCTACTGGTGTGATCATTCCTCATAAGTTCAAAGCACCATCATTTACCAAATATGACGGGGCGTCCTGTCCCAAGCTACACCTCAGATCGTATGTGCGGAAGATTCAACCGTACTCAGTGGATAAGAACTTGTGGATCCACTTCTTCCAGGAGAGTCTTTCAGGAACTCATCTCGAATGGTTCTATCAGCTGGATGGGACCAAGGTTCGTAACTGGGAGGAGTTGGCTACTGCTTTCTATAAGCAGTATCAATATAATGCCGACCTTGCCCCTACACTTACCCAACTCCAGGGTATGTCGTTAGGTTCAAGTGAAGGTTTTAAAGAGTACGCGCAAAAGTGGAGGGATCTGGCTGGCAGGGTGCAGCCTCCGTTGACTGACCGGGAGTCGGTAGACATGTTCTTAGGGACCCTATCAGGGCCATTTTTCAACCATCTTATCGGGAATTCGTCTGCAGGGTTCACTGATCTTATTCTGACTGGAGAGAGAATTGAGGCTGGGTTGAAGTCTGGTAAGATTCAGAAGGGTGCATCATCAAGCTCTGAGAAGAAGCCCTTCAAGAAAGAGGCCAGTGCTGTATACGGGTCCAGAAGACAAGAGAAATCTGAGCGTCGCCAATCTGTCAACGCGGTGATGATTGCTAAGGCTGTTGCCGCTCCTCGGCAAACCAATCCTCAAAGGGCTGAAAGACCCCGGAGAGAGTTTACCCGTTTGAGTATGACCCTATCGCAGATCTTGCCACAGTTGCTATCCACCAACCTAGCAACTGTCAGAGAGGCCCCAAAAGTTGTGAACACTGCCTCCCCCAAATACAATCCAAATGCCCGCTGTGCTTATCACTCCGATAGCCCGGGGCATTCCACTGATGACTGTTGGGCATTAAGGAATAAGGTACAAGACCTTATTGATGCAAAAGAGATACAGTTTGAAGCGCCTGAGAGGCCGAATGTGGTGACTGCTCCTATGCCTCAGCATGGAGTAAATGTTGTTGATGAAGATGTGTACGCCGTTTCTGTGGATGATGTGGTTACTCCCTTAATGACTGTCAAGAGGAACCTACTGCTGGCCGGTTTATTTCCGGGTTGCAGTGAGGGTTGCCTGTTCTGTGCTGTTTCCCTATCTGGTTGTCCTTTGCTGAAGTTGGGCATCCAAAGCCTAATGGACAGCAAGGAAATTCTGTTCAAGAAGACTGCTGTTCGGTTGGTTCCGGTGGAAGAAGTTGCTGTTGTTACAATCTTCAATAATCCAATCAAGGCTCTACCAAGGAAGCCTGTTCAAATCATGACTGTCGCACTTGTTGTTATTACTGTTCCGGGGCCCCTCCCATACGAATCTGATAAAGCTATCCCCTGGCACTATGGGGCATATGTGTATGTGAATGGAATTAAGCAAGAATTCAACACTGGCACCAGTATCAGCAACATCACTGGTCCGGCAAAGGTTACCCGCAGTGGCAGGCTCTTCTCGCCTGACATTGCACCGCCCGCTATTCGAAGACCCCTTACAATAACGCCTGCAAATATACCTGCTCCTGTTTCTGATCAAGTTGTTTCCCCTGCTGCCGAGTCATCCAATGCTCGGGGCAAAGGGATTGAAGACGAGCCTGCCCGAATGGAGGCACCAATACCTATAACTGCTGAAGCCTCCCAACAAGAAATGGAGGAAATTCTAAAGATAATCAAGAAAAGTGACTTTAACGTTGTCGAGCAGCTGGGGCATACGCCCTCCAAGATCTCAATGCTCTCCTTATTACTGTGCTCAGAGGCCCATGCTAAGGCCTTGATCTCGTTTCTCAAGACGACCCATGTGCCACAGGAGACATCTGTTGTCCAGTTTACTGATTGTGTAGCAAATCTGACAGCCGACAATGGCTTGGGTTTCTCAGATGCTGACCTTACTGCCAAAGGAAGGGATCACAATGACGCCCTGCATGTCTCTATTGAATGCAGGGGCATTACTCTTGCGCACGTGTTGGTGGATACTGGTTCTTCCTTGAATGTGCTACCCAAGAAAGCCTTAGACCGTTTGGATTGTGAAGGCCTGGAACTAAAACCTAGCAATATCATCGTCAGAGCCTTTGACGGTTCCAAGAGGATGGTTCATGGAGAGGTGGACATTCCTATTCGTGTGGGCTCTCAGGTGTTCGACTCTACTTTCTATGTGATGGATATCCGTCCATCGTATTCTTGTCTACTGGGTCGACCTTGGATCCACAAAGCTGGGGCAGTGACCTCTACCTTGCACCAGAAGCTAAAATACCCTGTCAGAGGGAAGATTGTCACTGTGCAGGGAGAGGAAGAGTATATAGTGAGCCATTTGAATTCCTTCAGGTATATTGAGATGGACGGGGAGTTTATCGAAACCCCCTTTCAGCATTTCGAAGAGGTACTTCCAACTTTAGCAGCAGCAGAAACAGCGGTCGAAGAGGATGTTCCTTTGAAGATGGCTTCCCTAAAGGATGCTCGGGCTGTGATTCAGAAAGGTGAATGTACTAACTGGGGCAGGCTCCCTGACTTTACACAGAAAACTGACAAGTTCGGGCTGGGTTTTACTGCAGAGGGACAGAAAGCTATGCGGAAGGCAAAGACCAGAAGACCTCCTGTGCTCATTACCAATCCAGGAGTGAATGTTGTTGGGGAGGATAGTGAAGTGGATGAAGCTGAGTTCAATAGATGGATCTACCCGACAACTGATGGTGGATTGACCAATTGGACTGCCAAGGACCATACTCCTGTTACTTTTGTTACGCAGTAATAAACTTCTTTGTTTTGTTATTTGTAATAAACAATAAATTGAACTCTATGGCCCGGTGTCTTACCCGGGGCACCGTGGTTTTATTTGTGAGGGCATATAAATTGTCATTTCATATATCATGAATAAAAATCTTGGACGTTTTCTCGCATTTCAAATCTTATGCTCCTTTTCTGTCTTTCCTTCATATATTTCAAAACAGCTGTATTTACACACACTCACTCATACAGGTTTCAATCCACTCTGGATCTCACTGGTAACGACTTTGCTACTGCCAATTATGACTTCGAAAATCCGATCAACTTAGCCGAAGACGAAGGTGAAGATGATTGCGAAGTGCCTGGCGAGCTTGCAAGACTGTTACTCCAGGAAGAGAGGGTAATTCAACCACACGAAGAGCCAGTGGAAATAATAAATCTGGGTACTGAGGCAGACAGAAAAGAGGTAAAGATTGGTGCCAACCTAGAGCTCAGCGTGAAGCAACGGTTGACTAAGATGCTACATGATTATATGGAGATCTTTGCCTGGTCCTACAAAGACATGCCCGGGTTGGATACCGACATTGTGGTCCATCACTTGCCTACTAAGGAAGACTGCCCTCCGGTTAAGTAAAAGGTCCGCCGTATGCGTCCAGAGATGTCTGAGAAGATCAAAGCCGAGGTTATGAAACAGTTTGATGTCGGGTTCCTTGCAGTGACTTCTTACCCTCAGTGGGTTGCTAACATGGTGCCGGTACCAAAGAAGGACGGTAAGGTCAGAATGTGTGTCGATTACAGGGATCTGAACAGGGCCAGCCCCAAAGATGACTTCCCCTACCTCACATTGATGTCCTTGTTGACAATACAGCTCAGCATAAGGTGTTCTCTTTCATGGATGGTTTTTCAGGCTACAATCAGATCAAGATGGCACTTGAAGACATGGAAAAAACTACCTTTGTTACTCAGTGGGGCACCTTCTGCTACAAGGTCATGCCTTTCAGACTGAAGAACGCTGGGGAAACCTACCAACGTGCCATGGTTGCTTTATTTCATGACATGATCCATCATGAGATAGAAGTGTATGTTGACGACATGATCGCAAGGTCCCAGACTGAGGAAGAGCACCTAGATCATCTGCAGAAGTTGTTTGACCGATTGAAGTTGTACAAGCTAAGGTTGAACCCAAACAAGTGCACCTTCGGGGTAAGATCTGGAAAGTTGCTAGGCTTCGTTGTAAGTGATAAGGGTATTCAAGTGGACCCTGCCAAGGTCAAAGCTATTCAAGAGATGCCAGTTCCTAGGACAGAGAAGGAAGTCAGAGGCTTTTTGGGACGCCTGAATTACATTGCTCGATTCATCTCACACCTAACTGCTACCTATGAGCCAATCTTCAAGCTGCTGAAGAAAGATCAGGTAGTACGTTGGAATGATGAATGTCAGGCTGCTTTTGACAGAATCAAAGAGTATCTCTAAGAACCACCCATCCTTATGCCACCGGTTGAAGGGAGACCTCTGATACTATACCTGACAGTACTCGACAACTCAATGGGGTGTGTGCTGGGGCAGCATGACGAGTCTGGCCGAAAAGAGCATGCCATTTATTACCTTAGCAAAAAGTTTACCGACTGTGAGACCCGATACTCACTGCTTGAGAAAACTTGTTGCGCTTTGGTATGGGCTGCTCGCCGGCTGAGACAGTATATGCTGACTCACACTACCATGTTAATCTCAAAGATGGATCCTATAAAGTACATATTCGAAAAGCCTGCTCTGTCTGGGAGAATAGCAAGATGGCAAATGATCTTGACAGAATACGACATTCAATACACGACTCAGAAAGCCATCAAAGGAAGTGTATTGGCAGACCACTTGGCACATCAGGCCGTAGACGATTATCAGTCAATGAACTTCGAGTTTCCAGACGAGAGCATCATGATAGTGACTGATTGTGAAGTACCTGGACCGGATGAAGGACCTGAGGAAGGATCCCGATGATCTATGCACTTTGACGGAGCCTTCAATGCTTTGGGTAACGGTATCGGCGCTGTAATCATATCTCCTCAAGGTACTCATACTCCGCTCACTGCCCGGCTATGTTTCAACTGCACCAACAACATGGCGGAGTATGAGGCATGCATCATGGGTCTTCAAGCTGCGATCGACCTAAGGATCAAGTTTCTGAGTGTCTTCGGAGATTCCGCTCTCGTGATCAATCAGATCAAAGGCGAGTGGGATATGAAACATCCGAATCTTATTCCTTACAGAGAATGTGTGTTGACATTGATCCCTCACTTCACGAAGATAACCTTTGAACACTTACCGAGAGAGGAGAATCAGTTGGCGGACGCGTTAGCTACAATGTCTTCTATGTTCAAGGTCAAATGGGACAATGAGTCTCCCAGGATCATCATCTGGAAACTGGACGAACCGGCATACTGTTGTGATCTCGAGACTGAATTGGTGACTGAGAAACCTTGGTACCATGAGGTGAAGAGATATTTGGAAGCCCAGGAGTATCCTGAAGGTGCCTCTGTCAATGATAAGAAGTTTCTGAGAAGGTTCGCAGCGAAGTTCTTCCTTAGCAACGGCATCCTGTATAAGCGAAACCATGATTCGACCTTACTGTTGTGTGGATAAGACTGAAGCAGAAAGGATCATGGAAGAGCTACATGAAGGGACCTTCGGAACACACTCCAGTGGGCACACTATGGCTAAGAAGATCCTTCGGGCAGGGTATTTCTGGTCCACAATGGAAGCTGATTGTTACCAACATTCTCGGACATGCCATAAATGCCAGATTTATGCAGACAAGGTGCATGTTCCTCCAGTTCCTCTGAATGTTCTGACTGCGCCTTGGCCGTTCGCAATGTGGGGCATAGACATGATCGGTGAGATTAAACCTACGGCATCTAACAGGCATCGCTTCATCCTGGTAGCGATTGATTACTTCACAAAGTGGGTTGAAGCGGCTTCCTATGTTACGGTAACCAAGACTGTTGTGGCACGGTTCATTCGGCATAACCTGATCTGTCGATACGGCGTCCCTGAAAGGATCATTACAGACAACTGTACCAATCTGAATAACAAGATGATCACTGAGCTCTGCGAGCAGTTTAAGATACAGCACCATAACTCTTCTCCTTACAGACCGAAGATGAATGGGGCTGTAGAAGCGGCAAATAAAAATATCAAGAAAATCGTGCAGAAGATGACAGTGACTTATAAAGATTGGCACGAGATGTTACCGTTCGCTCTACACGGGTACCGTACTTCAGCCAGGACGTCAACCAGGGCAACTCCTTTTTCCTTGGTCTACGGTATGGAGGCAGTCTTACCGATCGAAGTGCAAATACCCTCTCTCCGGATAATGAAGGATGCAAATCTGAACGAAGATGATTGGATCCAGACACGACTTGATCAGCTAAACCTTATTGATGAAAAGAGACTTGCCGCTATCTGCCACGGTCAGACGTATCAGAAACGGATGATCAGGGCATTTAACAAAAAGGTCAGACCAGAGGAATATCAAGTTGGGGATCTGGTAATCAAGCGAATCATCCTTCCTCAGAGTGATCCAAGGGGCAAATGGACCCCTACGTACGAAGGGCCATTTGTGGTTAAACATGTGTTCTCAGGAGGAGCCATGATTCTAACCAACATGGATGGTGACGACCTTCCTCACCCCGCTAATGCAGACATAGTAAAAAGATACTACGCATAAAAAAGACCCGCTAGGATGACATGCCTAGGCAAAAATTAGGGCTTCCCGGCGAACCAAAAGGGTTCGGGCAAAATGAAGGGATGAAATGTAAAAAATCTGTACACCCGGCAAGTCGAAAACCTGAAAAGGCGGCTTGGGCAAAAATGGGTATCCCGGTGGACTGAAAACCCGAAAGGGCGGTCCAGGCAAAAGTTAGGGATAAAGCGTAATACTATGTCTCATTGGATCACTTTGCATCTAGAATCCGGTATCTACATCAAGTTCAGACGGCATCGATCAGTCAGCTTCACTTCCAACTAAGGTCATCAAGTGATGAGACGCTCGGAGTTATAAAGGCAATAGCAGAGTTGAAACCCAGTGGGATCATTCATTTCACCCAGTTGTTTTATTTTCTTTTGTACAAATTGTATAAACTCTTTTGTTCAGCGGCGTTCTCTTACTAGGACGTCAGCCTCTTGTATATAAACGCCTATTTACAGGCAAATTCAAAATCAATACAAAAATCACTTTTCAGTTAAAATGGCCAATTGTTTTTTCCTTTTCTGTTTTGTTTTGCGAAGAACGTCCAAGGTTCAATTTGTGATATATGCATTGACAATAATTTGCTAACTCATGAATATTTGCATACGAAACAAAGGATTAATTACAGGTAACATTAGAAACAAGGGCAATAAAGAGTTGTCTAAGCAATCTAATCGTTCTATCCTCCAAGGTATCAAGGTAGGTTCAGTTGAAGAACATAACCAGATATCTTAATTCCCCAGAGAGTGAGCCAGCAAGCAGTATACTCTCCCCAAGCAAAGCTATACTATCAAACCTTAAGGAAGTTGAGTATCCTCCAGCAGATCTCAATATTCCCCAGCAGTATATATGCATTCTTAACAAGCATCCCCGGCAGTCTTGGTCTAAAGATTGTTCCTCGGCGGTACATCAAGCATTCATTGGAGTTACTTCCAGTATATCTCAAAACTTCCCCAGGAGAGTCCAATCCATCTCCCCAAGCAGTAAGCTTATCCCCAGTAGATTCTGGAAGCTTATCCCCGCAGAGCACGAACGCGTCTCCCGGTTTTATTCAAAGAGTTATTTCCCTACCAGGATATAACTGGGTTATCCTCAGCCAAAAGCCACGGAAAGATCGTCGTCGACACGGTTTTCTTATCCCCAGCGAAGTCTATTAACACTTCCAACACAACAAGGGTATCCCCAGCAAGTTATTATCAACAACTCAACAAAGTACCTCTCTCCCCATAGAGTATTGTTCCCCAGCAAGATCGCTAGAGTACTTTTCTCCCCGCAGAGTAATCCATTCGCCAAGATTATTCCCCAACGGAGTCATCTTCTCCCACCGGTATTCTTGCAACTATCATCCCCAGCGGAAGCAAAATCTATTCTTCAACATCAGCCCAGGATTGACTTCCCGGCACCCGTCAAGGATTTATTTTCCTAGGACGAAAACATACATTCATAAACATCTTCATACATTATAGCATGCATATACGCATCATATCTCACAAACCTCATTTATATTGAGAATATCATTGCTTGATCCATATCATGCATTGCATATGGATGACCTTTACCTTTCAGGAAAGATTCAGTTAAGTTCTCAACTATATTTCAAGACCTAGACCGGTTCAGTTAAATCGACCCTAAGATTTTACTGTTTCTTATCCAGTCCAAGGCCTTCTCTGGTTCAGTCAGATCGACCCTAAGATCTCCCTGTTTCTTATCCAGTTGAAGATTTCAAGACCTAGACCGGTTCAGTTAAATCGACCCTAAGATTTTTCTGTTTCTTATCCAGTCCAAGGCCTTCTCTAGTCCAGCTAAATCGACCCCTAGCAGATTTTCCTGATGAAGACTCAGTAGAAGATATCCAAGATTCTCTCAGCGTTACTGTTGAGGTTGTAGTCGTCTATGGTTCTCTCCCCGTTACTGCGGAGGTAGTAATCGTCCCCAGATTCTCTCAATGATACTGTTGAGGTTGAAGTCGTCCAAGATTCTCTCAATGATTACTGTTGAGGTTGAAGTCGCCCAAGGTTCTCTCACCGTTCCTGTTGAGGTAGTAACCACCCCTGGTTCATTCATCACCTTTTGAAGATCCAGATTCAGCTCCTGTAACCAGTCAGGGTACACATTCATACAAAGAATTTGAAGACCAGCTCCTATAACAGGCCAGGTAATTCTTTTCTTTTGCAGGTACGCAAGCTCTCGCTAAGGAATCTCTTATGCGATCAACATCCAGATGGCATCTATAAGCCCATCCACCTATCCATCATCTCTCAGCATGGCATCTATAAGTCCATCATCCTATCCATCAATCTCCAAATGGCATCTATAAGCCCATTCCGCCATCACACTGCTACTATGTGAGCGCAAATTTCTGGGCACTCTAGTGTTCAATTATCTTCCACCTTCGGATTACGAAAGGCACGTCAGCTAATCTGCATCCTCAGGTCTAAGAAGATTGAACAGGGGTAACTGTTGTACCCCAAAATTTGCCCTCCCATATTCTTCAAGATTTTCCAAGTCAAAGGTTCAAAAGCTCTCAAGGGTTGCACAGTTCAAGGGCCTCCTAACAGTAAAAAATTAGGGTTTTGGTTCTGGAAAAGTAAATGAAGTTTCCAAGGGTCCAATCAAGTCCCACATGCCTATGAACATGGTCAAGTATCCTCATACCAAGTTTCAAGACTTACAGCACAAAAGTGCACAGTCAAAAACCCTAATTGCACTACAGTCAACTGTAGGGGCAAAATAGTCATTTGACAGTCAAAAGTTCAAATTTTTGGTCAACATCTCATTTTGAAGCCACAAACATCATTTGATCAATGCTTGATCATGATTCTCAAAGCTTGGCTCAAAAAGTCTCAAGATGCAAAAGTTTCCATATTTGGACAGTTGAAAAAGTCAACTGTAACTTGACCAAGGCATAACTTTCACATGGTTTATCGGAAAAAATTCCACTCAAAGCTCATTTTGAATAGAAAGACATTTCCTACAACTCCTCTTCACACTTCAAGTCCAAGAAATGCTCTCACAAAAAGTTATCATTTTCAACATTATAGGTCATTTTCAAAAGTCAACAAAAAGGGACTTTAAGTCAAAGGCCATAACTTGAGATTGGTAAATCCAAATGACATGGGACCGAAGGCATTGGTTAGAGGACTCATAGACCTTTCCAAAATGTCCAAGAACATGAGCAAAGCTTAAAAATTGAGCAAGTTATGCCTTGTGGAAGTTGGAAATTTTTTGGATATTTTAAAAAGTCAACATTGCTTCAAAAGTCTTAAAAATGCTAATGGGCCTCTTTTTCTTCCAAAATCCATCATCCAAAACATGTGCACGACCATTTGGCCCAAAGGGAAGTTTTTCATCATTTTTATTTATTTATTTGGATTTTTAATTGCTAATAATTCATTTAATTAATTAAAATACATGAAAAATACCAAACCTAAGTTTTTAAATCTTTTTGTGCATGAAATAGTCTCAAGATTTCGTGCATGATCTGATTTAGAAAGAATCCATGTGATTGGACATGATTGGTATCAAAATAGCATGAAAAAGATTGAAAACTTATGGCATGAAAATCAAATATTTTCTCATCAATTCAAGGATTCTTTGGACCAAATTTTGAACCCTAATCATTCACACATATATACTAATGCTAACCCTAGTGATCAGAACCTCTAAGTTGCGCCATACATCCATAACCAAGTTTGAGTTTTTGACAAGAAATTCCAAAACTGAAAACTAGGTTCTAGTGCGATTCAAGCCAAAATAATTGTTCCATTGTCTTGCTGAGACATCAAGGAAGGTGCCTGGATCAAAATCATAGCTTGAAACATCAAGAATTGGTAATTATAGGTCAGACTGTGTTCTTCTTTTTGCATAATCGTGTTTTATTATTCAGGCCATATCCATGCATTTTGATTCTTGATTTGTACTCATTGATTGATTCTAAAGCTAACTGTGTGCTTTAATTGAGTTTTTACGCGTTGTATGAAGAATCACCATTAAAGGACGCTAGGGTTACAGGACTTTCAAATTAGGCGTTTCTAAATACTGTAAAATTAGAGAACCTCAATGCCATGGTTGAAATCAGCATGCTTGGACGATTCTAATGCAACACTCGCGCCTAATTTATAAGGCACCATCGCCTATTCGCTATTATTGAAAAGTGCACATTCTGGGGGGGTTTAAAACCCCCGCTAACCTTTTTATGTTTCAGGAAAAAAACAAAACGAGGAAGAAGACGGTGATGTGTAAGGCAACGATTGGAGTATTTGAATTTTCGCGCTAATCTGTCCACTAATTCTTGTTTTATTTCATATTATTTATTAGTTATATTATAAACAAAAAGCGTAGTTGGAGCAGTTGGCAAGGCATGTGTATGGTAATCCCTGGGACCTGGGTTCGAATCCCAGGTCCCCCTCCCTTTCCCTTATATTTTTCTCCTAATTATGTTCTCATGTAGCTCATGCCCTGAAGATCACCATACGCTCCCCACTCAAACGTGCCACACGTCCCACAATCTCCATCCAAGGGCCAAGATCTGAGGCCTATGATATGCTGCAGTCAACGCACCTACACGCTAGCCAAAAAAGTAAATAGGGCCAGGGCTTAATGGGCCAGAATTGCTAGGGTTTTACCTCCAGTTGGGGACAGAAACCCCCCAAGGTATTGTATTTTCTTTCTTTTCCTTATTTTATTTATTTCAATTATTTTTTTTTTTTAATTAATTCCTTTAATTTAACTTATTTTCATAAAATATAAAAAATAGTAAAAAACAGAAAAGTCATAAAAAATAATATTTATTTAATTAATATTTTTGTAAATAAATCTCACTAATTAATTAGATTTAAATTTAGGGTTAATTTTAATATCTTTTCTTAATAAATTAAAAACTTGTAGAATTAGGTTAATTATTATAATTACTTTTTCTTTTATCTTTTTTTTCCTCACCATAATTAATTATTTAATATTACTTTTTTTATAAATCAAATTGCATTAATTAATTAGGTCTAATTTTAGGTAATTTTCATATTTCTTAATAAATTAAAAAAAATAGCTAGAATTAGGTTTAAATTTCATTAAATTCTCATAAAAAACCATAAATACAAAAAACTCAAAAAATAATTTCTTTTTAATTTCATTAATTTAATAATCATAATTTAATTTCATTAAAAAGGGTCCAACGCCCTCGCTTGCGATTTTTTTATTCTCTTTGCGCATTTTATTTATTTCCTTCTTTTAAATATTTATGTAATTCTCCCAAAGCCGTGTAAATTTAATTTCTCGCACTTCTTTATTTTCTGTCAAATCGGGTCCTGGATTTAATTTGGCGATGTGGACCCGCGCCTTTGTAATAGTTTAGAACTTTATATTTCCGCAACTTTTTTAACTGTTAATAATGGCATGCAAGAATGAATGACAAAATAAAAACAAACGCGTAGATCACCATGACATGACAAGATAAAACATAACATGAAAATAACACACAAATCACACACCACCCCTAGGGTACGCCTCACTGTTGCCTTGCCTCGAAAGGTGATCGTCGAGTAGAGGATGTTTTAGTAAGTCCTCATGATCCGAGAACCTGGCATGAGGGTAGCTTCTAAGGTATCTTCCTATTGCTCCGGTGATCACCATGTCCCGAACCTTCGAATTGACCCGAACACCTCCAACGGTGGTGCTACCTACCTCTCAATGGTGGGATGGCACTACTTTAAAGGACATTTACACAGACGAATTCCTTAGGGTAGGTAGACGACTCTAGATACTTGCTCTAATTTCAAAACAAATCAAAAATACTTTTCACACCGACACCTTTTCAAAAAGCTTTCGAAAGCAATTTTTCAAACACTCTTGAGGACCGATACAAGAGTCGAACTGAAATTTTCAAAGAAACTTTTTTAAAACCCACAATTGAAAAGCAAACAAACAATTTTGAAAACACAATGAGCAAGTATCTAAGAGCCCGTGGATAACCACGGATAGAAAGGGTGCTAACACCTTCCCTTTCTATAAATCTACCTCCCGAACCGAGAAACATTCTCATAAGGAATTTTGCTGTGCTTTTGTCCTTTCCATGTTGGAGAAAATAAAAGACGGTGGCGACTCTTGCTTCCGCGACATTTCGCGAACCAGCGTTAAACAGTCAGTTCCAGATCCACCGATCACATCCACCTCCGCTTCGGGGAGAGTGTTTACTCTGCTTGGGAAATCAGGAGCTTGGGTTGTATGCCAATCTACTGGGGAATCATCCTAGTTGGGGATAAGACAAAAATTTAACTGTTATCTGGTTGATTCTTAGACTTTTTGAGATAACCTGCTGGGGAAATTGGGGAAAACTGAATGGTTCCCGCTGGGGATTAATAGTTGGAAATTTGACTCCACTGGGGAAGAAGGTTTAGAGTATTCTAGCTCCGCTGGGGATATGTACTCTAAGGTTTTCGGGCTCCACTGGGGAAGAAAGTTTAGAATACTCTGGCTCCGCTGGGGATCTTGAATTTTAACTCCGTTGGGGATATATACTCCAAGGTTTTAGCTTTGTTGAGGATCTGAATGACATACCGTAGGGGATTTCTTCTGGAATAGCCTAAAGACGTTTTCCCATACTTTTGACCTATCAGTAATTATTCTTTTCTCATTTTGTTTTATTTGTAAGAAATGATTATATTCAAATGCATATGCCTATTTAACAAAAAATTGGACGTTTTTCAAAATAAAACATAAGTGTAAAAAAGAAAAGAAAGGCAAGCAAATTTCTGCACTTTGAAGTATCTTTGTATTTACTTTTGTAAGTATCTTTGTACAAAGGAGACAAACATCCTAGTAAGAGAATGTTGTCTTAAAAATTGAAAAAATTTATACAAAAAGAAAGATGGCTATGTGTAACAATTACATGGGGTTCCCATTCTGCTATAGCCTTCACAACTCTGAGTATCTTGTCCATTCATTTCTTCGTCCGTAGATGATTGGATTGATTAGAAGCTTGGATTTTGGTCGTGAAGATATTGTCCTTAAAGTGATCCGACGAGACATAGTCATACGCTTTAATTCCCTAACTTTTTCCTGGACTGCCCTTTCGGGTTTTTGATCCACCGGGAAACCCTTTTTTGCCCAAGTCGCCCTTTCGGGTTTTCAACTTGCTGGGTGTACATATTTTTTTTATTTATCCCTAATTTTTGCCTGAACCGCCCTTTCGGGTTTTCGATTCACCGGGATGCCCTTTTTTTCCCAAGTCGCTCTTTCGGGTTTTCAACTTGTCGGGTCATTTTATGCGTAGTATCTTTTGCTATGTCTGCATTTGCAGGGTGCGGCAAGTCGTCACCGTCCATGGTGGTCAGAATCATTTCCCCACTAGAAAAGATGTTTTTGATCACAAATGGTCCTTCGTAAGTAGGAGTCCACTTTCCCCTGGGATCGCTTTGCGGCAAGATGATCCGCTTGATTACAAGATCTCCGACTTGATATACCTGACGCCTGACTTTCTTGTTGAAGGCCTTGATCATCCGTTTATTATATGTCTGACCATGACAAACAGCAGTAAGTCGTTTCTCGTTGATCAAGTTAAGTTGATCAAGCTGGGTCTAAATCCAATCGTCTTCACTCAAACTGGCATCCTTCATAATCCTTAAGGAAGGAATCTGAACTTCCATAGGTAAAACGACTTCCATGCCATATACCAAAGAGAAGGGGGTTGCCCCTGTTGAAGTACGCGCTGTGGTACGATATCCATGCAGAGCAAATGGTAACATCTCATGTCAGTCCTTGTAGGTGACTGTCATCTTTTGAATGATCTTCTTGATATTTTTGTTCGCGACTTCAACAACACCGTTCATCTTTGGCCGATAGGGAGGTGAATTGTGATGATAAATCTTGAACTGCTCGCACAGAGTGGTGATCATAGTGTTGTTTAAATTTGTACTGTTGTCTGTGATGATCCTGTCGGGGATACCATACCGGCATATGAGGTTCTGCTTGATGAAGCGGGTAACCACATTCTTTGTAACAGAGGCGTAGGAAGCTGCTTCGACCCACTTAGTAAAGTAATCAATAGCCACCAGGATGAAGCGATGTCCATTGGATGTCCTAGGCTTGATCTCTCCAATCATGTCAATTCCCCACATCGTGAATGGCCAAGGAGCTGTTAGAACATTGAGAGGAACAAGAGGAATATGTACTTTGTCGGCGTAGACTTGACATTTGTGGCAAGTACGGGAATGTTGATGACAATAAGCTTCCATGGTAGACCAGTAGTAGCTTACCCTTAGAATCTTCTTAGCCATCGTATGTCCGCTTAAGTGGGTGCCAAATGTGCCACTATGTATTTAGGTCATGATCAACTCAGCTTCAACCTTGTCCACACAATGAAGTAGAACACAATCATGGCTGCGCTTATAAAGGATACCATTGCTCAGGAAGAACTTGGCAGCAAATCTCCATAAGAAATTTTTGTCATTGACGGAAGCTACTTCAGGGTATTCTCGAGTCTGGAGATACTTTTTGATTTCGTGAAACCAGGGTTGTTCCACTACTTCTTCGGTATTAATCTCATGATAGTGCGCAGGTTCGTCCATTCGCTCGATGGTGACTTGGGGAGCCTCATTATCCCAGTTGAGTTTAAACATGGAAGACATTGTAGCCAGAGCATCTGCTAGCTGATTTTCTTCTCGCGGGAAGTGCTCAAAGGTAATCTGCTCGAAATGAGGCAACAATGTCAGGACATGTTCTTTGTATGGGATAAGATTATGATGTTTAGTATCCCACTCTCCTTTGATTTGACTGATAACCAAAGCTGAGTCCCCAAATACGACCAAAGATTTGATTCCCAAGTCTATAGCAGCCTTGAGACCAAAGATGCAAGCTTCATATTCAGCCATGTTGTTAGTACAGCTAAAGCAAAGTCGGGCAGTGAAGGGTGTATGGAAACCTTGCGGAGAAATGAGTATCGCACTGATACCGTTGCCAAGTGCATTTGAAGCACCATCAAAGTACAGGGTCCATCGGGATCCTTGTTCAGGTCCGTCATACGGTCCGTTACCTTCAATGTTGTCCAATGTCATAATGTCCTCGTCAGGGAAGTCGAATCTCATAGATTGGTAATCTTCGACGGCTTGATGAGCTAGATGGTCAGCTAGTACACTCCCCTTTATAGATTTTTGGGTAGTATACTGGATATCATACTCAGTCAGGATCATTTGCCATCTAGCGATTCTTCCAGATAAAGCAGGCTTCTCGAAGATATACTTAATCGGATCTGTTGTACCCCAAAATTTTCCCTCTCATGTTTTCCAAAGTCTTCCCCATGCATGGTTGATCATAAACCCTTGCCTAAGGAAAAAGAAATTTTTTGAGTGGTGCTTTAAGTACCCTTCGATTGGCATTATGGACAAGCACTTCGATTAACATTCCAAAAATGCTTCGATTGGCATTATGGACAAGCACTTCGATTGGCATTATGGACAAGCATTTCGATTGGCATTATGTCAAGGCCTTCGATTGGAATTCTGAAAGACCTTTTCGTTTGGCACCCTGGGCCAATCCTTTCAATTGGCATGCCAAGGGATCCTTCGATTTAGCATTGTGTCAAGGCAGCTTCGACAGGCATGTTAATAGTGTCCTTCGATTGGCAGGATAACAAGTATCTTTCGATTGGTATTATAGCAGTGGCATTCGATTGGTAGTTGAACAAGTATCTTTCGATTGGTATTATAGCAGTGTCTTTCGATTGAAATTTTAACAAGTACCCTTTGATTGGTATATGGATAAATACCCTTCAATTGGAATTTCAAAAGGTCCTTGGACCGGAACTTCAGAGTGTCCTTCGACTGGAACTTCAGAGTTTCCCTTAATAAGAACATCAGAACGAAATGACCTTCGAATGGCATTTCAGTGCAGAGTTTCTCTTAATCTAAGATGCTCTGATGAAGGAAGTTCTGAACACTTCGAATCAGAACTTAGACTCATCACAAGGCCAAGGGCTGGTCGAAGTTGTCTAAAAGGGAATGTTCTAAATAGATTCGAATTGGACTTTGAAGCTGGCAAAGAAGGCAGATTTGAAGGAATGAAGTAGGATGGCATGACTAAGCAAAAACACATATCCTAACTTATCCAGGTTCACCCAAAGTTCACAATGGCAGGTGTCCCTTGCAAATATAGAAATAATTAAATGATGATTGTGGACTCAATTATTTGAATTAAAGGCTAGATTCTTGCCTTGTTTGCTCCCAACCCTACAAGAGTTGATTCGACCAGGGTGATCCTTTTCGAATCAAGAAATCGAAACAGAGGGAAGCTCAATTAAAGGGGGTTATGCAATCGAAGCTGGAGTGATTCGAATTGGGACTTTGAAGCAATCGAAGCAAAGGGAGGCTCAATCGAAAGGAAGTGGATCTGTAGGTCAGTTTTTTATTTTCATCATGTTGGAGGCCCAAACAGCTCATAAACAGGCTGGCAGTAACGCATGAAAATAGATTGGCACGTGATTGAATCAAATATAGCAAGTCTTTATGAAGAAATCAAATCAAATCTCTTCATCATAATGGACCAAGATTTGATACACAAATGTTGAAATAAATTCCTTTGTCTATATAAACTCATGCTCACAAATCAAACACACGGGGAAGAACACAGACAAAACTCTGCAGACACAAAAAACGCACAAAACTCTGCAGAAACGGCCACAGAAATTTGAGAAAAAAGCTTGAGAACCTTGGATCTAAAATTGCACTCAGAGACCTTTTCAGGATCAAACAAAGGTTCCAATCGCCTCCTTGGACCTCACTGAAGCAGTACCAATCATTCTCGTGTGCTCTCCTGCCCCAAAAAGCCATGTAAGTATCGCTCTGAACCGCCATACTTATGGAATCGTAAAGCTTAAATCTTGCATCCTTTCATTGAAATAATTGTATATTCATACTCTGTGCTGTATTCTGAGACTTTTGGCATCATTGAATTTTATTTTCATAGCCTGTAACGCCATGCCCAGTTCTAGGGTTCGTGTATCTCGTTTTTGGGGTTTTTAATTGCAGGCAAAATCAATGCAAATAATGGCCATGGATGAGTTCAGGGGAGAGAGACGAGTGCATTGGCACTCTTAGCTTGCGTTTATATGGCCAAGGGAGGATTTTGGAGAGATCCTAGGAACCTTCCTGCGGATAAAAATCCGCAGGTAAACGAACCAGGTCTTGTGAAGAAGACGATTACGTGGTGGAGCGTGATTGGTTCATTTGAATCAATTGCGCGTTTTTATTTTTGGCCAGGAATAATTGAATTGTTTCTATATAATATTTAGCTTCTATTCCACTAACAGGTTAACATCATGGCTCAGTTGGTAGCACGTTGGTTGAATTGTCTCTTGGGACCTGGGTTCGAATCCCAGGTCCCCCAAACTTTGTTATCATTTTGTTTCAGGCGTTCACATGCAGCGCTTCAGGCAGGGAGCACCATATACCTCCAGATCTCAAAGGCCAGGTGGTTCCAGATTCAGATCCAATAGTCCAGGATGGAGGTTTACCATAAACCCTGGTCAACAAGCGCCCAGGCAATCTGAAAGTCAAACGAGGCCGTTCGAATCTGGGCCTGGAATTGCTGAATCAATCTCCCTTCTAGGCCCAAACCCCCCTTTGGTTTATCCTTTCTCTTTTCTATATTTCTTTTGTTTAATTTGCGTTATTTTTACCAATTAACCAATTAACCAATTAACCTTTTTTTTATATATAAAAAACCAGAACTCAAAAAATATTTTCTTTTAATTAATTAATTCCATTATTAATTTAGACTTAATTCTTAATTCAAAAAAGACCAAAAATATGTTTTATTCAATAAAAGGGTCAAAACCCTAAAGGACATTCCGATTCAATTTTCTCGCGCGTATTATTTTTTATCCATATATTGTAATTGCTCCGAGGATGTAATAGTTTTAACTTAGGACCTTTATTTATCGCTTTTATTTACTTTTTCGCATTTAATTTTAAGGGTTTGTTTTTGGCGATGTAAATACCCGACGCCTTGTAATAGCTTAGTTTTATTTTCCGCAACCATTAACTGCTAGATGTATGAATAATAGGCTATGCATGACAAGATTAACCTCTAATTTAAAATCAACAGTAGCTCACCATGACATGTAAAGATAATGTAAACTGAAAATTGACACACTTGCACATGCCACTCCTAGGGTACGCCTCACTTGGTTGCCTCGAACGTGGTCATTAAGTATAGGATATTTTAGAGGTCGTCCTCTTGTCCAAAGATCATAAGTTGCCTCGAAACGGTTGCCTTGGATAAAATTATCTAAGACATTAGGGTTACCGCTAAGGCGTCCTAACGTTGCTTTAGTGACCACACATCCCTTAAATCGAATTGACCCGAAAACTCCAACGACGATGCTACCTACTCCTCAATAGTGGGATAGCATTGTCTAAAGGACATTTGCACAGTTTAATTCCTTTTTGAGTAGGTAGATGTTCTTAAGTACTTGCTCCTTTTAAAACAAAACAAAACTTTTCGCACTTACACTCTCTTCAAAAACAAAACTCTTTTCAAAACCCACAAACACAAAGAAAAGCAAACTTTTGAAAACATAGTGAGCAAGTACCTAAGAGCCCGTGGATAACCACGGATAGAAAGGGTGCTAACACCTTCCCTTTCTATAATCTACCTCTCGAACCCGAGAAACATCCTGAAAACAAACGCAAACGCGAACCAGCATTCCAAAACAGTCAGTTCTATTCCCACCGATCACAGGATCTATCTTGGAAATCAGCAAAGTGGTATGAGTCAACATATACTGCCTTAGCCGGCGAGCAGCCCATACCAAAGCGCAGCAAGTTTTCTCGAGCAGTGAGTAGCGAGTCTCACAGTCGGTAAACTTTTTGCTAAGGTAATAAATGGCATGCTCTTTTCGGCCAGACTCGTCATGTTGGCCCAGTACGCACCCTATTGAGTTATCCAAAATAGTCAGATACATGATTAACGACCTTCCTTCAACGGGTGGCATCAAAATAGGAGGTTCCAGTAAATACTCCTTGATCTTATCAAAAGCAACTTGACAATCATTGTTCCATTCAACTACCTGATCTTTCTTCAACAGCTTGAAGATTGGCTCACAGGTAGATGTTAGGTGAGAGATGAACCTCGCAATATAGTTTAGGCGTCCCAAGAAACCTCTAACCTCCTTTTCAGTGCGGGGGGCAGGCATTTCTTGTATAACTTTGACATTAGAAGGATCAACCTCAATGCCTTTGTTGCTGACGATAAATCCTAAAAGTTTACCAGACCTGACTCCAAAAGTGCACTTGCTTGGGTTCAGTCTGAGCTTATACTCCTTCAACCTGACAAACAACTTTTGCAGATGATCAAGGTGTTCTTCTTCTGATTGTGAACGGGCTATCATGTCGTCTACGTAAACTTCAATCTCATGATGTATCATGTCATGAAACAAAGCTACCATGGCGCGTTGATAAGTTGCCCCAGCATTCTTCAGTCCGAATGGCATCACTTTGTAGCAGAAGGTACCCCATTGCGTAACAAAAGTAGTCTTCTCCATGTCTTCGGGGGCCATTTTGATCTGGTTGTATCCCGAGAATCCATCCATGAAGGAAAATACCTTGTGTTGAGCTGTGTTGTCAACCAAGATGTCGATGTGTGGCAGTGGAAAATCATCTTTAGGGCTAGCCCTATTTAAATCCCGATAGTCCACACACATTCTGACTTTGCCGTCCTTCTTAGGCACGGGCACAATGTTAGCAACCCATTATGGATAGGAAGTAACAGCCAGAAAGCCAGCATTGAATTGCTTCATTACCTCAGCTTTGATCTTCACAGACATGTCGGGCCTCATTCGGCGGACCTTTTGTTTGATCGGTAGACAGTCCTCTCTTGTAGGGAGACGGTAAACCACGATATCTGTGTCTAGTCCCGGCATGTCTTCATAGGACCAGGCGAATATTTCAACATATTCATTCAACAACTGCACTAAGCGCTCTTTGACACTTGGTTCCAGGTTGGCACCCACCTTAACCTCTTTCTTGTCTTCCTCTGTTCCCAAGTTGATGGTTTCTAGCAACTCTTCATGGGGCAGAATAGCCCTCTCTTCTTGTTGCAAAAGTCTGGCTAACTCTCCAGGCACTTCACAGTCTTCATCACCTTCGTACTCGGCATGATTGACCAAATATTCAGAGTCACCAAAGGCTAAAGAAGAATAGTCACCCATGGAATCCGGAGTGGATGGGTACCTGCATTTTGTGAGTGTGGGTGTGTGTAAGGGATAGCCATCCTTAAACTAAACAAAATGTAAAAGGAAAGAAAATGAACACAACAGTTTATAGATGAAAACTTCCAATGATTCATTAGACATGGCATATGATAATGAAGAAATCAAGCCCTTACAAATGGACCTATATGCCCCGGGTAAGGCATAAGGTGAAAATAGTGTACGAATTATTTAGTTATTATAGACCAAAATAGGAAATTGTTCAAAGATAAATTACTGGTTGATGAAAGTGATGGGAATGAAGTCCTTCGCTTCCCAGTTGCTTAATCCTCCTTCGACGGTTGGAAAGATCCAATCTTCAAAGTTGTCTTCTTCATCATCATCTTCTAAGGCATTAATTCCATGGTGAGTGATTTTTACGGGTGGTCCTCCAGCCCTGGAGCGACGCACAGCTTTCTGGCCAGCAGCAGTAAAACCTAGTCCGAACTTGTCCGTCTTGTGAGGAAAATCAGGCAGTTGCCCCCACACTGTACTCCTTCCTTCTTTGATTACAGCCTCCGCATCCTTGAGGGATTCCATCCTAGACACAGGCTTGGAAATGATAGGAACATCTATCATTGTCTTTGCAACTGCGATTTCAGGAGAAACTTCTTCAAAATGTTGGAAATGCGTTTCTATGAATTTGCCATCCAACTCCACATAGCGGAAGTAGTTGAGGTGACTTATCATGTACTCTTCCTCACCGTGAACCGTTATGATCTTTCCTTGAACTGGATACTTTAGCATTTGGTGCAGAGAGGAAGTGACTGCCCCAGCATTGTGGATCCACAGCCTTCCCAACAAGCAAGAATATGAAGGATGGATGTCCATCACATAAAAGGTAGAGTTGAAAATTTATGTGCCCGCCTTGATAGGAATGTCCACTTCTCCATGAACCATCCTCTTAGAACCTTCGAAGGCTCTAACAACGATGTTACTGGGCTTTAGGGTCAAGCCTTCGCAGTCCAATCTGCCTAACGCCTTTTTCGGAAGCACATTTAAAGATGAATCGGTGTCAACCAGAACATGGGCAAGTGTGGTTCCCCTGCATTCTACTGAGATATGCAGCGCGTCGTTGTGCTTCCTTACCTTAGAGGTCAAATCAACATCAGAAAAACCAAGACCATTATCAGCAGTAAGGCTAGCCACGCACTCTTGAAACTGGTCAGCCGAAGTTTCTTGAGGCACATGTGCCGTCTTTAAAAATTTGATCAAGGCCTTAGCATGGGCCTCAGAGCAGAGTAGAAGAGCCAACATGGAGATTTTGGAAGGGGTCTGCCCTAGCTGCTCCACGACATCGTAATCGCTCCTCTTGATTATCTTTAAGATTTCTTCCATCTCTTTCTGGGTGGTCTCGGGGATTACCATAGTCTGAGCCTTCATCCTGATAGACGCTTCTAGTACCCCCTTACCTTTGGTAGTAGCATCAGAGGGTCTAACTTCAGGTACATCAATTTCTTCAATTATCGGGCTTTGCACATATGGCTTGACAGGCTTAGAAACTTTCGAGGGTCCGAACACTGCTCGTGGGGGAGCAATCTCCGGAGAGAATATCCTTCCGCTGCGAGTTATCTTGCTTGTTCCCGCAATATTCCCTATATCAGGGGTTTCATCATCGGAATTCTCTTGGAATGATTCAATCTGTTTGATACCATGATAGAAGATTTCTCCTCCATAGTTCCATGGTATCGTCTTGTTATATTCATACGGGACAGGTCCCGACATGGTGATTTTCAATGGCACAAACTTAGGATCAGGAGTAATCTTGACAGGCCTTTTGCAGGTCTTGGGAAGATTGTCGAGGATGGTTATTATTGTAATGTCATTGGTTGAAGCAACAAAGGTAGCAGGAGTATCATGAGTGATAGTATCAACATGAGTCTTTTAAAAGAGGATCTCTTGGGTATCCATCAGGCGTTGGATGCCTGATTTCAACAGTGGGCAGTCAGCTTGCATGTTAAAACAAAAGTAATAGTCTTTTCCACAGCCTGGGAATATCTCGGCTCTCATCAAATTCACTTTAGTCACTGGTAACGGAGTCAAAAGGTCAGCAACATTGGTAACATGAAGATCTTCCATAACGGCATGAACATTATGACCGTTGTGATACGGTGGGAGAACTGACTTGAGGTTTTGTGTTTGCGTTCGCAAATGTTTCGGTTTAGCAAGAGTTGCCACCGACTTTTTATTTTATCCTAAGGAAAGGTTAAAAAGCACGGGAAAAACCTTTGAGATGTTTTCTTGGGTTCGGGGAGTAGATTATAGAAAGGGAAGGTATTAGCACCCTCTCTATCCATGGTTATCCATGGGCTCTTAGTTACTTGCTGTTGTACCCCAAAATTTGCCCTCCCATATTCTTCAAGGTTTGCTAAAGATCATGCTTCAAAATCTCCCAAGAGTTGCACAGTTCAATGGCCTCCTAACAGTCAAAAATTAGGGTTTTGGCTCTGGCAAAGAAATTGAAGTTTCCAAGGGTCCAAACAAGTCCCACATGCCTATAAACATTGTCAAGCATCCATATGCCAAGTTTCAAGACTCACATCACAAAATTGCACAGTCAAAAACTCTAATTGCTTCACAGTCAACTGCAGGGGCAAAATGGTCATTTGACAGTCAAAAGTCAAAAATTTTGGTCAACATCTTATTTTGAAGCCACAAACATCATTTGATCAATTCTTGATCATGATTCACAAAGCATGGCTCAAAAAGTCTCAAGATGCAAAAGTTTCTATTTTTGGACAACTGAAAAAGTCAACTGCAAATTGACCAAGGCATAACTTCCACATGGTTTATCAGAAAAATTCCATCCAAAGCTCATTTTTAAGAGAATGACATTTCCTACAACTCCTCTTCACACTTCAAGTCCAAGAAATGCTCTCACAAAAAGTTATCAATCTCAACATTATAGGTCATTTTCAAAAGTCAACAAAAAGGCATTTTAAGTCAAAGACCATAACTTGAGATTGGTAAATCAAAATGGCATGGGACCAAAGACATTGGTTAGAGTACTTCAAGACCTTTCCAAAGTGTCCAAGAACATGATCAAAGCTTAAAAATTGAGCAAGATATGTCTTGTGGAAGTTGGGAAATTTTTAGGAATTTTGAAAAGTCAACTTTGCTTCAAATGCCTCAAAATTGCTAATGGGCCACAATTTCTTCCATGAAACATTACCCAAAGGCCATGCACGACCCATTGACATCCAAGGGAGTTATTTCATCATTTTTTATTAATTATTTGAATTTTTATTATTATTAATTCATTTAATTAAAATTAAATATGAAAAAAATACTAAATCATACTTTTCAAATCTTTTTGTGCATAGAATTCACTCAATATTTCGTGCACTATTCAATAAGGAAAGATTCAATATGATTGGCAATGATTTGCATCAAAAAGGAATGAAAAAGATTGAAAAAGATCATGGAAAATCACAAATTCAAAAGCATTGAATACATGGATTTTAGGCCAGTTTTTCTAACCTAAATTGTTCACATACATAAGCATAACATAACCCTAAGGCCAAGAACAAGAAAGTTGCGCCCAAGATCAAAAACAAAACTTGCATTTTTTGACAAAAAACTCAAAACTGTTTTCACAGCTGCCGTGCGTTTCAAGGCCTAAGAAGCATTCCAAAAGCTTGCTGACACCACCAGGAAGAGATTACAATCAAGAACATAGCCCCATACTCAAGGAATTGAAAGTCCTACTTTTGTTGAAAATTTGCATAATCGTGTTTCATTATCCATCTGTTATTTGTAATTTTTAATCATTGATTTGGACTAACGTGAGTGTTCTGAAGCTTATGGCATGCTTTGATTGAATTAATATCGCCTGTACAGAAATCCGCCATGAAAGTGTTCTAGGGTTTCAGAAGTTTGAATTTGGGGGTTTCCTTACCTGGAAAAATTAAGCCACGAGACCTATACCACTGGATTCAGAACGTCCAAACGAAGCAATTCCCCCCATCGCGCCCTTTTTATATTTACATATAGCCTAATCGCTATTTTTGCAGGTTTGACTTAGTGGGGGTTTAAAACCCCCGCTATCCATTTGTATTTTCAGGCGAAAACAAAGAAGCAAGGAAAGAGACGCTGAGGTGTAAGCACAGGACTGGGCAATTCAAACATTTCGCGCGTGTTTTTGTTTTCTATCAATAACTCTTATTCTCTTTCATAATAATTGTGTTCCATATTAACATCAGATAAACGCGTTTGGCTGGGTGGAAGATGTGTTGTCATGCAAGCATTGGGACCTGGGTTCGATTCCCAGGTCCCCCTATATATTTCATACTTTTTCTATTAACATGCTTCTATGCAGCTTTCATCCAAAGGAGCACCATACGCCTAACGCCTTGGCTTGCCACGCGCCCAGAAGCTTCCATCCAATGGCCATAACGTGGAGACTATCATGCATGCTCAGTCAACCACAAGCACATGATCAGGAAAGTCAAAGATGACTTTGTCTAATGGGCCAAGATTACTCACAATAAGCCTCCAAATTGGGTCAACCACCCCCCATGTTTGCACTTTCTTTCTCTCTTTTTATTCTTTTCTTTTATTTATTTTAATCATGTTAATTGTTTTATTTAATTCCATAAAATTAATTTTCATAAAACACAAAAAAATCAGAAATCATTAAAAATAAAAATATGTTTATTTAATTTTTAATTCTTTAAATAGTTTTTGTAAATAAATTCCAAATAATCAATTTAATTTAATTTTAGGTTTAGCTTTAATGTTTTTTTCTTAAATAATTAAAATACATAAAAATTAGGTTTTTAGCATTTTTCTTTTCTCATTTAATAAAATTTTCTTATTATTATTATTAATCATTAATTATTTTTGTAAATAAATATGTCATTTAATTAATTAGGGTAAATTAGGTTAAAACTTAAACATTTTTTCTTTAATAATTAAAAACAATTTAGAACTAGGGTTTTATTTAATTTCAAATTCCAATTAATTTTCTTTATATCCATTAAATACAAAAACATCAAAAAATAACTTCTTTTCTTTAATCATTAATTAATTTAGTAATTTCAATTTAATTTCTTTAAAGGGTCCAACGCCCTCGCACTTTCGATTCCAATTTCCTTTCGCGCGTTTGTTTCTATCTTTCATTTTTTAAATTTATGTAATTGCCCCAAAGCCTTGTAATAGTAATTAGGACATTTACTTTCCGCATCTTTTATTCAAAATCGGGTCTTTGTTAATTTGGCGATGTATAGACCCGCGCCTTGTAATAGCGTAGGACCTTTATTTTTACGCACTTTAATTTCCGCATCTTTTAACTGTTAATCACATGAAAGAATGTATGCCCGAATAAAATCAAAGCGTAGCTCACCCAATGTATGACAAGACAAATAATAACTGAAAATGACACACAATTCACACACCACTTCTAGGTTACGCCTCACTGTTTCCTTGCCCCTCGAAACGTGGTCGCCAAGTATAGGACGTTTTAGTAAGTCCTTATGTCCATGAACATGGCATAAGGGTAGCTTCTAAGGTGTCCTACTATTGCTCTGGTGACCACCCTGTTGCCTTGCCCCTCGAAACGTGGTCGTCGACTATAGGACGTCTTAGTAAGTCCTTATGTCCCATTGATCTGGTTGCCTCGAAACAAGTTGCCTCGGAATAGTTGCCTCGGAATAAAAAGATCAATGGCATAAGGGTAGCTTCTAAGGTGTCTTACTGTTGCTCGGTGACCACACTGCCCTAAACTCGAATTGACCCGAACACCTCCAACGGTGGTGCTACCTATCTCTCAATGGTGAGATGGCACTACCTTAAGGACATTTACACAGCCTAATTCCTTAGGGTAGGTAGATGACTCGTAGATACTTGCTCTATTCAAAACAAACAAAAACTTCTTTTCACACCGACACTTTTCAAAAAGCTTTTAAAAACAGCTTTTCAAACACTCTTGAGGACTGATACAAGAGTCGAACTGAAATTTTAAACGAAACTTTTTCAAACCCACTCACTCTGAAAAGCAAACACTTTTGAAAACATAAATGAGCAAGTATCTAAGAGCCCATGGATAACCATGGATAGAAAGGGTGCTAACACCTTCCCTTTCTATAAATCTACCTCCCGAACCGAGAGCTAATCTCAATAAGGAATTTTTCTGTGCTTTTGTCCTGTCCATGTTGGAGAAAATAAAAGACGGTGGCGACTCTTGCTTCCGCAACATTTCGCGAACCAGCGTTAAACAGTCAGTTCCAGATCCACCGATCACAGAACTGGCGACTCTGCTGGGGACCTTATAAAGTGAGGTGTACCTTAGGACTAAGATCACTGTGTTTTCAATTGCTTTGACTTGTTTGCTTTATCATTGTGGGACTGTCTTGGGAGTTACATAGATCCTAACCCAGATCTGGGGATACCCTGTTAGGTAGCATAAGCTGTGAGGGACCTGTCCGGCGTAGACCGACATGGGTGAAGCAGTGGCTACGTTGGTGTGGCACCTTGGTCTGTACCGATATCCCTTGTGTCGCAACGAGGAGAATATGGGTCTTCTGAGGAGTCATTAAGCCCCAACCGACCTTAGAACCTTAAATGACACAACTTGGCCAATAGGACAGTAGCAGTATGCTACGCCCATTGAGGCTAAACTCTCGTGATGGTTCTGGCCGCAAGAAAAGATTTCGATGCTGGAGTTATGACCGATTGAGGGTAGTCAGTGATATTGGGATCCTCTAGAACCCGGTTACTTCTGATAGGACAGGTGTGAACCAACAAACTGAAAGAGGGTAATACCTAGACCCCATATGCTGGCCTAAACTTTAAGGGCTTGTCTTGTGTGACTTGTGTGCCTTATCATGTTTGCCTTTGTAAATATTTGTGGTGTGCTTTATCATAACATCATGCCATCATAAACATTGCATGCATCCTGCATAAGGACTGACCATTTCAAAGACAAGAGGGTTTCATCTTTGCTCTGTTTTGTAGGACATCATGATGCCTATGCGAAGGAATACTATCTGGTTCAACTTTGTTCACCCACCTGAGTTGCTTGAAGAGTTGGTTAGCAGAATTCCAAATACTACTTCCTTCATCTAGAGGCATGGTTCTCTTCTCAGTTTAGTCACAGCAAAGCGGGACCAACAGTTGATGAGTGTCCTGACCTAGTTCTATGACCCTCTGTACCAGTGCTTCACCTTTCAAGACTTCCAGCTGGTCCCTACCCTGGAAGAGTTCTCTGATTTGCTTGGTATCCCTATCTTTGATCAGACCCCCTACACTGGTTGGGAAAAGACTCTTAGGCTTGAGGAGGTTGCTGCAGCTCTTCCCTTGACTAGAAGCAGAGTTAAGGGTTTCTTGGCCAAGTTCCTGGTTGGTAAAGCTAACAGTTTCTGGAATGACTTGGACTTTAGGGCATATGAAGACATCTTGGCTCTCTTAATCTATGGTCTAGTTTTGTTCCATAATCCTGATAACTTCATTAATATCACTGCCATAAGGATCTTCATGTCTCGGAATCCTGTGCCCACCCTCTTGGGTGACATCCTGCAACAACTTTATGCTCGTACTGCTCGAAGACGAGGAACTCTGTGGTGTTGTATCCCTTTGTTGGTGAGGTGGTTTATTTCGCACCTCCCTAAGTTCGTGCTGAAGAACCAAGAAGGAAGAGGTTGGGCTCATAGGTTAATGTCTCTCACCGATAAGGACATCATTTGGACCCTCAGAGGTTTGGATGAGATAGCTGTTATTGATCGTTGCAGAGAATATCCTAATGTTCCTTTGATTGGTACCCAAGGAGGAATTTCTTATAATCCATGTCTAGCGCTCCGCCAGTTTGGAAGAGCCAGAAGAGCAGGGCCTCATGAGATGTTGGTACCTCACATCAGTTTTGAGTTTCAGGTGGATAGTGACGAGTTGCGATGTAGGTTCATCAAGGCTTGGGACAGGATTCATAAAGCTGACCCATTAGAGTTGGGGCCAAAAACTTCTCTGCCTATGGAAGCTTACTACAAATGGGTCCGCATCCGTGCTCAGAAGTTAGGTATGCCGTACGAAGCTGTCAGACCCATCATTCTTGAGTATCCTGACAAAGATGGGGTCTCTCCAACTGTCCTTCCTCCTCAGATAGCTACTGATTATGAGACATTAAAGAGGTCTTGGGCGCAACTGCGAGAAGAACGGGATTCTTACCGGGAAAAGTTCAACGAGCAGGAATTGAAGATCCAGAAGCTGACAAAGCAGTTGGAGAACGAGCGAGCGTTGAATGACTACATCCGTACTGAGAAGAGGATACCCTGGGATCAATGATGAGCTTTGGATGTTCTTTTATAGCTTTATTTCCTTTTTCAGTATTTCCATTTTCTATGTAACGCATAAGGGCAACCTGTTGAACAATTTAAATTTCAAAGTTGAATCTAATGAAGTGTGTTCCCTTTTTGTTTACAAAGTTGATTCCCGATTGTCTTTGAAAACATAAATCATACGCATTCCATTCATCATGTGCATAGCAGGTATTCTTCTTTTCAGGTTGCTTACTGTTCTTCGCTGTTTATTTCAGCATCATGAACCTTGAATCATTAACCGAGCAGTCTATCAAGGCCCTTCAGGCGCAAAACGCACAATTTCAGGAGCTGATCATGGGTTTGGCTCAAGGTCAAGAAGAGCTGAAGGCTTTGCTCCTGAAGAAGGAGAAGAAGAAGAAGAAGAGGATTGTTCTATTCAACTCAGGCCGGAGGTTTGGTAACACACTACAGAATGAGGAAGCTGGTTCTTCTGTAGGCAAAGACAGTCCCCAGGGGGGAAGAGGTCCTAGTCCGGTAGTCTCTGACAATGAGACTGATTTTAATGAGGAGCAGTATCCTCCAGCTGAAGACCGGTACAAGCAATTGGAAGACCGTCTGAATGCCATGGAGATTCAACAAGTGTTTGGGTTGGATTTCAGAGACTTGGGTTTATCTACTGGTGTGATCATCCCTCACAAGTTTAAAGCACCATCTTTCACCAAGTATGACGGGGCGTCTTGCCCTAAGCTGCACCTCAGATCTTATGTGCGGAAGATTCAGCCGTACACTGTGGATAAGAACTTGTGGATCCACTTCTTCCAGGAGAGTCTTTCAGGGACTCATCTCGAATGGTTCTATCAGCTGGATGGAACCAAGGTTCGTAACTGGGAGGAGTTGGCTACTGCTTTTTACAAGCAGTATCAATATAATGCCGACCTTGCTCCTACACGTACCCAACTCCAGGGTATGTCGCTAGGATCAGGCGAAGGTTTTAAAGAGTATGCGCAGAAGTGGAGGGATCTGGCTGGCAGGGTGCAGCCTCCGTTAACAGACCGTGAGCTAGTGGATATGTTCTTGGGGACCCTATCCGGGTCATTCTTCAATCATCTTATCGGTAATTCATCTGCAGGATTCACTGACCTCATTCTGACTGGGGAAAGGATAGAGGCTGGTATGAAGTCAGGAAAGATTCAGAAAGGTGCGTCTTCAAGTTCTGAGAAGAAGCCTTTTAAGAAGGAGGCCAGTGCTGTGTATGGGCCTAGAAGGCAAGATAAACCAGAGCGCCGCCAATCTGTCAACGCGGTGGTGATTGCTAAGCCTGCTGCCGCTCCTCGGAAAACTAATCAACAAAGGGCTGAAAGACCCAGAAGAGAGTTTACCCGGCTGAGTATGACCTTATCACAAATCCTGCCGCAACTGCTATCAACCAACTTGGTGACTGTCAGAGAGGCTCCAAAGGTTGTGAATATTGCCTCTCCCAAATACAATCCAAATGCCCGATGTGCTTATCACTCCGATAGCTCGGGGCATTCTACTGATGATTGTTGGGCCCTGAGGAATAAGGTGCAAGACCTTATTGATGCGAAGGAGATACAATTTGAAGCGCCTGAGAGGCCAAATGTGGTGACTGCTCCTATGCCCCAGCATGGAGTAAATGTTGTTGATGAAGATTTGTATGCCGTTTCTGTGAATGATGTGGCTACTCCTCTGTTGACTGTTAAGAGGAACCTACTGCTGGCCGGTTTATTTCCGGGTTGTAGCGAAGGTTGCCTTTTGTGTGCTGTTTCCCTTTCTGGTTGTCCGTTGCTGAAGTTAGGCATCCAAAGCCTGATGGATAGCAAGGAAATTCTGTTCAAGAAGACTGTTGTTCCTTTTGTTCCTATGGAAGAAGTATATGTCGTTACAATTTTCAACAATCCAATCAAGGCTCCCCCGAGGAAGACAGTTAAAATCATGACTGTCGCACCCATTGTTATTACTGTTCCGGGGCCACTCCCTTATGAATCTGATAAGGCTGTCCCATGGCACTATGGGGAAGATGTATATGTACATGGAATAAAATAAGAATTCAACACCGGTACCAGCATCAGCAATATTACCGGTCCAGTTAAAGTAACTCGCATTGGCAGGCTCTTCTCGCCTGACATTGCGCCACCAACTATTCGAAGACCTCTCATAATTACGCTTGCAAGTACGCCTGTTTCCACTTCTGATCAAGTTGCTTCCCCTGCTGCCGAGTCATCTAATACTCGGGGCAAAGGGATTGATGATGAGCCTGCCCGGATGGAGGCACCAAAGTCTGTGAATGTTGAAGCCTCCCAGCAAGAGATGGAGGAAATTCTCAAGATATTCAAGAAGAGCGACTTCAATGTCGTTGAACAACTGGGGCATACACCCTCCAAGATCTCTATGCTCTCCTTGCTGCTGTGCTCAGAGGCCCACGCTAAGGCCCTAATTTCATTTCTGAAGACGGCCCATGTGCCACAGGAGACATCTGCAGACCAGTTTACTGATTGCGTAGCCAATTTGACAGCTGACAATGGTTTGGGTTTCTCGGATGCTGACCTTACTGCTAAGGGAAAAAACCACAATGATGCCCTGCATGTCTCTATTGAATGTAGGGGCACTACTCTTGCGCACGTGTTGGTGGACACCGGTTCTTCCCTGAATGTATTACCCAAGAAGGCCTTAGACCGGTTGGATTGTGAGGGCCTGGAATTGAAACCTAGCAACATCATTGTTCGAGCCTTTGACGGATCGAAGAGGATGGTTCATGGAGAGGTAGACATTCCTATTCGTGTGGGTTCTCAAGTCTTTGACTCAACTTTCTATGTGATGGATATCCGTCCATCTTATTCCTGTTTACTGGGTCGACCTTGGATTCACAAAGCTGGGGCAGTGACCTCTACCCTACACCAAAAGCTCAAGTACCCCGTCAGAGGGAAGATTGTCACTGTGCAGGGAGAGGAGGAGTATATGGTTAGTCACTTGAATTCCTTCCGGTATATTGAGATGGACGGGGAGTTTATTGAAACCCCCTTTCAGCATTTTAAAGAGGTACCTCCAACATTGGCAACGGCAGAAACGGTGGTTGAAGAAGACTTTCCTTTGAAGATGGCTTCCTTGAAGGACGCCCGGGCTGTAATCAAGAAAGGTGAATGTGCTAACTGGGGCAGGCTCCCTGATTTCACTCCTAAAACTGACAAGTTTGGACTGGGTTTTACTACAGAGGCTCAGAGGGCTGTGCGCAAGGCAAGGACCAGAAGACCTCCTGTGCTCATCACCAATCCAGGAGTGAATGCTATTGGGGATGAAGACGAAGTGGAAGAATCAGAGTTCGATAGCTGGATCTACCCGACGACTGGCGGTGGATTGACCAATTGGACTGCCAAAGATCATACACCTGTTACTTTTGTTACGCAGTAATGAATTCCTTTGTTTTGGTTATCTGTAATAAACAATAAACTAAAACTTTATGGCCCGGTGTCTTACCCGGGGCACCGTTGGCTTCATTTGTGAGGGCTTATAACTGTCATTTCCATATATCATGAATAAAGATCTTGGACGTTTTTCGCATTTCAAATCTTGTGCTCCCTTTCTTTCTTTCTTTCTTTATATATTGAAAAACAGCTGTATTTACACACACTCACTCATACAGGTTTCAATCCACTCTGGATCTCGCTGGTAACAACTCTGCTACTACCAGTTATGACTTCGAAAATCCGATCAACTTAGCCGAAGACGAAGGTGAAGATGATTGCGAAGTGCCTGGCGAGCTTGCAAGACTGTTACTCCAGGAAGAGAGGGCAATTAAACCACATGAAGAGCCAGTGGAAACGATAAATCTGGGTACTGAGACAGACCGAAAGGAAGTCAAGATTGGTGCCAACCTGGAGCTCAGCATGAAGCAACGGTTGACTCAGATGTTGCATGATTATATGGAGATCTTCGCCTGGTCCTACGAAGACATGCCCGGGTTGGATACTGATATTGTGGTCCATCACTTGCCTACCAAGGAAGACTGCCCTCCGGTTAAGCAAAAGGTCCGCCGTATGCGTCCAGAGATGTCTGAGAAGATCAAAGCCGAGGTTATGAAACAGTTTGATGCCGGGTTTCTTGCGGTAACTTCTTACCCTCAGTGGGTTGCCAACGTGGTGCCGGTACCGAAGAAGGATGGTAAGGTCAGAATGTGTGTCGATTACAGGGATCTGAACAGGGCAAGCCCCAAGGATGACTTCCCCCTACCTCACATTGACGTTTTAGTTGACAATACTGCTCAACACAAGGTGTTCTCTTTCATGGATGGCTTTTCAGGGTATAATCAGATCAAGATGGCTCCTGAAGACATGGAAAAGACTACCTTTGTTACTCAGTGGGGCACCTTCTGCTACAAGGTCATGCCATTCGGGTTGAAAAATGCTGGGGCAACCTACCAACGTGCCATGGTTGCTTTATTTCATGACATGATCCATCATGAGATAGAAGTGTATGTCGATGACATGATTGCGGGTCCCAAACTGAGGAGGAACACCTTGACCATCTGCAGAAACTGTTTGACCGTTTGAAACTGTACAAGTTGAGGTTGAACCCGAACAAGTGCACCTTCGGGGTAAGATCTGGAAAGTTGTTAGGCTTCGTTGTAAGTGATAAGGGTATTCAAGTGGACCCTGCCAAGGTTAAAGCTATTCAAGAGATGCCAGATCCTAAGACAGAGAAAGAGGTCAGAGGCTTTCTAGGACGTCTGAATTACATTGCCCGATTCATCTCACATCTAACTACTACCTGTGAGCCAATCTTCAAGCTGCTGAAGAAAGATCAGGTAGTACGTTGGAATGATGAATGCCAGGCCGCTTTTGACAGAATCAAAGAATATCTCCAAGAACCACCCATCCTTATGCCACCGGTTGAAGGGAGACCTCTGATATTATACCTGACAGTACTTGACAACTCAATGGGGTGTGTGCTGGGGCAGCATGACGAGTCTGGCCGAAAAGAGCATGCCATTTATTACCTTAGCAAAAAGTTTACCGACTGTGAGACCCGATACTCACTGCTCGATAAAACTTGCTGCGCTTTGGTATGGGCTGCTCGCCGGCTGAGACAGTATATGCTGACTCACACTACCTTGTTGATCTCAAAAATGGATCCAATAAAGTACATATTTGAAAAGCCTGCTCTGTCTGGGAGAATAGCAAGATGGCAAATGATCTTGACAGAATACGATATCCAGTACACAACTCAGAAAGCTATCAAGGGAAGTGTATTGGCAGACCACTTGGCACATCAGGCAGTAGACGACTATCAGTCAATGAACTTTGAGTTTCCAGACGAGAGCATCATGATAGTGACTGATTGTGAAGTACCTGGACCGGATGAAGGACCTGAAGAAGGATCCTGATGGTCTATGCACTTTGACGGAGCCTCCAACGCTTTGGGTAACAGCATTGGCGCTGTGATTATATCCCCTCAAGGCACTCATACTCCACTTACTTCCCGGCTATGTTTCAACTGCACCAACAACATGGTGGAGTATGAGGCATGCATCATGGGTCTTCAAGCTGCGATCGACTTAAGGATCAAGTTTCTGAGTGTCTTCGGAGATTCTGCTCTCATGATCAATCAGATCAAAGGCGAGTGGGATACGAAACATCCGAATCTTATTCCTTATAGAGAATGTGTATTGACAATGATCCCCCATTTCACAGAAATAACTTTTGAACATTTCCCAAGAGAGGAAAATCAGTTGGCGGACGCGTTAGCTACGATGTCTTCCATGTTCAAAGTCAAGTGGGACAATGAAGCTCCCCGGATCATCATCTGGAAACTGGATGAACCGGCATATTGTTGTGACCTTGAGGCTGAGTTAGTGACTGAGAAACCCTGGTACTATGAGGTAAAGAGATACTTGGAAGCTCAGGAATACCCTGAAGGTGCATCTGTCAACGATAAAAAGTTTTTGAGAAGGTTCGCAGCGAAGTTCTTCCTCAGCAACGATATCCTGTACAAGCGAAACCATGATTCGACCTTACTGCGTTGTGTGGATAAAACTGAAGCAGAAAGGATCATGGCAGAACTGCATGAGGGTACCTTCGGAACACATTCCAGTGGACACGCCATGGCAAAGAAGATCCTTCGGGCAGGGTATTTCTGGTCCATAATGGAAGCTGACTGCTACCAACACCCTCGGACATGCCATAAATGCCAGATATATGCAGACAAGGTGCATGTTCCTCCAGTCCCTCTGAACGTCCTGACTGCACCTTGGCCTTTTGCAATGTGGGGCATAGATATGATCGGCGAGATTAAACCTACGGCATCCAATGGACATCGCTTCATCCTGGTGGCGGTCGATTACTTCACAAAGTGGGTCGAAGCAGCTTCCTACGCCACGGTGACCAAGAATGTCGTGGCACGGTTCATTCGGCATAACCTGATCTGTCGATACGGCGTCCCTGCAAGAATCATTACAGACAACGGTACCAATCTCAATAATAAAATGATCACTGAGCTCTATGAGCAATTCAGGATACAGCACCACAACTCTTCTCCATACCGGCCGAAGATGAATGGGGCTGTAGAAGCAGCAAATAAGAATATCAAAAAGATTGTGCAGAAGATGACAGTCACCTATAAAGATTGGAACGAGATGTTACCGTTTGCTCTACATGGGTACCGTACCTCAGCAAGGACGTCAACCAGGGCAACTCCCTTCTCCTTGGTCTAGGGTATGGAGGCAGTCTTACCGATCGAAGTGCAGATACCCTCTCTCCGGATAATGAAGGACGCAGATCTGAGCGAAGATGATTGGATCCAGACACGACTTGATCAGCTAAACCTTATTGACGAAAAGAGACTTACTGCTATATGTCATGGTCAGACGTACCAAAAACGGATGATCAGGGCATTTAACAAGAAAGTCAGACCACAAGAATATCAAGTCGGGGATCTGGTAATCAAACGCATCATCCTTCCCCAGAGTGATCCAAGGGGCAAATGGACCCCTACGTACGAAGGGCCATTTGTGGTTAAACATGTGTTCTCAGGAGGAGCCATGATTCTAACCACCATGGACGGTGACGACCTTCCTCACCCCGCCAATGCAGACATAGTAAAAAGATACTACGCATGATAAAGACCCGCTAGGTTGACATACCTAGGCAAAAATTAGGGCTTCCCGGCGAACCAAAAGGGTTCGGGCAAAATGAAGGGATGAAATAAAAAAAATCTGTACACCCGGCAAGTCGAAAACCTGAAAAGGCGGCTTGGGCAAAAATGGGTATCTCGGTGGACCGAAAACCCGAAAGGGCGGTCCAGGCAAAAGTTAGGGATTAAAGCGTAATACTATGTCTCATTGGATCACCTTGCATCCAGAATCCGGTATCAACATCAAGTTCAGACGGCATCAATCAATCAGCTTCATCTTCAGCTAGGTCATCAAGTGATGAGACGCTCGAAGATATAAAGGCGATAGCAGAGTTGGAACTCAGTGGGATTATTCTTTTCACATAGTTGTTTTGTTTTCCCTTTGTACAAATTTGTATAAACTCTCTTGTTCGGCGGCGTTCTCTTACTAGGACGTCAGCCTCTTGTATATAAACGCCTATTTACAGGCAAATTCAAAAATCAATATAAATTCACTTTTCAGATCAATTGCCAATTGTTTTTCCCTTTTCTGTTTTGTTTTGCGAAGAACGTCCAAGGTTCAATTTGTGATATATGCATTTGACAATAATTGCTAACTCATAAATATTTGCATACGAAACGAAGGATTAATTACAGGTAACATTAGAAACAGGGGCAATAATGAGTGGTCTAAGCGATCTAATTGCTCTGTCCACCAAGGTACCAAGGTAAGTTCAGCTGAAGAACATAACCAATATATCTTAAATCCCCAGAGAGAGAGTCAGCAAGTCAATGCACTCTCCCCAAGCAAAGCTATGTTATCAGCCTTAAGGAAGTTGGGTATCCCCAGCAGATCTCAACATTCCTCAACGTAGTATACGAACATTCCTAACAAGCATCCCCGGAAGTCTTGATCTAAGATTGTTCCCCGGCGGTATACCAGACGTTCAGTGGAGTCACTTCCATTACATCTCAAAATTTCCCCAGGAGAGCCCAGCATAGTTCAAGATTTCCCCAGGAAAGTTTGAATCCATCTCCCCAACAGTAAGCTTATCCCCAGTAGATTCTGGAAGCTTACCCCCTACAGAGCACGAACGCGTCCCCCGGCTTTATTCAAAGGTTATTTCCCTACCAGGATATAACTGGGTTATCCTCAGCCAATAGCCACGGAAAGACCGTCCTCGGCAAAGTCTTCTTATCCCCAGCGGAGTCTATCAAAACTTCCAACATAACAACGGTATCCCCAGCGAAGTTACCATCAACATCTCAAAATACCTCTCCTCCCACAGAGTATTGTTCCCCAGCAAGATTGCTAGAGTGGTTATTCCCCGCAGAGTAATCTCTTTATCAAGTTTATTCCCCAACAGAGTCATCTTTTCCTACCGGTTCATTCTTGCAAGGATTTATTTTCCTAAAGACGAAAACATACATTCATAAACATCGCATTTCCATACATTATAGCATGCATATACGCATCATGAACATACAATCTCATTTATGTTGAGAGCATCATTGCTTATATCACGCATTTCATACATCATGACATTGCATTTGACTGACCTTTACCTTTCAGGAAAGATCCAGTTAAATTCTCAGCTATGTCCAAGACTTTAGTCTGGTTCAGTTAAATCGATTCTAAGATTTTTCTGATTCTTATCCAGTCAAAGTTATTTCAAGACCTTGCCTGGTTCAGTTAAATCGACTCCTAAAGATTTTCCTGATGCTGATCCAGTCAAAGGCCTTCTCTGGTTCAGTCAGATCGACCCTAAGATCTCCCTAATTCTTATTCCAGTTGAAGATTCCAAGACCTTGCCTGGTTCAGTTAAATCGACTCCTAAAGATTTTTCTAATGCCGATCCAGTCAAAGGCCTTCTCTGGTTCAGTCAGATCGACCCTAAGATCTCCCTGATTCTTATTCCAGTTGAAGATTCCAAGACCTTGCCTGGTTCAGTTAAATCGACTCCTAATGATTTTTCTGATGCCGATCCAGTCAAAGGCCTTCTCTGGTTCAGTCAGATCGACCCTAAGATCTCCCTGATTCTTATTCCAGTTGAAGATTCCAAGACCTTGCCTGGTTCAGTTAAATCGACTCCTAAAGATTTTTCTGATGCCGATCCAGTCAAAGGCCTTCTCTGGTTCAGTCAGATCGACCCTAAGATCTCCCTGATTCTTATTCCAGTTGAAGATTCCAAGACCTTGCCTGGTTCAGTTAAATCGACTCCTAAAGATTCTTCTGATGCCGATCCAGTCAAAGGCCTTCTCTGGTTCAGTCAGATCGACCCTAAGATCTCCCTGATTCTTATTCCAGTTGAAGATTCCAAGACCTTGCCTGGTTCAGTTAAATCGACTCCTAAAGATTCTTCTGATGCCGATCCAGTCAAAGGCCATCTCTGGTTCAGTCAGATCGACCCTAAGATCTCCCTGATTCTTATTCCAGTTGAAGATTCCAAGACCTTGCCTGGTTCAGTTAAATCGACTCCTAAAGATTTTTCTGATGCCGATCCAGTCAAAGGCCTTCTCTGGTCCAGTTAAATCAATTCCTAAAGATTTTCCTGATGAATACTCAGTAGAAGACATCCAAGATTCTCTCATCGTTACTGTTGAGGTAGCAATCGACCAAGGTTCTCTCATCGTTACTGTTGAGGTAGTAATCGCCCCAGGTTCTTTCATCGTTACTGTTGAGGTAGTAATCACCCAAGGTTCTCTCATCGTTACTGTTGAGGTAGTAATCGCCCAAGGTTCTCTCATCGTCCCGTTGAGGTAGTAACCATCCCTGATTCATTCATCACCGTTTGAAGCTCCATACTCGATTCCTGTATCTCACCAGGGCACGTCTGAAGAGGTTTAAGGATTCAATTCCTATAACCAGCCAGGGCACATCTACACAAAGAGTTTGAAGATCAACTCCTGTAACAGGCCAGGTAATCATTTTTCTTTTTTCAGGTACGCAAGTTCTCGCTAAGGAAACTCTTATGCGATCGACACCCAGATGGCATCTATAAGCCCATCCATATATCCATCACCTCTCAACATGGCATCTATAAGCCCATCCTCCTATCCACCAATCTCCAAATGGCATCTGTAAGCCCATTCTCACCATCACACTACTATGTGAGCGCAAATTTCTGGGCACTCTAGTGTTCAATCATCTTCCACCTTCGGATTACGAAAGGCACGCTAGCCAATCTACACCCTCAGGTTTAAGAAGATTGAACAGGGGCAACTGTTGTACCCCAAAATTTGCCCTCCCATATTCTTCAAGGTTTGCTAAAGATCATGCTTCAAAATCTCCCAAGAGTTGCACAGTTCAATGGCCTCCTAACAGTCAAAAATTAGGGTTTTGGCTCTGGCAAAGAAATTGAAGTTTCCAAGGGTCCAAACAAGTCCCACATTCCTATAAACATTGTCAAGCATCCATATGCCAAGTTTCAAGACTCACAGCACAAAATTGCACAGTCAAAAACCCTAATTGCTTCACAATCAACTGCAGGGGCAAAATGGTCATTTGACAGTCAAAAGTCAAAAAATTTGGTCAACATCTTATTTTGAAGCCACAAACATCATTTGATCAATTCTTGATCATGATTCACAAAGCATGGCTCAAAAAGTCTCAAGATGCAAAAGTTTCTATTTTTGGACAGCTGAAAAAGTCAACTGCAAATTGACCAAGGCATAACTTCCACATGGTTTATCAGAAAAATTCCATCCAAAGCTCATTTTGAAGAGAATGACATTTACTACAACTCCTCTTCACACTTCAAGTCCAATAAATGCTCTCACAAAAAGTTATCAATCTCAACATTATAGGCCATTTTCAAAAGTCAACAAAAAGGCATTTTAAGTCAAAGACCATAACTTGAGATTGGTAAATCAAAATGACATGGGACAAAAGACATTGGTTATAGGACTTCAATACCTTTCCAAAATGTCCAAGAACATGATCAAAGCTTAAAAATTGAGCAAGATATGCCTTGTGGAAGTTGGGAAATTTTTAGGAATTTTGAAAAGTCAACTTTGCTTCAAATGCCTCAAAATTGCTAATGGGCCACAATTTCTTCCATGAAACATTACCCAAAGGACATGCACGACCCATTGACATCCAAGGGAGTTATTTCATCATTTTTTATTAATAATTTGAATTTTTATTATTATTAATTCATTTAATTAAAATTAAATATGAAAAAATACTAAATCATGCTTTTCAAATCTTTTTGTGCATAGAATTCACTCAATATTTCGTGCACTGTTCAATAAGGAAAAATTCAATATGATTGGCAATGATTGGCATCAAAAAGGAATGAAAAAGATTGAAAAAGATCATGGAAAATCACAAATTCAAAAGCATTGAATACATGGATTTTAGGCCAGTTTTTCTAACCTAAATCGTTCACATACATAAGCATAACATAACCCTAAGGCCAAGAACAAGAAAGCTGCGCCCAAGATCAAAAACAAAACTTGCATTTTTTGACAAAAAACTCAAAACTGTTTTCACAGCTGCCGTGCGTTTCAAGGCCTAAGAAGCATTCCAAAAGCTTGCTGACACCACCAGGAAGAGATTACAATCAAGAACATAGCCCCATACTCAAGGAATTGGTATAACAAAGTCCTACTTTTGTTGAAAATTTGCATAATCGTGTTTCATTATCCATGCGTTATTTGTAATTTTTAATCATTGATTTGGACTAACGTGAGTGTTCTGAAGCTTATGGCATGCTTTGATTGAATTAATATCGCCTGTACAGAAATCCACCATGAAAGTGTTCTAGGGTTTCAGAAGTTTGAATTTGGGGGTTTCCTTACCTGGAAAAATTAAGCCACGAGACCTATACCACTGGATTCAGAACGTCCAAACGAAGCAATTCCCCCCATCGCGCCCTTTTTATATTTACATATAGCCTAATCGCTATTTTTGCAGGTTTGACTTAGTGGGGGTTTAAAACCCCTGCAATCCATTTGTATTTTCAGGCGAAAACAAAGAAGCAAGGAAAGAGACGCTGAGGTGTAAGCACAGGACTGGGCAATTCAAACATTTCGCGCGTGTTTTTGTTTTCTATCAATAACTCTTATTCTCTTTCATAATAATTGTGTTCCATATTAACATCAGATAAACGCGTTTGGCTGGGTGGAAGACGTGTTGTCATGCAAGCATTGGGACCTGGGTTCGATTCCCAGGTCCCCCTATATATTTCATACTTTTTCTATTAACATGCTTCTATGCAGCTTTCATCCAAAGGAGCACCATACGCCTAACGCCTTGGCTTGCCACGCGCCCAGAAGCTTCCATCCAATGGCCATAACATGGAGACTATCATGCACGCTCAGTCAACCACAAGCACATGATCAGGAAAGTCAAAGATGACTTTGTCTAATGGGCCAAGATTACTCACAATAAGCCTCCAAATTGGGTCAACCACCCCCCATGTTTGCACTTTCTTTCTCTCTTTTTATTCTTTTCTTTTATTTATTTTAATCATGTTAATTGTTTTATTTAATTCCATAAAATTAATTTTCATAAAACACAAAAAAATCAGAAATCATTAAAAATAAAAATATGTTTATTTAATTTTTAATTCTTTAAATAGTTTTTGTAAATAAATTCCAAATAATCAATTTAATTTAATTTTAGGTTTAGCTTTAATGTTTTTTTTCTTAAATAATTAAAATACATAAAAATTAGGTTTTTAGCATTTTTCTTTTCTCATTTAATAAAATTTTCTTATTATTATTATTAATCATTAATTATTTTTGTAAATAAATATGTCATTTAATTAATTAGGGTAAATTAGGTTAAAACTTAAACATTTTTTCTTTAATAATTAAAAACAATTTAGAACTAGGGTTTTATTTAATTTCAAATTCCAATTAATTTTCTTTATATCCATTAAATACAAAAACATCAAAAAATAACTTCTTTTCTTTAATCATTAATTAATTTAGTAATTTCAATTTAATTTCTTTAAAGGGTCCAACGCCCTCGCACTTTCGATTCCAATTTCCTTTCGCGCATTTGTTTCTATCTTTAATTTTTTAAATTTATGTAATTGCCCCAAAGCCTTGTAATAGTAATTAGGACATTTACTTTCCGCATCTTTTATTCAAAATCGGGTCTTTGTTAATTTGGCGATGTATAGACCCGCGCCTTGTAATAGCGTAGGACCTTTATTTTTCCGCACTTTAATTTCCGCATCTTTTAACTGTTAATCACATGAAAGAATGTATGCCCGAATAAAATCAAAGCGTAGCTCACCCAATGTATGACAAGACAAATAATAACTGAAAATGACACACAATTCACACACCACTTCTAGGGTACGCCTCACTATTGCCTTGCCCCTCGAAACGTGGTCGCCAAGTATAGGACGTTTTAGTAAGTCCTTATGTCCATGAACATGGCATAAGGGTAGCTTCTAAGGTGTCCTACTATTGCTCTGGTGACCACCCTGTTGCCTTGCCCCTCGAAACGTGGTCGTCGACTATAGGACGTCTTAGTAAGTCCTTATGTCCCATTGATCTGGTTGCCTCGAAACAAGTTGCCTCGGAATAGTTGCCTCGGAATAAAAAGATCAATGGCATAAGGGTAGCTTCTAAGGTGTCTTACTGTTGCTCGGTGACCACACTGTCCCTAAACTCGAATTGACCCGAACACCTCAAACGGTGGTGCTACCTATCTCTCAATGGTGGGATGGCACTACCTTAAGGACATTTACACAGCCTAATTCCTTAGGGTAGGTAGATGACTCGTAGATACTTGCTCTATTCAAAACAAACAAAAACTTCTTTTCACACCGACACTTTTCAAAAAGCTTTCAAAAACAGCTTTTCAAACACTCTTGAGGACTGATACAAGAGTCGAACTGAAATTTTAAACGAAACTTTTTCAAACCCACTCACTCTGAAAAGCAAACACTTTTGAAAACACAAATGAGCAAGTATCTAAGAGCCCATGGATAACCATGGATAGAAAGGGTGCTAACACCTTCCCTTTCTATAAATCTACCTCCCGAACCGAGAGCTAATCTCAATAAGGAATTTTTCTGTGCTTTTGTCCTGTCCATGTTGGAGAAAATAAAAGACGGTGGCGACTCTTGCTTCCGCGACATTTCGCGAACCAGCGTTAAACAGTCAGTTCCAGATCCACCGATTACACTTGCTTAGATCACTTGCCTTTGCTTTTCAATTGTTTGAAATGGTGCTTTGTGTGTGTGGTTTTGAAAATGTTTTGAAAAAGATGCCTTTGTCTAGGCAACCCTTGTAACAATTCTTTACTCGAATGTTTTACAAAAGGTGTTTGTCTTTTTGAAAAGATGTTTCAAGGTTTTGAAAGTTGTTTTTGGAAATTGTGTTGTGGAGTGTGTTTTGAAAGTAGGAAAGTGTATTTTGTAAGTTTGATCAAGTAACTAAAAGTTGTCTACCCCTAAATTTCTCAAAGATCATTCCTATGTTTTAACCCTTTTAACAGTATTGTTCCACCATTATATTTGGTGGCTAATCTTGTGTTAGGATGTTAACGGTACGGGCACGGATCATCGTTTAGACCATGAATGCAATGGTGTCAAGTATCTTTGGCATTTTTCATAAGGGACTTGATCTTTTTTGTTTAGGCAACTTGATAGCGTCATCGAGGGACTATGATCATTTGATTTGTTTTTGTTTTGCCAAAGACACTCAACATGCAACATGGCCCATTTTTGAAGGCAACAAGTGGAGTAACCCTAAGGGTGCGAGTGTGCATTGTGTTTTGTTTTTCATGCATGTTTATATTTGAATTAGGTCAAGCTATTTGTTATTTGATTTGCATACAAACCCTAGGTCTATCATGGCATAATTTGAAAGCTTTTAAATGCGGAAATTTAAAGTCCTAAATTATTACAACATAATTATGGGGATGGGGGTACAAATGTTTGAATGGGGGGATATTTAGCAAGAAATTAAATCTAAACTATTACATCCATATTGAATATACAAATATCAAATTGTACAATATTTAAACAAATATGATAAATATGTAAAAATGTATTATGCACAAAAAGGATTTTTTATGTATGAGAAAGAATTTTTCAGTGTGAAATATAAACAAAAATAAAAAGGTCAAATTTTTGAATATTTTGTGGTTTAGGGCAAAACCCTAGTTTTTAAATAAATAGTATTTATTTATTAATTATATACAATATTTATATATCAATTTATACAAAAATAAAAAAATAAAAGAAGTATATTGTAAAAAAAGGTATTTTTTAGTGTCATATATTAATAAAAATAAAAATGTATTATTTTTATATTTTTTGTCCTAAATATCTAATACAATATACAAGTATTTATATTATATATTAAATATACTAAATATATACCAAAATAAAATATTAATTATTTACAAAAAAAAAAAAGAAGTATATTTTGGAAAATGATTTCAAAATATAAATAATAAATAATAACTAAAAAATATATATTTTTGTATTATTTTCTAGGGTTTTAAATAAAAAGGTTTTTATATTTATTTACATACATATATTAAATAAAACAAATAAATGCCAAATAAATGCAAAAAAGGGTGGAAAAATATTTTTTATATTTTTTATATTTGAGCAAAAAATAATAAGTTAGAATCAAAAAGAAAAAATAAAAAATGATCAATATATCACACAATGGGCCAGGGGGTGTAAATTGAAAAAGGGGGTGCAAAAAGCAGGACTGACTCAGGCCCAGCCCAAGCCAGTCATCTTCAACCTTCAGCATTGTTTGAACATCAAAAATGCGCGCTTCTTGTACAACAGCTAACTCCTGATTCTTTGACTTTTAAAAAAAACTCATAACACAAACATTATAGAGCATCAAGAGACGAATTCATACATATAAAACACTTGACCTAACTCTAAGAAACGAAGGAGAATTTCTTCATCCCCAATTTCTGACCTAATTTTTCTTCAATGTTCATGGCCAAAATTCTCACAGCACACTCAATATAAATGAAAAGTAAATACATGGATGGCTTCAGGGCTATGAGTAGAGCATGCTTCATTCACAAACCTAAGCCTAACTCTTCCTATATTGAGAGATAGAAGTTCATGTTTTTACCTGTTTCAGCTTGAGTCGTGTACAACAATGGGGCCAACTTCAATGGAGTTTGAGCTTTGGTACAGCTTGCCTGAAGTCCAAGGATGCTTCTCCAACACCTAGCTTGCTTTGAATCACTATGAATCGTGCTATGGAAGTTCACCTGCAAAACTGAAAAATGAAAATGGCAACAGGGGTTAGGGATGTTACAGTTTGTATCTAGGGCTTGGGATAGCTTCAATGGATGGTAGGGAATGTGTTTGAACAAACTTTGGCCAAAACGCACGAGCAAACTGAGTTGTGCAACTCAATCTACAGGGATGCCCTGTTTCTTGCAAAAAAAATGGTGTTTTGGTGAATGAGGAGGTATTGAGGATGAAGGACTCGTGTTTTAGGTCAGCTTGGGTGTATGAAAGATGTTCACAAAGTTTGCTTGAGCTCTGGTTTACAGGAATGAAAGATGGAGAGTTTTGGCAAGTTTTCTTCTAATGTAAGCAAAGAGATGTCAACTTGTGATATAGGCCTGTACCAAGTTCTCAAGCATGCTGCATACTTTGTTCTTGATCAGTGGGATTTGCCTACCAACTCTTGCCTCAAAGATTTGGCTTGTACTTCTTGGATTTTGAATTTGACATAAAGCACTACTTTTCAAAAATGGCAAATGTGCTTTTTCCATTTAAGGGATAATCTTGCATGTAATGACCAAATGCACAAAACAATGCTTGAACACAATAGGTAGGCATTTAATTATTGAGTGTGAAGAGGGTTAGAGGCCTGCAAGCTAGCATAAACCATGCTGAGTTGAAAATGCAAAGTGTTATGAACAAGCCTTGGCCATGAACAAAAGTGAATTTTGCCCAACTTTGCAAATTCGATTCTCCCTAACCACAAGGGTGTTTGATGAGTTCTTGGACAATTTGTAAAGCTTGGAATGTGTAATACAATCCATCTTTGTAATGCAAATTGAAATTCCAAGTGGAAGCATGTGAAAAATGGCCAAGAAGTTGGACAAAAATCCTGCCTAGAATAGGTCAAAATTTCTCTAAGTTAAAAATGTTTTGCACCCTTGTTCCAAAAATCATAACTTGAGCTACAAGCTTCCTTTGGGAAAACTTTGTGAATCAAAGTTGTATATTTTGCAATGTACTACAACTCTCATGTTTTGAGTTTGGTTTGAATCCAATTTTATCTTGGTGAAAAAATGGGACAAAGTTAGGAAAAAATAAGGAAATTTCATAACTTAGAAAATTTCTAAGTTATGAAATTTCTTCATTTTAAACCCTAATTTGCAATTTTGGGTTTCTTGATGAACAAATTTCATAATTTGACATGTCTTGATGAAAAATGAATCTTGGCACTTGATTTTGACCAAAAAGTCAAAGTTTGACTTTTCAGTATACAATCAGATTTTGATCAGTTAACTAGAAAATTCATCTGTCAATCCTGTGCATTTGAGATCTTTTGAATTTGTTGAATGGGTCAAGACAATGCCATTGAGTCCTTGAGTCCATATGTGAACTTGGTTTGCCATTGGTTAGGTCAAACAGTCAAAAATTGCCTTTGTGCAGTCAAAACCCTAAAAATGACCATTTTGCCCTTTTGGTGATCTGATCAAATTTCTTGTGGAATTGTGATCCAAACTTGACCAAATGGTTCATATGAGTTCAAAATGTTGATGTGGGTCAAAAATCATGAAGTTTGACTGTCAATTGGCCACAGTTGGCTTTTTTCCCCAATACAGCTGATTTCTAGGTCAACTGTCCAATTGACTGGGCAAAGATTGAAATCAAGGCTTGAAACTTGGTATGGATAAACTTGTAAGTCCAACATGAAGCATGAAAGTCATTTTGGGCATTTTAGGTCAAAACATCTTTGAGCAAACTCAAACCCTAATTTGGGTCATCAATGCAAGGAGAGGTCTTGAGCAGAGCAAACCCTAACTTGATCTTGAGCTCCAAGAGTCTTGTGATGAGAAAATGTTGAAGAAATGAGAGGGCAAATTTTGGGGTACAACAGTTTCCCCTGTTCAATCTTCTTGCACCTGAAGAGTTAGATTGGCAAGTTTTCCTTTCGCGTCTCGAAGGTAAAAGGAGATTGGACACTAGAGTGCCCGTAAATTTGCACTCGTCAAAACAATGGATGCGGGAATGGGCTTAGAGATGCCATTTGGAGATGGGCTTAAAGATGCCATCTGGAGTGCTTGTTGAACTGTGTGTCGTTGATGAGTGAGCGAGCATCAGAAAGGTATCCATGTTTTGGAACATCTCTGAACTGGGGGTCTGAATAAGCAATAGATTGACATCCGTATCTGGAAGCATCCGTAAACTGTTTTCAAAGTTGAGTCTGAACAAGCGATAGATTAACATCCGTGTCTGGAGAATCCGTAAACTGTTTTCAGAAGTTGAAGCATCTGAACAAGCGATAGGTTAACATCCGTGTCTGGAGAACCCGTGAACTGTTTTCAGAAGTTGAAGAATCTGAACAAGCGATAGGTTAACATCCGTGTCTGGAGAACCCGTGAACTGTTTTCAGAAGTCTTGAAGTTGAATAAGCGATAGAGCAGCATCCATGTTGGGAAGCGTCCATAAACTGTTTTCAAAAGTTGAGTCTGAACAAGCGATAGATTAACATCCGTGTTTGGAGAATCCGTAAACTGTTTTCAGAAGTCTTGAAGTTGAATAAGCAATAGAGAAGCATCCATGTTAGGAAGCGTCCGTAAACTGTTTTCAAAAGTTGAGTCTGAACAAGCGATAGATTAACATCCGTGTTTGGAGAATCTGTAAACTGTTTTCAGAAGTTGAAGAATCTGAACAAGCGATAGGTTAACATCCATGTCTGGAGAACCTGTAAACTATTTTCAGAAGTCTTGAAGTTGAATAAGCAATAGAGCAGCATCCATGTTGGGAAGCGTCCGTAAACTGTTTTCAAAAGTTGAGTCTGAACAAGCGATAGATTAACATCCGTGTTTGGAGAATCCGTAAACTGTTTTCAGAAGTCTTGAAGTTGAATAAGCAATAGAGCAGCATCCATGTTGGGAAGCGTCCGTAAACTGTTTTCAAAAGTTGAGTCTGAACAAGCGATAGATTAACATCCGTGTTTGGAGAATCCGTAAACTGTTTTTAGAAGTTGAAGAATTTGAACAAGCGATAGGTTAACATTCGTGTCTGGAGAACCTGTAAACTGTTTTCAGAAGTCTTGAAGTTAAATAAGCAATAGACCAGCATCCATGTTGGGAAGCGTCCGTAAACTGTTTTCAAAAGTTGAGTCTGAACAAGCGATAGATTAACATCCGTGTTTGGAGAATCCGTAAACTGTTTTCAGAAGTTGAGGAATCTGAACAAGCGATAGGTTAACATCCGTGTCTGGAGAACCCGTAAACTGTTTTCAGAAGTCTTGAGTTTGAACAAGGAACCGGTGTAGGGTTGCTTGATGATGAGTCCGTGTAAAACTGCATCTGAATAATTGTTAATGATAGCCTTTATTCTTATCCTGAAAAGGACAAAATGTTAGCTAAACACAAAGTTATGTTGCATGAAATGTATGATGCAATATATGTTATATTAATGTTTATGATATGAATGTAATGAATGCGCATGCAAGCTGATGAACTGTCTTGCTGCAGATAGAGGAATCCTGGATAGCCGGAGATAATAGAATCTTGACTGCTGCCAGGGAAAGTGGATCCTTGCTACTGCAGGGGAGTGTAAGAATCTTTGATTGCTGAGGATGAGACATCCTTGTTGATTGCTGACTGCTTGGGGAACAAGATCTTCAATTGTTGAGGGATCTTAGAACCACTGCTGGGGATTGGAACTCCTTGGTGACTTGTAGGGAATGAGAATTCTGATGATCTCTACTTGGGAGTCCAGAACCTGGGAGGCTCATGCTGGAGGAGTAAGACTGAGAATCTTTAATCTGATGGGAAGTATCTCTGTGGGGAGAAGGTTCACTAGTCTGGTTCTGCTGGGGATTGATAATTGGAAGTTTTAGCTCCGCTGGGGGTTGATAGTTTTGACTTCAACTGGGGATAATATTTTCATATTTTTAAGGCTCCACTGGGGATACTGAACCTTAACTCTGCGGGGAATTGAGTTCTGGAAGGCTCTCTGACTGGGGAAATCAGTTTTGAGAAAGCTTTGCTCTGCTGAGGATACTGAAGTTTAACTCTGTTTGGGGAATTAAGTTCTGGATTTTGACTTTGTTGAGGAATTTGGAGTTTAATTCTGCTAGGGATTCCTTCTGAAAGGGCATCAAGATATCTATTTGTACCTTCAACCTATCAGCAATCATCCTTCTTGATTTGCAAGGAAATGATTATGTTCAAATGCATATGCCTATTTAACAAAACATTGGACGTTTCTCAAATAAAACATAAGTGTAGAACGGCAAAAAGAAGACAAAGCAAATTTCTGTATTTGGAAAAGTATTTGTATTAACTTTCTATGAGTATCTTTGTACAAAGGAGACAGCCATCCTAGTAAGAGGATGTTGTCGTAAAAAATTGAAAATTTTATACAAAAGAAAGATGGCTATGTGCAACAATTCCATGGGATTCCATTCTGTTATAGCCTTCACAACTCTGAATATCTTGTCCATTCAAATGCTTCGTCCGCCGATGACTGGATTGATCGAAAGCTCGGAGCTTGTTGATGAAGAGATTGTTCTTTAAAGTGATCCGACGAGACATAGTCATACGCTTTAATTCCCTAACTTTTCCCTGGATCGCCCTTTCGGGTTTTCAATCCACCGGGAAACCCTTTTTTGCCCAAGCCGCCCTTTCGGGTTTTCGACTTGCCGGGTGTACAGATTTTTTGTTTTATCCCTAATTTTTGCCTGAACCGCCCTTTCGGGTTTTCGGTTCACCGGGATGCCCATTTTTGCCCAAGTCGCCCTTTCGGGTTTTCGACTTGTCGGGTTATTTTATGCGTAGTATCTTTTGACTATGTCTGCGTTCGTAGGGTGCGGCAAATCGTCACCGTCCATGGTGGTCAGAATCATTGCACCACCAGAAAATATGCTTTTGATCACAAATGGTCCTTCGTAAGTAGGAGTCCATTTGCCCCTGGGATCACTTTGCGGTAAGATAATCCGCTTGATTACGAGATCTCTGACTTGATATACTTGACGTCTGACTTTCTTGTTGAAAGCCTTGATCATCCGTTTTTGGTACGTCTGACCGTGGCAAACAGCAGTGAGTCGCTTCTCATCGATCAAATTGAGTTGATCAAGTCGGGTCTGAATCCAATCGTCTTCATTCAAACCAGTGTCCTTCATGATCCTTAAATAAGGAATCTGAACTTCCATGGGTAGGACAGCTTCCATGCCATATACTAAAGAAAATGGCGTTGCCCCTGTTGAAGTACGTGCCGTGGTACGGTATCCATGCAGAGCAAACGGTAACATCTCATGCCAGTCCTTGTAGGTGACTATCATTTTCTTAATGATCTTCTTGATGTTTTTGTTTGCAGCTTCAACAGCACCGTTCATCTTCGGCCGATAGGGAGATGAATTATGATGATAAATCTTGAACTGCTCGCATAGAGCGGTGATCATAGTGTTTTTCAGATTTGTACCGTTGTCTGTAATGATCCTGTCGGGGACACCATACCGGCATATGAGGTTTTGCTTGATGAAGCGGGCAACCACATTTTTTGTAACAGAGGCAAAAGAAGCTGCTTCAACCCACTTGGTGAAATAGTCAATAGCGACCAAGATGAAGCAATGTCCATTGGAGGTTGTGGGCTTGATCTCTCCAATCATGTCAATGCCCCACATTGCGAATGGCCAAGGAGCTGTCAGAACGTTGAGAGGAACAGGAGGAATATGAATCTTGTCAGCGTAGACTTGACATTTGTGGCAAGTACGGGAATGTTGATGGCAATCAGCTTCCATGGTAGACCAGTAATAGCCTGCCCTTAGAATCTTCTTAGCCATCGTGTGCCCGCTCAAGTGGGTGCCAAATGTGCCACTGTGTATCTCGGTCATGATCAACTCTGCTTCAGCTTTGTCTACACATCGGAGTAAAACACAATCATGGCTGCGCTTGTAAAGGATGCCGTTGCTCAGGAAGAACTTGGCAGCAAATCTCCTTAAGAACTTCTTGTTATTTACGGAAGCTCCTTCGGGATATTCTCTAGTCTGGAGATACCTTTCGATTTCGTGAAACCAGGGTTGTTCCACTACTTCTTCGGTATTAAACTCATGACAATGAGCAGGTTCATCCATTCGCTCGATGGTGATTTGGGGAGCCTCGTTATCCCAGTTGAGTTTAAACATGGAAGACATTGTAGCCAGAGCATCTGCTAGCTGATTTTCTTCTCGCGGGAAGTGCTCGAAGGTGATCTGCTCGAAATGAGGCAGCAATGTTAAAACATGTTCTTTGTATGGGATAAGATTAGGATGTTTGGTATCCCACTCTCCTTTGATTTGACTGATAACAAAATCCGAGTCCCCAAATACAATCAAAGATTTGATCCCCAAGTCTATAGCAGCCTTGAGACCAAAAATGCAAGCTTCATATTCAGCCATGTTGTTGGTACAGCTGAAGCAAAGTCGGGCCATGAAAGGTGTGTGACAACCTTCCGGGGAAATGAGTACCGCACCGATACCGTTTCCAAGTGCATTTGAAGCACCATCAAAGTACATGGTCCATCGGGATCCATTTTCAGGTCCGTCATACGATCCGTTACCTTTAATGTTGTCCAAAGTCATGATGTCCTCGTCCGGGAAGTCGAATCTCATGGGTTGATAATCTTTGATAGCTTGATGAGCTAGATGGTCAGCTAGTACACTCCCTTTTATAGCTTTTTGGGTAGTATACTGGATGTCATACTCAGTTAGGATCATCTGCCATCTAGCGATTCTTCCAGATAAAGCAGGCTTCTCGAAGATATACTTGATAGGATCCATTTTGGAAATCAATAGAGTGGTATGAGTCAACATATACTGCCTTAGTCGGCGAGCAGGCCATACCAAAGCGCATCAATTTTTCTCGAGCAGTGAGTAGCGAGTCTCACAGTCGGTAAACTTTTTGCTAAGGTAATAAATGGCATGCTCTTTTCGACCAGACTCGTCATGCTGGCCCAATACGCACCCCATTGAGTTATCTAAAGCAGTCAGATACATGATCAGCGGCCTTCCTTCGACGGGTGGCATCAGAATAGGAGGTTCTAGCAAATACTCCTTGATTTTATCAAAAGCAGTTTGACAATCATCGTCCCATTCGACTACCTGATCTTTCTTCAATAGTTTGAAAATTGGCTCACAGGTAGACGTCAGATGAGAGATGAATCTGGAAATATAGTTCAAGCGTCCCAAGAACCCTCTAACCTCCTTTTCAGTACGGGGAACAGGCATTTCTTGTATTACTTTCACTTTTGCTGGATCGACCTCAATGCCCTTGTTGCTGACAATAAATCCTAGAAGTTTACCAGACCTAACTCCAAAAGTGCACTTACTTGGATTCAGCCTGAGTTTGTACTCCTTCAACCTGGAAAACAGCTTTTGCAGATGTTCAAGGTGTTCCTCCTCTGTTTGTGATCAAGCTATCATGTCATCTACGTAAACTTCGATCTCATGATGTATCATATCATGAAACAAAGCTACCATGGCGCGCTGATAAGTTGCCCCTGCGTTCTTCAGTCTGAACGGCATCACCTTGTAGCAGAAGGTACCCCATTGTGTAACAAAGGTTCTTTTCTCCATGTCCTCGGGGACCATTTTGATCTGGTTGTAGCCCGAGAATCCGTCCATGAAGGAAAACACCTTGTGCTGAGCTGTGTTGTCAATCAAAATGTCGATATGCGGTAGCGGGAAATCATCTTTAGGGCTAGCCTTGTTCAAATCCCGGTAGTCCACACACATTCTGACCTTGCCGTCTTTTTTAGGTACTGGCACAATGTTAGCAACCCATTGTGGATAGGATGTAACAGCTAGAAAGCCAGCGTTGAATTGCTTCATTACTTCTGCTTTAATCTTCTCAGACATGTCGGGCCTCATTCGGTGGACTTTTTGCTTGATCGGTGGACAGTCCTCTCTTGTAGGGAGACGGTGAACAACGATATCTGTGTCTAGACCCGGCATGTCTTCATAAGACCAGGCAAAGATTTCAACGTATTCATTTAACAGCTGTATTAAGCACCCCTTGACACTTGGTTCCAGATTGGCACCCACTTGTACTTCCTTCCTGTCTTCCTCTGTTCCTAAGTTGACAGTTTCCAACAACTCTTCATGAGGTAAGATGGCCCTCTCTTCTTGTTGTAGAAGTCTGGCTAGCTCTCCTGGTACTTCACAATCTTCGTCATCCTCGTATTCAGCCTGATTGACCAAATCTTCAGAGTTATTGAAGGATACAACAGAATAGTCACCCATAGAATCCAGAGTGGATGGGTACCTGCATTTGTGAGTGTGGGTGTGTGTAAGGGATAGCCATCCTTAAACAAACAAAAATGCAAAAGGAAATAAAATGAACACAGCAGTTTATAAATGAAAAACGTCCAATGATTCATTAAACATGGCATATGAATATGAAGAGAATCAAAACCCTTACAAATGGACCTACATGCCTCGGGCAAGGCATGAGGTGAAAAAGTAGTGTGCAGATTGCTTAAGAGTAATTATTACAGACCAACAGAAAATGTTCGAAAGATAAATTACTGATTGATGAAAGTAATGGGAACGAAGTCTTTCGCCTCCCAGTTGTGCAGTCCCCCTTCGATGGTTGGGAAGATCCAATCTTCAATGTCGGCCTCTTCGTCTTCATCTTCCAAAGCATTGATTCCATGAGGAGAAATCTTGATGGGTGTTCTTTCAATTTTTGAGCGACGCATAGCTTTTTGCCCCGCAGCGGTAAATCCCAACCCAAACTTGTCTGTCTTGTGGGGAAAATCAGGCAACTGACCCCATGTTGAGCTCTTTCCCTCTTTCATTGCAGCCTTTGCGTCTTTCAGAGATGCCATCCTGGCCACCTGCTTGGGTACCTCAGCTACTGCCTTTGCTACAGCAACCTCGGGAGCAATTTCCTCGAAGTGTTGGAACGGTGTTTCGATGAATTCGCCCTCCACTTCCACATACCTAAAGGAGTTCATATGACTGATCATATACTCCTATTCACCGTGTACAGTTATGATCTTTCCCTTAACAGGGTATTTCAGCATCTGATGTAGGGAGGAAGTGACTGCCCCAGCATTATGTATCCACGGCCTTCCTAGCAAGCAAGAGTAGGATGGGAGGATGTCCATCACATAGAAGGTTGAGAGGAACACTTCAGTGCCCACCTTGATAGGGATGTCGACCTCCCCATGCACCATTCTTTTAGACCCGTCAAAGGCCCTGACAACGATATTACTCGGTTTCAGCTCCAAACCTTCACAATCCAACCGGTCCAGAGCTTTCTTAGGCAGTACATTTAGAGAAGAACCAGTGTCGACCAAGACATGGGAGAGAGTAGTTCCTCGGCATTCAACTGACACATGCAATGCATCATTGTGCTTTCTTCCCTTCGGAGTTAGGTCAGCATCAGAGAAACCTAGGCCGTTGTTGGCAGTCAGGCTGGCTACACAATCCTGAAATTGATCGGCTGAGGTTTCTTGGGGTACATGGGCTGTCTTTAAAAACCTTATCAAGGCCTTGGCATGAGCCTCCGAACAAATAAACAAAGCTAACATGGAAATCTTCGAGGGGGTCTGCCCCAGTTGCTCTACCACATCGTAATCACTTTTCTTTATTATTTTCATAATCTCCTCCATTTCTTTCTTAGAGGTTTCGGGGATAACCAGTGGTTGAGCCCTCGTCCTGACGAGCTCTTCTTGGATCCCTTTCCCCTTATCAGCAGAAGTAGGAGGGACAACCACAGGAGTAATAGCTTCTTCAATCAACGGAGTTCTTGCAGAAAGTTTTATCGGTGCAGGGGTAACCTTGGGAACAACTGAGGGTCCAAAGATTACCTTTGGAGGGGAAATCTCTGGAGAGAAAATTCTCCCACTTCGGTTAATCTTGCTCGTACCGGCAATGTTTCCAATGTCGGTAGTTTCTTCGTCAGATCTCTCTTCAGTTATCTCAATTTGTTTAACACCGTGGTAGTAGATTTCTCCACCATAATTCCACGGTATTGATTTGTCAGATTTGTAGGGGACAGGCCCAGGCATGGTTATCTTCAAGGGAACAATCTTCGTAGCGGATGTAATCTTAACAGGCCTTTTGGGGACCTTGGAAAGATTGGTGGAAATGGTGATTATTGAAACTTCATTGATAGGAGTTGGAGTAACGGGAGTCTTTTCGAAAATAATTTGTTGGTTGTCCATTAGGCGTTGGATGCCTATCTTAAGCAATGGACAGTCGATTGGTAGGGAGTGACAAAGGTAGCAATCTTCTTTACATCCTGGAAAATCCCGGCCTTCAACAGATTCAACTTGATTGTCAGTAATGGGGTCATCAGATCATCAACAGCAGAAACAAACAGATCTTCTTCAACAGCATGGACATTGCGACCATGCTTTGGCATCGGAGCGGATATTACATTCGGCTTATCAGGGGCGTCGAACTCAACCTCCTTTGCATCTATCAAATCTTGAATTTTATGCTTAAGCGCCCAGCAATCGTTGGTGTCATGCCCAACGCTGTCAGAATGATAGGCACATTTAGCATTGGGATGATAATGTGGGGAAGTTGTATTCACATTTTTTGGTGCCTCTTTGATAGTGGTGAGATTTAGCTTCAACAAATGGGGAAGAACTTGCGCAGGCGTCATATTGATGCGGGTGAACTGTCGTTGTGGCCGTTCTACCCGTTGCTGGTTAGGTCTAGACTGATTGTTACGAGGCTGATCATTTGACGAATTTTGTATCATCACGGCCCCTACAGTCGGTCGGCGCTCAGTTCTTCTCAATCCTTTCTGAGAGTATATAACAACTGCTTCCTTTTTGGCCGGGAATGGTTTCTTAATAGTTGCGGAGGCAGAGGCATCCCTTTGAATCTTCCCACTCTTAATACCAGCTTCCACCCGTTCGCCAGTCAGAATCAATTCAGTAAACCCTGCGGAAGAGCTCCCAATCAAATGGTTGAAGAAAGGGCCAGATAGGGTCCCCAAGAACATATCAACTAGTTCCCTATCTGAAAGAGGTGGCTGCACTCTTCCGGCCAAGTCGCGCCATTTCTGGGCGTATTCTTTGAATCCCTCATTTGAGGCCATCCCCATACTTTGTAGCTGAGTACGGGTTGGCGCCAAGTCAGCATTATATTGATACTGGCGATAAAAGGCAGCTGCCAAATCCTCCCAACTGTGCACTTCTGACCTCTCAAGCTGGTAAAACCAATCTAGCTGTGTACCAGACAGGCTATCCTGGAAGAAGTGTACCCAAAGATTTCTATCGGATGAGTGAGGTTGAATTCTTCTGACATATGACCTCAGGTGCATCTACGGGCAAGACAGCCCATCATACTTTGCAAAAATTGGCACCTTAAACTTTGGAGGGATCACAATCCCAGCAATCAATCCCAATTCTTCAAAATCTAACCCAGGAACCCTTTGCAGCTCCATAGCTGCCAGTCTATCCTCCAGGTTTTTGTACTTGTCGTCCGCTGGTGGGTATTGCTGCTCTGAGTAGTCTTCATCTTCCTCAACCTCTTCCTCTTCAGCCTCGGACTCAGAAGGTAATGCAGCTCCTTTTCCCTTACCAGTTCCCTCATCAGATGTGGAGGGAAATTCAAGAACTCTCCTTGCTTCATTCTCAAATCTTCTTCCTAGTGTAGCTACCCCAACTCTTTTCTTCTTCTTTTTTCCCTTTTCTTGCTCTTTGTTCTCCAACAGTGCTTTTAGATCCTCCTGACCCTTTGTCAAGGTCATAAGGAGCTGTTGAAACTGCGAGTTTTGTGACTGCAGATCTTTGACCGTCTGTTCAAGATCCATCTTACTGAAATAAATAGCAGAAAGATAAGGAAACCTGGTGTGAAGACCTGCTTATGCATATGATGAATGATATGTTTATTCATGCAATGCATTCAAGGATTTTAGAAATTCAAAATTGTTGCAGACAAAAAGAACACACGTCATATTAATAAGAAGAAATTTTGTCAGTACATAAATGCCCCATGGGCCAAATATTACAAAAACTTCTTAAGGTAAAAAGACGTTGTGCATCCTTTTTGGTGCGATGTAAGTGTTAAGGGTCTCCTCCTCGTGAAGTCGGCGGGTAAGCTCCAAAACCTTCTTCTCACTGGCGTAGAAGCTGGCTTCAAAAGTATTTCGTTCCTCCTTGAGTTGGATCCAACTCTTTTGCATTTCCTCCCATGATGTTGGCATGTCAGGATGTAGGATGGTGTACGGAACCTCTCCTTCCTTAACAGGCTCTTTAATCAAAGGGAGGATGTGAGGGTAAGGCATCATAAGACTCTGGGCTCGGGTTCGTACCCACTTGAGATAAGGCTCAAGAGGGATAGAGTTTTTGTTCCCCAGTGTCTTGCTATCTACCTTGTTAGGAATCCTCCAAGCTCTGATGAATCTTTGGTGAAGTCCTTGCGCATCGTTGTCGAAGTCAAAAACTAGGTTAGGAATCAGCATGTCATGAGGGCCATCCCTCCGTGCATATCCAAATTGTCTCAAAGCTAGATAGGGGTTGTAGGTATTGCCTCCCCTAATGCCAAGTAATGGAACATTAGGGAACTCACCATAATGATCGATGATGATGACATTTTCTCTGGACCGAGAACACCAATGTACATCAGAATGTGTGAGGGTCATCAAACGTTGTGACCACCTTAAGCCTTGTTCATTCCTTAAAACAGATTGTGGAAGGTGAGAAATAAACCACCTTGCAAGGAGAGGAGTACAACACATGAGAACACCTCTCTTCCTCATTGTTCGTGTGTAAAATGAGTGGAGGATGTCCCCAAGCAATGTAGGTATGGGATTCCTGGATAGGAAAATCTTGACAGCATTGACATCTATAAGTTGGTCAGGATTTGGGAACAGGACCAACCCATAAATGAGGAGTGCCACAATCTCTTCAAAGGCTTGTAGATCTAAAGAATTCCAACACTCTTGTGCCTTCTCAAACAAGAATTTTGCCAAGAATCCTTTGACACCACTTCTAGTCTCCCAATGCCCCTTGATGTCAGATGGTTGCAAGTGTAGTGCTTGAGCAACATCTTCAGGCTTTGGTTCTTTTTCCGTACTGTTGTAGGGTAGTTGATTAAGAATAGGAATTCTCAAGAGTTGAGAAAATTCCTCCAAAGTAGGCACCAATTGGTAGTCGGGGAATGTGAAACAGTGGTGAAGGGGGTCAAAGAATTGGAACAACACGTTCACCATGTCTTCTTCAATGTTGGTGTTGACTAGGCTGAGCAGTCTACCATGTCTTTCACTGAAGAGAGAGCTTTCTGGAATTCTGGATGTAAGCTCCTTGAGTTGAGGAGGGATTCTTACAAGGTTGACTTGGATAGTTTTCCTGCGAAGAATTTCCATGACCTACAAAACAAGAACAAAGATGAAGATCCAAACCCTTGAAATGGTTAGTGGATGCATATGATGCTTTATGATGTTCATGATGTATGCACAAACATATGTACAAGCAAGTCACACAAAACCCTAGTTTCAGGCTTGCATGGGGTTTCATAGGTAAGTACCCTCTTGAGTGTAGTTGGCTTAAAAACCTGTCTTATAAATAGTAACCGGGTTCTAAGGAGCTCAATATCAATGGATTGTTTTCTATGTTCATTGTTTTGGTTTAGCCACTTAACTAGCGACCAAAATATTCCAAGAAAACCACCCTCAATGAGTGAAGTATCGAGTATCTACCAACTTCGGACTGCACCAAAGCTGGTCATCTCACTACCCCTAATGAAAGGCCAAGATGGTCAAGTAAGGTTCTAGGCCATTAGTGCTTAGTGACATCACTCAGCGGCCCCGTACTCTCCTTGATTGAACTCAAGGGTTACCGGTACTCACAAATATGTCGCACTAATATAGCTATAGCTTCAACCGTGTCGGTATACCCCGCACAGTTTCCATAACGTATTGCTATCTATAAATGTTTCTCAAATCCGGGTGTACGATTTTAAGCCCAAACAAGAGAACCAAAATGTAAAGCAATCAAAGCAAACAATTAGTCATGCAAAAGGGTGATCTAGGCCCTAAGGTTACTCCACTTTTAAATTTATCCCCAGCAGAGTCGCCAGTTCTGTGATACGGTGGGAGAACTGACTTGAGGTTTTGTGTTTGTGTTCGCAAATGTTTCGGTTTTGCAAGAGTCGCCACCGACTTTTTATTTTATCCTAAGGAAAGGTTAAAAAGCACAGGAAAAACCTTTGAGATGTTTTCTTGGGTTCGGGGAGTAGATTATAGAAAGGGAAGGTATTAGCACCCTCTCTATCCATGGTTATCCATGGGCTCTTAGTTACTTGCTTAGATCACTTGCCTTTGCTTTTCAATAGTTTGAAATGGTGCTTTGTGTGTGTGGTTTTGAAAATGTTTTGAAAAAGATGCCTTTGTCTAGGCAACCCTTGTAACAATTCTTTACTCGAATTTTTTACAAAAGGTGTTTGTCTTTTTGAAAAGATGTTTCAAGGTTTTGAAAGTTGTTTTTGGAAATTGTGTTGTGGAGTGTGTTTTAAAAGTAGGCAAGTGTGTTTTGTAAGTTTGATCAAGTAACTAAAATTTGTCTACCCCTAAATTTCTCAAAGATCATTCCTATGTTTTAACCCTTTTAACAGTATTGTTCCACCATTGTATTTGGTAGACAATCTTGTGTTAGGATGTTAACGGGACGGGCACGGGTCATCGTTTAGACCATGAATGCAATGGTGTTAAGTATCTTTGGCATTTTTCTTAAGGGACTTGATCATTTTTGTTTAGGCAACTTGATAGCATCATCGAGGGACTATGATCATTTGATTTGTTTTTGTTTTGCCAAAGACACTCAACATGCAACATGGCCCATTTTTGAAGGCAACAAGTGGAGTAACCCTAAGGGTGCGAGTGTGCATTGTGTTTTGTTTTTCATGCATGTTTATCTTTGAATTAGGTCAAGCTATTTGTTATTTGATTTGCATACAAACCCTAGGTCTATCATGGCATAATTTGAAAGCTTTTAAATGCGGAAATTTAAAGTCCTAAATTATTATAACATAATTATGGGGATGGGGGTACAAATGTTTGAATGGGGGGGGGGGGGGGGGGGGGGGGGATATTTAGCAAGAAATTAAATCTAAACTGTTACATCCATATTGAATATACAAATATCAAATTGTACAATATTTAAACAAATATGATAAATATGCAAAAATGTATTATGCACAAAAAGGATTTTTTATGTATGAGAAAGTATTTTTCAATGTGAAATATAAACAAAAATAAAAAGGTCAAATTTTTGAATATTTTGTGGTTTAGGGCAAAACCCTAGTTTTTAAATAAATAGTATTTATTTATTAATTATATACAATATTTATATATCAATTTATACAAAAATAAAAAAATAAAAGAAGTATATTGTAAAAAAAAAGTATTTTTTAGTGTCATATATTAATAAAAATAAAAATGTATTCTTTTTATATTTTTTGTCCTAAATATCTAATAAAATATACAAGTATTTATATTATACATTAAATATACTAAATATATACCAAAATAAAATATTAATTATTTAAAAAAAAAAGAAGTATATTTTGGAAAATGATTTCAAAATGTAAATAATAAATAATAACTAAAAAATATATATTTTTGTATTATTTTCTAGGGTTTTAAATAAAAAGGTTTTTATATTTATTTACATACATATATTAAATAAAACAAATAAATGCCAAATAAATGCGAAAAAGGGTGGAAAAATATTTTTGATATTTTTTATATTTGAGCAAAAAATAATAAGTCAGAATCAAAAAGAAAAAATAAAAAATGATCAATATATCACACAATGGGCCAGGGGGGTGTAAATTGAAAAAGGGGGTGCAAAAAGCAGGACTGACTCAGGCCCAGCCCAAGCCAGTCATCTTCAACCTTCAGCATTGTTTGAACATCAAAAACGCGCGCTTCTTGTACAACAGCTAACTCCTGATTCTTTGACTTTTAACAAAAACTCATAACACAAATATTATAGAGCATCAAGAGACGAATTCATACATATAAAACACTTGACCTAACTCTAAGAAACGAAGGAGAATTTCTTCATCCCCAATTTCTGACCTAATTTTTCTTCAATGTTCATGGCCAAAATCTCACAGGACACTCAATATAAATGAAAAGTAAATACATGGATGGCTTCAGGGCTATGAGTAGAGCATGCTTCATTCACAAACCTAAGCCTAACTCTTCCTATATTTAGAGATAGAAGTTCATGTTTTTACCTGTTTCAGCTTGAGTCGTGTACAGCAATGGGGCCAACTTCAATGGAGTTTGAGCTTTGGTACAGCTTGCCTGAAGTCCAAGGATGCTTCTCCAACACCTAGCTTGCTTTGAATCACTATGAATCGTGCTATGGAAGTTCACCTGCAAAACTGAAAAATGAAAATGGCAACAGGGGTTAGGGATGTTACAGTTTGTATCTAGGGCTTGGGATAGCTTCAATGGATGGTAGGGAATGTGTTTGAACAAACTTTGGCCAAAACGCACGAGCAAACTGAGTTGTGCAACTCAATATGCAGGGATGCCCTGTTTCTTGCAGAAAAATTGTGTTTTGGTGAATGAGGAGGTATTGAGGATGAAGGATTCGTGTTTTAGGTCAGCTTGGGTGTATGAAAGATGTTCACAAAGTTTGCTTGAGCTCTGGTTTACAGGAATGAAAGATGAAGAGTTTTGGCAAGTTTTCTTCTAATGTAAGCAAAGAGATGTCAACTTGTGATATAGGCTTGTACCAAGTTCTCAAGCATGCTGCATACTTTGTTATTGATCAGTGAGATTTGCCTACCAACTCTTGCCTCAAAGATTTGGCTTGTACTTCTTGGATTTTGAATTTGACATAAAGCACTACTTTTCAAAAATGGCAAATGTGCTTTTTCCATTTAAGGGATAATCTTGCATGTAATGACCAAATGCACAAAACAATGCTTGAACACAATGGTTAGGAATTTAATTATTGAGTGTGAAGAGGGTTAGAGGCCTGCAAGCTAGCATAAACCATGCTGAGTTGAAAATGCAAAGTGTTATGAACAAGCCTTGGCCATGAACAAAAGTGAATTTTGCCCAACTTTGCAAATTCGATTCTCCCTAACCACAAGGGTGTTTGATGAGTTCTTGGACAATTTGGAAAGCTTGGAATGTATACTACAATCCATATTTGTAATGAAAATTGGAATTCCAAGTGGAAGCATGTGAAAAATGGCCAAGAAGTTGGACAAAAATCCTGCCTAGAATAGGTCAAAATTTCTCTAAGTTAAAAATGTTTTGCACCCTTGTTCCAAAAATCATAACTTGAGCTACAAGCTTCCTTTGAGAAAACTTTGTGATTCAAAGTTGTATATTTTGCAATGGACTACAACTTTCATGTTTTGAGTTTGGTTTGAATCCAATTGCATCTTGGTGAAAAAAATGGGACAAAGTTAGGAAAAAATAAGGAAATTTCATAACTTAGAAAATTTCTAAGTTATGAAATTTCTTCATTTTAAACCCTAATTTGCAATTTTGGGTTTCTTGATGAACAAGTTTCATAATTTGACATGTCTTTATGAAAAATGAATCTTGGCACTTGATTTTGACCAAAAAGTCAAAGTTTGACTTTTCAGTATACAGTCAGATTTTGATCAGTTAACTGGAAAATTCATATGTCAATCCTGTGCATTTGAGATCTTTTGAATTTGTTGAATGGGTCAAGACAATTCCATTGAGTCCTTGAGTCCATATGTGAGCTTGGTTTGCCATTGGTTAGGTCAAACAGTCAAAAATTGCCTTTGTGCAGTCAAAACCCTAAAAATGACCATTTTGCCCTTTTGGTGATCTGATCAAATTTCTTGTGGAATTGTGATCCAAACTTGACCAAATGGTTCATATGAGTTCAAAATGTTGATGTGGGTCAAAAATCATGAAGTTTGACTGTCAATTGGCCACAGTTGACTTTTTTCCCCAATACAACTTGTAGTTGTTTAGTTATTGGCTTGCATTTTTGGTAAAACCTAAGTGTGTATGTGTGAATGTCATGACTGATGTCATAACATTCTAGTTTAGTTGTACTGATTCATTAGGTACCTTTGCAGAAAAATATTGTCATTCAGGTACTGATGTTTATAAGTGTGTATCTGAGCATTTTGCAAAATGATCACATTTTCCTAAATCAGTAGACAGGTTTTCTCAGATGTCATAACAGATGTTAAGACATCCTGTTCTGAACTAACCGGTTTTCAGTTTGGTTAATTCTGAGTTTTTTCAGGAAAATAACTCAGTCTTTCCAGAACAGAATCCTGCGTTTTCTTTGGGTTAACCTAGCTCAACCCTAACCTGGTTAATAGAGTCCTGTGACCTAGTCTTAAGGTCAAATGGAATTAACCCTAGGTTTTTATGGAAACCCTAACTGAAGTTGTAGCTGCTATATATTCAACAGAGCTGCTGTTTTGCAAGGGATCCCCTTTTGGTCAGAAGATCATTTGTAAACTGTATAGGTTTAATTATTGTACTCCAAGCAATTATCATTGTGATAAGTGACTTGGAATAGGTTTTTAATTGTAAGGGTTGTGTAGCACTCAAAGCTTTGAAGCAAGAGTGTTTGAATGTTTCTTGACTAAAGCTGTGAAGTAGAGTCAAGTTAGTTGTGTGTATCACTCAAAGCTGTGAAGCAAGAGTGGTTGTGTTGCTTGATTAAAAAGCTGTGAAGCTTAATCAAGTGTATGTTTTTGAAGAGTGTCTTCATCAATTCATTAGTCAAATTGTTTTATGTATCACTGCTGTGATTGAGGGGGAGTGATTAGGAACTCAGGTTTAAGTTGTACTTAGATTGAAATTGCATTGGGTAGGTCTTAAGTGAAGGAGATAAACTGGTTGGTTTATTCCTGAATTAACATCTCTTATAGTGGATTTCCTCCCTGGCTTGGTAGCCCCCAGAGTAGGTGTTGTTGTACACTGAACTGGGTAAACAATTGACTGTGTTCTTTACTGTTTTTGTATTTACTGTCGTATAGAAAGTCAGATACGGTGTCATAACATTAAACGTGACATTGAATATCTGCAGCCAGAATTTCAATTGGCATCAGAGCAGGCACCCTGCCTGTATTACTGGGTGAGATCTAGGGATATCACTTTCTGGCACTATGGACAAAGAAGGAGTTTTTGGAAATAGACCACCCATTTTGGATGGAACTAATTATGACTACTGGAAACCTCGTATGATTGCCTTCTTAAAATCTCTGGACAAAAAGGCTTGGAGAGCTTCTGACAAAGGATGGATCCATCCCACCATAACTGAGAAAGATGGGACAATCAGTCTGAAGCCTGAGGAAGATTGGAGTAAAGAAGAAGATGAGTTAGCCCTGGGAAATTCCAAAGCTTTAAATACCTTGTTCAATGGAATTGATAGAAACATTTTCAGACTAGTACATCAATATGAACTGGCCAAGGAAGTTTGGGACACTCTCAAAACTACTCATGAGGGCACTTCCAAAGTAAAAATGTCAAGGCTTCAGATGTTGACTACCAAGTTTGAGAATCTAAAAATGATGGAAGATGAAACCATTCATGAGTTTCACATGAACATCTTGGAGATTTCCAACACCTCAGGAGCACTGGGAGAAAAGATGTCAGAAGAAAAACTGGTGAGAAAGATTCTCAGATCCTTGCCTAAAAGATTTGCAATGAAGGTAACTGCCATAGAGGAAGCCCAGGACATCAGCAAGTTGAAAGTGGATGAACTTATTGGGTCTCTTCAGACTTTTGAGATGGGGATCACTGATAATGGTGACAAGAAGAACAAGAGCATAGAACTTGTGTCCAACACTGATGTTGAAGAAAATATTTCAGAAGCTATAGCCATGCTTGGAAGACAGTTCAACAAACTCATCAAAAGAATAGATCCAAAGTCAAGATCTAATGTCCATAACATTCCCTCTGACATTGACAGTTCCAGCAGAAGACCAAGGTCAGAAGAGAAGGGAAATCAAGGCAGAGGAATTCAATTCCATGGTTGTGAAGGATATGGGCATATTCGAGCTGAATGTCCTACCTTTCTTAAGAAATAAAAGAAAGGAATGACTGTTACTTGGTCTGACTGTGATTCAGAAAGTAATTATGAAGAAGAATCTGCCAAACTAGTTACTGCTTTAACTAGTGTTTGTACCTCTGAAAGTGACATCAGTGATGAAGAGGTGACTTTTGAAGAACTGGCTGATACTTACAAGAAATTGTGTATCAGAAGTACTGAAGTCTGTGTGCAGAATGAGAAACAATCAAAACTCATCATAAAGCTGGAGGCTGAAAAAAGGGCAAACCTTGAAACTATAAGTCATCTAGAAGGAGAAGTTTAATTGCTGAACTCACAACTGAATCAAATGACCAAATCTGTCAAGATGCTGACAAATGGAACAGACAAATTGGAAGAGATCCTTCAGGTTGGACAAAATGTGGGAAATAAATCTGGACTAGGATTTATGGAAGCAAAGAAATCTGGTACAGATAAGAAGATCAGGCCTGATAAGCAAATGTCAAAACAGATGTCTCAACACAACTCTCAACATCAGGAACAGAGACATATGAAGAAAAGGTACCAAAGATGGAGATGTCATCATTGTGGGAGATATGGCCACATAAAGCCCTTTTGCTTCAGATTGCATGGATACCCTAATCAGAACTCAGGTGTCAAACCTAAGTCTAAAAAGGTACCACATGCTCCTGAATGGAAGAAAAAGGCTACTGCCCTGATAGCCCACACTTCCCTGAGGGTCTCTGCAAAGGAAGACTGGTACTTTGACAGTGGATGTTCCAGACACATGACTGGAATCAAGAACCTCCTCAATAATGTTAAGCCTCACACCACCAGTTTTGTGACCTTTGGAGATGGTGCTAAAGGTGAAATCAAAGGAGTTGGTGATTTGGACTGCCCTGGAGTTCCAAGTCTGAATGAAGTACTGCTGGTAAAAGGGCTGACTGCTAATCTCATTAGTATCAGTGAATTGTGTGATCTAGGATTCAAGGTCAATTTCTCAAAATCTGAATGTCTTGTAATCAATGACAAACAAGAAATTGTAATGAAAGGAGTCAGATCTAAAGACAACTGTTACTTGTGGGAGCCTGAGAACACTAATTTCTCCTCTGTGTGTTCCATTGCAAAAGAAGAAAAAGAGGTGAAACTGTGGCACCAAAAACTTGGCCATCTTCATCTAAGAGGTATGAAGAGGATTATCTCCTTGGAGGCAGTCAGAGGGATTCCAAGACTGCAAATTGATGAAGAAAGAGTTTGTGGTGAATGTCAGGTTGGTAAGCAGACTAGGATGTCACATACAAAGTCAAGACATCTGACCACCTCTAAGGTTCTAGAACTTCTTCATATGGATCTGATGGGACCAATGCAAGTAGAGAGTCTTGGTGGAAAAAGATATGCCTATGTGGTTGTGGATGATTTTTCCAGATTCACCTGGATTAATTTCATTAGGGAAAAATCTGATGTATTTGAAGTTTTTAAAGAATTGTGCAAAAGAATTCAAAGAGAAAAGGAAGGGTGTATTGTCAGAATCAGAAGTGATCATGGCAAGGAATTTGAAAACAGCAAGTTTGATGATTTCTGTTCTTCAGAAGGAATTAGTCATGAATTTTCTTCTCCTATAACACCTCAGCAAAATGGAGTTGTGGAAAGAAAAAACAGGACCATACAGGAATCTGCCAGAGCAATGTTACATGCCAAAAGACTTCCTATGTATTTTTGGGCTGAAGCTATGAATACAGCCTGCTATGTTCATAACAGGGTCACCTTGAGAAAGCGAACCTCATCCACCATATATGAACTCTGGAAAGGAAGAAAACTAACTGTGAAGTACTTCCATGTGTTTGGCAGCAAATGCTATATTCTGGCTGATCGTGAACAAAGAAGAAAACTGGACCCTAAAAGTGATAAAGGCATATTTCTAGGATACTCCTCAAACAGCAGAGCTTATAGAGTATTCAATTCCAGAACCAAAGCCATGATGGAATCAATAAATGTTATAATTGATGACTATCATGAAGAAATAGATGTTCCTTGTACTGTTGAGACATTCTTTGAGACTTCAACCCAACAGAATGATCTACCCAACTCCACCACAACAGAATCTGAATCAAAGGAAGCTAGCAAGATCCCTTCCATCAGAATTCAGAAGGATCATCCAAAAGAGCTCATCATAGGAGATCCCAACAGTGGAGTCATCACAAGATCTAGAGAAATCATCTCAAACTCTTGTTTTGTGTCCAAAATGGAACCAAGAAATGTCAAGGAAGCTTTAACTGATGAATACTGGATTGGTGCAATGCAAGATGAACTGAACCAATTCAAGCAACATGAAGTTTGGGAACTGGTTCCTAGACCTGAAGGAACTAACATCATTGGGACAAAATGGATATTCAAGAACAAGTCAGATGCTGAAGGAGTTGTCACCAGAAATAAGGCAAGACTTGTTGCTCAAGGATACACCCAGGTTGAAGGGGTTGATTTTGATGAAACCTTTGCACCTGTAGCCATGCTGGAATCAATCAGACTCCTATTGTCAATTGCTTGTCTTATGAAGTTCAAGTTATTTCAGATGGATGTGAAAAGTGCCTTTCTAAATGGGTACTTAAATGAGGAAGCTTATGTGGAACAACCTAAAGGCTTTGTGGATCCAACCCACCCTGATCATGTCTACAAATTGGGAAAAGCTCTATATGGCCTGAAACAAGCTCCTAGAGCATGGTATGACAGGTTAACAAAGTTTCTCTCAGACAAAGGCTACAGAAAAGGAGGCTTGGACAAAATTCTCTTTGTCAAAACTGAAGGAGGGAAGTTGATGGTTGCCCAAATATATGTTGATGACATAGTGTTTGGAGGAATGTCAGAACATATGGTTAAACACTTTGCTGACAAGATGCAGGCTGAATTCGAAATGAGTCTCATGGGAGAACTAACTTATTTTCTTGGACTGCAAGTCTCACAGATGGAGGACTCAATCTTCTTATCTCAAAGCAAGTATGCTAAGAACATTGTAAAGAAGTTTGGTATGGAGAATGCAAGTCACAAAAGGACTCCTGCTCCTACTCATCTAAAGCTTTCCAAAGATTCAAGTGGGGTTAAGGTGAATCAAAGTCTGTACAGAAGCATGATAGGAAGCTTGTTGTACTTAACTGCCAGCAGACCTGATATTGCCTTTGCAGTTGGAGTTTGTGCAAGATACCAAGCTGATCCCAAAGTCAGTCATATCAATCAAGTGAAGAGAATTTTGAAGTATGTAAGTGGAACTTATAACTATGGGTTGATGTATTCTCATGGCTGTGAACCAGCTCTGACTGGCTACTGTGATGCTGATTGGGCTGGTAGTGCTGATGATAGAAAAAGCACCTCTGGAGGATGTTTCTTCTTGGGAAATAATCTGGTTTCTTGGTTCAGCAAGAAACAGAATTGTGTGTCTCTTTCTACTGCTGAAGATGAATACATTGCAGCTGGTAGTAGCTGCTCTCAAATGATCTGGATGAAACAGATGCTTACTGAGTATAATGTCACACAAGATGTTATGACATTGTACTGTGACAATCTGAGTACAATCAACATTTCCAAGAATCCCATTCAGCATAGTAGGACCAAACATATTGACATACGACATCACTTTATCAGAGACCTTGTAGAAGAGAAGACAATCAAATTGGAACATGTTGCCACTGAGCTACAACTGGCTGACATTTTTACCAAGGCTCTTGATGCAAATCAATTTGAAAACTTGAGGGGTAAGTTGGGTATTTACCAACATGAGGAACTGTAGCAATTAATTTTGCTTAAAACAAGGGTTAAAGGAGTTATGCTTGTTCTGATTGGGTTAAAATTATATTTTCCCATTTCCTTCAATTCTTTTAAGAAGTTGAATAGACACTCTTTTTCTTCCTTCCCCTCTCGTCTCCTCATCATAACCCAGTCTCTCAATCAGAATTTTCTCTTCAGTTGCTGTTGGTCCTCTAAGACTGTCAAAATGTCTCAAACACCATCATCATCCAATACGACTATTTCAACCTCTTCCTCTGATCAAGATTCTAGGACAATCTCTTCTTGTCTGGACTCTGAAGTCCTGGAGATCTCTTCTCGTAGAAAAGTGGGAACTAACCCCACCAAGGTCAAAGAGTTGAGAACAAGACATGCAGGAAAGTCCCAAGCTTCTGCCTCTGGTAATCCATCTCATCCTTCTTCTTCAGTTCCCCCTGAAATTGCAAATAGGGAAGGGTCAGCCTATGTTAGTCAAGCAATAGCTAAAATTGTTTCAAGAATTCTGAACGAGAACCACTCAGTTCCTGGCATTTCTGTTCCTTTGAATAAAGAAAGTTCAAATGCTGAAACAAATCCAGATGTCTCTAAGGATGTTGAGACATCAGACAAAGAGAAGAATGCTGACATTGCTCACAAGAAAAGGAAGAAGCCCGGATCCTCTGAGTCTGATGATAGTGCTTAAAGGTTGGTTGCTGTTTGGTGGTGTTGCTGATTGTTGGTGCTGATATCTGGTGGAGTTTGGAAGTGTGTTCAGTTTTTTTTCTCTGTTGCTGCTCTTATTATTTTTGGATAACTGTATAATCTTCATGAACATGTATCTTTGGCCCATTTGTGGCTAAAGAGGGGGAGAATATTTTGGTACTTACTTAATTAGTACCTGCTTAATTAGACATTCTATTTTTCTGCAGTCACTTATTTCTGCTGCTATCTATCTCTGATTGCTTAGGGTCTTTAGCCAAAAATCTGCCAAAGGGGGAGTTTGTAGTTGTTTAGTTATTGGCTTGCATTTTTGGTAAAACCTAAGTGTGTATGTGTGAATGTCATGACTGATGTCATAACATTCTAGTTTAGTTGTACTGATTCATTAGGTACCTTTGCAGAAAAATATTGTCATTCAGGTACTGATGTTTATAAGTGTGTATCTGAGCATTTTGCAAAATGATCACATTTTCCTAAATCAGTAGACAGGTTTTCTCAGATGTCATAACAGATGTTAAGACATCCTGTTCTGAACTAACCGGTTTTCAGTTTGGTTAATTCTGAGTTTTTTCAGGAAAATAACTCAGTCTTTCCAGAACAGAATCCTGCGTTTTCTTTGGGTTAACCTAGCTCAACCCTAACCTGGTTAATAGAGTCCTGTGACCTAGTCTTAAGGTCAAACGGAATTAACCCTAGGTTTTTGTGGAAACCCTAACTGAAGTTGCAGCTGCTATATATTCAACAGAGCTACTGTTTTGCAAGGGATCCCCTTTTGGTCAGAAGATCATGTGTAAACTGTATAGGTTTAATTATTGTACTCCAAGCAATTATCATTGTGATAAGTGACTTGGAATAGGTTTTTAATTGTAAGGGTTGTGTAGCACTCAAAGCTTTGAAGCAAGAGTGTTTGAATGTTTCTTGACTAAAGCTGTGAAGCAGAGTCAAGTTAGTTGTGTGTATCACTCAAAGCTGTGAAGCAAGAGTGGTTGTGTTGCTTGATTAAAAAGCTGTGAAGCTTAATCAAGTGTATGTTTTTGAAGAGTGTCTTCATCAATTCATTAGTCAAATTGTTTTATGTATCACTGCTGTGATTGAGGGGGAGTGAGTAGGAACTCAGGTTTAAGTTGTACTTAGATTGAAATTGCATTGGGTAGGTCTTAAGTGAAGGAGATAAACTGGTTGGTTTATTCCTGAATTAACATCTCTTATAGTGGATTTCCTCCCTGGCTTGGTAGCCCCCAGAGTAGGTGTTGTTGTACACTGAACTGGGTAAACAATTGACTGTGTTCTTTACTGTTTTTGTATTTACTGTCGTATAGAAAGTCAGATACGGTGTCATAACATTAAACGTGACATTGAATATCTGCAGCCAGAATTTCACAACTGATTTCAAGGTCAACTGTCCAATTGACTGGGCAAAGATTGAAATAAAGGCTTGAAACTTCGTATGGATAATTGTAAGTCCAACATTAAGCATGAAAGTCATTTTGGGAATTTTAGGTCAAAACATCTTTGAGCAAACTCAAACCCTAATTTGGGTCATCAGTGCAAGGAGAGGTCTTGAGCAGAGCAAACCCTAACTTGATCTTGAGCTCCAAGAGTCTTGTGATGAGAAAATGTTGAAGAAATGAGAGGGCAAATTTTGGGGTACAACAACCGTGCTTGGGCATTGGGGCAGAAATCACATTTGGCTTTTCGGGCGCATCAAATTCTACCTCCTTGGCGTCGATCAAGTCTTGGATTTTGTTCTTAAGAGCCCAACAGTTGTTGGTATCATGCCCTACACTGTCAGAGTGGTATGCACACTTTGCATTGGAGTGATAATAAGGAGAAGAAGTATTGGGGTTTTTCGGCGCTTCTTTCAAATTGGTGAGATTCAGCTTTAACAGATGAGAGAGGACTTGAGCTGGTGTCATGTTGATTCGGGTGAATTGCCGTTGTGGCCTTCCTACCCTTTGCTGATTAGATCTTGGTTGATTACTGCGAGGTTGATCGGTTGAAGAGTTTTGGATCATCACAGCCCCCACCGTTGGTCGGCGCTTGGTTCTTCCTTGGCTTTTCTGAGAATAAACAGCAGAAGCTTCCTTCTTAGCTGGGAAGGTCTTCTTAATAGCAGTGGACGCGAAGGCATCTTTCTGAATCTTACCACTTTTAATGCCAGCCTCGACCCTTTCACCGGTCAGAATTAATTCGGTGAATCCTGCAGAGGAACTCCCGATTAAATGATTGAAAAAAGGGTCAGACAGGGTCCCTAAAAACATGTCAACCAGCTCTCTATCCGACAATGGTGGCTGCACCCTTCCAGCCAAATCCCACCACTTCTGGGCATACTCTTTAAATCTCTCATTAGAAGCCATACCCATACTCTGTAGTTAAGTACGAGTAGGTGCTAAATCAGCGTTGTATTGGTATTGTCAGTAGAAAGCAGCAGCTAAATCTTCCCAGTTATGAACCTCAGACCTCTCAAGTTGATAGAACCAGTCTAATTGTGTGCCTGACAAACTATCTTGGAAAAAATGGACCCAAAGATCTTTATCAGAAGAGTGGGGTTGGATCTTTCTGATGTAGGATCTTAGATGCATCTTTGGACAGGACAAACCGTCATACTTAGCAAATGTAGGAACTTTGAACTTGGGAGGAATGACGATCCCAGCGACCAACCCTAGCTCTTCGAAATCTAAACCAGGTACCCTTTGTAACTCCATGGCTGCCAACCGATCCTCAAGATTTTTATATTTATCATCCGCCGAGGGATATTGTTGTTCGGAGTAATCTTCATCCTCTTCCTCTTCTTCTTCTTCAACTTCAGATTCAGAAGGCATCGCAGTTCCTTTTCCTTTTCCTTTACCAATCCCTTCGTCAGACGTCGAGGGGAACTCGAGAACCTTTCTAGCCTGGTTTTCAAACCTTCTTCCCATAGTGACCATACCAGGCCTTTTCTTCTTTTTCTCTTTATCTTTCTCCAACAGTGCTTTAAGGTCCTCTTGACCCTTTGCTAAGGTCATGAGGAGTTGCTGGAATTGCGAATTCTGTGCTTGTAGATCTTTAACCGTCTGCTCCAAATCCATCTTGCTGAAATAAACAACAGAAAGATAAGGAAACCTGGTGTGAAGACCTGTTTATGCATATGATGAATGATATGTTATTCATGTAATGCATTCAAGGATTCAGAAATTCAAATTTGTTGCAAACAAAAAGAACACACGTCATATTAAGAAGAAATTTGTTAGTACATAAGTGCCCCATGGGCAAAATATTACAAAATTCTTAATGTAAAAAGACATTGTGCATCCTCTTTGGTGCGATGTAAGTGTTGAGAGTTTCATCCTCATGAAGTCGGCGGGTAAGTTCCAAAACCTTCTTCTCACTGGCATAGAAGCTGACTTCAAAAGTATTTCGTTCTTCTTTGAGTTGGATCCAACTCTTTTGTAATTTTTCCAATGATGTTGGCATGTCTGGATGTAGGAGGGTGTATGGAACCTGTCCTTCCATAACAGGCTCTTTGATCACGGGGAGAATGTGAGGGTATGGCATCATAAGATTCTGGGCGCGGATTCGTACCCACTTGAGATAAGGCTCAAGAGGGATGGAATTCTTGTGCCCCAATGTCTTAATATCCACTTTGTTGGGCATCCTCCAAGCTCTGATAAACCTTTGTCGAAGTCCTTGCGCATCGTTGTCGAAGTCAAAAACCAAGTCAGGAATCAGCATGTCATGAGGGTCATCCCTCCGAGCATATCCAAACTGTCTTAGGGCTAAACAGGGGTTGTAGGTAATGCCTCCCCTAATGCCAAGTAGTGGGACATTAGGTAATTCCCCACAACGATCAATGATGATGACATTTTCTCTGGACCGAGAACACCAATGAACATCAGAATGTGTGAGGGTCATCAACCGTTGTGACCCCCTTAAACCCTGCTCATTCTTCAAAACTGACTGGGGAAGGTGAGAAATAAACCACCTGGCTAGAAGAGGAGTACAGCACATGAGAACACCTCTTTTCCTCATTGTTCGTGTGTAAAATGAGTGTAGGATGTCCCCAAGCAATGTAGGTACAGGATTCCAGGATATGAAAATCTTGACAGCATTCACATCTATAAGTTGATCAGGGTTTGGGAACAAGACCAACCCATAGATGAGAAGTGCTACAATCTCCTCAAAAGCTTGTAGATCTAGAGAGTTCCAGCAGTCTCGTGCCTTCTCAAATAGAAACTTTGCCAAGAAACCCTTGACACCACTTCTGGTTTCCCAATGACCTCTGATATCAGATGGTTGCAAGTGTAATGCTTGAGCAACATCTTCAGGCTTTGGTTCTTTTTCCATACCGTTGTAGGGTAGTTGATGAAGAATAGGAATTCTCAGAAGTTGAGAAAATTCCTCCAAAGTAGGTACTAGTTGGTAATCATAGAATGTGAAACAGTGGTGTAGGGGGTCAAAGAACTGGAAGAGAACTTTCACCATGTCTTCTTCAATGTTGGAGTTGACCAAGTTGAGAAGTCTACCATGTATTTCACTGAAGAGAGAATTCTCTGGAATCTTGGAAGTAAGCTCCTTGAGTTGAGTAGGGATTCTCACAAGGTTGACTTGAATAGTTTTCCTGCGAAGAGATTCCATGACCTACAAAACAAGAACAAAGATGAAGATCCAAACCCTTGAAATGGTTAGTGGATGCATGTGATGCTTTATGATGTTCATGATGTAGGCACAAACATATGTACAAGAAAATCACACAAGATCCTAGTTTCAGGATTGCATGAGGTCTCATAGGTAAGTACCCTCTTGAAGTTAGTTGGCTCAACCTGTCCTATAAATAGTAACCGGGTTCTAAGGAGCTCAATATCACTGGATTATTTTCTGTGTTCATTGTTTTGGTTTAGCCACTTAACTGGAGACCAAAATATTCCAAGAAAACAACCCTCAATGAGTGTAGTATCGAGTATCTACCAACTTCGGACTGCACCAAAGCCGGTCATCTCACTACCCCTAAAAAAGGCCAAGATGGTCAAGTAAGGTTCTAAGAGTTCATTAGTGCTTCATGACATCACTCAGCGGCCCCGTATTCTCTTTGATTGACTCAAACGCTACCGGTACTCACAAATATGTCGCACTAATATAGCTATTGCTTCAACCATGTCGGTATACCCTGCACAGTTTCCACAACGTATTGCTATTTACCTATGAATTTTTCCCAAATCCGGGTAGAGGATTTCAAGCCCAAACAAGAGAACCAAATGTAAAGCAATCAAAGCAATCAAGATAAGCATGCAAAGGTGATCTAAGCCCTAAGGTTACTCCACTTTTAAAGTTTTCCCCAGCAAAGTCGCCAGTTCTGTGATACGGCGGGAGAACTGACTTAAAGTTTTGCGTTTGTGTTCTCAAATGTTTCGATTTAGCAAGAGTCGCCACCGAATTTTTATTTTATCTTAAGGAAAGGTCAAAAAGCACAGGAAAGACCTTTGAGATGTTTTCTTGGGTTTTGGGAGTAGATTATGAAAAGGGAAGGTGCAAGCACCCTTTTCATCCATGGTTATCCATGGGCTCTTAGTTACTTGTTTAGGTCACTTGCTTTTCTTTTCAATTGTTTGAAATGGTGCTCTTCAATTGTTTGAAATGGTGCTTTGTGTGTGGTTTTGAAAGATGTTTTGAAAAGAGGCCATCATTGTGGCAACCTTTGTAATGATTCTTGTTTTAATGTATACAAAGGTGTTTTTGTCTTTTGAAAAAAATTTCAATGTTTGAAAGTTTGTTTTAGGAAATGTTTTTTGAAATTGTGTTGTGAAGTGTGTTTAGAAATAGCAAGGATGTTTTTGCAAGCTTTTGATCAAGTAACTAAGAGCTATCTACCCTATTTTACTCAAATCTCTTTAATATGTTTCTAACCCTTTTGAAAGTGTTGTTTCACCATTGTATTTGGTGAACAACCTTGTGTTAGGATGTTTAAACGGGACAGACGCGGGTTATCGTATAGACCATGATAGCAATTGTGTCAAGTATCTTTGGCAATTTTCTTAAGGGACTTGATCATTTTTTGTTTAGGCAACCAAGATAGCGTCATCGAGGGACTATGATCTTTTATTTTGTTTTTGCTTTGCCAAAGTACTCAACATGCATACCATGGCCCATTTTTGAAGGCAACAAGTGGATTGTAACCCTAGGGGTGCAAGTGTGCATTGTGTTTGATTTTCATGCATTTTTGTCTTTGATTAGGTCAAACTATTTATTGATTTTGATTTTGCATACAAACCTTAATTCTCTAATCATGGCATAATTGAAAGCGTAAAATGTGAGAATTTAAAGTTCTAAGCTATTACAACATGATTATGGGGATGGGGGTACAATTTTGAATGAGGGGTATTTGACAAAAATATAAACCATAGATTACTATTACATCCAAATTGAATCTCAAATGCATCAATATTTAAATGTACAATATTTAAATAAACAAAATAGATAAATATTAAATAAGATGTATTATGCAAAAAGAAGTTTCATTTGTTTATGTATGCAAAAGTATTATTGGTATAAAAAAGTATAAAGAAATAAATAAAAAAGGATTGATTTTATTTATTTAAGGGTAAACCCTAATTTACTTTAAAATAAATATTATATATTATTTATATACAAAAAATATATTAATATGTGTAAAAATGAAATATATTTAAAAAAGTATTTTTTTAGTATAAATAATAATAAAAATAAAAATGTAATATTTTTATATTTTATTCTAAGTATTTAATAAAATAAAAGTATATATGTATAAAATAAAATATAAATAAAAGTATAAAATAAATATAATATGTACAAAAATAAATTATATTTTTAATAATATTTTCAGTATGAACAAAAATAAGAAATACAAATAAAAGTATATATTTACATATTATTTTCAAATTTTCAAATAAATTATGAAAGTATTCAAAATGTTTTAATGATAGAAAAAATCAAAATAAAATACCAAATAAATGTAAAAAATTATGAAAATGTTTTTTGAGCATTTTTTATATTTGGAGATAAAATAACAAAATCAAAAATGAAAACAAAAATTCAAAAATGAAAAATATAAAAAAATTGGGCCAGGGGGTGTGAAACTAAAAAAGGGAGGTGTTAGAAGCAAGCAGACCAGGCCCAACCCAAGTCTTCATCTTCTTCCTCCAGACTTTGTACAACGCGCGCGCCTGGTTCAAAATGGATATCCTGCATACAAGCTCCATTGCAAAAACACATAACACAAAACTTGTAGAGAATTTCAATACGATTCTAACCATATAAAGCATTAAACCTAACTCTCAAAGACCAGAGAGAATTTCTCTGGCCCTAAAATCTGACCTAATTTTTACAGCATGTTCATGGATGAAATTCTCCTAGCACACTTAATATAAATGAAAACTAAGCATATGTACAGCTTCATGGCATTGAATACTACATTTCTTATTCACAAACCTAAGGCTAAATATTCCTAAGTAGAGAGATAGGAAGTGATGAAAAACCTATTTCAGTTGGATTCGAGTAGGACAATGCAGAGCTTCTCAACAAGTTTTGAGGTGTCTGGTAGCTTGCCTAAACTTCACTTGATCTTTTCCAATAGCTAGCTTTCCTTGAATGTCCCTGAATCAGCTCCTAGAACTCTACCTGCACAAGCTTGAAATGAAAATGGTGAACACTGTAAATGGAGTTACAGTTGGAAATGGAGTTTTGGGATAGCTTGAGTGAGTTGAATGGAAGGTGTTTGAAGTTGAAAGGGGCAAAACGCATGAGCCAAATGAGCTATGGCACTCAAGTTGCAGCACCTGCCCTGTTTTGCCAAAGAAGAGTGATTTCTGGCTATGGGAGGTTATGAGGCTCTAGCCCTCGTGTTTCTTGCTCAAAGGGTTATGTTAAATATGTTTGCAATGTTTGTGTAAGCTAACAATGGCTGGTTCTCAAGTTGGGAGGATTTTGCAAGTTTTCTTCTTTGTGAAGCAAGAATGTGTAAGTTGGTATCACAGGCCTGTACAAGCCATATAGCATGCTGCATACAATCCTCTTGATACTTGCAATTTGTGGATTTGATTTGGCTTCTGAGATCTTGGCTCTATGCTTCAAAGATCATGTTTTGACATAAAGCATACCTTTTCCAAAATAGAAATGTACCTTTTTCTAATTAAGGATTAGTTTTGTGTGCAATGTCCAAATGGCCAAGATAATGCATTAGCTTAGTGGATTTGAATTTAATTAAGGAGTGTGAATTGGTTTAGAGGCCTGCAAACTAGTACAAAGCATGCTGGTTTGAAAATGCCACTTGAGTGAACATGTATTGGCCATGGATACAAAGTGAGTTTTTGCCAACTTCAAGCATTCGATTCTCCCTAACCACAAATGTGTTTGAGGAGTTCATGAACAATTTGGAAAGCTTGAAACAAGCTCTATAATCCATATTTGAAATTCAACTTGAGACTCCAAGTGGAACTATGTGAAAAATGGCCAAGAAGATAGGGAAAAATCCTGCCTAAACTAGGGCAAAATTTCTCTAAGTTAAAAGTTTTAGGGACCCTTGTTCCAAAAATCATAACTTGATATCCAAGCTTCTTTTGAGAAAACTTTGTGAATCAAAGTTGTAGACTTTGTGGATGACTACAACTTTCATGTTGTAAGTTTTGTTTGAATCCATTTGAATCATGGTGAAAATGTGGGACGAAGTTAGGAAAAATTAAGAAAATTTCATAACTTCGAAAAATTCTAAGTTATGAAAATTTTCAATTTCAAACCCTAATTTGCAATTTTGGATTTCTTGATGAATAAGTTTCATAATTTGACACATCTTGATGAAAAATGACCCTTGGCACTTGATTTTGACCAAAAAGTCAAAGTTTGACTTTTCAGTGTACAGTCAAATTTTGATCAGTTGACTGAAAAATTCATCTGTCAATCCCATGCATTTGAGATCTTTTGAACTTGTTGAATAAGTCAAGATGATGTTATTGGGTCCTTGAGTCCATGTTTGAGCTTGAATTGCCATTGGCTAGGTCAAAAAGTCAGAAATTGCCTTTGTACAGTCAAAACCCTAAAAATGACCATTTTGCCCTTTTGGTGATCTGATCAAATTTCTTGTGGAATTATGGTCCAAACTTGATCAAATGGTTAATATGAGTTCATAATGTTGATGTGGGTCAAAATTCATGAGATTTGACTGTAAATTGGCCACAATTGACTTTTTCCCCAATACAGTTGATTTCTAGGTCAACTGTCCAATTGACTGGGCAAAAATTTGATTCAAGGCTTGAAACTTGGTATGGACCAACTTATGAGTACAACATGAAGTATGAAAGTCACTTTGGGCATTGTAGGTCAAAATATCCCTGTGCAAACTCAAACCCTAGTTTAGGTCAACAGTGCAAGGAGGTGTCTTGAGCAGAGCAAACCCTAGCTTGATCTTGAGTTCCAAGAGCCTTGTGATGAGAAATGTTGATAAAATGAGAGGGAAAATTTTGGGGTACAACACATCTGTTCCGAGAATCGCTCTGTTAATCATTACTATCCCTGGTCCTATCCCATACACTTCGGATAAAGCTGTCCCTTGGCACTATGGGGCCGACGTGTATTACCATGGAGTTAAGCAAGACTTAAAGGTTGAAGAAGCTGATGCTGATATCAGCAATATTGTCGGGTCTAGCAAGGTCACCAAAAGTGGAAGACTCTTCTCTCCTGAGATTTCCCCTCTGACTGTTCAAAAGCTTGTTGCCATTCCATCTGCCAGTACATCAGCTATTGTTCCAATTCTTACTTCAGTTACCACCCATGTCGTCGAGTCATATGACACTCGGGGAAAAGGAATCATAGGTAAGCCTGCCCGGACGGAGGCGCCTAAGAAGATTATTGTAGAAACCTCTAAGCAGGAGATAGAGGAAATTCTGAAGATTATCAAGAAGAGCGACTACAACGTAGTCGAGCAGTTGGGGCAAACCCCGTCGAAAATCTCCATGTTGTCCTTATTATTGTGTTCTGAAGCCCATGCAAAGGCTTTAATTGCTTTCCTAAAAATTGTGCACGTACCGCAGGAAACCTCTGCTGATCAATTCAAAGACTGTGTAGTTAGTTTAACTTCCGACAACGGGTTGGGTTTCTCAGACACAGATCTGACTGCTAAAGGAAGAAATCGCAATAATACTCTGCACGTCTCGATCGAGTGCAGGGGCACTACTCTGGCCCATGTACTGGTGGATACCGGGTCCTCATTGAATGTTTTACCAAAGAAGGCATTAGACCGTCTGGACTGTGAAGGTTTGAGTCTGAAACCAAGTAATATTGTGGTCAGGGCTTTCGATGGGTCAAAGAGGATGGTGCACGGGGAAGTGGATGTCCCTGTTAAAGTTGGCTCTCAGACTTTTTCATCTACTTTCTATGTGATGGATATCTGACCATCTTATTCTTACTTGCTGGGTCGCCCTTGGATTCATAAGGTTGGGGCAGTGGCTTCTACGCTCCATCAGATGTTGAAATATCCAGTAAAAGGGAAGATTGTTACGGTGCAGGGTGAGGAGGAGTACATGGTAAGTCATCTTAATTTCTTTCGCTATGTGGAGATGGATGGGGAGTTCATCGAAACCCCGTGTCAGAACTTTGAAGAAGTCCCCCAGACTCTGACATCGACTGAAGTTGTTGTTGACAAACCTCCGATGAAGATGGCTTCCCTCAAGGATGCCAGGGGTGTAATTGAAAGAGGTGGGTGTGGAAATTGGGGTCAGCTCCCTGACTTTGCACACAAGACTGACAAGTTTGGTTTGGGCTTTACTGCAGAGGCTCAAAGGGCTGTTCAGCACACACGGATTGGAAGATCTCCTCTGCACATCGGTAATCCGAGAGTGAATGCAATTGAAGATGATGAAGAAGAGTCAGAGTTCGACAGCTGGATTTACCCGACTACCAACGGTGGATTGAACAACTGGACGGTGAAAGACATCGTGCCCGTTTCTTTTATTACACAGTAATAGACTTTTGTTTTGAGATTTGTAACAGACAGTTTGAAACTTTACGGCCCGGTGCCTTTCCCGAGGCACCTTGGCTTTGTTTGTGAGGGCTTATTATTTGTCACTTTCATATGTCATCAATAAATCATTAGACGTTTTCTTGCATTACAAATTTTGCGCTCCTTGTTTTTCTTTTCTATCTTGCACTTTATCAAAACAGCTATTGTCTTACACACACTCACATATCATAATGCAGATCCACATCCACTCTGGATCCCATTGGTAACGACTCTGCTACTGCCAGTTATGACTTTGAAAATCCGATCAACCAAGTCGAGGACGAAGGTGAGGATGATTGTGAAGTGCCTTGGGAACTTGCTAGACTGTTACTACAGGAAGAGAGGGCCATACAGCCTCATGAAGAGCCAGTGGAATCAGTGAATTTGGGTACAGAGGAGGACAAGAAAGAGGTCAAGATAGGTGCAAATATGGAGCCTAGTGTCAAGCATCGGTTGATACAGATGCTACGCGACTATGTTGAGATCTTCGCCTGGTCTTATGAAGATATGCCTCGTTTAGACACTGACATTGTGGTACACCGTATGCCAACTAAAGATGACTGCCCTCCGGTAAAACAGAAGGTTTGCCGTATGCGCCTCGAGATGTCTGAGAAAATCAAAGCTGAGGTCATGAAACAGTTTGACGTCGGATTTCTAGCTGTCACTTCTCACCCACAGTGGGTTGCCAACGTGGTTCTGATGCCGAAGAAGGATGGTAAGGTACGTATGTGTGTCGACTATAGAGATCTGAACAGGGTGAGCCCCAAGGATGATTTCCCTCTTCTTCATATTGATGTTCTGGTCGACAACACCGCACAACATAAGGTCTTCTCCTTTATGGATGGTTTTTCTAGTTACAATCAGATTAAGATGGCTCCTAAGGACATGGAGAAGACAACTTTCGTTACACGGTGGGGCACCTTTTGCTACAAGGTAATGCCTTTCGGGTTGAAGAATGTTGGGGAAACTTATCAGCGCGCCATGGTCGCTTTGTTCCACGACATGATTCACCATGAGATTGAGGTTTACGTTGATGATATGATTTCCAGGTCCCAGACTGAGGAAGAACACCTTGACCATCTTCAGAAGCTATTTGACAGGTTGAAGATGTATAAGCTGAGATTAAACCCGAACAAGTGCACCTTCAGGGTAAGGTCTGGTAAGCTGCTAGGTTTCGTCGTTAGTGATAAAGGTATTCAAGTGGATCCTGCAAAGGTGAAGGCTATACAGGAGATGACGGCTCCCCGCACAGAAAAGGAAGTTAGAGGTTTTTTGGGACGTCTGAATTACATTGCCCGATTCATTTCACATTTGACTGCTACTTGTGAGCCAATCTTCAAGCTGTTGAAGAAAGATCAAGTGGTAAAATGGAATGATGAATGTCAGACCGCTTTCGAAAGGATCAAGGAATACCTCCAAGAGCCACCTATTCTAATGCCTCCAGTTGAAGGAAGACCTTAGATCTTATACTTGACAGTGCTGGATAATTCAATGGGGTGCATGCTGGGGTAGCATGACGAGTCTGGTCGAAAAGAGCATGTTATTTACTACCTTAGCAAAACATTTACCGACTGTGAGACCCGATACTCACTGCTCGAGAAAACTTGATGCACTTTGGCATGGGCTACTCGCCGTTTGAGACAGTATATGCTCACTCACACCACCCTATTGATATCAAGGATGGACCCAATCAAGTATATCTTCGAAAAGCCTACCTTGTCTGGAAGAATAGTGTGATCGGTGGAAATAGAACTGACTGTTTTTTAGCTGGTTTCGCGAAATGTCGTGGTAAGCAAGAGTCGCCACCGTCTTTTATGTTCTCCAACATGGAAAGGACAAAAGCACAGCAAAATTCCTTATTCGAGAATGTTTCTCGGTTCGGGAGGTAGATTTATAGAAAGGGAAGGTGTTAGCACCCTTTCTATCCGTGGTTATCCACGGGCTCTTAGGTACTTGCTCTTATGTTTTCAAAAATTGTCTGCTTCTTAAGTGTGTGTGGGTTTTGAAAAAGTTTCGTTTGAAAAATTTCTAAGTAACTCTTGTATCAGTCCTCAAGAGTGTATGAAAAATTTGTTTGAAAACTTTTAGAAAGTGTGAGGTGTGAAAAGTATTTTTGTTCGTTTTGAGAAAGAGCAAGCACTTAAGAGAATCTACCTACTCTAAGGAATTAAGCTGTGTAAGAGTCCTTTAGATAGTGCCAGCCCACCATTGAGAGGTAGGTAGCACCATCGTTGGAGTTATTCGGGTCAATTCGATTATCGGGACAGTGTGGTCACCGAAGCAATGGTAGGACACCTTAGAAGTAACCCTAATGTCCTAGATCCTTTTTTATCCGAGGCAACCGTTTCGAGGCAACTGGATCTTTAGACAAAGGGTGACCTCTAAGACGTCTTATACTTGATGACCACGTTTCGAGGCAACGAGTGAAGCGTACCCTAGGAGTGGCATGTGCTTTGTGTGTTGTTTTTCAGTTAATGTTTGTCTTTGCATGTTATTTGTGAGCTACGGATTAATTTTATTTACATACATTCTTTCATGCATTTAACAGTTAGGGGTGCGGAAAGTAAATTGCATAAATGTAAATTCTAACTATTACAAGGCGCGGGTCTATACATCGCCAAAAAACAAAGACCCGTTTTGATAAAGTGCGGAAGGTAAAGAAAGCAATAAACCTAATTACTATTACATTCTTGAAGCAGTTACATAATAATCAAAATAAAATAAATACGTGCGAATAAAAATTAATCGGGAATGCCTTAAGGGTTTTGACCCTTTTAAGAAAAGAAATGAATTTTTTTTGTCTTTTTTGTGATTAAATGAAATTAAAACTAATGATTAAACTAATTAATTTATTAAAAAAATGTATTTTTGTGTTTTTATATTTTTAATGAAATAAAATAAAAGGCAATAAAATTAAAAGTTAACCTAATTCTAAATTGTTCAATTATTAAGAAAAAATAGGTTAAAGTTGCCTAATTTAAAACTAATTCAATTTATTAGTATTTATTTACAAAATAAAATGAAATTAATAATAATAATAATATTAGTTCTTTTTTTATTTTTTTATGAAAATATTAATTATGTTAATAGTTAATAAAAGGGAAAAATAAAAATAAGACAAATAAAATATAAAAAAATGAAAATTGCAAACCCAAGGGGGTTTTGGGCCAGATTGGAGGGTGTATATGGAATTATGAGGCCCATTTTGCACAAAGTCTGTTGACTCTGGGAATTGAGTGGAACGCTGTTGACCAGGAGTATGGTGTGCTCCCCTTCTTGACCTTTAGATATGCTTCTATGGACACATGGCGCGCTGATCTGTGAGGGCACATGGTACTCACCATTTGGAAACCTGCACAAGAATGTATTGAAACAAATAACATGGAATTATGGGGGGACCTGGGAATCGAACCCAGGTCCCAGTGATGCCTAGCCACGTCTCCAGCCACTGAACCAAGTGTGCGCGTTTGTTAGAATAATAAACAACAAATAATATATGTTAATAATAACAACTATGTTGGAACTCAAAAAAACGCGCGCCAAGTTTGAATCTCCCAATCATACGTCAACACGCCATCTCCTTCTTCGTTTCACCTGCAGAACTATCAAACAAATAGCGGGGGTTTTAAATCCCCACAAACTAGAAAAGATAAAAATAGCGATTAGCGATAGGCACAAGATAAATTGAGCGCGAGGGTTGCAATGAGTTCGTCTGGATGTCACGAGTTCAAGCATATGCGTGAGAAGGCCTAATTTTGCCTGTGCTGGAAATCCCTAATTCGAGACCTTAAGAACCCTAAAAATCTCCAATGGTGATTCACGATTCTGTGCATGATAATGAAATTAAACAATGCCAAAAGTTTTGTAAAGGGTCAAGCAATGTAAAACAACGATTATAACATGTTAAGGATGCATAGAATATGAGTTTCAATTCTAGAAAAAATTTGCAAACCATGAGTTTATTCTAGGCAGTTTCTTGAGCTTTGGCGCTTAGTTCTGATTGCAAAAGGTTCCTGGAAGGTCCAGCACTGTATTGGAAACAAGAAAAGGGTTCGAATTGGTCTGCAAGTGAGAATTCAGTTTTCAGTTTTCTTCAAGTTTTTTGGATTTTAGTTTTGGCGGTTTGAGAGAGTTCTAGTACGTGTTCTTGGTCTGGAACATTTGCATATATGTGAGTGAATGAGAATCAAGCAATATTATGAGCCTTTAACCCTTGCAATCAAGTTTTGAGATTTCCATAACCACCATTAAAGCAACTTGCCAATTTTGTTCAAAATTTGAATTTCATGCTTGAAATGGACTTCACACGAAAATGGTAGGTGGATTATGATGTATCAAAGCCATTCAAGCCACAAGATATCCCTTAATTAAATTTTTTGATTTTTATTTGAATTTTATGGATTTAAAATGGATTAAATCAATAAAATTAAATAAAAATAGAAAAATTAATTTTTAATCTTGAAATAAATCATGGGACACGTGGGTGGCATGACAAGGCTGAACCAAGTGGAAAAAAGTGGGCCTTTTTGTCAAAAATTGAAGTTTCAAGGATAGTTGACTTTTGCCATTTCACAAAATTTTCCCAACTTCTCCAATGCATATCTTGCTCAATTTTGATCATATGAACATGTTCTTGGACATTTTGGAAAGGTCTTGAAGTCCTCTAACCAATGCATTTGGTCCCATGTCATTTTGATTTACCAATCTCAAGTTATGGTCTTTGACTTAAAGTGCCTTTTTGTTGACTTTTGAAAATGACCTATAATGTTGAAATTGATAACTTTTTGTGAGAGAATTTCTTGGACTTGGAATGTGAAGATGAGTTGTAGGAAATGTCCTCCCCTTCAAAATGAGCATTGGATGGGATTTTTATGATGAACCATGAAAAAGTTATGCCTTGGTCAAGTTACAGTTGACTTTTCAGCTGTCCAAAAATAGAAACTTTTGCATCTTGATGATTTTTGAGCCATTCTTATGAAATCATGGTCAAGTTTTGACCAAATGATGATTGTGGCTTCAAAATAAGATGTTGACCAAAAATTTTGACTTTTGACTACCAAATGACCATTTTGCCCCTATAGTTGATTGTGAAGCATTTAGGGTTTTTGACTGTGCAACTTGACCTTGTGAGCCTTGAAACTTGACATGTAGGTGCTTGACAATGTATATGAGCATATGGGACTTGATTGAGCCCTTGAAAACCTCAACTTCCTTGCAAGAAACAAAACCCTAATTTGACTGGCTTAGGAGGATGCTTGACTTTGTAGCCCTTGAGTAGACTTGAGCAATTTGAGGTGATGCTTGTCAAAACTTTGAAGAATATGGGAGGGAAAATTTTTGGGTACAATAGTTGCCCCTGTTCAATCTTCTTAAACCTAAGGATGTAGATTGGCTTTTGGGCCTTTCGTGATCCGAAGGTGGAAGATGATTGAACACTAAAGTGCCCAGAAATTTGCACTCACATAGTAGAGTATCAGCAGTGTGATGTCGGGAATGGGCTTACAGATGCCATTTGGAGAGATGGTGGATAGGAGGATGGGCTTATAGATTCCATCTGGATATGTGACAGAATCTTGTCGGGAATGGACTTATAGATGCCATTTGGAGACTGTTGGTATGTGGATGGGCTTATAGATGCCATCTAGGTGTCGATCGCGTAAGAGATTCCTTAGCGAGAACTTGCGTACCTGAGAAAGATAATTTCCTGACCTGTTACAGGTGTTGATCCTCACTCAGTCGCTCACAGACATGCCCTGGCTAGATACAGGTATCGAATCTGGAACTTCAAAAGGTTGATGGGTTGTCTCTACTGACAGGTTATCTCAGAAAAATCTTTAGGATTTAACTGAACCAGAGGAGGTTTTGTCTTTCTTGACGAGTTGTCTCTTTGGACGGGTTGTCTTCATGGACGGGTTGTCTTCAACGATGAGTGATCTTCAATGACGAGTCGTCTTCAATGACGAGTTGTCTTCAATAACGAGTTGTCTTCAATGACGAGTTGTCTTCAATGACGAGTTGTCTTAAATGACGAGTTGTCTTCAATGACGAGTTGTCTTAAATGACGAGTTGTCTTCAATGACGAGTTGTCTTCAATGACGAGTTGTCTTCAATGACGAGTTGTCTTCAATGACGAGTTGTCTTCAATGACGAGTTGTCTTAAATGACGAGTTGTCTTCAATGACGAGTTGTCTTCAATGACGAGTTGTCTTCAATGACGAGTTGTCTTCAATGACGAGTTGTCTTCAATGACGAGTTGTCTTCAATAACGAGTTGTCTTCAATGACGAGTTGTCTTCAATGACGAGTTGTCTTCAATGACGAGTTGTCTTAAATGACGAGTTATCTTAAATGACGAGTTGTCTTCAATGACGAGTCGTCTTTAATGACGAGTTGTCTTAAATGACGAGTTGTCTTCAATGACGAGTTGTCTTCAATGACGAGTTGTCTTCAATGACGAGTTGTCTTAAATGACGAGTTGTCTATAATGACGGGTGTCTATAACGACGGATTGTCTTCTTTGACTTTAGGAAGTAATTTAACTGGACCTGTCTTCTTTGACTGGACGAGCATCAGAAAAACCTTTGGGATTTAACTGGACTTGTCTTCTTTGACTGGATTTGTCTTCTTTGACTGGATTTGTCTTTTTTGACTGGATTGGTCTCTTTTGACTGTATTTGTCTACTTTGACATAGCTGATTATTTAACTGTATCCTTCCTGAAAGGTAAAGGTCAGTCGTATGCAATGCATGATATGGATCAAGCAATGATGTTCTTGACATAAATGAGATTGTATGACATGATGCGCATATGCATGATGTGATGTTTATGAATGTATCTTCGTCTGGGAAAGTAAATCCTTGACGCATGCCGGGAAGTTGAATCCTGGGCTGATGTTGAAGAACAGAGTTCTTCGTTTCCGCTGGGGACGATGATTACAAGAATAAACCGGTAGGAGAAGACGACTCCGTTGGGGAATAAACTTGTTGAAGAGATTACTCTGCGGGGAATTACTCTGTGGGAAGAGATACTTCGCTGAGATTTGGTGATAACTTCGCTGGGGATTCCATTGAGAAGTTATGTTGAGGAATTTGATGAACTCCGCTGGGGATAGGAAGAACTTCGTCGAGGACGGTCTTTCCGTGGTAATTAGATGAGGATAACCCAGTTATAGGCTCTGGTGGAGAATGACCTTTGAATAAAGCCGGGGAGATGCTTTTGCGCTCTGCAGGGGATTAGCTTCCAGAATATACTGGGGATAAGCTTCGAGAATCTACTGGGGAGATTGATTCAACTTTCCTGGGGAGACTTTTGGACTGTACTGGGGAATGGCCCCATTGGATGTCTGTATTCCGCCGGGGAACAATCTTATATTAAGACTGTCGGGGATGCTTGCCGAGGATATCTGTATACTCTTCTGGAGAATATTGAGATCTTCTGGGGATATCCAACTTCCTTAAGGCTGACAGTAGACTAACTCTGCTTGGGGAGAGTATTGATAACTTGCTGGAGATACTGTGCCTTGTCAGGGCTGACGAAAGACCAACTCTGCTCGGGGGAGAGTATTGCTGAATTTTATCTTAACCTGCGGGGAGTGAAGGCATCTTGGTCACATTCTTCAGCTGAACCTACTTTAGTACCTTGGTGGACAGAGCAACTAGATCGCTTAGACAACTCATATTGCCCCTGTTTCTGTGGGAGAAGATATCTGTGGAGGCGCTTGATGACTGCCGGTTGACAAATCTTCTTCTGGTAGGTAAGTGACGAGATGACGGAACATAGTCGTATGCTTTTGATCCCTAATTTTTGCCTGGACCGCCCTTTCGGGTTTTCAGTCCACCGGGATACCCATTTTTGCCCAAGCCGCCTTTTCAGGTTTTCGACTTGCCGGGTGTACAGATTTTTTTTATTTCATCCCTAATTTTTGCCCGAACCCTTTTGGTTCGCCAGGAAGCCCTGATTTTTGCCTAGGTGTGTCAACCTAGCGGGTCTTTGATTGTGCGCAGTATTTTTTTCGACTATGTCCGTGCTCTCAGGATGCAGGGAGTTGTCACTGTCAGTATTGCAGTGTTACCATGTCACCAGAAGATCCTCGTTTGATCGTCCAATGCCCCAAGTGATCCAGATGGAGATTTTCCCCAAGTTGGTTGGTCTTTTGAGAGATTCTCCGAATCTTGACTTAACTGCCCCAGATGATGGACAATGATCATGCCATGCCCCTTGATTGGGAGTGCTTTTGTTCACTAGATATTCTTCGTGCGAATTTCTCTGCTGGTGAACAAATAGTCATATGCAAGCAATATTATATTAAAATGCAAAGCTCATGTCTGTCTTGAAGTTTTTGAAAATGTATTTTTTCAGTAAGACCAGCAAATTTTGTAAAATGTGATGTCAACTCAAGATTTTACAGCGAGCCTTAAGGAGTCAGGATACCTTTGGTAACAGTATGCTTTCGAACTAACTCGTGCTTCAGCTAGGACTTTTTGAGGGTTATAACGTGGTCTGGTTCACAGTTTAAGAAACAAAGGATAGAGGCTCAAATTATATTTGTACCCACCCGCTCTTCATGATGTTCTTCAAACCTAACCTCAGTTGATCGTGCGTTAGACCTTGTTTGAGTCTTTGCTCGGATATTCCAGTGATGGTTCGGATATTGACAGTTTATTGGGAATAGGCAGTCATTCCTTTTTTTGGTTGAGGGTTTGTAGGACCTCTTTCTTTTTTGATTTTGTTATCCCTGTTTTTTGCCTGAACTGTTTCTTTTTGTATTTACAGTCAGCGGGATGCCCCAGTTTTGTAAGTCTCCTTCATAGGTTTTGACTTATTGGGCTTTTGTCTTGAAAGATAATGACTGCATGTCCTTATGATTATTGGAACCATCACTGTCTTTTGTTTTGTAAGGACTTTTTTGGTGTCATTCGTTGGGCACTTGGATCAACTGAGAGAACTACCCTGCCCCAGGTTATGATTAAGGGTTTAATTTTTTTGTGAAAAGAAAACTCCTACTTCTTTGGCTCAAAAAAAGGGGGTAACGAGGGATTATCTTCCTTATAACTCCAGTGTTTAGGATTTGAAACAATGCTTGTACCTCATCAGCGGGGTCTGTTCAAAAGCATACTGTAAATTGTGGTATCGTTTTCGTCATCCTCCCTCAAGAGGCTTAGAATTTTTCAATCAAGAGTTGATCATCACAAAAATATGAAAACAGTTTGCGTATAGTGAATACGAAATAATTACTTCAAAACAGACATGTGTAATGCATTAATGAAATAACAACGTTTGACATGAATACAATGTTTGAACAATCAAAGAAAAATACAACTTGAACATTCGAATGAATAAAAAATTTCTAATCCTAGCCATGTTTTGGCAAGGGAGCAGTGATCGCATTGGGAGTCTTTGGAGAGTCGAACTGGACTTCCCTTGCGTCGATCAGATCCTGAACCTTGTTTCTCAAAGTCCAACAATCATCTGTAGCATGCCCCGGGCTGTCAGAATGATAAGCGCAGCGAACGTTGGGGTTATACCTTGAAGGTGTCCTGTTGGGATTCTTAGGAGGGTCCCTTAGAGTTACCAACTTGGTCTCCAGCAGCTGTGGCAATATTTGGGACAAGGTCATGCCGAGGGGAGTGAATTGCCTTTTAGGTCTCTCTTCCCTTTGTTGGTTGCGATGTTGAGGAGCACCGACCGGCTTTGAGATAACTACTGCGTTGACAGCACTAGATTCTTTCTTGGACGGTTTCTTCTCAGTGTTCGAGGAATCACCATTCTGTATCTTCCCCGACTTGATATCGGCTTCAATTCTTTCCCCAATCAAGATTAGGTCTGTAAACCCAGCAGAAGAATTTCCAATCAGATGGTTGAAGAATCGACCAGACAGGGTCCCCAGGAACATATCCACAAGCTCACGGTCAGTCAGAGGTGGCTGCACCCTTCCAGCAAGGTCTCTCCACTTTTGAGCATATTCCTTGAATCCTTCACCCGTCCCAAGTGACATACCCTGGAGTTGGGTACGCGTAGGAGCGAGGTCGGAATTATATTGATACTGCTTGTAAAAGGCAGTAGCAAGGTCCTCCCAGTTGCGGATACTGGCTCCATCCAGCTGATAGAACCACTCGAGTTGAGTCCCCGACAGACTATCCTGAAAGAAGTGAATCCACAAATTCTTGTCAGCCGTGTAGGGCTGGATCCTCCTTATGTATGATCTGAGATGCAACTTAGGACAGGATGCCCCGTCGTATTTTACAAAAGCAGGTGCTTTGAATTTGTGTGGGATCAGCACCTCAGAAGATAAGCCTAGGTCTCCAAAGTCCAACCCGGGCACACGTTGAATCTCCATAGCATTCAACCGGTCTTCCAGCTGTTTGTACCTGTCCTCCGCAGGAGGGTACTGTTCATCATTGAAATCTGTCTCGGTGTCGGAGACTACGGGACTAGGAACCCTTCCCTCTTGGTGACTGCCTTCCCCAACAGATGGAGTAGTCCGCTCAGCTTCATTCTGCAGTGTATTCCCAGATCTACGTCTAGGGTTGAACAAAACAGTCCTCTTCTTCTTATTTTTCAAGAGCAGAGTCTTCAATTCCTGTTGTCCTTGTGCTAGGCTCATGACCAGCTCCTGGAACTGGGCGTTCTAGGCCTGGAGGGCCTTGATAGCTTGCTCATTGGATGATTCAGGATTCATGATGACTGCTGAAATAAACAGCGAAGAAGATAAATGACCTGTACAAAGGGTACCTGTAATGCAATGATATGTATGTATGCATGCGATGTTTTCAAGGATCTCGCGGGTAAACAAGAAGATTGTTAGAACTTGAATTTTGTAGCTTGATGGAAGGGGCTTCATGTTGATGAGATTCCTTCTTCAAGAGTCAAGGCTCACCATATCGAGTGGGTCATAGCCCCTGACCCAAGTCATTAACCTTGGCTAGAGGAAAATAAATCCTCTTTGCCCCTCGCTAGACAGTTGGTTCATCATGACCTGCATCACAGACCCATGAGATCCTTGAAATGGGTTAATCCTTATGCAGGATGTATGCAATCGTATGATGTTATGCTATGCGTGGAGTGATGTAATTAGGCCCTGTAATGAGTCCCAATTAAGGACTGTAAACAAAACCTGCAAGGAACCCGCGTTGTTAGATAACAAGTATGCAAGTAGTTCAAGTATGGAGGCACACAAGTCACACAAAAGAGCCCTTAGAGTTTAGGCCAGCATGAAGTTCAGGTACTACCCTCTTTCAGTTCCGTTGGTTAAGACCTGTCCTATCAAAAGTAACTGGGTTCTAGAGGATCCCATTATCACTGACTACCCTCAATCGGTCATAACTCCAGCGTCGCAATCTTTTCTTGCAGCCAGAACCATCGCGAGAGTTTAGCCTCAATGGGTGTAGCATACTGCTACTGTTCTATGGCCAAGTTGGGTCACATTAGGGTTCTAAGGTTGGTTGGTGCTTAATGACTCCTCAGAAGACCCATATTCTCCTCGTTGCAACACAAGGGATATCGGTACAGACCAAGGTGCCACACCAACGTAGCCACTGCTTCACCCGTATCGGTCTACACCGGACATGTCCCTCACAGCTTATGCTACCTAAAAGGGTATCCCCAGATCCGGGTTAGGATCTATGAAACTCCGACGCAAAGCCCACAAACATAAAGCAATCAAAGCAAAGCAATTGAAAACATAAGTATGATCTAATCCTAAGGTACACCTCACTTTTATATCCCCAGCAGAGTTGCCAGTTCTGTGATCGGTGGAAATAGAACTGACTATTTTTTAGCTGGTTTCGCGAAATGTCGCGGTAAGCAAGAGTCGCCACCGTCTTTTATGTTCTCCAACATGGAAAGGACAAAAGCACAGCAAAATTCCTTATTCGAGAATTTTTCTCGATTCGGGAGGTAGATTTATAGAAAGGGAAGGTGTTAGCACCCTTTCTATCCGTGGTTATCCACGGGCTCTTAGGTACTTGCTCTTATGTTTTCAAAAATTGTTTGCTTCTTAAGTGTGTGTGGGTTTTGAAAAAGTTTCGTTTGAAAAATTTCTAAGTAACTCTTGTATCAGTCCTCAAGAGTGTATGAAAAATTTGTTTGAAAACTTTTAGAAAGTGTGAGGTGTGAAAAGTATTTTTGTTCGTTTTGAGAAAGAGCAAGCACTTAAGAGAATCTACCTACTCTAAGGAATTAAGCTGTGTAAGAGTCCTTTAGATAGTGTCAGCCCACCATTGAGAGGTAGGTAGCACCATCGTTGGAGTTATTCGGGTCAATTCGATTATCGGGACAGTGTGGTCACCAAAGCAATGGTAGGACACCTTAGAAGTAACCCTAATGTCCTGGATCCTTTTTTATCCGAGGCAACCGTTTCGAGGCAACTGGATCTTTAGACAAAGGGTGACCTCTAAGACGTCCTATACTTGATGACCACGTTTCGAGGCAACGAGTGAAGCGTACCCTAGGAGTGGCATGTGCTTTGTGTGTTGTTTTTCAGTTAATGTTTGTCTTTGTATGTTATTTGTGAGCTACGAATTAATTTTATTTACATACATTCTTTCATGCATTTAACAGTTAGGGGTGCGGAAAGTAAATTGCAGAAATGTAAATTTTAACTATTACAAGGCGCGGGTCTATACATCGCCAAAAAACAAAGACCCGTTTTGATAAAGTGCGGAAGGTAAAGAAAGCAATAAACCTAATTACTATTACATTCTTGAAGCAGTTACATAATAATCAAAATAAAATAAATACGCGCGAATAAAAATTAATCGGGAATGCCTTAAGGGTTTTGACCCTTTTAAGAAAAGAAATGAATTTTTTTGTCTTTTTTGTGATTAAATGAAATTAAAACTAATGATTAAACTAATTAATTTATTAAAAAAATGTATTTTTGTGTTTTTATATTTTTAATGAAATAAAATAAAAGGCAATAAAATTAAAAGTTAACCTAATTCTAAATTGTTCAATTATTAAGAAAAAAAAAGGTTAAAGTTGCCTAATTTAAAACTAATTCAATTTATTAGTATTTATTTACAAAATAAAATGAAATTAATAATAATAATAATAATAATAGTTCTTTTTTTTATTTTTTTATGAAAATATTAATTATGTTAATAGTTAATAAAAGGGAAAAATAAAAATAAGACAAATAAAATATAAAAAAATGAAAATTGCAAACCCAAGGGGGTTTTGGGCCAGATTGGAGGGTGTATATGGAATTATGAGGCCCATTTTGCACAAAGCCTGTTGACTCTGGGAATTGAGTGGAACGCTGTTGGCCAGGAGTATGGTGTGCTCCCCTTCTTGACCTTTAGATCTGCTTCTATGGACACATGGCGCGCTGATCTGTGAGGGCACATGGTACTCACCATTTGGAAACCTGCACAAGAATTTATTGAAAAAAATAACATGGAATTATGGGGGGACCTGGGAATCGAACCCAGGTCCCAGTGATGCCTAGCCACGTCTCCAGGCACTGAACCAAGTGTGCGCGTTTGTTAGAATAATAATCAACAAATAATATATGTTAATAATAACAACTATGCTGGAACTCAGAAAAACGCGCGCCAAGTTTGAATCTCCCAATCATACGTCAACACGCCATCTCCTTCTTCGTTTCACCTGCAGAACTATCAAACAAATAGCGGGGGTTTTAAACCCCCACAAACTGGAAAAGAGAAAAATAGCGATTAGCGATAGGCACAAGATAAATTGAGCGCGAGGGTTGCAATGAGTTCGTCTGGATGTCACGAGTTCAAGCATATGCGTGAGAAGGCCTAATTTTTCCTGTGCTGGAAATCCCCAATTCGAGACCTTAAGAACCCTAAAAATCTCCAATGGTGATTCACGATTCTGTGCATGATAATGAAATTAAACAATGCCAAAAGGTTTGTAAAGGGTCAAGCAATGTAAAACAACGATCATAACATGTTAAGGATGCATAGAATGTGAGTTTCAATTCTAGAAAAAATTTGCAAACCGTGAGTTTATTCTGGGCAGTTTCTTGAGCTTTGGCGCTTAGTTCTGATTGCAAAAGGTTCCTGGAAGGTCCAGCACTGTATTGGAAACAAGAAAAGGGTTCGAATTGGCCTGCAAGTGAGAATTCAGTTTTCAGTTTTCTTCAAGTTTTTTGGATTTTAGTTTTGGCCGTTTGAGAGAGTTCTAGTACGTGTTCTTGGTCTGGAGCATTTGCATATATGTGAGTGAATGAGAATCAAGCAATATTATGAGCCTTTAACCCTTGCAATCAAGTTTTGAGATTTCCATAACCACCATTAAAGCAACTTGCCAATTTTGTTCAAAATTTGAATTTCATGCTTGAAATGGACTTCACACGAAAATGGTAGGTGGATTATGATGTATCAAAGCCATTCAAGCCACAAGATATCCCTTAATTAAATTTTTTGATTTTTATTTGAATTTTATGGATTTAAAATGGATTAAATCAATAAAATTAAATAAAAATAGAAAAATTAATTTTTAATCTTGAAATAAATCATGGGACACGTGGGTGGCATGACAAGGCTGAACCAAGTGGTAAAAAGTGGGCCTTTTTGTCAAAAATTGAAGTTTCAAGGATAGTTGACTTTTGCCATTTCACAAAAATTTCCCAACTTCTCCAATGCATATCTTCCTCAATTTTGATCATATGAACATGTTCTTGGACATTTTGGAAAGGTCTTGAAGTCCTCTAACCAATTCCTTTGGTCCCATGTCATTTTGATTTACCAATCTCAAGTTATGGTCTTTGACTTAAAGTGCCTTTTTGTTGACTTTTGAAAATGACCTATAATGTTGAAATTGATAACTTTTTGTGAGAGCATTTCTTGGACTTGGAATGTGAAGATGAGTTGTAGGAAATGTCCTCCCCTTCAAAATGAGAATTGGATGGGATTTTTATGATGAACCATGAAAAAGTTATGCCTTGGTCAAGTTACAGTTGACTTTTCAGCTGTCCAAAAATAGAAACTTTTGCATCTTGATGATTTTTGAGCCATTCTTATGAAATCATGGTCAAGTTTTGACAAAATGATGATTGTGGCTTCAAAATAAGATGTTGACCAAAAATTTTGACTTTTGACTGCCAAATGACCATTTTGCCCCTACAGTTGATTGTGAAGCATTTAGGGTTTTTGACTGTGCAACTTGACCTTGTGAGCCTTGAAACTTGACATGTAGGTGCTTGACAATGTATATGAGCATATGGGACTTGATTGAGACCTTGAAAACCTCAACTTCCTTGCAAGAAACAAAACCCTAATTTGACTGGCTTAGGAGGATGCTTGACTGTGTAGCCCTTGAGTAGACTTGAGCAATTTGAGGTGATGCTTGTCAAAACTTTGAAGAATATGGGAGGGAAAATTTTGGTGTACAACAAATAGCAAGATGGCAGATGATCTTAACTGAGTATGACATCTAATACACAACCCAAAAAGCAACCAAGGGAAGTGTGTTGGCTGATCATTTGGCGCATCAGGCCGTGGATGATTACCAATCCATGCATTTCGAATTCCCGGACGAGAACATCATGTTGGTGACCGACTGTGAAAAACCTGGACCGGATGAAGGACCCGAGGAGGGATCCCGATGGTCTATGTACTTTTATGGAGCCTCAAATGTGTTGGGTAATGGCATTGGCGCTATGATTATATCTCCTGAAGACTCTCATACTCAGTTCACCGCCCGATTATGTTTTAACTGCACCAACAATATGGTGGAGTATGAAGTGTGCATCCTGGGCCTTCGAGCAACTATTGACCTAAGGATTAAGCTCTTGAGTGTATTCAAAGATTCCGCTCTAGTGATCAGTCAGATCAAAGACGAGTGGGATACGAAACACCCAAATCTTATTCCTTACAAGGAGTATATAATGACGTTGCTTCCACACTTTGAGGAGATAACCTTTGAACATTTCCCTAGAGAGAAGAATCAGATAGCGGACGCGCTAGCTACCATGTCTTCTATGTTCAAGGTCAGGTGGGACAATGAAGCTCCCCAGATTACCATTGAGAGGTTGGATGAACCCGCACATTGCAATGATATTGAGACTGAAGAGGTAGCAGATAAACCCTGGTTCCACGAAGTGAAGAGGTATCTTGAGGCTCAAGAGTACCCCGAGGGTGCATCTGTTAATGATAAGAAGTTCTTGAGAAGGTTCATGGCGAAGTTCTTCATCAGTAATGGGATTCTTTATAAGCGTAACCATGATTCGACCTTACTGTGATGTGTGGACAAGAGCGAGGCAGAAAAGATCATGGCAGAGCTACATGAAGGTACTTTCAGAACTCATTCCAGTGGACATACCATGACAAAGAAAATCCTACGGGCAGGATATTATTGGTCTACTATGGAAGCCGATTGTTATCAGCATTCTCGAACCTGTCATAAGTGCCAAGTCTATGCTGACAAGGTGCATGTACCTCCAGTTCCTCTGAATGTTTTGACAGCACCTTGGCCCTTTGCAATGTAGGGCATTGATATGATAGGCGAGATCAGACCTACTGCATCCAACGGGCATCGTTTCATTCTGGTGGCTATTGATTACTTTACAAAGTGGGTTGAGGCAGCTTCCTTTGCTACAGTAACCAAGAACATCGTAGCGCAGTTCATCTGACACAATCTGATTTGTCAATACGGTGTACCAGAGAGGATCATTACAGACAATGGTACAAATCTCAACAACTTGATGATCACCGAACTCTGCAAACAGTTCAAGATACAGCATCACAACTCTTCTCCTTACCGGCCGAAGATGAATGGGGTTGTTGAAGCGGCTAATAAAAACATCAAGAAGATTGTGCAGAAGATGACGGTGACATACAAAGACTGGCATGAGATGTTACCATTCGCTCTTCATGGGTATCGTACCTCAGTGCGGACATCGACAGGGGAAACCCCCTACTCTTTGGTGTATGGCATGGAGGAAGTCTTACCCATTGAGGTCCAGATACCCTCTCTCCGGATTATGAAGGATGCAGGTTTGAGTGAGGACGATTGGTTCCAGCCCCAGCTTGATCAGCTAAACTTAATCGATGAAAAGAGACTTACTGCTATTTGTCATGGTCAGACGTATCAAAAGCGGATGATCAAGGCATTTAACAAGAAAGTCAGACGACAAGAATATCAAGTCGGGGATCTGGTGATCAAACGCATCATACTGCCGCAAGGTGATCCCAGGGGAAAATGGACCCCTAGGTACGAAGGGCCATTTGTGGTTAAGAACATTTTCTTAAGAGGAGCTATGATTCTAACCACCATGGACGGTGATGACCTTCCTCACCCCGTCAATGCAGACATAGTGAAAAAATACTACGCATAATCAAAGACCCGCTAGGTCGACTGGCCTAGGCAAAAATAAGGGCTTCCCGGCGAACCAAAAGGGGTCGGGCAAAAGTAAGGGATGAAAATGGAAAAATTGTACACCCGGCAAGTCGAAAACCTGAAAAGGCGGCTTGGACAAAAAAGGGTATCCCGGTGGACTGAAAACACGAAAGGGCGGTCTAGGCAAAAATTAGGGATCAAAGCGTAACACTGTGTCTCATTGGATCATCTTGCAACCAGACTTCAGTATCGACTATCAAGCTCGGACGGTGCCAATCAATATGATCTACCTTCAACCAAGTAGCAAAGTGATGAGATGCTCAAAGACATAAAGGCAATAGCAGAGTTGGAACCCAGTGGGATTATTCACATAGCTGTTTTTCTTTGTTTTTCACAAATTGTATATTTTCTATCTTTCGGCGGTGTTCTCTTACTAGGACGTCAGCCTCTTGTACAAAACGCCTATTACAGGCCAGCTTCAAAATCAATACAATTCATTTTACAATAAATTTCAAAGTTGCTTTTCTTTTCCTATTTTGTTTTGCAAGAACATCCAATGGTTCATTTTTTGATATATGCATTTGACAATAATTGTTGCTCATAAATATTTACATGCGAAACAAAAGACTATTACTCGTAATTCCAGAAGCAGGGGAAAACAAGAAATGTCCAAACCTTACAGTTTCTCTATTCACCAGGTATAGGGATAGACCCAGCTTGAGAAAATGACTAAAAGTATATGCACTCCCCGCAGAGTAAGAGGTACCAGAATACAACGGTGTTAATTCTCCCCAAGCAGAGTTTATTTATCACCAACAATGGAAGATTATCCCCATTGGAGTTTATTTCTTCCACAAGAAGAAACTCAAATCCCAAACAAGAGTTCATCATCGCCAGCAACGGTAATTCATCCCCAACCGAGGTTACTTCTACAAATCAGCAGATCTTCTGACAGAGTATCTCTCTTCCCCACAGAGTCATTTTCTCGCCAGTTTATTCTCCAAGCAAAGTTATTCTCAAATCATCTTCGATCGTTATTCCTAGTGATCGAAATTCTTTATATTCTCCAGCAGCAGTCCGAGATTTATGTTACCCAACTAGAAAACATCACGAGAACATTGCACATCCATACATCATGACATGCATATATGCATCATACGACACAATCTCATTTATTTTGAGAACATCACTGCTTGATACATGTCATGCATCATGGCATTACATACGACTAACCCTTTACATTTCAGGAAAGATACAATCAAATCCTTGCAAAGTTCAAGCTATGAAGCCTGGGTACGACCGGATATTATCTTGATTTCCCCATCATATTGTGAAGCCCGGAGAACGAACGGATAACAGTATCAGAATATCGCGAAGCCTGGAATCGACCAGATAGTGGTTTATCACAAGCTATGAAGCCCGGATTCAAGTGGATAATAGTCTAATCCCCATCAAGTTATTGTAAAGCCTGGATTACGACCAGATAGCAATACAAAGGACATCATGAAGCCTGGATTACGACCGGATAGCTGTATATCATAAACACAAGCCGTGAAGCCCGGAGTCGACCAGATAACAGCTTAACAAGTTATTGTGAAGCCTAGATTACGACCAGATAGCAATACAAGACACCATGAAGCCTGGACTCGACCAGATAATAGTAGAAGACATTGTGAAACCTGGATTACAACCAGATAGCAGCCAAGAATACTACGAAGCCTGGAGTCGACCAGATAGTGGTATATCTTTAATGCAAGTTATGAAGCCCGGATTCAACCGGATAATATCTTGATTTCTCCGAACACCATGAAGCCTGGATTCGACTAGATAATGGTATGAGACATCGTGAAGCCTGGATTACGACCAGATAGCGGTAAAAGACACTGAAGCCTGGATTATGACCAGATAACAGCATAAGACACTGTGAAGCTTGGATTTCGACCAAATAACAGTTTACTTGGATAATTACTAAGAAGCCCGGAGTTGACCGGATATTAGTGTGCCCTAAATTCAAGTTGAAGCCCGGATGCGACCGGATAACGACTTAACACCTTCTGAAGCCTGGATTACGACCAGATAAGAATTGAGAAATTGCGAAGCCTGGATTACGACCGGATAGCAAGTTTAATCTCATCTCCCCAGTAAGTGACTGTAAAGCCTGGAATACGACCAAATAGCAGTCGATCTTATCACTATGAAGCCTGGATCACGACCAGATAGTAGTTCATTTTCACCTCTTCGACCAAGAGACGATTCCCCAGTAGAATAACGGACGACCGAAGCTCCTAAAATTCAACTTTTCCCTCAAGACAGAGATCAACATTCCCCAGTGTAATCTTCCTCAACAACGGGTATACGGGTTCTCGCTAAGGAATCTCTTAGGCGATCGACACTCCTTCTGATGGCATCTTTAAGCCCATTGTCCATCATCAATCTCCAGATGGCATCTATAAGCCCATTCCCGACATTATAAGACAAGTACCACTTCATGCGAGTGCAAATTTATGGGCACTCTAGTGTTCAATCATCTTCCACCCTCGGATCACGAAAGGCAGACAAGCCAAGCTACATCCTCAGGTTTAAGAAGATTGAACAGGGGCAGCTGTTGTACCCCAAAATTTTCCCTCCCATATTTCTCAATACATTTCAAGTGAGGTCCTCAAATTGCTCAAGGAAGTCCAAGGGTTGACCAGACAAACTCTCTCCTAAGGTAGTCTACCTCAAATTAGGGTTTCATGTAGCATCAAGATACTTGAGTCCAAGGGATCCCAAATGCTAACTATTATCCTAATATATTCTCAAGATCATCCATGTCAAGCTTCAAGCCTTGCAGAGGAAGTTTGCTCAGTCAATTGCTCAAAAGCCTGAATATCGATTATGCTAGGGCAAAAGTCAACTGTGGCCCACATACAGTCAAAATTCAAGATTTTTGGTCAACATTCTCATTTTTAAGTATTATTCATCATTTTATCAAGGGTTGATTGTGATTCATCAAGGATTGCTCACAATTTATCAAAACCCAAAAGTTGTAAATTAGGGTTTTGTAGGAAAAGTCAACTCAACTTTGACCAAGCATAACTTTCTCATACTTTATTAGAAATGACCCATCCAAATCTTATTTTGAAGAGGATGCAATTCCCTACAATTCATCTTCATCTGCCAAGTTCAAAATATGCACTCACAAGAAGTTATGAATTTGGACATTATAGATCATTTTGAAAAGTCAACAAAAACACCTTTTTTGTCAAAGCTTCATACATGACCATGGAAGACTCAATTGATATGAGACCTAAAGGGTTGCTTAGAGGACATCTTTAGCTTTCTAAAAAGTCCAAGAACACCTTCATAGAGTCAAAATTGAAGAAGTTATGCATTGGTGAAGTTGACCTTTTTTGCAAAATTGTCAAAAGTCAAAAGTACCTCAAATTGCAATTTTTGTCAAATGGGCCTAACTTTTTGCACTTGTTTTGAGTTTTTAGCATGATCCACGAGCCCTAACTCTTTCCACTTGCCTTTATTTTATTTTTACCATTTATTTTGATTTTTTATTTCAATTAAATCAAAATAAATCATGGAAATATCCAAATCATTCAAACCTTAAGATTTTGTGCATATTTCAACTCTCTTATACAGCTAGCAAGAGAATCAAATCGTGTAAGGCATGGTTGTGCATAAAAAGATTGGTTTTGGCTTATTTTGGAAAGATTTTGATGAAAATCAAATCATGATCAAAGACCATAATTGACAAAGATTGAAAACACATTTGTAACCCTAATTAGATCATTGGTATATAGTGGACAAGTGCAGACCAAAAACACAAGGTTTGGAGGCGTGTAAGAGGAAGAACAAGCTTGAAAAAAAATCAAGAAAAGTGGTAATTTGTTTTCATATTTCCAGACATTTTCAAGACTCCCGAGTCATCTCATTCGCTTCCTGGGAGTACAAGGAAGCTATACCAATCAAAAGCAAGCGTCTTCGTGCCCAGAATCTGGTTCCACGACCCCCACGGTTTGTCACTATTTTCAAAATCAAATCTCTTTATTCTTGCATCTTTATCATGTTTCAATGACATATTTGTAATCCCTAATGTGTTTGCAAGCTAATGGTAACAATTAATTGCATTTTTGTTAACTATATTGAGATCCACCATGGCTAGGGTTTTTTGTCTCGTTTTAGGATCTTTTGGTACAAGGAAAATTGGTCCACAAGATAGGTGCCATGATGATCACAAGGTCAAGGCGATTTGATCTACATCATTAGATTTCATTTATCGTGTCTGTGTGAGATTTTGAAATGTGCATGGGTTATAGCTACGGACCTTTGTCCGTAGGTAAAAGTCCATAACTTTTACCAACAGAGAGATGAAGAAGAAGACTTGTGTGGCACCACCCCATTCGTCTGTTTGAAATCTGGTGCGCATTTGGTAGCTAGCTTTGTTTTACTTATTTTATTGTTTTTGTTTCATATATTAACAAGTTGAATCAAGTGGTCTAGTGGTAGCCAAGGAGGCGCTAAGGCGTTGCAGGTATGAGTAAGGGGTTCGACCCCTGCCTCCAAACATTTGCAATTTTTCTTAAATGTTCTTCACAGATCCTATATCCCACGCATCATGAGGCCTACCATGTGCCCTCAGGATTCAACCATTAGATCTCCAGAAGGCCAGATCTGAAGGCCATCATTGAAGGACCATAGTGCACCTTGGTCAACGTACAACATGGAAGCATAGAGGTCAACATGGACCAAGGTTCTTGGGCCCAGAAAATTGCTAATGGCACCCCTACGAATTGTTGTTTACCAGGCCCATTTTCCTTTTCTTTTTCTTTTTATATTTCTTTATTTAATTTATTTAATTATTTTACTAACACACAAAATTAATTCTTTTTTTATATAAAATCTTAAAATCAATTTTCATCAAATTAGATTTATTTTTTATCAAAAATTAATTTAATTAGTTTATTTAATTTTAGGATAACTTTAATTTGTCTTTGTAAATAAATTAAAATAAATTAGAAACTAGGGTTTTTGTTTAATTTAAATTCTATTTTATTTTCTTAAAAATAACCAAAACACAAAATAGGTCAAATTTAATTAATTTTTATTAATTTAATTTAATTAGTAATTAGGTTTGTATTTGTTTAATTTAAAACCTTATTTTCTTAAAATAAAATAATCAAAAACAACAAAAAATAATTCTTCTCGTAATTAGGTTAGACGGGGTCAAAACCCTATTTTTCTCTTGTTCACGATTCATCGCGCATTTATTTATTTTTGCGAGTATTGATGTAATTGCTCATGGGATGTAATCGTTTAATTAGGACTTTTCATTTGTTTATCATTTCGACGGGTTTTTGGCTATGTAATTAACCCCCCACCCGAAGCCTTGTAATAGCATAGGTTTACTTTCCGCATTTTAATTCTCGCAAATATTCACTGTTAGATGTATGATAATAGGATTGCATGACAAGAATGTATGTTAATTTTAAAACGGTTAGCAAACCCTAAATGTGCAAAGATAATAACTTGAAATTGAATCACTCGCACATGCGCACTCCTAGGGTATACTCTCACTTCGGTTGCCTTCGGTAAACGATCATTAAGTATAGGATATTTTAGTGGTCGCTCTCCTGTCTAAACAAAGATCAAAAGTCCCGTTCAGAAATGTTGCCTCGGAAAGGTTGCTTCGGAAATGTTGCCTCGAATATGATCTTAAGACATTAGGGTTATTACTAAGACGTCCTAACATTGCTTTAGTGATTATACGTCCCTTTCGAATTGACCCTTACAAACTCCAACGACGGTGCTACCTACTCACTAATAGTGGGATAGCGCTGTCTAAAGGAAGTAAGAACATAAACATTCTTTTTTCGAGTAAGTAGATGCTAGTAGGTACTTGCTCAAAATGAAATTTTTTTACACCATACACTTTCAAACAAACTTTTCAAACTAAAGTTTTCAAAACGACTTCGTAACACTCTTGAAGACAGAAGCAAGGGTTAAATCGAAGTAAAACAAAAACTTTTCAAACACACAAACACAGAAGCAATTTTTTTAAAATGATGAGCAAGTACCTAAGAGCCCGTAGAAAACTACGGATAGAAAGGGTGCTAATACCTTCCCTTTCTATAATCTACCCCCCGTACTCAAAATCTCGAAAAAGGAATTTTTCTGTGCTTTTTTCCTTTCCAGTTGGATAAAATAAAAGTCGGTGGCGACTCTTGCTTACCGCGACATTTTGCAAACACAAACGCAAAACGCAAACCAACATTTTCCTAAAGCAGTCGGTTCTACCACCGTATCATAGTGAAGTTAATCCTTACTTGACCGCGCACAAAGCTCATATAAAGGAAAGGCAAAATACCCATTTTGGTCCCTTAACTATAGGTCATGGTTCAGTTTGGTCCCTTAACTTTTTTGGTGCCAAATTGGTCCCTTAATTTTCAAAGTGTAACAAACAAGTCCCTTCCGCCAGTTGGGCTCAAACGTCTGTTAGTTTTACCTACGTGGCAGGTGAGCTGGCATGTTATCTTATCTTCTTCAGAAGAACGTGGACACACAACATTTGTTTCTTTTTCTTCATACACTGTTATCATGTTGTAACTCAACATTCATAACATAACACAACCACTCTCTTTCTCTCTCAAATGCTTCCTCCAACATTTCACTCTGCATCAACTCTTCCTTACTGGTAAACAATGCAAGACACTCTTCTCACTCTTCCACACAACAAATTAACGTCAACTTTCACTCCGAAAGCCACACTTTCGTTACAGATAAGCCTCTCCCTAATGGTGACATCTACACCAGAGCTTTATTAGGAAATAAACCCCACAACACCAGAAAGTATCTCTGGTCAAATGGGTGTATGTATGAAGGTTAATGGAGAAAAGGAAAAGCCTTCGATATACCCATTCTTCACTCTCCAATATACCCATTTTCGCGGTCGTCCGAAGCTACTACGAAGGCGAGTTTAAACCACATAGAATGGAAGGGTTCAGGTTATTCATCAGAGTAGATGGAGATATGTATAGAGAAACCTGGTTCATTGATCGGAATAATGGATTCAGCAAGAAGCATTACGATAATGGCGATGTCTATGAGGGATGGTTAAGGTGCAACTTGCAAGACGGTGAAGGAAGGTATGTTTGGAGAAACGAGAATGAGTATATTGAAGGGTGGAAGAATGGTGATATATAGGGGGAAAGTGTTTTGGTTTGGGCTAATGGGAACCGTTATGAAGGGTTTTGTGAGAACAGTGTTCCAAAGGGGAATTGAGTTTTTACTTGGTGTGGTGAGGGTTTTGGGAATGAAGAGAAGCAGTGTGAGATGATGATGGAGAGAAAGAGATCTTCGGTGGATGGTTTTGGGAGAAGATTGAGTATCAGATTGAGATTGAGATTTTAGAGAAGATGGCATATCCTTTCATTTGGTTTTGGAGAAGATTGATATTTACTTTCTTTACGCTTGAAATATAGATTCCATCTAGCCACTTCAGCAATTCAAATGCCACTTTAGCCTATTTTTTGACTTTGACTAACGGTTCACTAACAGAAGGACTAACGTGGTCATCTTTTTAAAATTAAGGGACCAATTTGGCACGACAAAAAGTTAAGGGACCAAACTGAATCATGGCCTATAGTTAAGGGACCAAAATGGATATTTTTCTTAAAGGAAAAATACCCCCGGATGAATGAAAAATGGTTGCTGACGGAGCATAACAAAACTTTCATAAATTGGTTTAATGAAAGTATTTCTAAAGATAGTGGTACATCAAATAATGGAAAATGGTTGTCACATTTGCTTAAGTTAATGTAAGTACTTGGAGTGAATATAACATTAGTAAATATTTGTTCTACACAAAATCAAAGGATGATCGTAGCACCATGCAAAATAATGGTGTTATGGTTGACTAAATCCATGTATTTTTCTAGTTCCAAAGATAACAATTCAGTACTAGCATCTAGAGCATACTTTGGGATCATTGAGGAGATTTTGGAGATTGACTATGTTTCTTTTAAAGTGCCTTTATTTAAGTGCAGGTGGGTTGATAGTAAAACTGGAGTAGAAATTGATGAGTTAGGATTCACAAGGGTTGATCTTCGAAATGCAACTTACAAGAATGAACCATTCATCATGACAAAACAAGAAAAACAAGTTTTTTATGTCACTGATCCATCTAACACTGCATGGTCAATTATTCTTCAAGTAAAACATCTTCCCGATAATACTGATGAAAATAAAAATTATAACTATGAGACTCTTTTTTTAGCAACACGTGTACGTCAGTCATATGAAGAAAATGATTTAGATCATGTGCATGTTATTCGTCGTGATCATGAAGAGAGAATATGGAAAAACTAGTAAGTAAATGGTTTATTGCTTTTGTTTCTTAATTATTTGTTTTAGTTTTGATGTAAAATTATAAAGTGTGTTCTATTTTGGGTTTTCATTTTGGTGTAATCTTCTGTTATTTGTCGTGATCATGAAGAGGGAATATTTTTGTTTCAGATTGAGGAATTGACAAAATGTACAATGTCTCTGGTTTAGGAATCTGCAAAGTATGGTTTTGTAATCTGTAATATGGTTATGTAATTCAGGTGTAGACGATAATAGAAAAAAAATTAAATCTTAACCCCTCGGTTTCTAAAATAAACTGAGGTAAGAATATTGATATATTACCTCGGTTCTTCAAAACACTGAGTGCTAGTATAGAGTGCACCATCCAATTTTGAAAATAATAAAAATACTGATGTTAGGAATCGAACCCACGTGTAATTAACTTGACCCCCGGGCATTTTAATATCCGATGTGATAAGGAGTAACCTTTTATGACGACCTTATTTACCTCGTTTCCATTACCGGCATCAAACGTATTTCACGTCTGATGTTAGATGTGTTTTTTGTAGTAGTGAGTCTCAAGACATGAAATATATGAAATAATAATGTCATTGTAGTAACAATGTTCTTATACTTGCTTCAGAGATGAAAAACTTAGATGTATGCCCAACTCACATGGTGCCATTGTGAGAGAAAAATCCTCAAGTGATTCATTACTCCAACTTCGAAGTCATTTAATGGGAGAGTGAATCCCATCTAGGAGAATAAGCCTTCGTGCAAAGGAAATGCGCACATGTCGTACTTGCTGTGTAAGCATTTTTTCTACCGAGATGAAGCACTCATCAATCTCAAGATGAAACTACATCCATGTAGTATTCTCCTTTGTGCATTTGGTATTATACAAAGACGTCTTTCCTAATATTTATTTATTTATATTTAGGTAGTGCTCACCATTCTTGTTTCACTATCAACATACAAAAAATGGCAATTGTAAGTATGACACCTTGATTGTTCCTTTAACCACCACCTAATTTCACCATTAGTAGACTCGCAACACAATGACCTTTTGTAAGATCTAGTCTCAGTTTAAGCCTTACGTTTCTCCTTGGGGTTTCTCATAGTCTCTAAGGCATATATGGGAATTACACTAGAGGTGAACAACGCCAACCTCCTTCATATGTAGATCAGTAGGAGATAGCTCTCTATTTTATAAGAAAAACACCATTGGGTTTGTCGTCTTTGGTTCCATCACTTATAGATTTGTCACCTTGGTCTCAATTCGGGAAGACACATCACTTATTTATAAATCACTACTAAGGTCGATAAAAAAGGTTTATGGGTTTCCTAAGTTGACCATAACATAAGACCTAATGCAAATCAGAGAAAAACAAAGTTTAAGAGGCAAGTGTCTTATGTGTTAATACATGTTTTGAAGAATGAAGATCAAGGTAATTAAAATTAAAGAGTTGAAATCCAGAAAGTCTCAATAATGATCGCGAGAATCGCAAGTAGAAGAAGGGAATCAATTTTTTTCAAAGACAGAAAAAAGTTGGAAAAGTAAAAACTATATTTAAATTCCCTATTTATAAGCATTAAGAGTATCAAGATCAATGACGAGGATTCAATGGAAAAATTAGAAGTCACAACCAAAGGCCACGAAGAAACCACAATTCTATAATGGACTCAAGTGCCATAAACGCATCACTTCCTTACCATAAATGTGTAAGTGTTAACGGTGGTCATCTTCTACATCTCACACATTCTTTATTGTAGTAAGAAATAAGAATCATGCATAATCTAAATAGGACATTTTTATGAGCCAAAGAGTTTTTTTTTGTCATAACTCGATATATAAATATATTTCTTTTGTCTCTAGAATTGATTTCATTTAACATTAGAATTTATAATTTTTAAATTTAAACGTTTTTTTAACTTAAATTTATTTTTCAACTCACTTTTATATAAAACATTTAAACATAAATTAATTTATTTTTCACTCATTCTTCGTTCGAATCAATTTTATAAAATAAATTCAATCAAAATCGATTTCATAACCGGAAAACCAAATACACTCTAAATTGCTTGTCTAAAATTGACCTAATCTAAAACTAACTTTAAGGGACATGGATTCTCTCTGGTGAGAGAATACACTGCAGGGAGTTCAGTGGACATCCACACCATTCAATAATAATTTTAACTAGATCGTCAATCCGTGCTTTACACGGATATATTAGAAATAAAATTATATATTTTTTATAACAATTGATATTTAATTTTTTATTTGCATATAAAAGTATTTTGTAAGCCATTTAGATTATGTTTGTAATTATATTATTAATTTTTTAATGTGAAAAATAATAAATTAGAAAAATAATTACTTTTTAAATTACACATATTTACATTATATCTACTTACATAGACAAATTATCTAGACCTTTATGTGTATAAAAATTTTATTTATAGTATTTTGAGGCTATGTATATAACTTATGTATTGCACGGATTTTATTATAATATATTTATATGAATTTTTTCGTTCAATGAGAAAATATTAATGTTAACTTGACATCATTAAAAGTGTTTTTATGGAAATTTACTTAAATAAATAATTTTGGTATTCAGAATTTTGAATTTTACTAAACAATATTTAAAACTCAATGAATTAGTTTTGATAATAAATTTTTAAATGATAATATTTAATATAATTAAATAAATATTATAAGAAAGGATAAAAAAAATTAAAGGTTGATGTCATTATTTACCCATATTTAAATTATATATTAGCATATTTTTCAAAAAGAAGAAGAAGATAATGATGAATAGAAATAATTAGATATATACTTAAATATTAACTAAATAAAATAAGATAGACTATTTTTGCCAAACATATAGATAGTATCATACATTAACATATTTGTCATAAAAAAGACAATAACAACAACAAAAAGAAGATAAATGAAAAGAATCAGATATATATTCTCAATATTAACTAAATAAAAGAAGCTAGATTATTATTTCCAAAAACATAAAGATAATTATACATTATCATATTTTACATTAGCAAATTTTCACTATATCATTCCTAAAGAAAACGATATCAGAATAGATTACATGTAAACTATAAAATATGGTATCAAAGAAGAGAATATATAAACCATAGAATTTTAGAGTATTTGTATTATTAATTAATTTGATGGATTAATTATAAATTATGATAGAGTTATTTTGAATTAATAGATTAACGTTATGAAAAGAAAAAAAAGTAACGAATAAAATGAATGTAGCATATCTTTTTATATTTCCAATTAATTTGAATGATTAATTAAAAAATTATGATATAATTATTATGAATGAATGATTTCATTAAATGAAAAATAGGAATGAAGAGTGAAAATGTATCGAATATTATTTTATTTTAAAAAATTAGAATAAATTGATTTTGAAAGAAGCCACATGAGATTCTATAATTAATATCAAAGTTTAGATTTTTGTGAGATTGACACATAAGTTAATTTTTTTTGTGAGATTAACACGTAAGTTAGAATTTAACTAGAGTTAACTTCATGACTTCTTTACATTTATATTAAATAGATAATTTAACCAACATAAATGGTCTAAATTTTACCGTGCATAAAAGTGCCTCGAGAGGATCTCCTCCCAACTTTAAGTACTCAAAATTGTTGGTGCACAAAGAGAGATGAAAGACAAAAGAAATATATTTAATGACGACTACAGAATAAAGAATAATGAATTTACAATGAATTACAATAACCTACCTACTGCTAGGTTATTTATACACAACGTTAGGGTATAATAAAATATTAAAATACACTCTAACAAAGATATTCCTAAAATATAAATTATTTCCATCACCATTCCTTAATTTATATTTACACAAAACTGACAACACCAATTCCATCCCTCAAACGAAACAATTGATCAATCTTTATAGCCTTTGTTAGAACGTCTGTCAGCTGCTTTTGGGTGCTACAGTGCACAATTTCTAATATTCCAGTCTGAATTTGATTCCTTAGAAAGTGATACTTGGTCTCAATATGCTTGCTTCTCACATGCAGCACTGAGTTCTTGGCAAGATTGAATGCAAACTTGTTATCAATCATCAGTTTCGGAGGTTTATTTACCTCAATCTTCAGATCTTGCAGCAAGTTTAGAATCCACACAGCTTGGCATGCAGTCACAACTCCTACAATATATTCATCTTCACATGTTGATAGTGCAACAATAGGTTGCTTCTTGGAACACCAAGAAATAGGACCTCCCAGAAATTTGAATAAGTACCCAGAAGTACTTCTTCTGTCAACTTTGTCTCCACACCAATCAGAGTCTGAATAACTCAGAAGTTATAATTCGATCTTTCTTCCGGAAGGAAATAACACTCCATACTTAAGAGTTCCCTTCACATACCTTAGAATCCTGACATCAGCTTGGTAATGAGACCACTTTGGTTTACTCATAAATATTCTAATCATTCCAATTTCATAGCAAATATCAGGTCTGGTATTACACAAATACCTCAGAGAATCAACCAACTGTTTGAAGGTTGTAGCATCCACATCCTCTCCATCAGAATCAGATTCCAACTTCCGATTCGTATCAGCAAGTGTGATAGCAACTTTGCAGTTTTCAAGCTCAAATCTCTTCAGAAGCTCAAGTTCATACTTCATCTGATGCAAAATGATTCCTTTCTCAGAGTACATAAATTTCATCCCTAGAAAGAAACTCATTTTCCCAATATCTGTTATCTCAAACGCATTTGTCAGAACCTTCTTGAACTTAACTATCTCTTCTGCAGAACTTCCTGTGAGTAATATGTCATCAACATAAAAACATACCAGAATCATATTACCTTCTGAAGTGTGTTGAACATAAACACCATACTCCATCTCACACTTCTGAAACCCTTGTCCCTTGAAAAATGAATCAATCTTCAGATTCCAGGCTCTGGGCGCTTGCTTCAATCCATACAAGGCTTTGTGTAATTTGAACACCATCCCTTCCTGATTCTTTTTCTCAAATCCAGGAGGTTGTGACACATGTACCTCTTCTTGTAATGGACCATTCAGAAATGCAGATTTTACATCTAAATGCATCAGAGGACAATTCATGTTAGCAGCTATTGTAATCACTAGTTTGATTGTTTCATGTCTCGCTACAAGTGAAAACACTTCAGAGTAATCCAGCCCAGGCTTCTATAGAAATCCTCTTGCTACTACTCTTGCTTTGTGTTTTCCAATTGATCCATCTGAATTTAGCTTCTGCTTGAAAACCCATCTAACGATGATGGATTTCTTGCCTTTTGGAAGTTCTCTCAGCTTCTAAGTCTTGTTTCTCTCTATAGCATCAAGTTCTTCTTTCATGGCCTGCAACCAGACTTGCTGCTTAAGAGCCTTTTTCGTACTCACGAGTTCAGAGTCTACTAACATTGCACACTGAATAACTTCTCCTTCAGAGTCTACTTCAGTGTCTTGTAACATGTCAAACTCTGCAAATCTTCTTGGGATGCTTCTGACTCTTTGTTTCCTCTGAATTTGAACTTCAGAACCTTGGACACCAGAACTTTCCCCTTCAGAAGCTCTTGGTTCAGAAATTAGACTTTGTCCAGAATCTTGACTGTCTTCAGAGTCTTGAAAATTCCCAGAGTCTGAATCACTCTTGGAGTCAAAGTCAGAATCATCTTCACCTTCTAAATCTTCTTCAGAGTCAGAGTCTTCAGAAACATGTGTTTCTGATTTTTCTTCAGGAGTTCTCTCATCAGAGTCGGGACGAGACCTTTCCCAATTCCAGACTTCTGGTTCTTTTACAATGACCTCTATGCTGAACTCAACTTTGTTAGTTTCTGGACAATAAAGTTTGTACGAACTTGTACTGTGGTACCCCACCAGTAACATTACTTTACTTTTATCATCCAGCTTCTGTCTTCTGGCTTCTGGGACATGTTTGTAACATACAGAACCAAACACCTTCAGATGACTAACACTTTGCTTATCTCCAGTCCACTTCTGAATAGAAACTATTTCCTTCAGCTTCTTCGTTGGACATCTGTTGAGCACATAACATGCAGTGGCAACAACTTCTCCCCACAGAGTATGAGGAAGCTTCTTCTCTTTCAGCATGCTTCTCACCATATCAAGCAAAGTACAATTTCTTCTTTTATCAAGACCATTGTGTTGAGGAATATAGGGAGAAATAACCTTATGCTCAATTCCATTCTCCCCACAGAACCTTACGAATTATGTGGAGTTATAATCACCACCACCACCAGTTCTAAGAATCTATAGAGTCTGGCCACTCTGATTCTCAACTTTTAGTCTGAACTTCTTGAATTCAGCAAACACCCCGTGTTTGAACTTTATGAGAGATACCCATGTCATTCTGGTGAACTCATCAACAAATGGCACAAAGTATTTATTCCTTCCAGTTGATACTACTGGAAATGGACCGTATACATCAGAATGCACTACTTCCAAGGCATGCTTTGCTCTTGGAGCTACTTCTGATGAAAATGGAAATCTTGGTTGCTTCCTTTCCATGCACACCTTACATGACTTCTCAGGCTTCTTGATTATAGGAATTCCATGTATCAGCTTCTTTGATTTCAAATGCCTTAAACTTTTGAAATTCAGATGACCAAATATTTTATGCCACATCTCACTCTCCTTGACAACACTTGTTACACTAAGACATTCAGAGTATGCAGTTCTAACATTCACCTTGAATGTTTTGTTCCTTCCCTGTTATGACTCCATAATCAGCTTCTAATTACAGTCATACAAATTCAGAAGATTGTCCTTCATGGTAACTGAAAAACCTTTCTCAATCAGTTGTCCCATACTCATCAAATTGCTTTTTACGCCAGGTACATACCATACATTCTGGATCACTGCTGCTTTCCCATTGTTTAGAATGATTCTGACATTTCTCATACCTTCTGCATTAAGGTATTTATCATCAGCATATTTGATCTTTGTACTCTTCCCAAAGTCAAAATCAACCAACCATTTCTTATTTCCAGTAAGATGGTTTGAACATCATGTGTCCATATACCACCATTCTGACGAATTCATATTATCAGGTTCAGAAGCCAATAATAGCATAGGTTCATCATCAGACTCTCCTCTGGCTATATTTGCTTCTTCTGACTTCCTTTCTTTATTCGACCAATAATATTTGGCATAGTGACCAAAGTTCTTGCAACAGTAACACTGAATATTCTTCTTGTCAGACTTCTCCTTTCCTTTCTGGATATTCTTCTGCCTATCAGAGTTTGAAGCTTCTGACCTTTGACCATCATTAGTTTTCTTCCTGATTTCTGATCAAGTCTGCTTCTGATATTTCTTACTAGAAGTTACTTTCAGAGCCTGCTGCTCTACTTCCCTCTCAGAAGTTCTCTCAGTCATACGCAACTCATGCGCCTCTAGACTGCTTTGCAGCTCTTCAACTCTCATGGTGCTCAGATCTTTGGAATATTCAATTGCTACCATAATATAATCAAACTGAGAAGTTAAAGATCTCAATATCTTCTCAATGATTACTTGTTTAGAAAGAGTTTCTCCACAGGCTTTCATCTCATTAGTGATCAAAATCACTCTAGAGATGTACTCAGAAACCTTCTCGTTGTCCTTCATTTTGAGATTCTCATATTGCTTTCTGAGAGACTGAAGCTTCACCTTCTTCACTGATGCGTCATCACCGTAACATCTGACCAGTGTGTCCCACGCAACCTTTGCTATTTCAGAGTCAGCAATCTTCTCAAACATGTTCGCATCCACACATTGATGGATGTAGAACAACGCCTTGTGATCTTTCTTCCTTAGCGCCTTCCGCGTTATCTTCTGTCTCTCTGTTGCGTCTGTTTCTAACGGAGCATAGCAATCGGTGACAAGATCTAACACATCTCGAGAACCAAATAACACACGCATCTGGATCTTCCAACTATTCCAGTTTTTGCCATCAAACGCTGGAAGCTTGGATTTATATCGTCGTTTCCGTTCATCTTCAACCTTGTGCAATTCACTCAAAATTCACTAAAAGTATTTCCCAAATCCCACAGAATCAGAAAAACGATTCTCAATAATACCTCACTGTTCACTCGTGTTTTCTATTTTCTCGTGAATTTCGAACCGGAACTCTGATACCAATTGTTAGTACACAAGAAGAGATGAAAGACAAAAATATATATTTAATGACGCCTACAGAATAAGGAATAATGAATTTACAATAAATTACAATGACCTACCTACTGCTAGACTATTTAAACACAAAATTATGATATAATAAAATATTAAAATACACTCTAATAAAGATAAAAAAAAATATTCTTAGATATTGTTAAAATATAAATTATTTCCAACAAAAATTATTCCTTAAAGAAGATTGGTAAATTCAATTTTGTGGTGAAATAATTCTCAACCAACAAACAACCAACATCTTATCATCTTTATATCCACACAAGAAGAATGTATGGAAAGAGTAGACAATACGTAAATAAACAGTTACTCCTTCCCTTCTGTTTTTACCCCTTTTCAATGTACTCATATCCTACCAATAAAATAACACTAAAATCATTCAATACCATAGTAAGAAGCAAAGCCATTGGCTAATTAGGGAAAACACACATTTCACTTTCTCCCAAAATCAGGTCCCATCTCATCCTTTCTTAGATACTCCATTTCCCCAAACTCATAATCATCATAAAACTCCTCAAATCTATACAAAACTCATCTTCCTCAAACTCACACAAACACTTCCTCAAACTCCACCATGCCAAGTGCTAACAGCACCTCCCCAAAGCCCTTCAAACCCAACAAATCCACCTCCTTTTTAAACTGCAAAAAAACAAATCTCTACTCTCTCCTAGCTCTTCTTTGCATCATTTCCTACCTTCTAGGTTCATACCAAAACACCACCAGCAGCAGCAGCACAACAACAACCAAAAAAACCTCCACAACTCAATGTCTCCAAAAAAAACCAACAACAAACCCAACCCCAAACGAAAAAACAACCAACCTAGATTTCTTCCCACACCACAACACAACAGACCCAACAACAACCTCATCAACAACATCCTCCTCCTCCTCAAACCACCGTTACCCACCTTGCACCCCCTCACTAACAGACTACACCCCCTGCGAAGACCGCGCACGCTCCCTAAAACACACGCGCGACAGAATGATTTACCGCGAACGACACTGTCCAAAGTCAAACGAAATACTAAAATGTCGTGTTCCGGCACCAAAGGGTTACAAGAATCCATTCCCTTGGCCCACAAGCAGGGACATGGCATGGTATGCAAATGTACCTTACCGTCATTTAACGGTGGAGAAAGCAGTTCAAAATTGGATCCGGTTTGACGGTGATAGATTCCGGTTCCCTGGTGGTGGTACCATGTTTCCAGATGGTGCTGATAAGTATATTGATGATATTGGAAAGCTTATAAATCTTAAAGATGGTTCTGTTCGAACCGCTGTTGATACTGGCTGTGGGGTAAGCTTTTTGTTTTTTTATGGTAAATACTTCATTATTTTTGCTTAAATATATGTCAATTATAAATTATTTATTTTTAACTTATTTTTAATTATAATCAATTTATTAAATTAATTAATATAAAATTATTTTATTACTGCATAATCATAAATGCACGTTAAATAGTGTTGTTTTTGGTTTTTTAGATGAAATATATTTGTCCTTTATTAAGTAACAAAATTGTAGTGAAAGGTGACATTTTTGTCTTGAAAGTTAACGTGTCTATTTCTTTGTCGTTGTCTATATAATTTTTTCGTAAGATTTTAATCTTGTGGTACGTTTTACTTTTAGGATAAGAATGATCTGTTCATATTTTATAAAATTCTTTTAATTGTTATTTAAATGTGTCAAGTTTTATTTTACGCTTTCTTAAAGACTATCCTGATTAATAATATATTTTAGAAGAGAAATTTTAGTGTTTTTGTAAAGCACATGCATACGTAAGTAGCCTTACATTTTTAGTAGTAGTACCAATTAAGGAAGGTTTTTTAGGTTGATATGAATCTAAGGAAGTTTTTTCATATGAACCTATGCAAGGTTTATTTTGTTTACATGAACTTAAGGAAGGTTTTATATCTTTTCCTATGAAATAGGAAATGTGAACATGGCATATGGCTGGCGCAAGGTTCCAAAAATGGAAATTGATAGGTGTTTTGTCTTTGTATGGGGTAGGCTTTTGGGTTATTATTGTGATGGGGTATATAGTGATTTGATCTTTTCTCTAAAACAATTTTCTAGTCAATTCATAATTTAAAGCAATGGGCCCAAAACAAGTCTAAATCATTGTCTTACTTTTCCTTTTCATCTCTTATTTTCTCTAATTTCTTTTTCTAATTAGAAATAACTAAATCAATTAATAAAAAGTATTTTAAAAGGGTGATTGTTTTTAATATAATATTAATTAATTTTAATGAATTTTTTTATTTAATATTTCCTGCATTATTTTTAATTTAATATCATTTTAATATTTTTCATTTTAAAATCGATATTACCCCATTTCACTATCTCTATCACACTCTATGCCAATAATTTTATATGTAGCATTAAGTATAATAGAGTAATATTTTTTTCTGATTTTGTATATAGTATTCTTTACTAGAAATTTATAATTAGTATTCTTAATACACATGTTAACACAATTCTTTAATTAATTTCCTGAGATGAATGATTTATATGTAAAAAAATAATTTAAATTGATATACAATGATTTATATGTAAGCTATAAGTTGTTGACTTTTTTTTTTACATTATTAAGTACAGTACTATTTTGTGCTATAAAAATAGTCAATACGATAAAGAATATGCATATGGTCTCTATATGTGCCCTTTGGCGATCAGTTTGGGCCATTCATGAATAGACCCAAAAAATGGAAGATTTTCTTACACTATTTTTGCATTCAGCAATGCCTAGAGATTCAGTATGATACATACTACTCCGTCCTGTCCTATATAATAGTAAGTAAGTTTTATATGTTTAGATTAATTAAATAACTAATATATCTAATTTATATATGAATCAGATATATTAATTATTTAATAAATTTAAAAAATGAAATTTATTTATAATATAAAAAAGAGCTATCATTGATAGAAATATTATAAAATAATATTAAATTTATGATAGAATAAGAATTTAGTCCCATTGGTGTTATTAGTAGTATATATGTACATATTTTGTACAATAGTTTAATGACAAAAATTTCACTCTTAAAAATAAATAGAGTGTTCGAATTCAAATATAAATAAGTTTATGTAATTAGATGCTTCTGGCTAAACTATCAGTTAAATTGATTTAATGAATTTTTTAATTCATAATAAAATTAAATAGAGGATTTGTTTTGAATAATTAAAATAAAGAGAATATTTAAATATAATTTTATAGATGTGATTTATACTTTTTTTTAATAAAAATATAATAAATATATTTAAATATTTTTTAAGAAATAAAAATACAAAGAAATTATATATATTTAAGAGAAAATTATATATTTATCATCTTTTCATTGGAAAAATATATAAACCATATCTAAGCAAATGCACTAAAAAAATTTCTTTAAAATAATTATTTAAAAGATCCTTTCTAGTGCAAGTGACTACAATATGAATGGATCGGGGATAGGTAGGTGTTTTTATGGGAAATATGGATATATAGATCATTGACTATATGTAGGTAGGAGTGGAAATAAGTCCGTCAATTATAGGGGCTTATAGCCTAACTTACATAGACTCAGGTTAGGTTTATGCTTTTTTATAAGTATATTTAGTTAAAAAAGATTAGATTTCAGATCATGAAAAATCATTTTAGACTTAATAGGTCTGTCTATATAAATAAATATAAATAATTTTTTTTATTATAATTATATTATGTTTTGTACTTTAAATCAAAATACATAAATAAAACTTAGTTATCTTAAAGAACTTATGAAAATAAGATGAAAACACCTTATGAACAATGTTATAAATTATTTTCACATGTCCTCTTAAACAAATTATTTCACATAATTTATGTTAATTGATAAGTTAAAATAAAACAAATAAACTTTTAGTCTCATTGATCTTTTAGTTTATTAATTTATTTAAATATTATTTAAATTTCTTATTTATATATATCTAAAATAATAGACTTTTATATTAGCTAACATGCTAACTAATTTTTAGAAAAGATATTTTAATTTTTTTGACAGGTCAGATTTAAGTACAATGTCTAACTCAATCTAATCTATTTCCACTCTTATAAGTAGGTTATATTCTAAATTTATAGAAAATTAAATAAAACTTTAGACATTTAGTGTCTCGATGTCCATAAATTACATTACATGAATTATTAAAAAATTGCATATTAAATGCACGTGCTGGTCATATGATTAAAGGGTTCGTTAAAAGATTCGATCCATCCCTACAATGATTCATGATATAAGCTTTATTCTTTGTCATTAATAAAGAGAAAAATAATGATAAGAAAGAGAAAAATAAAATAAAAGATTGAATTATTTTGTAAGTCATATTAAGATGAATATACTACACCATCTGCTAGTATTAATATTATGATTAATTAATCAATCTTAACTAATTTATTACAAAACATTAACTAAAAACTACCTATAACTAAATATAACTATTAAGGAGTAGTAGTTAACTCAAGCAGATTAATTATTGATAACAAGATTTGAGTTTAATAATAAGAATATGTATTTCAGGTAGCTAGTTGGGGAGCATATCTTTTATCACGTAACATATTAACAGTTTCAATTGCACCAAGAGACACTCATGAAGCACAAGTTCAATTTGCTCTTGAAAGAGGTGTTCCTGCTATTATTGGTGTTTTAGCCTCTAAAAGATTGCCTTTCCCTTCTAGAGCTTTTGACATGGCACATTGTTCTAGGTGCCTCATTCCATGGCCTGAATATGGTATACCATTCTCTCTAACTCTTTTAATTTTTGTAATATTTTATTGAATAGTACTAACATTAAGATTATGACGAGAATAAGTTGAGTCGAGTGAAATAGACTTTGTCAAATTTGAATTTATAAATAATTCAAAAATTAAATTTAGTCTGTAATCAATAATAAACTTATTTTTAGGCTTAAACCTGACTTTTTCGTAAGCATAATTAGCGTATTGGTAATGACAAAAGGAAGAGTCAAATGTAAAAATATTTATAACGAAATTTTATGATTCAACTTATGTTCATTTTTACAGACGGACTTTATCTAAATGAAATTGATAGAATCCTACGCCCCGGTGGGTATTGGATTTTATCTGGACCACCAATCCATTGGAAGAAATATTGGAAAGGATGGGAAAGAACAAAAGAAGATTTGAATGAAGAACAGACCAAAATTGAGAATGTTGCTAAAAGCCTTTGTTGGAACAAATTAGTTGAAAAAGATGATATTGCTATTTGGCAAAAGCCCAAAAATCATTTTGATTGCACACAAAATAGGCCTTTTTGCCAAGAGGATAATAAGCCTGATAAAGCTTGGTATGTGCCTCATTTTTCTATCATCATGTGTTTAAAATTGTTAAGTTAGACGTCATTACTAGGGTTTAAATTTTGGTACTCATGACTGTGTGTGTGACTTTTTAGTAATTATTATCATTTCGTTTATATACTGAAAAAATATTTTTATTTATTTTGATTACCTTTTTTTAGGTACACAAACATGCAAACATGTTTGAGTCCACTTCCTAAAGTGTCCAACAAAGAAGAAACATCAGGAGGAGCATTAAACAATTGGCCTCAAAGATTAAAATCAACTCCACCAAGGATTTCAAAAGGCACTATAAAAAGTGTCACACCACAAACATTCTCAAAAGACAATCAACTATGGAACAAAAGAGTATCGTATTACAAAAAAGTTAACAGTCAACTTGGAAAAGCTGGTAGATACCGCAATTTATTAGACATGAATGCTTATTTGGGTGGATTTGCAGCTTCACTTGTTAAATATCCAGTTTGGGTTATGAATGTTGTTCCAATTCAAGCTAAAGTTGATACACTTGGAGCAGTTTATGAAAGAGGGTTGATTGGAATATATCATAATTGGTTAGTGAAGTGTTTTCTTTTTTTATTATTAATTTTTTTTTTTGGATTTTTAAAAGAGTTTGAAATTTAATTGTTTATTTGTAGGTGTGAAGCTATGTCTACTTATCCTAGAACTTATGACTTAATTCATGCTGATTCTGTTTTTAGCCTTTATAATGACAGGTATGCATTTTTATATAATATATTTTTCAATTTTTTCAAATATATTAATCTATAGATAAATAGAACACACAAATATTAAATATTAAATATATTTTTCATGAAAAAAATTTCTTACATTTCAGACCAGAATATTGATTTACTTGTCATTTTGGTTTATAGATGTGAAGTGGAAGACATATTGCTAGAGATGGATAGGATTCTTAGACCAGAAGGAAGTATAATAATTAGAGATGATGTTGATATATTGGTCAAAGTGAAAAGCATAATCAATGGCTTAGATTGGGAGAGTCAAATTGTGGATCATGAGGATGGACCTCTTGAAAGGGAGAAGCTTTTATTTGCTGTCAAAAAGTATTGGACATCTTCTGTCTCTAATGACGATTCTAGTTAAGAGTGACAAGTGTATTTTTGAATGGCATAAGTTGTTCAAAAATATGTTTTTAGACTATAAAATTTGTGTTTTTTATTAAGATGTGTTTATATTTGAACTCATGTTTGAGATGGAGATTTTTTTTTTTTTGTAGTTTATTTTATTCCTTACTCATTTTTATTTTATTAGTTATCTTAATTGTAAAATTGTTGCCTTTTGGGGATTGTGGAAGCAAACTTTATTGAATGGAAATTCAGTTTATTTGTGTAGACATCATTGCAGAATTCTAAGGTGTATCTCTGAAATGTTTTTTTTGTTAAGTGTCGTTAATTTTTTCAATTTGATAACTTTTTATATTGTCAATACTAGTCGGCAAAGCATAAATGATTGGGATGTCATTACAAAAGATGGGACATTCATCAAGCACATCTTCAATGGGGAAATTGAATAATCTTTCAAATACAAGAATAATATATATGAGATGAAAATGGAGAATAATTTTTTTCTTTTCATATTTGAGAATTCTTGTGCTTCAGATTCATATATATGAATTTGTTTCAGATCTTTGTATTTGTTCAGAAGTTTTTGATATTTTTTTAGAATTTTAGATAAATAAGATGTTAATTCAGAACGAGATAAATTAGGAAATATCTCTTCTGAATCTGACTCGGATTCTGATTCTGATTGAATCTTTTTATCATATACTTTTATGCTTGCCATCAATGTCATATTTGCTTGTTCTTCCTCAAAACCATCTTCTGAAGAATTAGAATCATCCTAGGTAGCCATCAGCCCTTTCTTCTTCCCTCTGAAGACTTCCTTCTTGGACTTGTCATTTCTGAGCTTAGGACTTTCGATCTTGTAGTGATCTGGCTTCTTGCATTCAAAGCATGTGATGTCTTTGTTGGCACCTGACTACTTCTGTCCAGAAATAGATTTGAAGCGACCACATATCCTTCTTAATCCTCTGAACTTACCTTGTCTTTTCTTCCATAGTTGATTAACTCTTCTGGAGAGAAGAGACGTCTCATCTTCTTCTTCAGATTCCTCTTCCTCTTCAACTTGAAAGGCTCTAGTCTTTTCAAACCTTCCCATAGATCTTAAAGCCAAAAAAATTTATTTTCTTTGAGGCCCGTCTTCTTCAAGCTCTATCTTGTGACTTCTCAAAGAGCTAACCAGTTTCTTAAGAGAAGTGTTATTCGGATCCTTAGACAGTTTCAGTGCAATTACCATAGGCCTCCATTTCTTGGGTAAGCTTATGATAATCTTCTTAACATTATCTGCAATAGAGTAACATGTGTTTAGAACATTTATTCCTACAACTAGAGTCTGAAACCTTAAGAACATGTTCTCAAATGTTTTATCATCCTCTTTTTTGAAGGCATCATACTTCTGGATCAAGGCAACCACCTTGGCTTCTTTCACTTAAGCATTTCCTTCATGAGTCATCTTTAAAGAATCAAATATAGACTTAGTTGTGTCTCTTTTTATGATATTCTCATACTCAGCGTACGACATAGCATTCTGAAGAATAGTTCTTGCTTTGTGATGATTCTTGTAGTCTTTCTTTTGTTGTTCAATCACCACTCTTCTTTCTATCTTGTTACCACTAGTATTAACATGATGTATGTAGCCACCAACTACCATATCTCATAGATATACATTATGGCCGAGAAAGAAACTTTTAATTTTATCTTTCCAATAATCAAACTTTTCTCCATAAAAAATTAGAGGTTTGACACTATAATGATCTCTTTCATTAACAACGGGTGCAATTGGTGAAGGGACTCCTGCCATTGTGTTTCACAGAGAATCTGAATCTTTATCTGACACGATGAAGTGTTTGATAAATAATCAATATCGAACCATAGCTTTGATGCCAATTAAAGGTTAAGGAAACACAAGAAAGAGGGGTTTGAATTGGGTTTCTAGAATGAAACTTTTTCGTGGCCCAAAACAAAGAACAAAGAACTTAGAATAAAAATAATGAACACAATATTTTTACCCTGGCTCGCTGTTAATGAAGCTACCTCCAGTCTATCCATTAAGGTAATTTCGCCTTCTCACAAGGACTTAATCCAGTATAACTAAACTTGATTACAACCACAAAGACCTTCTGTCACTGTCTTCTTGAGACTTCTGACTATACCCTAGTCTATCAAGGAATAACAACTCAAAAGTTGAGATACAAAATGTGTGTTTATAAACATGCTTCTATGAAAGCATATTACACAAACGAAATACAATGATTAATATAAAAGTGTTTTTAAGCAAGTGTATGAACAAAAGTTTCTTGTTTTACAACTTTTCTCACTAAGATGAAATGTTTACGTTCAAGTTCTCTTAGAAAAATTTAGCATGAAAAAGTTCTTCTTCAAATCTTCCAAGGCTTATTTATATAGGCATAGAAATATTCATTGAAGGTAGAATATGAATTCCAAAATTCCAACTGTATTCGCACATAACAGTCAGTGAGAGTGATAGACAAAATGGCACCATAGTAATGTCCTTGCGCCACAAAATCAGTGTAGTCGAAGGAATATTTGATCTTGTACCATGTTGTTGTAACCCAAAATTTTCCCTCCCTTTTTATTCAAGACATTCTGCTATGGTTCTCAAATGCTCAAGGTTGCTCAAGAAATGATCAGACAAATTCTCCTCCTAAGCAATGGACTTACAACTAGGGTTTCATTTTTCTCAAGGAAGTTTGGGTTTCTAAGGCCTCAGGTGGTTTCCATGGTTTCTTATAGGTCTCCAAGAATGCGCATACCAACTTTCATGCCTTGCATCACAAGTTTTCTCAGTTAATTGCTCAGATGACTGAAAATCAACTATATTGAACAAAAAGTCAATTGTGGTCAACATACAGTCAAACTTCATGATTTTTGGTCAACATCAATATTTTGGAGTCATATTCATCATTTGATCAAGGTTTGATCATGATTCATCAAGAAAAACTCCCAAATCATCAAAAGTTGCCAAATTAGGGTTTTCTTAAGGAGAAGTCAACTGAATTTTGACCAAGCATAACTTTCACATGCTTCATCAGATTTTTCTCAACCAAAGCTCGTTTTGAAGGAAATTAAATTCTCTATAACTTTGTCTCTCTAAGCTCAAGTCAAAAAGATGCTTCATTTGAGAGGTATGGGCAAAAACATTATAGGTCATTCCAAAAGTTAACAAAAAGACACTTTGTATCAAGGCAACATACATTAAGATAAATTCTTCAAATGAAAAAATGATTAACATATAGATTGTAGGGGGACATCTTGATCTTTCTAAAAAGTCCAAGATCACTTTCATATGATAAAAATTGAGAAAGTTGTGATTGGCACAAGTTGGGAAATTTCGAAAAAATACATGAAATCCAAATTGATCAAACTCGAATTTTTGGGCTAATGGGCTTGTGTTTTAAAATCCAAACGTGTTTTGCAGCTTATAATGAACCTCACATCTTACTCATGCACCCCTTGACCTTTTTATTCTATTATTTTATTTTATTTATTTAAATTCAAAATTAAATACGATAAAGTCAAGACTTTTCTTACAAGGTCCAAGTCCAATTTTGTTTGACCTAATTCATCACTATTTATTCTCCATGCATACAAAAAAGCTAGACACGGAAACCCTTACAGAGAAAACTATTCCAAAACTTCCAAAAATTCAAGAAACTAGGGCAACACAAAACCCTTGTTTCCAGCCCTTCTCAATTGAAACCAAACATTATATTATCATCTTGAAGTGCCCAGGAATCCATCCCAATCCTCAAGCTGTCAAGATCGTACCCAGAACATCATGTTCATCCTCACCGATTTTGATATTTTTTTTTTAAAATTCAAACCTTTGATTTATGCATTGTTAAATAATTTGGTATGTTTACATGTGTTCATATACATCATTAGAGCATGTTTGATGCATAATATGTGAGCTCTGGCACAGTGGTAAACCATGCAGCATGGAAGGCTAAGGGCGTGGGTTCAACATCCACCCCTGATACTTTGTGTGATTTTGCTTCTGACTTGTTCTTAATGCAGTGTGGAAGGCTAAGGGTGTGGGTTCAACACCCACCCTTGACATTTTGTGTGATTTTGCTTCTAACTTGTTTTTCCCCCTTAATGTAGTGTGGAAGGCTAAGGGCGTGGGTTCAACATTCACCTCTGACATTTTGTGTGATTTTGCTTCTAACTTGTTCTTTTCCCTATTCCCCCCCCCCCCCCCCCCCCTTCTTAAACCCTAAATTCACCTAACCATAAAACCACAAATCAAAAACCTTTTTTTTACAAACCTAAAATAATTATTTTTTTTGTAAATCCTAAAAATAATTAGGTTTTAGATTTTTCATCATTAACCTTTTTTTTAATTAATCAATTATTTTGTTAATAAAAATTAATTAATTTTTAGGTTTTTCATCATTAACCTTTTTTATTAATTTAATTAATCAATTATTTTGTTAATCAAAATTAATTAATTTTTATATTTTTCATTATTAACCTTTTTTATTAATTTAATTAATCAATCATTTTGTTAATTAAAATTAATTAGTTTTTAGGTTTATTCATCATTAACCTTTTTTTATTAATTTAATTAATCAACTATTTTTGTTAATTAAAGTTAATTAGTTTTTAGGTTTATTTTAATCATCATTAAAAAACCTTTTCCATAAAAATATCATCGAAAACATTTCTTTTTTCTCTATTTATTTATTTATTTTCTTAGATAAAGTGTATGGGGTTTGCAATTTGTAATAGCTTAGATTTATCGCTTTCCTTTTTCATTATTATGTAACTGTTTTTCGGGTTTTAATAGCTTAGGGTTTTTACTTTCCGCTTTCTATTATGTAACTGCCCCAAAGTCGTGTAATAGGTTTAGGTTTATCTTTTCTGCTTTTACTTTCTGCACCTTTATTGTCTTTTTTTTATACTTGCTATTACCGTTTAGTAATTAGGTTTGCATGAAAAGACTAATAACGAATCGTTAGAAAACCATAACTACAAAGATAAAATAACTGAATACAAATCACTCGCACACTTACACCTCTAGGGTAACCTCCCTTGTTGCCTTTGAAAAAAGTCACTTCCCTCGAAAGTAAGGACGCTTTAGCAAAGTCCCATGATTCAAAGATCATAGTCCCTCGATGACCCTTTGACGTTGCCCTTTCAGTAAATAATCTAGTCCCATAATGAAAATTACTAAAGCGTCCTTACAAGTTGCCTTCGATGATTGTACAATGACCCACGCCTGTCCCTTCACATCCAACGATAGGGCTTCCTACTAATTAATAGTAGGATAGCACTATCTAAAGGAGGAGGAAATTACAAGAAAGACCATGAGTAGGTAGTCCGCTGTTAATCTCTTGCTCACAAACATTTCAAAACAAAAACATTTCTCACATACACTCTTCAAAAATATTTTCAAACAAACACTTTATACGCATTCTCGAGAACAGATACGAGAATCATTACAAAGTTTCGCCTTACATTCGCAACTTTTCATGATTTGTGGGAAATGAACGATTAGTAAATTACTAATATTTCGTGATTTTCCTAAGGTATTCCTTAAAAATGTAATTGATTTGCCTCCAGAGTGTGAGGTGGAGTTTACGGTCGATTTAATTCCAGGAGCTAGTCCAGTATCGATCTCTCCATATCGGATGTCAACATATGAATTGAAAGAGTTGAAGAGTCAACTTGAGGATTTACTTGAGAAGAGATTTATCCGTCCTAGCGTGTCACCGTGGGGTGCACCTGTTTTGTTGGTTAAGAAGAAAGAAGACATTATGAGGTTATGTATGGATTATCGACAACTTAATAAGGTGATTATCAAGAATAAGTATCCACTTCCGAGAATTGATGATTTGATGGATCACTTGTTTGGTGCTTGTGTTTTTAGCAAGATAGATTTGATATCCGGGTATCATCAAATTCGTGAGAAGGCTGAAGATATTCATAAGACTGCTTTTAGAATAAGGTGTGGATACTATGAGTATTCTATGACGCTGTTCAGTGTCACTAATACACCTGGTGTATTTATGGAATACATGAACATGATTTTCCATCAGTATTTGGATAAGTTTATTATTGTTTTCATTGATGATATTTTGATCTATTCAAAGAGTGAAGAGGATAATGCTAAGCATATGAGGATTGTGCTATCTGTGTTGAAAGAGAAGCAGTTGTATGCTAAACTTTCTAAGTGTGAGCTTTGGTTGAAGAAAGTGTTTTTCCTTGGGCATGTGATATCCAAAGGTGGTATTGTTGTTGATCTGTCAAAGGTTAAGGTTGTGTCTCAATGAGAAGCTCCAAAAATATGTTTCTGAGATTAGAAGCTTTCTTGGTTTAGAAGGTTATCATCATAAGTTTATTAAAGGGTCTTCCAAGCTAGCTTTGTCGTTTACGCAATTGACTAGGAAGGGTGAAGCTTTTATTTGGCCTGTAAAGTGTGAAGCTGATTTTCAAAAGCTTAAGAGAAGGTTTACAACCACTCCTATTTTTATTTTGCCTAACCCGACATAACCGTTTGTTGGGTATTATGATGCTTCATTGATGGGTTTAGGAGGTATGTTGATGCAGAATCAACAAGTTGTAGCTTATGCTTCAAGGAAACTTAAAGTGCATGAAAGGAATTATTCGGCTCATGATTTGGAGTTAGCCGATGTTGTGTTTGTATTGAAACTTTAGAGGCATTATTTGTTTGGATCAAGATTTGATGTGTTTAGTGATCACAACAGTTTGAAATATCTTTTTAATCAGAAGGAGTTGAATATGAGGCAAAGAATATGGTTGAAATTCTTGAAGGATTATGATTTTGGTTTGAATTATCATCTGGGTAAAGCGAATGTCGTGGCTGATGCATTCAGTGGGAAGTATTTGCATATGTCGATGTTGATGGTGTGAGAGTTGGAATTACTTGAGCAATTTCGAGATATGAGTTTTTTTTTGTGAAGAGACTTCTTCTGGAGTTAAGCTTGGTATGTTGAAGCATACTAGTGGCATTCTTGATGATATTCAAGAAGGTAAGAAATCTAATTTGATTTTGGTGGATAGATTGACGTTGATCAATCAAGGTCGAGGTGGAAATTTTCGGATTAATGAGAATGGTATCGTAAGATGTCATGATAGAGTTTGTGTTTCGAATATAGCTGATTTGAAGAAGCGTATTCTTGAGGAATGGAATCATAGTGGGTTGAGTATTCATCCTGGAGCTACTAAGATATATTAGGATTTGAGGACATTATTTTGGTGGGTAGGTATGAAGAAAGAGATTGTAGAATTTGTGTATTCTTGTTTGATTTGTCAAAAGTCGAAGGTTGAACATTAGAAACTGTATGGTTTGATGCAATCGTTATCTATTCCTAAATGGAAATGGGATAGTATTTCTATGGATTTTGTTTCTGGGTTTCCTAGAACACCGAGTAATTTTGAGGCTATTTGGGTTATTATGGATATATTGACTAAATTTGTTCACTTTATTTCGATGAGGATGGATTATCCAATGAAGAAGATTGTGAAGTTATACATTGATAAGATTGTAGGTTTGCATAGTATTCCATCTATAGTTGTATCAGATAGGGATATAAGGTTTATTTCAATATTTTGGGAAGGTTTGCATAACAATTTGGGTACGAAGTAGCGTTTGAGTTCTGCTTATCATCCGCAAACATATGGTCAGCTTGATAGGACGATTCAGTCACTTGATGATCTTTTGAGAGCTTGTGTGTTGGAACAAGGAGGTACTTGGGATAATTACTTGTCTTTGGTTGAGTTTACTTATAACAACAATTTCTATTTGAGTATTGGGATGATACCGTTTGAGGCTTTGTATAGTAGAAGGTGTATGACACCTTTTTGTTGGTATGAATCTGGTGAAAGTGTTGTGGTTGGACCTGAGATAGTTCAACAGACTACTAATAAGATTTAGATGATTCAGAAGAAGATGAAGGTTTCTTAGAGTCGTTAGAAGAGTTATCATGATAAGAGGAGGAAAGCATTTGAGTTTGAGAAGGGAGATCATTTGTTTCTTCGAGTTATTCCGATAACGGGTGTTGGTCGAGCTTTGAAGTTATGTAAGTTGACGCAATGTTTTATTGGTCCTTATCAGATTTTGGAGAAGATAGGTGAAGTGGCTTATCATATTTCTTTTCCATTGTCTCTTGCTAATCTCCATAATGTGTTTCATGTGTCTCAGTTGAGGAGATACATTGCATATCTATCTCATGTGGTTCAATTAGATGATGTACAAGTGAGAGATAACTTGATTATGGAGACATCACATATGCGGATAGAGGATCGGGAGTTGAAACAACTTCGTGGTAAAGAGATTGCCTTGGTGAAGGTAGCTTGGGGAGGACCGGCGGGTGGAAATGTGACTTGGGAACTTGAGAGTCAGATGAGAGAGTCTAATCATGAGTTCTTTATTTGAGGTAATATTTTAGGACGGAAATCTTTTAAGTGGAGAGAGTTGTAACATCCCAGTTTTTAATTACTAGTTATTTTATTTGCATTTATTTTATTAATTATTATTTGATATGGTAATTGATTAAATTGTGAGATTTTGTGAATATATTAGTTATTTGAATTAATTGTTTAATTGTGTTTTGGGTTAGTAAAAATAAAATTAGAAATATTAAGTAATTAGGTCTTGGTGATGGATTAGTATGGATATGAGATAAGCACATTAGTGAAACAATAGTTAGTACGGGGTTTTGAAAAACAAAGAGAGAGAATTGTAAAAATAAGACAAGAAAAGAGAAGAGGAGAAAAGAGGAAGAAAGGAGAAGAACCCTAGAAAGTATCTACATATAAGGTAAGGTGGGTATTTATTGATTTATGGGTGTATGTAATGGTATGTGATGGGTAGTAAAAGGAAATTAGGGATTTGTTCTTCAAATGCTAGTTTTTTACATGTTAGGTTTGGATTGAGATTCATAAATTTTGTGTTAGAAATCATGTTTTAATGTTTCTAATTGATTATACATGTTAGATATAAGTCAATATGTATTTAATTTATGAAAAATGGTTGTTTTGATGGATTTTGGGGGTGAAACCCGTAGGAGGCCAAAGTTGTTCACAACAAAATTTTTCTGCATAATTGCGAGGCCGCGTAGCGCAATAAGGGGGGCTTAGCGCGGTCTGGAATGTAAGATTTATTATTTTCTGAAATTGTTCTGGATTATATATGCTTATGATTTATCATTGACTTGCATGAATTTTAATAATTTATTCGAATATGTTTTAGATTGGTTTTGAATGACTTTTGATGAGAAAACATGATACTTGATTTTGTGTATGAGAATGATGTGAAATGATGATGAATGTGAGTAACATGATTAGAATATATTTTATACATGTTATAATGATGTATTGATATTATTAATGCTATGATGATGTATTGTGTGTGATTGATTACATGAAATATGTATGTTGTGCAATTTAATGAATATAATTCAAATGTGTTGAATTATGTAAAATATGCTTGTATGGTTAAGATATGGAGATGGTCTTAATTGCATATTTGTGTTGAGATTGCACATGCATCATGAGTTGTCAAGAGGAAATGTTTGATAATTCTATGGGAATTATTGACTTGTCCCAAACCTATAGGACTGGTTTAAAGCTTAGAGGATGAGCTTTTTAGTGGTTATCTGTCTGAGAGATGGACCCGGAAGGACGGATAAGGATAACAATTTGTACCACATGCACATTGTATTGAGTTGCATTGGAGTCACATGTGTCGATGTGAAATGTTGAATTGGTGTGCATTATGTGATATTGGTATGAATGTTACATATGTGGTTTTTGTGATTGTTTATCTTTGACTCAGGAGTCGTTGAGAAATGTTGTATATGTAATCATGTGAATTGTGTTAGAATATGTTGAATACATGATTATATGAAGTGTCATGAATTCAATTGATGTATGTATGTTATGCTATTACTTATTATTATATATTTCCATAATCATATAAATTCTCACCCTTTTGTTAGAATGATGTTTTATATGACATCGCTCAGGTATCGAGGATAACAGTGGTGCTTCTAGAAAGGAGTAGTTGGAGGAGCTAGTCCTTTATTTATCTGTTTTACTTTGTAGTGAGTCATGCCATGGTCTATGTAATACGGGGAACATTTGAATTCTTGTTATTTTTATTATATTCATGTTTATTTGAGAGATGTTGTTATACTCTCTAGATATTTATGTTGGATTGAGATGTATTTAATGATGGGATTTAGTAGCTAATACTTTATGTTATGATTGTCAGTATGATATTTCAATCATCAGTATTATTATTTTGAGTTGATAATTATTCTGTTGCGATATGCATATGTGTTATTGTATGGAACATGATTCTAAATGCGTGTTATAAATATGACAAGTGTATTGTGTTGTTGTCGTGATATAAATGTGACGCCCTCATCTGATATACATGCTAATTTATTCTGATTGTGCTATATTATTTGTGCGGGGTTTAGGGGGTGTTGCACTTGGCGCCTACCAAAACAAATATTACCTCCCTTTGTGTTTCATTTGTCTTTTCTTATCTGATGATTTTCCGGATATGTCTATCATTCTGATGTTCTTCCAGAACCTTACCTTTCTCTATCCGATGTTCTTCCGAATATGTCTGTCATTCTGATGTTCTTCCAGAACCTTACCTTTTCTATCTGATGTCCTTCCGGATATGTCTTTCGTTCTGATGTTCTTCCAGAACCTTACCTTTTCTATCCGATATTCTTATGGATATGTCTGTTGTTATAACATTTTTCCAGAGTCTTTTTGTGTCTATATGATATTCTTCTAGATTTGACTGTGTTTATCCGATGTTTTTCTGAATATATCTTGTTGTTTTGATATTTTTTTCCAGAACTTGCTCCCGTACATTCAATATTTTTCTGAATGTTTCGAATATATTTTCAGGATCATTGCTTTCATCCAATGCTTTTCTGGATGTCTTCAATGTATCTCTGATTTTGGTTAACAACTCGGTCCAATGCTTTTCTGGATGCCTTCGAGTTTTCCCCCCATTTCATTCAATGTCATTCTTGGACAAAGTTTTTCTCTGCTGTATCCAGTGCCATTCCTGGGTGTCTTTTCTCACTTTATTCAATGTCATTCTTGGATATCGTGATCCCTTTCCATCCAATGTTTTTCTGGATGTGATTTCCAAAATTCATTCAATGTTTTTCTGAATGTCTTTAATGATGTGTTCCAGAGTTTCATTCAATGCTATTTTGAATGTCTCTGATGATTATTTCTCGCCCATCCAATGCTTTTCTGGATGTGCCTGATTCTTTTTCCGAAATTCATTCAATGTTTTTCTGAATATCTTTGATGTCTTCCTTTATTGCGTTCCAGAGTTCATTCAATGCTCTTCTGAATGTCTCTGATGATTTGTTTCTCATACATTCAATGCTCTTCTGGATGCACCTGATTTTCCCCGAAGATCATTCAATGCTTTTCTGAATATCTTTGACGTTTTCCCCAACAGAGTTCATTCAATGCTCTTCTGAATCTCTCTGATGATTTGTTTCTCGTACATTCAATGCTTTTCTGAGTGTGCCTGATGTTCTTCCAAAGATCATTTAATGCTCTTCTGAATATCTTTGATGTTTTCCCCAATGGAGTTCATTCAATGCTTTTCTGAATGTCTTTGATGTCTTTCCTTGTTTTATCCCTTGTAGAGTTCAATATTCTCCTGTTAGTCTCTGAGGTATCTTCAAATTCGAGCTCATTCTGCATCTAATGCTTTTCTAGACGTTTTTGATCTTATGCTTTTCCGAATGTCTCTTGTCTTTTTAGGGTTTTGTCCTTCTCTTTCCAAGTATTGATGCATACTTCTTGTCACCTTGGCGGATATCCAAAAATAGCTTGTGTTCCCCAGCGTGTCTTTTCACGTCATCTCGTTCAATTTACCATAAATCTCTTATTTCAAGTTTCCCCACAGAGTGTCTTATCCTATACATTCATATCATATAAAAAAAGTCAAAAAATGAGTCCATTGCATTCATAGGCATAGTAATTCATAGCATCAACAGACAAAAATAAGCTACTTTGATATTTAACTATCTTCCACTATGATTATATAAAGCTTGATCATCTTCATATCATCTGATTGAAGATATTTAAATAGGGATAAGTGTCATACCCTATTTTTGTCCCTTATCTTTTTCAACTGATGCATATGTTTTCGTTCTTTCGAAAAGTCAATCATTTTGCATATTTCTTGTGTTTAATTATCCTTTTAATTTCTTTTTCAAAAATTCAAAAAAAATTAAAGTCTTTTATTAGTTTCATTTAGATTAATATTTTGCATCACTTTAATTCAAAAAATATCAAAAATAAGTCCGCATCATTTTCATATTACATTTTTTATTTAATTAATAATTAAATTTAAAATTGATTTTTCATTTCTAATTATTAATTAAGTTGCGTTTCAAAGAATTTTGCACTTTTCATTAATAATTAATTTTGTTTTTTTTAAATGATTAAGTTGACAAACTCAATTCAAATTAACATATTAGATTAAATTTACAACTTTTATTAAAAAATTACAATTTTAATTATTAAATGAATTTCCATTTTTTATTCTAATAATTAATTTGATTTAATCTTAATTTTAATTTAATTTTTAAGTTGAATTATTATTACTATTAAAATCAAATTTTAACTTCCATTTAAACCTTTTTTAAATTTTGGTTGTTACTAACAATTTTCTCTTTTATTGTTATTATTGCTTCTTTTTTTTTTTAAATTTTGATGTTTCCTAACCATTTTCAAAATTTCTTTATTATTAGTTTTATTATTACTATTTGTTGTTTTGTTTTTATGATTAAAATAGGAAAATGAAAGCAGGTTGGGACTACACTACAAGCAGCTCACGATTTTTGCAGCAGAAGAGAAAAACCGAAAATTTCACATTCTCTCATTCAGAACAAAAACTTGCAATCTCAATCTTGACCTTTCATTCATAATTATCAGTGGCTATCCAAACTCACACCATTCAATTCAACTAATGCTACTTCACCCCTCTGTTTACTGTTTATTGTCAGTCCATTTTCTTTATCCTTTTTGTTTATTTGTTTTTATTTTACTTTTGTTATTGGTTAGTTTTAATCAGTAATTAATTTTGTTAATTAATTTTTATTTAGTTAAGTTAGTGTTGATCAATTAGTTTTAGTAAATATTTTTCAATTAATTTAATTAATTTACGTGTTTATCATTTATTTGATTAGTTTATCCTTTTCTATTATTTGATTGCATCTTTGTTAATTAATTAAAATTTGATTTGGTTAGTTGATTTTGTTATTAAAAATTAATTAATTTTGCTATTAATTTTTCTTAATTTAATTAATTAAGTTTAATCAATTTTTAATTAATTAATTAAACATTTACTTCATGTTTCATTTGTTCATTTAGTTTTGATACATAGTTTTGACATATTTGACTCGAGTTCTTATTTCATCTGAGACTTGTTTTTTCTGAGTATGTTTGGCTTGCTTGATTGTGCTCGTCTTGTGGCTCGAATCCAAAGAAATGGAATGTTTGGTTTGACTTATGTCAATATTCTTGTTTATCCGGGTTAGTTCACAATGCACACACACGACTTCCTCTTGGACTACTTTACAACGAAATCATTTATTTCTCGCATTTACTTTATGCTTTAAGATAGTCTCTTCATCTACTCCTATTCTTTAATTTTCAAAACCTTCTCTTTTTTTCAAAGGATTCTTTGTTTACTCAATCTTAACCGCCTTCATATTAAACCTTAACTTTTTCAAGTGAATTTTCAAACCTATTTTCTCAATAAATACTAAACCATATAAGTATATTTTAACTCTTTTAAAAATAATAAAAAGCATTCAACTTCATTCAAACTCTTTTGTGCCCTTGCACACTTTTTTACCTTTAAGACTTTTTCAATATTAGACATGCGTCATTTATGGTCGAGATGTCATTCTCCTATCCTTATAAGTCATTGATCGAAAGATGACGACTTTTCCACTTGAGTACTGAGATGTGTTCAAACCCTCCCTCTTGCTGATGCATTGTCCCTCTTTCTCATACTTTGTGGCTGATTAGACGAGTCTTCTCCTAAAAATGACATATTGTCTTTTCATTTAAAATCAACCAAACACACAAAGTTTTAAACTTTTTTAGAAGAACTATGTGATTCTGATTATTCATTGCACTTGGTTGATACACAGGCACAAGCCTCTTGAAGTCTTGCCGAATTAAAATAATAAAAATAATTTCATTTCTTATCTCTCCAGTCATATTGCAAACAACCATTTTCTAGCCAAATATGTAACACCCCAATTCTACCCCGGCAATTATATGAATAAATCAGAGTTATAAAATCATTCACGCAAATGAATCGGGATGTCACAAATTCATCATTAGAAACTCATTGCATTCATCGTGGATACATAACACTTTAAAACTTAGGATGAACCATCAACATAAACACATTAATTAAATAATTCAACAATTTAACATCTACGCAGCGGAATTCTTAATAACATCTTTAACATCGTTACAACAACTTCAAAATAACACATACTTAATAATAATCAACTTAAAGTTCAACAACTGAATAATCAACAACCAAAAGCAACAAGCGTTCATCCCCCCGAGTGTTACATATCAGAGCAATGACACCGACTTGAACTATTGAAGGTATACAACCTTCACTCTCGATTACCTGCACGTTACCAACATAAGGGTAACATTCAAACAGAAGAGGTGATATATCTGACAATATAATAAAGCGTATGATAATTAATATATTAAATTAGATCATATAACATCACCACTTCTCATCTCATAATCAACAATGATCACAAAAATAATACACATTCACAACATCAATACACTCTTCTTTATGCAATCATATAATGCGACTCAATACTATGCAAATGCATGTGGTACCATTGGAGCAGAACTCCCATCTCAAAAATTTCCAAATAGTAGAGGTATTAACAAGGCATAAGCCTTCATCTCAATATTCTCCAATACAGGCCATCTCAACGAGCATAAGCTCCATCTCAAAATGCAATGTATACGACACAATCATGAATGTAATAACAACACCATAATTGACAACATCTCAATACAACACCATCGTTGGCCGAAGGCCTACATCTTAAAAGCATCTCAACATCTCTTCATCAACATCATTTATCATCATAAATCATCAAACATCATTTATACATCATGGTTCATTAAAACAAACTCTCATTAATATCATCTTGTCAACAACTCAGCTGTACAGTAATATAACGGTAACTCATCAATTTCACAATGTTGATCATAGGCCTATACAAGATATTGCCTATAATTAGTTAATCAACTAAGGCTTACTTCTAAATCACCAAATCTCTACATACTACTATCATGTAATACTACATCAGTATCATCATTAATCCTACTATTACAAACCAGAAAATAATCTATAAACGTCTCATCCTCATCCTTCTTCATAAAAACCAACATAGAGATTACCGCGGGAACTAACTCAAATCTTAATTTGGCTACTAGGGTTATCCTTCCTATTCTTAATTTTAACCTTTAAGAATAAAGCTCACCGCGTTAGCTACTCAACGCTTCGAAAGGTACCTCAAATGGAATCCGAAAACTCAAGTTACAGCCTTCTCAAACTAATTCTACCAAAAACCAGGCAACATGGGTCGACGCATAACTCCTTGGATCGACGCGTATTGCACAAAAATCGCAACATGAGTCGATTCATCCTCTCTTGTATCGACTCATACTGGGTCTACCACACAGCATGTGTGGACACATGCTCCTACGTATCAACTCATCCCGAGTCTAAAAGTCCTCATGTATCGATGCAAGGCTCCTTCGTGTCGACTCATCCTGAGTCTAAAGACCTGCTTGTATCGACACATACCAGTTGGGGTCGATGTATACTGCTCTGTCATGGGAAATTTCTGCGATTTTCTCTGAATTATCACTACAGGTTCCATACTTTAAGCCCTAAAAACCTAATCTAATCGTAGATAATCATCACTGACAGTTATCCTATAATTCTACATCAATTAAACAGCATCAGAACGTCATTATTCATCTCTCAATCATCAATTTCCATCATACAACATCACATATAATTCAATCATGAATAGAACAACATTTCACCTCTAATCCCCACATACCAATTATCATGAACCCAATTATAGAGTCAGAACCCCACCCTTACCTTGGATTGAAGGTTGCTCTATAACTTCCGGTTGAATTCCCGTTATGTCGTTTTTCCTCTATTCCAACAGCTTCACGTTCTTCTTTCCAACCCTTATTCTTCTTACTGCTTCTTCTTTTCTATTCTTTCTAACAATAATAAAATAATCTATTATTCTCTTTATTCCTTAATGTGCTCAAAACTAATACACCCCCCCTTATTACTTCTATTCCTTTAAAACAAGCCCACATCAAATAATATTATGCTTCTAATATTATTTCACCACTTAATAAAATAATTAAATCTAATTAATCACAACACATCTTCACAAATATTCCAAAAATAATTTAATCAAATAATTAATTAAATTACGGGCGTTACAACTCTCCCCTACTTAGAATATTTTTGTCCTCGAAAATTTACCTCAATCAAACAACTCAGGGTAAGAGTCTCGCATCTTGCTCTCCAACTCCCAAGTCATGCTTTCTCCAGCAGCTCCTAGCCAAACCACTTTAACCAAAGCAATCTCTCCGCCCCTCAGAGTCTTAGTTTCACGATTCGTGATCCGTACAGGCATCGTCTCCACCGTAAGATTATCCCGTACTTGCATCATCCATATGAATCACATGAGATGGATCTGAAATATACTTCCGTAGTTGCGACACATGAAACACATCATGCAAATTCGAAAGATTATACGGTAAAGCCACTCTATAAGCAACATTCCCAACTATCTCCGAAATCTGATATGGTCCAATAAAATGAGAAGTGAGCTTCTTAGACTTCAACGCCCGCCCAACACCAGTCACAAGTGTAACTCTCAAAAACACATGGTCACCAGCTTGAAATTCTAAATCCTTCCTTCGCTTGTCATGATAACTCTTCTGTCTACTTTGGGAAGCTTTCATATTTTATCGAATCAACTTCACCTTCTCAGTAGTCTCACGAAGAAGTTCATGTCCAAGTACTACACTTTCACCAGATTCATGCCAACATAAAGGAGTTCTATATCTCCGACCATACAACGCTTCAAAAGGTGCCATCCCAATACTAGAATGGTAACTTTTATTATATGTGAACTCTATCAACAGAAGATAAGTATCCCACGAACCTCCCTGCTCAAGAACACATGCCCTCAACAAGTCTTCCAACGATTGGATAGTCCGTTCAGTCTGACCATCTGTCTGAGGATGATACGCTGAACTCAACCTCAACTTAGAACCCAACGCTTCTTGAAAGCTCTTCCAAAAATCAGAAGTAAATCTTGGATCTCTATCTGACACAATGCACAAAGGAACACCATGTAGCTTCACAATCACACTAGTGTAAATCTCATCCAACCTCGACATTGGAAAACTGATATTAATAGGAATAAAATGAGCTGACTTCGTAAGCCTATCAACAATCACCCAAATTGATTCATTCCCTCTTAAAGTATTAGGTAACCCCGTCACAAAGTCCATCGAAATGCTATCCCATTTCCATTCTGGAACTTCTAACGGTTGCATCAACCCTGCAGGCTTCTGATGTTCAACTTTCGACTTCTGACAAGTCAAACATGCATAAACAAGCCGAGCATCATCACTCTTCATCCCAGGCCACTAAAGTAAACCTTTCAAATCTTGATACATCTTTGTAGCTCCTGGATGAATACTCAGCTTACTTCTATGACTCTCTTCAAGTATCACTTTCTTTATCTCAGCATCATCAGGAATACAAATCCGGTTACGAAATCTCAACACACCTTGCGCATCCTGTAACACTCCAATTCTACCCCTCGTAATTAATAATAAAATCAGAGTTTTAAAATTTCATCCAAACATAAAATGAGGTATCACATATTCGTGTTTTTCATCACTTTGCATTATAATACACATCACAAAATCAAAAGTCGGATATACCGATTCATAACATAAATCATCATATAAACATATGACTAATCACAGCACAACGGATGTGTTCACAAAATATACGGATCATCATGTTATCATCAATACATAAGGTCATAAGATAGTATACATAAACTATCCTATCAAAATAATAACGTCGCCCAAATCCCGAGTGTTACTACTATCAGAGCAGAGCGACTCAAAATAAAGAGACTCGAGCTAATCCTCATCATCCTCGCGGATCACCTGCACGTTACCAATATAAAGGCAACGGCGAAACAAGTAAAGGGTGAGATACTCCAAAACATATAATTAAAGGCATGATAAAATATATAAATAGTTTTGGAATCATAAATGATATAGGATTAATAAGAGTATGTCAGCACATATCCAAATCTCACACACTTTAAATTATTATTTAGTGTATAGAATCAACACTTTAATTTCGTCACGTAATCATCATAATCATACATAAACAAGACATAAACTTCATCGCCATAAAATCATATCTTCGCTTTACCGTCATGTCATATTCATCGCTTACTCATCATGAAATTATTGCATCATATTCACTTTATGTTCAACACAAAAATCATCACAAAACAAAGTATCATATATCATCGCAATTCATCATAAGCCATGAAATAAAACTCAACGGCAAAAGACTCAAAAATAAACATAACCGACTCCATGAGACACGAATATGTTATGCATGTGGTACCCGTCGCTTTGTCTATAATTAGGGACATTCGGCATAAAAGCCCATCGTCGCTTTGGCATAAAAGCCCTCGTCGCTTGGCATAAAAGCCCTCGTCGCCAATGCAATGTATGTGACTCGACAGCACGACATCACAAACACGACACAACAAAACATCATCATCACACATAAAAATTGGTATAAAACCCATGTCTCCATATTCATCCACATCAAATAAACATATCATCGCATCACATATCATCAAGTATTCATTATAAATAAACCGTCGCAAACATCATATTTAATCACACCACATCATTATCAATAATTCACTAAATTTCAAACACGGAAAAATAGTCAAACATCAATAATCATCGCGAAAGTCATTCATAATAATCGGCATCAATCATAATCATTAACGTCGCAATCGGATTGTCCATACGCGACTTAAACCGACTAAAATGCAACACATTTCAAATTAATCGTAAATTGGCCTATTTCGGGTTGCTTCATAAAAATTCGAAATCTCGAAAAACTAACCCCACCACGACGTTCTACACATCGAAATTAACTAGCACGTCAATTTTCGTTCAATTCGGAGCAACTAACTCCGTCGTCGAAATTGTCGAAATCGGGAAATCAAACATAATCAGGTTCCAAATTAAATCGGCTAACTTATGTCATATTTGTATTTAATTAATATAAATATTTAATATATTAAATTAAGAAAATAAAAACAAAACATAAATTAATTAATTTTCTAAACTTAATTTCAATTCAATTAATATATTGCTAATGCCGCTAGCACTTTAGTTTTCTATACTGTTAGTTTAGTTTATAAGCTATACTGCTATTACGTTTTAGTTTTTTCTAAACTATACTGTTATTTTTTGTTTTTTCTAAACTATACTGCTAGTTTTTAGTTTTCCTTGATTCAAGTAATATATGCTAGTTCTCAGTAAACTTAATTCATATAATTTAGTTTTCCTAATTTAATTTCTATTAACATAACAATAATCTCACAACACTAACACCTAAATTAACTCTCCTAATTTATCTCAACAAATCTCAAGAACCCTAACATCAATTTTATCCCAAATCAAAATATACCAAATCAAACCCTAACTATAAGCATTGAAAAATCAAACCGCTTACCTTAGATACTTGAAATGATTCTTGATGTTCCAACCAACCCAAAATCCAAGCTTTGTTCTTGTTCCTCTTCTTCTCTTCCAAGACCTCTAGCTCTCTCTAACTCTCTCAAAGTGTGTTTTAGTGTTATGACATAAAACAAATGAAATGATGGGTTTGGTTTGTTTAGATGCAAGACAAAAGCTAGGCAAAATACCAAAAAGTCCTTCTTAAAATATACTACTAATTAACACTAGATAATATCAAATAATATTATTAACCCAAATAATTAAAATAACTCCAAATAATTATATATATCGGTCTGAATAATATTTTACCGAACCGAATGGAGTAAAAACCGGACCGAACAAAATAATTACTGGTCCCTCAAAATAAATACCGGACCGAATAAAATAATTACCGGTCCCTCAAAACAAATATCGAACCGAATAAAATAATTTCCAGTCCCTCAAAACAAATACCGGACCGAATAAAATAATTACCGATCCCTCAAAATAAATACCGGACCGAATAAAATAATTACCGGTCCCAATAAAATGTCGCCGAATATATTAACAGATATAACAGTTAATTTAAATATTCTCGTCGCAAAAATAAACGTAAAACGGTAACTCGAAAATATTAATATAATATAATATTTAAATAAAACGGGGCGTTACAACTCTCCCCCACTTAAAAAAAGTTTCGTCCTCGAAATTACCTGACTCGAAAAGCTCGGGATAAAAATCCCGCATCTTACTTTCCAACTCCCATGTCGTGCTTTCACCAGCTGCTCCTATCCAAACAACTTTAACCAAGGAGATCTCTTTGCCACGAAGAGACTTTATCTCACGATATTCGATCCTTAAAGGCATCGTCTCCACCATAAGATTGTCTCGCACTTGAATATCATCCATCTCAATCACATGTGAAGGATCCAGAACATACTTCCGAAGTTGCGACACATGGAACACATCATGCAAGTTCAAAAGATTTGGCGGTAACGTCACTCTATAAGCCACTTTTCCCACTTTACTAGTAATTTGGTAAGGACCAATAAAGCGAGGAGTTAGCTTCTTTGACTTCAATGCTCGCCCAACGCCGGTTGTAGGAGTAACTCGCAAAAATACATGATCACCATCTTGAAATTCCAAGTCTTTTCTCCTTTTATCATGATAACTCTTTTGTCGACTTTGAGAAATTCTCATCTTTTCTCTAATCATCTTCACCGTCTCAGTAGTCTATCTAACCAATTCTGGTCCAAGCACCACACTTTCACCCGACTCATGCCAACACAAAGGAGTTATACACCTCCGACCATACAAAGCCTTGAACGGTGCCATTCCAATACTAGCATGAAAACTATTGTTATAAGTAAACTCAATCAAAGGAAGATATGTATCCCATGTACCACCATGTTCAAGAATACAAGCACGTAACAAGTCTTCCAATGATTGAATCGTCCTTTCCGTCTGACCATCAGTTTGAGGATGATAAGCCGAACTCAACCTCAACTTTGAACCCAAAGCCTCTTGCAAGATCTTCCAAAATTTAGAAGTAAACCTCGAATCTCTATCCGAAAAAATACACAAAGGAATACCATGTAATCTCACAATCACATGCGTATAAATTTCCGCCAACTTCGATACGGGATAAGTGATGTTAATAGGAATAAAGTGAGTCGACTTTGTAAGCCTATCAACAATCACCCAAATTGCATCGTGTCCTCTTGCTGTATTCGGTAGCCCCGTTACGAAATCCATAGAAATGCTATCCTATTTCCATTCTGGAATCTCTAACGGTTGAATCAACCCTGCAGGTTTCTGATGCTCCACTTTAGACTTCTGACAAGTCAAACAAGCATAAACAAACTGAGCCACCTCTCTCTTCATGCCCGACGACCAAAATAGTTTCTTTAAATCTTGATACATTTTGGTCGCTCCGGGATGAATACTCAAATTGCTTCTATGACTTTCTTCCAAGATCATTCTCTTCAAATCCACATCACCGGGAATACAAATCCTATCTCGGAACCTCAATACACCCTGAGCATCCAACTTGAAATCTTCATTTTCAGTTTGTCCAATACCAACCAACAAATCAACAAGTTTCACATCAAGCTTCTGAGCTTCTCTCACACTATCAAGGAAATCATTATTGATCTTTAACATTCCTAAGATAACACTCTTCAACGTCACTTCTATCACAAGACTCATATCTCTAAATTGCTCAATCATTTCTAACTCTTTCAACATCAAAAGTGACATATGCAAAGTCTTTCGACTTAAAGCATCGGCCACCACATTAGCTTTACCAGGATGGTAATTCAATCCAAAATTATAATCTTTCAACAATTCAAGCCACCGTCTTTGTCTCATATTAAGATCTTTCTGATCGAACAAGTACTTCAAACTTTTATGGTCACTAAATACTTCAAATCTAGAACCATAAAGATAATGCCTCCAAATCTTAAGCACAAAAACAACCGCTGCAAGCTCCAAATCGTGCGTAGGATAATTCTTCTCATGGATCTTCAATTGCCTAGAAGCATAAGCAACCACTTTGCCATTTTGCATAAGTACACCACCTAAACCCATCTTAGAAGCATCACAATAAACAACAAACGGTTCTTCAGGATTAGGTAGAATTAAGATCAGAGATGTTGTTAACCTTTTCTTTAATTCTGCAAAACTTTATTCACACTTGACATCCGACACAAACACAACTCCTTTACAAGTCAATTTTGTCAAAGGAAGCGCCAACTTAGAAAAATCTTCAATGAACCTTCTATAGTAACCAGCCAATCCTAAGAAACTTCTAATCTCAGTAACAGACTTAGGAGTTTCCCATCTCAACACAACATCAACTTTAGAAGGATCAACTGCAATGCCATCACCATAAATGACATGCCCCAAAAAGCTCACTTCACTTAACCAGAACTCGCACTTTGACAACTTAGCATAAAGCTTCTTCTCTTTCAGAACTTCCAACACGATGCGCAAATGTTCTGTGTGCTCTTCTTGCGATTTAGAATAAACCAGAATATCATCAATGAAAACAACCACGAAATGATCCAAGTAAGGATGGAAAATACGATTCATGTACTCCATGAATACTCCCGGTGCATTAGTGACACCGAAAGGCATCACCGAATATTCGTAATGTCCATACCTCGTTCTGGAAGCAGTTTTCTGAACATCTTCTTCTTTCACCCTTATTTGATGGTAACCCGATCTCAAATCAATCTTACTAAACATGCGAGCGCCAACCAGTCGGTCCATTAAATCATCAATTCTAGGAAGTGGATACCTATTCTTGATAGTCACTTTATTTAACTGACGATAATCAATACAAAGTCTTATGCTACCATCTTTCTTCTTCACCAATAACACAGGAGCTCCCCACGGTGACACACTAGGTCTAACAAACTTCTTCTCGAGCAAATCCTTTAATTGGCTCTTCAATTCTGCTAACTCAGATGCGGACATCCTGTATGGTGCCATAGAGATAGGTCTGGTACCAGGGACAAGATCCACAGAAAATTCAACTTCTCTTTCTGGAGGTGCACTAGGAATCTCATCAGGGAATACTTCGGGAAAATCGCACACCACTGGAAAGTTTGCTATCACAGCTCGACTCTCCACAGAAAGAGTAGCCATCAAAAAGAAAACCAATGCCTCATCCTTCATGAACTCATTCAACTGCTTTGTCGACACCAACATAGATTGTTCTTCTTCTACTAAGGAAGAAAACCTCACAGTGTTGTCATAGCAATTGATATGGACATAATTAGCTTTCAACCAGTCCATACCTAAAACCACGTCCAACCCGAAAAGAGGTAAACAAACAAGATCCACCATAAAGTCTCTATCAAATATTAATAAAGGGAAACTTGCACACACAAAAGAAGTAGTAACCGTTCCCTTAGCCGGAACTTCTACCACCATATCTCTATCCAGAGACGACAAAGTGAGACCCAATCTCTTTACACAATCAACAGCAATAAAACAGTGAGTAGCGTCAGTATCAATAATAGTAATAAGAGGAAAGTTATTAATGAAACTAGTACCTCGAACAAGACCATCCTCGTTTGCCTTTGGAGCACCCGACAAAGCAAACACCTTTCCTTCTCCTTAAGCCCTCTTAGGCTTCTTACATTGAGCACTAATGTGACCTCCCTCGCCACAATTAAAACAGACCACATCCTTATGTCTACAATCGCGAGTTATATGGCCCACTTCTCCACATCGGAAACATCTCACCTTATTCTCCTTAGCTCTAACATCGCTTTGACAAACATTACTTTTGTGACCAGGTTTCCCACACTTGTAACAAACAATACTAGCAGGAGCATCTCCCCCACTAGTTCTTCGCCCTTGAAACGCTTTCTGTTTCCCTTTACCAGCTGGAGCATCATACGATTTTCCACAGCTTTGCTGACCTTTGTTTCTCTTATCAAACATAATCTTATAATGAGCATTATTGTCCTCCTCAAAGATCCTACAACTATCAATCAAATCCAAAAAGACACAGATTTTCTGATAACCAACAACTTTCTTAATCTCAGGACGTAAACCATTTTCAAACTTGATGCATTTAGAGAACTCACTATTCGGCCCATCATAATACAGATAGAACTTGGCCAACATAGTGAACCTTGCAGCATAATCAGTGATAAACATGCTTCCTTACTTTAATTCAAGTAACTCTATCTCCTTCTTTCCCCGAACATCTTCCGGGTAATACTTCCTCATGAATTCCCTTCGGATAACTTCCCATGTCACTTCCTCACCAGCAACCTTAAGCCTCTGACGGGTTTCAACCCACCAGTCATCCACTTCAGCACTTAGTTTATGAGTACCATAACGGATCCTTTGCACAGGAGTGCAATCCATCACACGGAAGATTCTTTCAATCTCCTTCAGCCACGCCAAAGCACCTTCGGGATCATACTTTCCTTGGAAAGTAGGAGGATTCTCTCTTTGGAAGGTTTCCAAACTACGAGACCCAGCGTTCTCGTCAGCATTCGGCGGGTTTCGGAAAGCCTGAGTCATTGCCTGCATAACAGCAATAAGATCCTCATCATTACTACCAGTGTTCCTTCAAGCCATAACAACTTCTGCTCAAAACAAAACAAGGATTAGAATCAACAAATAACAATACTTGATTGATAGACGACAACAAACTCAACAACTTGGCCGGACAGACTGACCTGGTCTGATACCACTTATGTAACACCCCAATTCTATCCCTCGTAATTAATAATAAAATCAGAGTTTCAAAATTTCATCCAAACATAAATTGAGGTATCACAATGTGATACGGTGGGAGAACTGACTTGAGGTTTTGCGTTTGTGTTTGCAAATGTTTCGGTTTAGCAAGAGTCGGCACCGACTTTTATTTTATCTAAAAGGAAAGGTAAAAAAGCACAGGAAAGACCTTTGAGATGTTTTCTTGAGTTCGGGGGGTAGGTTATGAAAAGGGAAGGTGCTAGCACCCTTTTCATCCATGGTTTTCCATGGGCTCTTAGTTACTTGTTTAGATCACTTGCTTTGCTTTTGCAATTGTTTGAAATGGTGCTTTGTGTGGTTTTGAAAGTATTTTGAAAAGAGGCCTTTGTTTAGGCAATCTTTGTAATGATTCTCGTTCGTAAGAATGTATACAAAGATGTTTGTCTTTTGAAAAATGTTTCAATGTTTTGAAAGTTGTTTGGAAATTGTTTTGAAATGTGTGTGTGTTTGTTTGATACGTCTGACCATGGCAAACAGCAGTAAGTCTCTTCTCGTCAATTAAGTTCAACTGATCAAGTCGGGTTTGGATCCAATCGTCTTCATTCAGACCTGCATCCTTCATGATTCTTAAAGAGGGGATCTGAACCTCAATAGGTAAAACAACCTCCATGCCATAAACCAAAGAATAGGGTGTTGCCCCAGTTGATGTACGAGCCATGGTACGGTACCCGTGGAGAGCAAACGGTAGCATTTCATGCCAGTCCTTGTAGGTGACTGTCATCTTTTGTATGATCTTCTTGATATTTTTGTTCGCAGCTTCGACAACACCATTCATCTTCGGCCGATAGGGAGATGAATTGTGATGTTGAATCTTGAACTGTTCGCACAAGGCAATGATCATAGTATTGTTGAGGTTTGTACCATTTTCAGTGATAATCCTTTCGGGGATACCGTACCGGCAAATGAGATTCTGCTTGATGAAGTGGGCAACAACATTCTTTGTAACAGATGTGAAGGAAGCTTCTTCGACCCACTTTGTGAAATAATCAATGGCCACTAGAATGAAGCGGTGTCCATTGGATGCTGTAGGCTTGATCTCTCCAATCATGTTAATTCCCTACATAGCGAATGGCCAAGGAGCTGTTAAGACATTTAGAAGAACTGGAGGCACGTGCACCTTATCTGCATAGATTTGACATTTATGGCATGTTCGGGAGTATTGATAGCAGTCAGCTTCCATGGTAGATCAGTAATAGCCTTCCCGTAGAATCTTCTTTGCCATCGTATGCCTGTTAGAGTGAGTGCCAAAGGTACCCTCATGCAATTCAGCCCTGATCTTTTCAGCTTCAGCTTTGTCCACACAACGGAGCAGAATAGAATCATGATTACGCTTGTACAGGATGCCATTGCTTAGGAAGAACTTTGCCGAGAATCTCCTTAAGAACTTTTTATCATTGACTGAAGCTCCTTCAGGGTATTCTTGCGCCTCGAGATACCTTTTGACTTCATGAAACCATGGCTGGTCCACTACTTCTTCGGTATTAATCTCGTGAAAGTGTGCAGGTTAGTCCATCCGTTTAATGGTGATATGGGGAGCCTCATTATCCCAATTTAGTTTAAACATGGATGACATTGTAGCTAGAGCATCTGCTAGCTGATTTTCTTCTCGCGGGAAGTGCTTGAAGGTAATCTGCCTGAAATGTGGTAACAATGTCAAGACATATTCTTTGTAAGGGATGAGGTTTGGATGTTTAGTATCCCACTCTCCTTTGATCTGACTGATGACTAAAGCTGAGTCTTCAAACACAATCAAAGATTTGATTCCCAAGTCTATGGCAGCCTTGAGTCCAAAGATGCAAGCTTCATACTCTGCCATGTTGTTCATACAGTTGAAGCAAAGTCTGGCTGTGAAAGGAGTATGGCATCCTTCTGGAGATATGAGTACTGCACCGATACCGTTGCCAAGTGCATTGGATGCCCCATCAAAGTACAGGGTCCATCGGGATCCTTGTTCAGGCCCGTCATATGGTCTGTTCTCTTCAATGTTGTACAATATCATGATGTCCTCGTCAGGGAAGTCAAACCTCATGGATTGGTAATCTTCGACAGCTTGATGGGCTAGATGATCAGCTAGCACACTTCCCTTTATAGCTTTTTGGGTCGTGTACTGTATGTCGTATTCCGTTAGGATCATCTGCCATCTAGCTATTCTTCCAGACAAAGCAGGCTTCTCAAAGAGGTATTTGATCGGATCCATCTTAGATATCAGCAAAATGGTATGAGTCAACATATACTGCCTTAGCCGGCGAGCAGCCCATACCAAAACGCAGCAAGTTTTCTCGAGCAGTGAGTATCGGGTCTCACAGTCGATAAAATTTTTGCTAAGGTAATAAATGGCATGCTCTTTTCGGCCAGACTCGTCATGCTTCCCCAGTACGCACCCCATTGAATTCTCTAGGACGATTAGATACATGATTATCAGTCTTCCTTCGACGGGTGGCATCAAGATAGGAGGTTCTAGCAAATACTCCTTGATTTTATCGAAAGCAACTTGACAGTCATCATTCCATTTAACTACCTGATCTTTCTTCAATAGCTTGAAGATTGGTTCACAAGTAGATGTTAGGTGAGAAATGAACCTAGCAATGTAGTTTAGGCGTCCCAAGAAACCTCTGACCTCCTTCTCAGTGCGAGGAGCAAGCATTGATTGTATAGCTTTGACTTTGGCAGGATCAACCTCGATGCCTTTGTTGCTGACAATGAAACCTAAGAGTTTACCGGACCGGACTCCGAATGTACACTTGTTTGGGTTCAATCTGAGCTTGTACTCCTTCAACCTGACAAATAGCTTTTGCAAGTGATCGAGGTGTTCTTCTTCAGTTTGTGATCGGGCTATCATGTTATCTATGCAGACCTATATCTCATGATGTATCATATCATGAAATAAAGCTACCATGGCGCGTTGATAGGTTGCCCCAACATTCTTCAGTCCGAATGGCATCACTTTGTAGCAGAACGTACCCCACTGTGTAACAAATGTAGTTTTCTCCATGTCCTCAAGTGCCATTTTGATCTGGTACTAGCCTGAGAATCTGTCCATGAAAGAAAATTCTTTGTGCTGAGCTATGTTGTTAACCAGGATGTCAATGTGCGGAAGTGGAAAGTCATCTTTAGGGCTGGCCCTGTTTAAGTCTCCATAATCCATGCACATTCTTACTTTGCCGTCCTTCTTAGGCACGGGCACAATGTTAGCAACCCATTATGGATAGGAAGTAACAACTAGAAACCCAACATTGAACTGCTTCATAACTTCTGCTTTGATCTTTTCTGACATGTCAGGTCTCATGCGGCGGACCTTTTGTTTCACTGGTGGACAATCTTCTCTTGTGGGTAGACGGTGTACCACAATGTCTGTATCAAGTCCCAGCATGTCTTTGTATGAGCAGGCCAAGATCTCAACATAATCATGCAATAGCTGAATTAGGCGCTCTTTGACACTCGGCTCTAGATCGACACCTATCTTGATTTCCTTTTTGTCCTCCTTAGTACCTAAGTTGATTGTGTCTAACAGCTCCTCATGAGGCAAAATTTCTCTTTCCTCTTGTTGTAGAAGTCTAGCCAATTCCCCTGGCACCTCACAATCTTCCTCACCTTCGTATTCGGCTTGGTAGACCAGATCTTCAGAGTCACTGAAGGCTATAGCAATATCGTTACCCATGGGTTCCGGAGTGGAAGGGTACCTGCATTTGTGAGTGTGGGTGTGTGTAAGGGCATAACCATCTTAAAACAACAAAATGTAAAAGAAAGACGATGAGCACAAAAGGTTTATATATGAAAAGCGTCCATGATTCATTAAAATGACATATGAAAATGAAATAAGAACCCTTACAAATGGACCTATGTGCCTCGGGTAAGACACAAGGTTGAAAAAGTATGAATTGTTTGTGAATTATTACAGATCCAACAGAAATGGAAAAGATAAATTACTGCGGTATGAAAGTAATCGGAACAAAGTCTTTTGCTTCCCAGTTGCACAGTCCTCCGCCAACAATAGGGAAAATCCAATCTTCTAAGCTTCCCTCTTCTTTACTGTCTTCTAGCGCATTAACCCCCTGGTGACTGATCTTCACAGGTGGCCCTCCAGCATGGGCGTGACGCACGGCCTTTTGAGCCGTCGAAGTAAATCCCAGGCCCAACTTGTCTGATTTGAAAGGAAAGTCCGGAAGCTGACCCCAGATAGTGGATCCACCTTATTCCACTACTGCCCTTGCATCTTTGAGAGAAGACATCTGAGGTACAGGTTTTATGATCACTGGAGTTGAGGACACTGCTTTGGTCGCTGCTATTTCAGGAGAAACCTCTTCAAAATTTTGGAAAGGGGTCTCAATGAATTCGCCATCCAATTCTACATAGCGGAAAAAATTTAGATGACTAATCATGTATTCCTCTTCACCATGGACAATTATAATTTTCCCTTGGACAGGATACTTGAGCATTTGATGCAAGGTGTCAGTGACAACTCCGGCATTATGAATCCAGGGGCGTCCCAATAGGCAAGAGTAAGAAGGACGAATGTCCATCACGTAGAATGTTGAATTGAATGTCTGGGTACCCACCTTGATCGGGATGTCCACCTCCCCGTGGACCATCCTCTTAGACCCATCAAAGGCTCTGACAATTATATTGCTGGGTTTTAAAGTCAGCCCCTCACAATCCAATCTATCCAAGGCTTTCTTTGGCAAGACGTTCAGAGATGATCCAATATCAACCAAAACATGGGCTAAGGTGGTTCCCATACACTCCACCGAGACATGTAGTGCATCGTTATGTTTTCTCCCTTTGGAGGTCAAGTCGGCATCAGAGAAACCTAGGCCATTGTCGGCTGTCAGACTGGCCACACACTCTTGGAATTGATCTGCAGAGGTCTCTTGTGGTACGTGTGCTGTCTTCAGAAACTTGACCAAAGCTTTAGCATGTGCCTCAGAGCACAACAGCAGGGCTAACATAGAGATTTTGGAGGGGGTCTGCCCCAGTTGTTCAACAACATCATCACTTTTCTTAATGATCCTCAAAATTTCTTCCATCTCTTTCTTGGATGTCTCAGGGATGACTAGTGACTGAGCCTTCGTCAAGACAAGCTCCTCTTGAACATTCTTTCCTTTTTTCTCAGCAGCGGAAATAGGGATGGGAATTTCATTGTTATTGTCAGCGGGTACACTTGTAGGTACAATTACTGGTGCAGAGGTTATCTTCGGAATGGCCACGGGTCCAAAGACTGCCTTTGGAGGCGCAATCTCTGGAGAGAAAATTCTCCCACTACGGGTAATTTTGCTTGTTCCGGCAATGTTACTGATGTCGAAATTGTCTTCTTCAGAGCTCTCTTTATCGACGGTCTGTTCAATCTGATTGACACGATGGTAGTAGATTTCTCCACCATAGTTCCATGGTACCATTTTATCGGTTTTGTATGGGGTTGACCCGAACATTGTTATCTTCAACGGAGTAGTCATAGGAGCGGATGTAATCCTAACAAGTTTTTTAGGAACCCTGGAAGGATTGGCGTATATGGTTATTATTGAAACTTCTGGAACTGAAATGGGTGAGACAGGAGCTTTCTCAAACAAAATTTCCTTGTTATCAATCAATTGTTGGATTCCTTTCTTCAATAGAGGACAGTCAAATGGGGAGGATAGGTAAGCATGGAAATCTTGGCCACAACCTTGGAACACCCCAGCTTTCAACAAATTCAACTTGATGGTTAGGAGAGGAGTTAACAGTTCATCCACAGTAGAAACAAACAGGTCTTCTTCCACAACACTGGCATTGTGTCCATGCCTAGGCATTGGAGCAGAGATAACATTCGGTTTTTCAGGAGCTTCAAATTCAACTTCATTTGCGTTGATCAGATCTTGAATCTTGTTCTTTAAGGCCCAACAGTTGTTGGTGTCGTGCCCTGGACTTTCTGAATGGTAAGCGCACCTGGCGTTCGGATGGTAGTGTGGAGATGCAGTATTAGGATTTTTAGGGGCCTCCTTTTACATGGCAAGATTCAACTTCAGGAGATGTGGTAGGACTTGAGCGGGTGTCATGTTTATCTTGGTGAATTGCCTTACAGACCTTTCCACCCTTTGCTCGTTATTCCTCGGCTGATCATTTCTCGGCTGATCATTTCTCGGCTGATTGTTTCTCGGCTGGTCTGATGCAGACTTTTGAATCATGACGGCCCCCATAGTTGGTCGTCGTTCGGTTCTTCCCTGATTTCTCTGTGCATAGACAACAAACACTTTCTTCTTACCAGTGAAGGGCTTTTTGGCAGCAGCAGAGGTAGACACATGTTTCTGAATTTTCCCGCTTCTAATACCGGCTTCAACCCTTTCGCCAGTTAAAATCAATTCAGTGAAACCCGCAGAGGAGCTTCCAATCAGGTGATTAAATAAAGGACCTGACAGAGTCCCCAAGAACATGTCTACTAGCTCCCTTTCAGATAACGATGGTTGCACCCTTCCGGCTAAGTCCCTCCACTTTTGGGCGTAGTTTTTGAAGCCTTCATTGGTAGCCATGGCCATACTTTGTAGCTGAGTACGGGTTGGTGCCAAGTCGGTGTTGTATTGATACTATTTATAGAAGACGGCTGCCAAGTCTTCCCAATTATGGACATCAAACCTCTCCAACTGGTAGAACCAATCAAGCTGTGTCCCCGATAAACTGTCTTGGAAAAAGTGGACCCACAAGTCTTTGTCAGAAGAATGTGGTTGAATTTTCCTGACATAAGATCGTAGATGCATCTTGGGACAAGACACCCCATCGTATTTGGAAAATAGTGGCACCTTAAACTTTAGAGGGATTACTATTCCAGATACCAACCCAAACTCTTCAAAGTCCAGCCCATGCACTCTCTATATCTCCATAGTATCTAGACGCTCTTCCAGATTTTTTGTATTTGTCATCGGCCAGAGGGTACTATTGTTTAGAGTAGTCCTCATCTTCCTCTTCTTCTACTTCAGATTCAGATGGCACTGCAGTCTCTTTACCTTTTCTCTCTCCTTCCTCAGAGGTTGATGGAAATTCCAAGGTCCATCTGGCTTATCCTTCAAACCTTCTGCCCATAAGAACCACCCCAACTCGCTTCTTCTTCTTTTTCTCTTTTTCCTTTTCTAGCAGAGTTTTGAGCTCCTCCTGCCCCTTGGCCAAGGTCAGGAGTAACTGTTGGAATTATGAATTCTGGGCTTGCAAATCTTTGACCGTTTGTTCAATATCCACCTTGCTAAAATAAACAGCAGAGAGATGAGGAAACTTGGTGTGAAGACCTGTTTATGCATATGATGAATGATATGTATTCATGTAATGCTTTCAAGGATTCAGAAATTCAAATTTGTTTTAAACAAAAAAGAAATACACGTCATATTAATAAGATAGAATTGTTAGTACATCAATGCCTCTTGGGCAAAATAATACAAAATTCTAAGGTAAAAAGACGTTGCGCATCCTCTTTGGTGCAATGTAGGTGTTAAGAGTCTGCTCTTCGTGAAGTAACCGAGTAAGTTTCAAAACCTTCTTCTCGATGGCGTAGAATTGGGCTTCAAAAGTATCGCATTCTCCCTTGAGTTGTATCCAACTCCTTTGCATATCTTCGAGTGATGTTGGCATGTCAGGATGTAGGAGGGTGTATGGAACCTCTTCTTCCTTAACATGCTCTCTAATCATTGGGAAAATGGAGGGGTAAGGCATCATAAGACTTTGGGCGCAGGTTCGTACCCACTTGAGGTAAGGCTCAAGGGGGATGGAATTCTTGTATCCCAAGGTCTTACTGTCTACCTTGTTTGGCATCCTCCAAGCTCGGACGAACCTTTGTCGAAGTCCTTGATCGTTGTTGTCGAAGTAAAAAACCAAGTCTGAAATCAGCATGTCATGTGGGCCATCCCTTCGGGCATAACCAAACTGTCTTAAAGCCAAGCAGAGGTTATAGGTGATGCCTCCTCTAATGCCAAGTAGAAGGACATTAGGGAATTCCCCACAACGGTCGATGATGATAACATTCTCTTTGGATCGAAAACACCAATGAACATCTGAATGTGTAAGAGTCATCAATCGTTGTGACCACCTCAAACCTTGCTCATTCTTCAAAACTGATTGGGGAAGATGAGAAATAAACCATCTTGCCAGTATAGGAGTGCAACACATGAGAACACCTCTTTTCCTCATTGTACGAGTGTGAAAAGAGTGCAAGATATCTCCAAGAAATGTAGGCACCGGGTTGCAAGCCATGAAGATTTTGACAGCACTCACATCTATGAGTTAATCAGGATTAGGGAACAAGACCATCCCATAGATGAGAAGAGCTACAATCTCCTCAAAAGCTTTTAAGTCCAAAGAATTCTAGCAGCTTTGGGCCTTCTCAAACAAGAACTTCTCAGATGAGTGCAAGTGTAAGGCTTGAGAAATCTCTTCTGGCTTTGGATCTCTTTCCGTACCGTTGAAGGGTAGTATATTGAGAATAGGAATCCTTAAGAGTTGAGAAAATTCCTCCAAAGTGGGCACAAGCTGGTAGTCAGGAAATGTGAAGCAGTGATGCAAAGGGTCAAAGAACTGGAAAATAACTTTCATCATGACTTCCTATGTGTTAAAAGTGACTAAGTTGAGAAGACGACCATGCCTCTCGGTTAATGGAGAGTTCTCAGGAATCCTTGAAGCTAGCTCCTTAAGTTGTGGAGGAATTCTTACAAGGTTGACTTGAATGGTTTTCCTGCGAAGTGAATCCATAACCTACAAAACAGGCACAAAGATGAATTTCCAAAATCCTTGAAATGGTTAGTGGATGCATATGATGCTTCATGATGTCCATGATGTTATGCACAAGTATATATGTACAAACAAATCACACAAGTTCTTAGTTTAGGCTTGCATGGGGTTTCATAGGTAAGTACCCTCTTGAAGTTTAGTTGGCTCAACCTGTCCTAGAAATAGTAACCGGGTTCTAAAGAGCTCAATATCACTAGATTGTTTCCTTGTTCATTGTTTCAATTCATCCTCTTTATTGGCGACCGAAATATTCCAAGGAACCAAACCTCAATGAGTGTAGTATCGAGTATCTACCAACTTCGAACTGCACCAAAGCCGGTCATCTCACTACATCCTAAAAGGCCAAGTTGGTCAAGTAAAGATTCTAAAAGTCCATTAGTGCTTCATGACATCACTCAGCGGCCCCGTATTCTCTTTGATTGACTCAAAGGCTACTGGTACCCACAAATATGTCGCACTAATATAGCTATTGCTTAGACTATGTCGGTATACCCCATACAGTTTCCACAATGTATTACTATTTACCTATGAATGTTTCCCAAATCCGGGTAGAGGATTCAAACCCAAACAATAGAACCAAAGTGTAAAGCATACAAGTCAAGCAATATAAGCATGTAAAGGTGATCTAAAACCCTATGGTAACCCCACTTTTTGAATTCTCCCCAGCAGAGTCGCCAGTTCTGTGATACAGTGGGAGAACTGACTTGAGGTTTTGCATTTGTGTTCCCAAATGTTTCGGTTTAGCAAGAGTCGTCACCGACTTTTATTTGATCCAAAAGGAAAGGTAAAAAAGCACAGGAAAGACCTTTGAGATGTTTTCTTGAGTTCGAGGGGTAGATTATGAAAAGGGAAGGTGCTAGCACCCTTTTCATCCATGGTTTTCCATGGGCTCTTAGTTACTTGTTTAGATCACTTTCTTTGCTTTTGCAATTGTTTGAAATGGTGCTTTGTATGGTTTTGAAAGTATTTTGAAAAGAGGCCTTTGTTTAGGAAATCTTTGTAATGATTCTCGTTCGTAAGAATGTATACAAAGATGTTTGTCTTTTGAAAAATGTTTCAATGTTTTGAAAGTTATTTGGAAATTGTTTTGAAATGTGTGTGTGTTTGTTTGAAAATAGCAAGGATTATTTGCAAATTGATCAAGTAACTAGAAGCTTATCTACCTACTCAAAAGTCTTTCTTGTACATTTTTATTTCTTTGACATTGTTGACCCACCATTGTTTTGGTAGACAACCCTATCTTTGGATGTTAAACGAGACGGGCGTGGGTCATCATATGACCATGATAGAAATGGTGCCAAGTATCTTAGAATGCTTAAGGGACCAAGATCATTTTGTTTTTAGGCAACCTTTTGATAGCGTCATCGAGGGACTATGATCTTTTGTTTTGTTTTGTTTTACCAAGATACCTAGCATGCATACCATGGCCATTTTGTTTAGGCAACCAAGTGGGTGAAACCCTAAGGGTGCTTGTGTGTAATGTATTGTCATTTTCATGCATTTTGTTTGTCTTGAATTAGGTCATGTCTATTTGTTTGATTTTTGTCTTATCATACAAACCCCAGTTTACTAAACATGTATATAATGCGATAAATTGCATATTTAAATAATTGTATGTTTATTTATTTATTGAGCAATAATTCAATTGGGTTGTTATAATTTTTAGGGTTTTATTTTGAGCAATATCCCCCATTCAAACTTGTATTCCCCCTCCCATAATATTGTTGTAATAGCTTAGATTTACTTTACGCAATTTATCGCATTATATACATGTTTAGTAAACATGCTTATAATGCGATAAATTGCGTAAAATAAATCTAAGCTATTACAACAATATTATGGGAGGGGGATACAAGTTTTGAATGGGGGATATTGCTCAAAATAAAACCCTAAAAAATTATTACAATCCAATTGAATTTTTGCACAATAAATAAATAGACAATTATTTAAATATGCAATAAAATGTATGGATGCAAAATGTTTTTTGTATTTATTTTATGTATGTAAAATAAAATCATTTAAGTCCTAAAAATAAGAAAAAATAATATTAGTATTATTTTTGAAAGGGGAAACCCTAAAAAATTTATTTAAAAGAAAATATGTTCTATTATTTATTTTATTCATTTATGTACAAGAAATAAATAAATAAAAATATTTACAAGTATTAAAAAATAAAATATGTATGGAAATAATATTTTATGTATATGAATAATAAAAATAAAAATGTATGATATTTATTTAAATATACTCACAATTTATTTTAAGAAAATAAAGTATATTATTACTAATAAACTATTTTTTATGCCAAAATAAAATAAAATAAAAATGCAAAAAATAAAGAAAATACTTTTCAAGATTTTTTCATATTCAGAAAAATAAATAAAAGCAATAAATATAAAAATGAAAAGAAAATATGAAAAATATAAGAAAATAGGTTAGGGGGTGCAGATAGGAATATGAGGCGTGTGAAAAATAACAGGCCCAAGGCGCCAGGCCCAGAACACCATCTTCATCCCTGTCCTTGGCTTTGCGCGCGTTTTTGAGCTTGAATCTGTAACTTGCTATAGCTTGCATAAAATCAAAAACTTATAACACAAAAAATGTAGCTTATGATCTCACGATTCCAGTGATATAAAGTTTGTGACCTAACACTCAAAGATCAAGGAGAATTTTATCACCCCTAATTTCTGACCTAAATTTTTCATGAACTTCAAGCTTCAAATTCTCACTACTCAGTTAATATAAATAACAACTATGCATATGTACAACTTTAGCAAGTTAAGGGCTACATTTTTGCTTCACAAATCAAAGCTTAAGGACTCCTAAATAGAGAGATAGAACTTTGAAAAATACCTGGTTCAGCTGAGTTTGGATATGGCAATGTGGGGACTTTGAGTGAGGCCTGAAGATCGTGTGAGCTTCCTTGAAGTTCCCTCAAGCTTTTCCAATGCTCAACTTGCCTTGAGGATGCTTGAAACTCCTTGTAGAAGTCAACCTGCAACCTTCAAAAATGAAAATGGTGATGGCTGAAGCAAGGGTTACAACAACAATGTAAGGGCTTGGATCACTTGGATATGATGTGGATGAAGTGTTTGAAGTATTGAAACAAGAAACGCACGAGCAAAATATGATTTGGTTTAAGTTTTGCAGAAGCTGCCCTATTTTTGGAAGAAATGTGTTTTTTGTATTTGGGAGAGTTTGGGAGGCTATGAATTCGTGTATTGGCTTGCAACAAGTTTCTCAAGATGTTTAGAATGAAGCCAAGTCTTCTCTTTATCAGATACACAAGTTATCTTGACTTTTGCCAATTTGCTTGCTTTTGAAGAAAGTTGACATGACTTATGCCAAAGGCCTGTACAAGCTAGCTTGTGGACTGCAGAGGGTTGATATACTTTGCCTGATATTTGTGGATCTTGCTTGCAACAAAAGATCAAGTCCATGGCTTAAGAATTGCAAAGTTGCAAAAAGCATGCTTTATCAAAGTAGTATTGTGAACTTTATGCCATTTATGGATTAATTCATTGTGCAATGATTCAAAAGTAAAAAAAAAGCCATTATCCATTTAGTTTGCATTTAATTATGGAGTGTAGAAGGGATTAGGGCCTTTAATACAAGGTACAAGCATGCTAGGAACTTATTTGCAACTTTGAAGCATTGTAAACATGGCTTGAACAAAAGTGATAAATTTCCATTTTCTCTTCTTCGATTCTCCCTAACCATAAATGATCTTGGAGAGTTCTTGGACATTTTGGAAAGCTTGTAACATGCTATAAAATCCATATTTGAAATGAATTTTGAGATACCTCTTGGAACTAGGTGAAAAATGTCCATGAAGTTAGGCCAAAAACCTGCCTAAATTAGGGCAATTTTTCACTAAGTCTTTTAGTTCATGGACCCCTATTCACAAATTCATAACTTGAGATCCAAGCAACTTTTGGGAAAACTTTGTGAATAAAAGTTGTAGATTTTATGGAGGACTAAAACTTTCATGTTGGAAGTTTTCTTTGAATCCAATTTCATCATGGTGAAAAAGTTATGAAAATTTGAGAAAAAATAAGAAATTTTCCATAACTTAGAAAAATTCTAAGTTATGAAAAATTTCAAATTAAAACCCTAATTTGCAATTTTAGGTTTCTTGGTCAACAAGTTTCAAATTTTGACATATCTTGATGAGTTATGACCCTTGGCACTTGATTTTGACCAAAAAGTCAAAGTTTGACTTTTCAGTGTACAGTTGATTTTTGATCAATTGACTAGAAAATTCATCTGTCAATCCAATGCATTTGAGATCTTTTGAACCTTGTGATTAGGTCAAGATGATGCCATTGAGTCCTTGACATCATGTTTGAACCCAATTGGTCATTGGCTAGGTTAAAAGTCAGAAATTTCCCTTTCTCAGTCAAAACCCTAATTTTGACCATTTTGCCCTTTTGATGATCTGATCAAATTTCTTGAGGAGTTGTGATCTAAACTTGATCAAATGGTACATATGAGTCTAAAATGTTATTGTGGATAAAAAATTATGAAGTTTGACTGTAAATTGGCCATGGTTGACTTTTCCCTAATACAACTGATTTTTAGGTCAACTGTCCAATTGATTGGGCAAAAATGTGATTCAAGACTTGAAACTTGGTATGAGCAATCTTAGGGGTCCAAGATGGTGTATGAAAGTCACATGAAGCATTGATGGTCCAAAAATCCTTGTTCAAACTCAAACCCTAATTTCAGGTTATCAGTGCAAGGAGATGTCTTGAGCTGAGCAAACCCTAATCTGGTCTTGAATCCAAGAAGTCTTGTGAGGGGAAATCTTGATAAAATGAGAGGGCAAATTTTGGGGTACAACACACATATTCGTGTTTTTTATCACTTTGAATTATAATGCACATCACAAAATCAAAAGTCGGATATACCGATTCATAACATAAATCATCATATAAACATATGACTAATCACACCACATCGGATGTGTTCACAAAATGTACAGATCATCATGTTATCATCAATACACAAGGTCATAAGATAGTATACATAAACTATCCTATCAAAAATAATAACGTCGCCTAAATCCCGAGTATTACTACTATCAGAGCAGAGCGACTCAAAATAAAGAGACTCGAGCTAATCCTCATCATCCTCGCGGATCACCTGCACGTTACCAATATAAAGGCAACGACGAAACAAGTAAAGGGTGAGATACTCCAAAACATATAATTAAAGGCATGATAAAATATATAAATAGTTTTGGAATCATAAATGATATAGGATTAATAAGAGTATGTCAGCATATATCCAAATCTCACACACTTTAAATCATCATTTAGTGTATAAAATCAACACTTTAATTTCATCACGTAATCATCATAATCATACTAAAACAAGACATAAACTTCATCGCCATAAACTCATATCGTCGCTTTACCGTCATGTCATATTCATCGCTTACTCATCATGAAATTATCGCATCATATTCACTTTATGTTCAACACAAAAATCATCACAAAACAAAGTATCATATATCATCGAAATTCATCATAAGCCATGAAATAAAACTCAATGCCAAAAGACTCAAAAATAAACATAACCGACTCCATGAGACACGACTATGTTATGCACGTGGTACCCGTCGCTTTGTCCATAATTAGGGACATTCGGAATAAAAGCCCATCGTCGCTTTGGCATAAAAGCCCTCGTCGCTTGGCATAAAAGCCCTCGTCGCCAATGCAATGTATGTGACTCGACAACACGATATTACAAATACGACACAACAAAACATCATCATCGCACATCAAAATTGGTATAAAACCCACGTCGCCATATTCATGCACATCAAAAAAACATATCATATCATCAAGTATTAATTATAAATAAACCGTCGCAAACATCATATTTAATCACACCACATCATTATCAAATAATTCACTAAATTTCAAACACGGAAAAATAGTCAAACATCAATAATCGCCGCGAAAGTCATTCATAATAATCGGCATCAATCATAATCATTAACGTCGCAATCGGATTGTCCATATGCAACTTAAACCGACTAAAACGCAATCCATTTCAAATTAACCGTAAATTGGCCTATTTCGGGTCGCTTCATAAAAATTCGAAATCTCGAAAAACTAACCTCACCACGACGTCCTACACGTCGAAATTAACTAGCACGTCAATTTTCGTTCAATTCGGAGCAACTAGCTCCGTCGCCAAAATTGCCGAAATCGAGAAATCGGACATAATCGGGTTCCAAATTAAATCGGCTAACTTATGTCATATTTGTATTTAATTAATATAAATATTTAATATATTAAATTAAGAAAAGAAAAACAAAACATAAATTAATTAATTTTCTAAACTCAATTTCAATTCAATTAATATACTGCTAATGCCGCTAGCATTTTAGTTTTCTATACTGTTAGATTAGTTTATAAGCTATACTGCTATTACGTTTTTGTTTTTTCTAAACTATACTGCTAGTTTTTGTTTTTTCTAAACTATACTTCTAGTTTTTAGTTTTCCTTAATTCAAGTAATATATGCTAGTTCTCAGTAAACTTAATTCATATAATTTAGTTTTCCTAATTTAATTTCTATTAACATAACAATAATTACACAACACTAACACCTAAATTAACTCTCCTAATTTATCTCAACAAATCTCAAGAACCCTAACATCAATTTTATCCCAAATCAAAATATACCAAATCAATCCCTAACTATAAGCATTGAAAAATCAAACCCCTTACCTTAGATACTTGAAATGATTCTTGATGTTCCAACCAACCCAAAACCTAAGCTTTGTTCTTGCTCCTCTTCTTCTCTTCCAAGACCTCTAGCTCTCTCTAACTCTCTCAAAGTGTGTTTTAGTGTTATGACATAAAACAAAGGAAATGGTGGGTTTGGTTTGTTTAGGTGCAAGACAAAAGCTAGGCAAAATACCAAAAAGCCTTTCTTAAAATATACTACTAATTAACACTAAATAATATCAAATAATATTATTAACCCAAATAATTAAAATAACTTCAAATAATTATATATATCGGTCCGAATAATATTTTACCGAGCCGAATGGAATAAAAACCGAACCGAACAAAATAATTACCGGTTCCTCAAAATAAATACCGGACCAAATAAAATAATTACCGGTCCCTCAAAACAAATACCGGACCAAATAAAATAATTACCGGTCCCTCAAAACAAATACCGGACCGAATAAAATAATTACCGGTCCCTCAAAACAAATACCGGACCGAATAAAATAATTACCGGTCCCTCAAAACAAATACGGACCGAATAAAATAATTACCGGTCCCAATAAAACATCGCCGAATATATCAACAGATATAACGGTTAATTTAAATATTCTCGTCGCAAAAATAAACGTCAAACGGTAACTCGAAAATATTAATATAATATAATATTTAAATAAAACGGGGCGTTACACATCCAGCCTAAAATCACTATTCTCAGACTGATCGATCCCAACCATCGAATCTACTAGTTTCACATCCAACTTCTGAGCTTCCCTGATACTGCCTAGAAATTCATTATTAATCTTCAACATACCCAAAATAACACTTTGCGGCGTAACCTCGCAAACTAAGCTCATATCTCTGAACTGCTCAATTAATTCCAACTCTTTAACCATCATTGCCGACATATGTAAAGTATTTCGACTCAACGCATCAGCTACCACATCCGCTTTTCCTGGATGATAATTCAAACCAAAATCACAATCCTTTAACAATTCCAACCATCTTCGTTTCCTCATATTCAACTCCTTCTGATCAAAAAGATACTTCAAACTCTTATGGTCACTAAACACTTCAAATCTAGAACCATAAAGATAATGCCTCCAAATCTTCAGCACAAAACAACTGCCGCAAGCTCTAAATCATGCGTATGATAGTTATTCTTATGAGTCCTTAACTACCTTGATGCATAGGCAACTACCTTACCATTCTGCATAAGCACCCCTCATAAACCCATCTTAGAAGCATCACAATACACCACAAAAGGCTCTCATGGGTTAGGCAACGTCAAAATCAGAGCCGACGTCAACCTCTTCTTCAATTCAGTAAAACTTTCTTCGCACTGAACATCCCACACAAAATCTCTACCTTTACAAGTCAACTTAGTCAACGGAAGTTCCAACTTAGAAAAACCTTCGATAAACCTTCTATAGTAACCAGCTAATCCCAAAAAGCTTGTAATCTCAGTAGTTGGCCTTCGAGTTTCCCATTGCAACACAACATAAACCTTCGATGGATCTACAACAATGCCACTACCTGAGATCACATGACCAAGAAAACTAACCTCTTTTAACCAGAATTCGCACTTGGACAACTTTGCATACAACTTCTTCTCTTTCAAAACTTGCAACACTACTCTTAAATGTTCTGCATGCTCTTCTACTGACTTAGAGTAAATTAAAATATCATCAATGAACACCACTACAAATCGACCCAAATAAGTATGAAAGATACGATTCATGTATTCCATGAATACTCCCGGCGCATTAGTAACACCGAAAGGCATCACCGAATACTCATAATGTCCATAACGCGTTCTGAAAGCCGTATTTTGGATATCTTCATCCTTCACTTTAATCTGATGGTAACCCGACCTCAAATAAATCTTACTAAACTCACGAGCATCCACCAATTGGTCCATTAAGTCATTTATTCTAGGAAGCGGATACTTGTTCTTAATCGTCACTTTATTCAATTGTCTATAATCAACACAAAGTCTCATACTTCCATCTTTCTTCTTAACTAACAACACTGGAGCTCCCCACGGCGACACACTTGGTATTACAAACTTCTTCTCAAGTAACTCTTCTAATTACTTCTTTAACTCTGACAATTCAGGTGCAGACATCCTGTATGGTGACATAGACACAGATCTGGTACCAGGTACAAGATCGATTGTAAATTCAACTTCCTTCTCCGGCGGTACATCAGGAATCTCATCAGGGAAAACTTCAGGAAATTCACACACCACCTACAATTCCTCAATTATAGCTTGAGTCTCTACAGATAGCGACACAATTAATGAGAACATATGTGATTCCTATTGCATCAACTTTCTCAACTGTCCAGTAGACAACAGACTAACTTCCTCTTCTTCAGGAGTAGAAAACCTCACAGACTTGTCATAACAGTTAATATGAACATAGTTATGCTCTAACCAGTTCATACCCAAAATCACATCCAACCCTCTTAATGGTAAACAAACCAAATCAACAGCAAAGTCTCTGTCGAAGATCGACAAGGAACACCTTAAACACACAAAAGAAGTAATCACCGACCCCTTGGCTGGAGTATCGACGACCATTTCTCCATTCAAAGAAGACAACATAAGACCCAATCTTTCAACACAATCAGCAACAAGTGCAGCATCATTCCTTCCAGCCATCATAAATTATCACTACAGCATAAACAACAGTTAGAACTCAAATTAACAATACTCGATTGTTAGACAACTACGGCTCGACAACAAGGTCAGACCAACCTTTTGCTCTGATACCAACTTTGTAACACCCTAATTCTACCCCCGCAATTATATGAATAAATCAGAGTTATAAAATCATCCATGCAAACGAATTGGGATGTCACAAATTCATCATTAGAAACTCATTTTCATCGTGGATACATAACACTTTAAAAATTAGGATCAACCATCAACATAAACACTTTAATCAAATATTTCAACAATTTAACATCTACGCAACGGAATTCTTAATAACATCTTTAGCATCATTACAGCAACTTCAAAATAACACATGCTTAATAATAATCAACTTAAAGTTCAACAACTGAATAATCAACAACCAAAAGCAACAAGCGTTCATCCCCCTGAGTGTTACATATCAGAGCAATGACACCGACTCGAACTATTGAAGGTATACAACCTTCACTCTCGATTACCTGCACGTTACCAACGTAAGGGTAACATTCAAACATAAGGGGTGAGATATCTAACAATATAATAAAGCGTATGATAATTAATATATTAAATTATATCATATAACATCACCACTTCTCATCTCATAATCAATAATGATCACAACAATAATACACATTCACAACATCAATACACTCTTCTTTATGAAATCATATAATGCGACTCAATACTGTGCAAATGCATGTGGTACCATTGGAGCAGAACTCCATCTAAAAATTGCCAATTAATAGAGGCATCAACAAGGCATAAGCCTTCATCTCAATATTCTCCAATACAGGTCATCTCAACGAGCATAAGTTCCATCTCAAAATGCAATGTATACGACACAATCATGAATGTAATAACAACACCATAATTGACAACATCTCAATACAACACCATCGTTGACCGAAGACCTACATCTTAAAAGCATCTCAACATCTCTTTATCAACATCATTTATCATCATAAATCATCAAACATCATTTATACATCATGATTCATTAAAACAAACTCTCATTAATATCATCTCGTCAACAACTCAGCTGTACAGTAATATAACAGTAACTCATCAATTTCACAATGTTGACCATAGGACTATACAAGATATTGCCTACAATTAGTTAATCAACTAAGGCGTACTTCTAAATCACCAAATCTCTACATACTACTATTCTGTAATACTACATCAGTATCATCATTAATCCTACTGTTACAAACCATACAGTAATCTATAAACGTCTCATCCTCATCCTTCTTCATAAAAACCAACATAGCGATTACTGCAGGAACTAACTCAAATCTTAATTTGGATACTAGGGTTATCCTTCCTATTCTTAATTTTAATACTTAAGAATAAATCTCATCGCGTTAGCTATTCAACGCTTCGAACGACGCCTCAAATGGAATCCGAAAACTCATGTTACAGCCTTCTCAAACTGATTCTGCCAAAAACCAGACAACATGGATCGACGCATAACTCCTTGGATCGACGCGTATTTCACTGAACTCGTAACATGAGTCGACGCATCCTCTCTTGTATCGACTCATACCGGGTCTACCACACAGCATGTATCGACACATGCTCCTATGTATCAACTCATCATGAGTCTAAAAGTCCTCATGTATCGATGCAAGGCTCCTTAGTGTCGACTCATCCTGAGTCTAAAGACCTACTTGTATCGACACATACCATTTGGGGTCGACGCATACTGCTCTGTCATGGGAAATTTCTACGATTTTCTCTGCATTTTCACAACGGGTTCCATACTTTAAGCCCAAAAAACCTAATCTAATCGTAGATAATCATCACTGACAGTTATCCTATAATTTTACATCAATTAAACAACATTGGAACATCATTATTCATCTTTCAATCATCAATTTCCATCATACAACATCACATATAATTCAATCATGAACAGAATAACATTTCACCTCTAATCCCCACATACCAATTATCATGAACCCAATTATAGAGTCAGAACCCCACCCTTACCTTAGATTGAAGGTTGCTCTATAACTTCCGGTTGAATTCCCGTTATGTTGTTTTTGCTCTATTCCAACGCCTTCACGTTCTTCTTTCCAACCCTTATTCTTCTTAATGCTTATTCTTTTCTATTCTTTCTAACAATAATAAAATAACCTATTATTCTCTTTATTCCTTAATGGACTCAAAACTAATACACCCCCCTTATTACTTCTATTCCTTTAAAATAAGCCCACATCAAATAATATTATGCTTCTAATATTATTTCACCATTTAATAAAAGAATTAAATCCAATTAATCATAACACATCTTCACAAATATTCAAAAATAATTTAATTAAATAATTAATTAAATTACGGGAGTTACAAAATACACATATTTTCAAAGAGGTTCTTGTGGAGAATCGTAGATGTTTAGGTGCTAATCTCCTCCATTTGAATAACCAACCCCTGTACCTTGATCTCTATTTTATTTTGGGTTTTGTTCGATCTTTTTCCATTTCCTTTGGAAATAATAAAGTTCAGTGGCGACTCTTTCTTATTTGTTGAGATAAGTTAATCAATAGCTTATTCTCAAAATTTTCCCACCGCGATACTCATTCTTGGTTCATGTTTAGAAACAAGACATGAATTTGATATTTCCTTATTTATTTCTGTAATGTCTGCTTCATTATAGTGTCTTGTAATGGTCTCCTTGAGTTGTTGTGTCTGAACTCTATCTTCAAAGTTATCTGGATAAACACTTGTGGACTCACATGTTACTTCTTTTTCTCACTCCTCAGTCTACACATAAGATGTTTCAACATTATATTTGACATCCACCTCTCTTTTAGTGATTGAATCATAAATTACCACACTTGTGGATTCCATAACAACTTTAGTTATGGAGTTAAAAACTCTATAAGCTCTTCTATTTAAAGAGTAACTCATAAATATCCCTTCGTTCCTTATGAGATCCTTATTATCCTTTTGATCTTTGTCAGTCAAGACATAGCATTTACTTCCAAAGATATGAAAGTATTTGACTGGAGGCTTCCTTCCTTTTCATAGCTCATAGAGAGTGGTTAAAGTACCTCCTCTTAAAGTGACTCTATTATGAATGTAGCATGAAGTATTCATAGCTTCAACACAAAGCTCCAAAGGTAATTTCTTAGTATGAAGCATGACTCTAGCTGATTCTTGTATAGCCCTGGTCTTTTTCTCAATAATTCTATCTTGCTTAGAAGTGATGGAGAAAAAATTTCATGATTTATACCTTCAAAAGCACAAAATTCAGAGAATTTTGCATTTTGAAACTCCTTGTCATGTTCACTTCTAATGTTGACAATCACACTATTCTTCGCCTCTTAAATCCTTTGAAACAGATCCTTGAAGACCTTAAAAGTGTCTGATTTTTCTCCAATAAAGTTCATCCATGTATACCCTGAAAAATCACCTATAACCATATAGCCATACTTCTTTCCACCCAAGCTTTCTACTTGCATTGATCTCATTAAGTCCATGTGAAGAAGTTCTAACACTTTGAAAGTGATCTAATGTTGCAACACTAGGTGTGACACCATGGTTTGCTTCCCAATTTTACACTCACCATAGACTTTACCTTCTTCAATTTTGAGTTATGGATTTCCTCTAATAGCTCCTTCAGATATAATTTACTTCATTCTTTTGAGATGAAGGTGTCCAAGTTTCTAGTCCCATAGCTTTACTTAATCCTCTTTGGTTCTTGTACATGTGGAAGAGTAAGGATTTATCCGAGGTTCCCACAAATAGTAGTTGTCTTTAGACCTTATACCCTTCATCATAATAACATCTTTCTCATCTTTGACTTAACATTCTGACTTGAAAAATTGACCAACAATCCTTGATCACACAACTGACTAATGCTAATAAGATTAGTAGTTAGTCCTTTCACAAGAAGATCATCTTTTAAATTATGGGAACCAGCAAACACCAAATTTCCCACTCCTTTAATTTCTTCTTTGAACCCATCACCAAATCTGACAGCACCCGAGGGCTGAGACCTAATATCCACCAACAACTCCTGAACCCCTGTCATTTGTCTAGAGCATCCACTATCGAAGTACCAGTATTTTATATTTAAATCTCTCAAGGAGGTATGAGCAATAGGGTTATCATCCATATCCTTAACACTTATCTTTTTTCTCACTTGATTAGCCTTGGAATAATCTAAATATTTTTTATCTCCATACAATTTGTAACAAAAAGGCTTTATATGACCATACTCACCATAATAATGGCATCTCCAAGTTGAAAAATTGGAATTTGTTGGAGTTTCATTAAATCTTCCAGGATATTGTAACATGTGGTTGGACATGTTGATCATTCTTTTCTTTTCAGAAGGAAATAACTTTTCTACAGTTCTTTTACTTTGTTGATTATCAAATTAATGATTAACCTCTGTATCTTCAACTTCTTTCATCATATCAATTCCAATTTTCATTCTTCTCAGAGAATTTGTCATGATATTATGCTTGGAATTTAAGAGAGTTACCTCACTTTGAAGATGAGAAACAATACATATAAGCTTCTTCTTTTCATTCTCTAATTCATCTATGATCTTTCTTTGACTTCCTCTGTCTTAAGACTTTCCTCACACCTGTCACAAGTATCCTTGTAGGACACATCCAGATCTTCATATAGGACATTATAGGATTCAACTTAATCTGCCCATTTGCTAGAGAGAGCATTCACAGATTTAACAGCCTCAGAGTTATATTCATCTTCTGACTCATTATCATCAGATCAAGATACAATAAAGCCCTTTTTCTGCTTCTTGAGAAAGGTGAGAAATTCTTATCTAATGTGACCAAAACCTTCACACTCATAACATTGAATGCCTTTGTCTTGACTGGACTTGTCTTCGGTTTTGGTATACTTTTGAGAATCATAATTATTACTGATGTCACATGAGATGTTTTTTGACATTTAGACTTCCTCTTCTATCCATTATCTTCTTAATTCTATTGATTTTCTTCCTACGTAACACAATGGTATTGGACAGTCCTTCATCAATATCTAGATAAGTTTGACCTTCTTCATCTTCGACATTAGATACAAAAGTTATGCTCTTATTATTTTTATCAAACTTGTCACTAATAGCCAATTCAAAATTTTTATGTGAGCCAACAAGTTCATCAACCCTCATCCTGCTGATGTCATGAACTTCTTCAATGCTTGTTACCTTCATGTCAAATCTCTTAGGTGGAGACTTAAGAATCTTTCTAACAAGCTTTTCTTCTGACATCTTCTCTCCCAAGGCACTAGATGTATTTGCTATTTCAAGAACATTCATGTGAAATTATTTAATGCTTTCATCATCATTCATCTTTAGGTTCTCAAATCCGGTAGTGAGAAGTTGAAGTCTGGACATATTCACTTTGGATGTACCTTCATGAGTTATCTTGAGGATTTCTAAGCATCTTTAGCTATAGTACATGAATTTATTAACCTGAAAATATTCTTGTCCACTCTATTGAATAAAGCACTCAAGGATTTGGAACTTCCAAGATCTAATTTATCATCTTCTTCAGACCAATCTTCCTCTGGTTTTAAGGACTCATTCCTATCTTTGTCCTTCACAATAGGATAACTCCATCCTTTCAAAACAACCTTCCAAGATTTGTTGTCCATGGATTTCAGAAAAGCCACCATTCTAACCTTCCACCAGTCATTATTTGAACCATATAAAATAGTTGGTATGTTAATGTATCCTCCTTCCTTATCCATAGTACCGAAAAATATACTCCCTAGAGCTCACCCAATAAACATAACAGGGTTCCTGCTCTGATGCCAATTGAAATTCCGGCACTTGCAATACAGATGTCAAGACTGATGTCTCGACACCAAAAACTAAATGTTAGCACTGTGAAATCAAGTTTCTTCAACATTATGTTTTGATGAAGACAACTACTATGTGCATTTATCAAAGGATGAGATAAAACGTCATGAAGCAATATGCATATGGATCAAGATTGCAATATTATGAAGACTTGCATTGATCTTAATTTATTGAGATATTGCATATATATATATATATATATATATATATATATATATATATATATATATATATATATATATATATATATATATATATATATATATATATATATATATATATATATATATATATATATATATATATATATATATATATATATATATATATATATATATATATATATATATATATATATATATATATATATATATATATATATATATATATATATATATATATAATAATGCTCAAAATAATCTCCAAAATTCACTTGCATGCATGGTTCATTTGGTTGAAAATATCTCACTATTTCTAGCTTTAAAACAATTTTTTTATCATGCATTTGAAAATTTATTTTCATATTTAAACCATATTAAATCACTTTAAAATATAATATATTTACTTGGATAAAACAATAGATGTTGCATAAGGTTGGTTCAAATACTTAGACAAATTTTCAATTTTTCAAACATTATGGTTTTGGTAAGTTATGGTAGTTTGACCTGTCGTAACAGCACTAAAAAGCACCCTATTTTTCAATGTTTTGAAACAATATTTTTTTTATTTCCAGAAGTTCATTTTTAGGCATAGAAATCGATTCCCTCTTTTGGATAAATCGATTTACTTCGCGAAATTTCAAAATTTCCAGACGCAAAATTTCACTTGGAAATCGATTTCCCATATTCCAGAAATCGATTTCCCACACGATAGTGGCCATTTTAAGTCTGTTTTTGAATCTGTATGTTTTGGAAAAAGTGTCTCTAAACCATTTCCTCTTTTCATTAATTCACACACTTCCATAAGGGTGTTAAGACACTATATAAACACTATATTTTTATATTTCAAAATTACCTCTTCCAATACAATTTAACATCATTGTTTACCATTCAAATTTCAAAACAAGTGTTTGTGTTCTTGAACTTTCACAAAGAATTTTTCTGCATGCATTTATATATCAGTCCAGAAAAATTCACATCATATTTACAAACACTTGATTACTATATTCTATCATTATAAGTTGATTGTCTGAAAGGGAATATCAATTATATTGATATATCACTCAAAGTGATAATTGTTCTATAAATTTCATTATTCTTAAAAAATCTTATTGTATTCAAATCTTATTTTCCAGGATTGTTAGAATTAAGATACCTGGTTTTGTATTCCTTGATGTCCAGGATTGTTGGAAGCAAGAGGTTGAAAGTGAGAGAATTTTTCTCATTTCAACTTGGTTGATCCAAGAGGATTGTTCTTGGTGGTTTTATTGGTTAGAGTCTTGTATATAAAGACTAGATTGTCTTGTCTAGAGATCTAATAATAACGAAATCTATTTCGTGTTGAAAGAGGACTGGAGTACTATCGGACTGTAAGGGTAACTAGATACATCATTTTGTTCTTTACTTTTCCACATTTACTGCTTTCATCACAAATCAAAAACCTGAAAAGAAAGAAACACATTTATAAAATCAAGCAAACTAGAAACATAAGAACAAGTATTTTAAAACCGGATACATTTTCAAAGTCCTAATTCACCCCCCTCTTAGGTGCACTCCAAACTTACAAGGACAAATGTTATGACATCATCAACCTGATACATCAATTTGAAGTAGATGAATTATACAGAAAAATAAATTTCTGAAGATAAAATAACACAATAAATTGCAAACCCAAATCAGTGCAACGTCACATACTCTGGGGGCTACCAAGGAAGGAAGGAAACTTACTATGATAATATTAGTTCAAATCCTAAACAACCCTAGTTTACAAGTTATCTCCTAATCACTACCTTATGTAACTTCTACCTAGAAACCTTCTAGATATGAGATTCCCCTTTCACTTCCCACAATCACTGCAATGATAAAACCAATGACAAGAATCAAAACATAAGATTACACTTCCAATAAACAAAACTCAACTCTTTGCTTAAAAGCTCATGAGTGAGAATAATAACTTGACACATAATCAAATCTTTTCTTAAAAGCTCATGAGTGATGGGCAAGTGTGATCGGTGGATCTGGAACTGACTGTTTAACGCTGGTTCGCGAAATGTCGCGGAAGCAAGAGTCGCCACCGTCTTTTATTTTCTCCAAATGGAAAGGACAAAAGCACAGAAAAATTCCTTATAGAGATTGCTCTCGGTTCGGGAGGTAGGTTATAGAAAGGGAAGGTGTTAGCACCCTTTCTATCCATGGTTATCCATGGGCTCTTAGATACTTGCTCATTTGTGTTTTCAAAAATGGTTTGTTTGCTTTTCAATTGTGGGTTTTTAAAAAGTTTCTTTGAAAATTCCAGTTCGACTCTTGTATCGGTCCTCAAGAGTGTTTGAAAATTTGCTTTCGAAAGCTTTTTGAAAATGTGTTGGTGTGAAAAGTATTTTTGATTTGTTTTGAAGTTAGAGCAAGTATCTAGAGTCGTCTACCTACCCTAAGGAATTCGTCTGTGTAAATGTCCTTAAAGTAGTGCCATCCCACCATTGAGAGGTAGGTAGCACCACCGTTGGAGGTGTTCGGGTCACTTCGAGGTTCGGGACATGGTGATCACCAGAGCAATGGGAAGACACCTTAGAAGCTACCCTCATGCCAGGTTCCCGGATCATGAGGACTTACTAAGACATCCTCTACTCGACGATCACCTTTCGAGGCAAGGCAACAGTGAGGTGTACCCTAGGGGTGGTGTGTGATTTGTGTGCCGTTTTCAGATATTTTTGTCTTTTGTCATGTTATTGGTGGTCTAGCGTTTGTTTTTATTTTTGTCCATACATTCTTTCATGCCTTGATTAACAGTTAAAAAATACGAGAAGTAAAAATTCTAAACTATTACAAACGGCGCGGGTCCACATCGCCAAAATTTCTCGAACCCGATTTGACAGAAAAATAAAGAATTAATGAAAATAAAGTGCGAGCAGTTAGTTACACGGCTTTGGGAGAGATACATCAAAATTATAAAGAATAAAAATAAACATGCGAATTAAATAAGAATTAAATGAGGGCGTTGGACCCCTTTTGCAAAATTAAATTAAACGATGAATTAATTAAAATTAAAAGGAAAAGAAATTGTCTTTTTGGTATTTTTTGGTATTTTGTGATTTAAAAAAAAAATTAAATAAAATAAATGCTAACCCTAATTCTACAATTTTTTGTTTTATTATGAAAAATGTTGAAGTTTTAACCTAAAATTAACCCTAATTATTTATATACAATTTAATTATAAAAAATAAATATCTAATATTTAATTATTATGGAATCAAAGAAAAAAAGATGAAAATTAATTAAATCCTAATTCTATATTTTTTAGATTTTTATTAAAAAAAATTAAAATTAAAACCTAATTTAAAACTAATTAATTTATGAATTTATTTACAAGAAATATTAAAATAAAAAAAATATTTATTATTTTTTTCTCTTTTCTGATTTTTTATGGTTTTGTGTTTTTATGAAAAATAATAAATTAATTAAGAAGACAATAATTAAAAGAGAATAGAATTAATAAAAAGAAAAAATAATAAAATGGCAAACCTAGGGGGGTATCAGTCCCCAAAGTGGAGGTATGCTCAATAATTCTGGCCCATTACAGCATGGCCTCGTTGACTCTGACCCTAGCGTGCATCAGCGTTGACCAGGGCTTACCATGGTCTCCAAATCTGTGCCTTTGAATTGATGAGGTTGGACGCGTGGATGGTTGGATTGTGAGGGTACATCATGGACCACAACATTGATCCTGCACATGAATATCAATTGGAAAAAAATATATGGAAAGGGTGGGGACCTGGGATCGAACCCAGATCCTGAACATTACCACTCACGCGCTTCACCAACCAGGCTATTTGTTTTCTTTGTATATATAATAACAAATAATGAATATAAAATAAACCAACGCTTTAGTGGATTTTTGGCGCGCGATTTTGAACGGACCAACCAGAACCGGCCACAGAGTCATCTTCTCCATTGTTCATTTTTTTCCTGAAACATAAACATAATAAGCAACGGTTTTGAACCGTTCTGTAACCTAGCATTAGAGAAAATAGCGAATAGGCCATAAGGCCTCATAAATTAGGCGCGAGTGCTTGTTTCTGTTCGTCCAGACATGCTCGATTCAATGGTGTAAGTCACGTGTCCTAATTTTACCATATTACAAAACGCCCAAATTAAAGCTTACAAAACCCTAATATTCATCCATGGCAAATCTTCACACGATGCACAAAAACACAATTAAACCATTGGGTTAGCATTAGAATCAAACAAAGAACATGAATCAAGCATTAAAAATCACAAAGAATGCATGAATTGAGATGCACGACTATGAGTTTTTTTCTGTACAGGTGAGATGGTTCTCACGTTTCTGGGCACGAGAGCTTGTGGTTTTTGATCCAAATCCCTTCTATGAAGCCTTAGAAAGCTAATGAAATCAAAATCGTGCCTTGAATCGCCCTAGAACTAGGTTTTCAGAATTGAGTTTTTGGCAAAAATTTTCAAGTTCAATGGATGCTTTTCTGCGCAGCTTTTGTCAATTGAGCATAAGGGTTTTGATCAGGCTTATGTATAGAGTGAATTAGGTCAAATAAAACAATCCAAATCCTTGACATTCATGGTTTGAGAGATTTGATTTTCAAAGATCTTTTTTCAATATTTTTCGTGCACTTTTGCTCTCAATCATGACCAATTCTCTTCAAATCTTTCCATATTTGATTATGCACGAATTATTGAATATATTTCATGCACAAAAAGATTGAAAAACTTAGGTTAAATATTTTTCATGTATTTAATTGATTTAAATGAATTATTATTAACAAAAATTCAAATAAATAAATAAAAAATGAATAAAAACTTCCCTTTGGGCCAAGTGGTCGTGCACATGCCTTGGATGATGAATTGTGGAAGGAAAATAGGCCCATTAGCAATTTTATGTCATTTGAAGCAAAGTTGACTTTTCAACATATCCAAAAATTTCCCAACTTCCACAAGGCATAACTTGCTCAATTTTTAAGCTTTGCTCATGTTCTTGGACATTTTGGAAAGGTCTTTAAGTCCTCTAACCAATACCTTTGGTCCCATGTCATTTTGATTTACCAATCTCAAGTTATGGCCTTTGACTTAAAGTCCCTTTTTGTTGACTTTTGAAAATGACCTATAATGTTGAAATTGATAACTTTTTGTGAGAGCATTTCTTGGACTTGGAGTATGAATATGAGTTGTAGGAAATGTATTTCTCTTCAAAATGAGCTTTGGATGGAATTTTTCTGATAATCCATGTGAAAGTTATGCCCTGGTCAATTTACAGTTGACTTTTTCAGCTGTCCAAATAAGGAAACTTTTGCATCTTGATGATTTTTGAACCAAGCTTTGAGAATCATGATCAAGCATTGATCAAATGATGTTTGTGGCTTCAAAATGAGATGTTGACAAAAAATTTGAAATTTTGACTGCCAAATGACCATTTTGCCCCTACAGTTGACTGTAGTGCAATTAGGGTTTTTGACTGTGCAATTTTGTGCTGAAAGTCTTGAAACTTGGTATGAGGATGCTTGACCATATTTATTGGCATGTGGGACTTTATTGGACCCTTGGAAACTTCATTTTCTTGATCAGAACCAAAACCCTAATTTTGACTGTTCAGGAGGCTCTTACACTGTGCAACCCTTGGGGAGATTTTGAGGCTTGACTTTGCAATTCTTGGAGAATATGGGAGGGCAAATTTTGGGGTACAACAATTGCCCCTGTTCAATCTTCTTAGACCTGAGGATGCGGATTGGCTGACGTGCCTTTCGTAATCCGAGGGTAGAAGATGATTGAACATTAGAGTGCCCAGAAATTTGCGCTCACATAGTAGCAGTGTGATGATGGGAATGGGCTTATAGATGCCATTTGGAGATTGATGGATAGGATGATGGGCTTATAGATGCCATCTGGAGGTTGATCGCGTAAGAGATTCCTTAGCGAGAACTTGCGTACCTGCAAAAGAAAAATGAGTACCTGACATGTTGCAGGAGTTGGTTTTCAGATGCTTTGTATAGATGTGTCCTGACTGGTTACAGGAGCTGGATCTGGAGCTTCAAACGGCGATGAATGAACCAGGGATGGTTACTACCTCAACAGGAACGGTGAGAGAACCTTGGATGACCTTAACCTCAACAGCAAACGTTGAGAAAATCTTGGATAACTTCACTTCAACAACAATCACTGAGCGAAATCTTGGTGGGAATTACCATCTCCGCAGGATCGGGGAGAGAACCATAGGAAATTATAATCTCAACAGCGGACGTTTGAGAAAAACCTGGAATGGAATTATCGTCTCCACAGCATCGGGGAGAGAACCATAGGAAATTATAATCTCAAAAGCGGACGTTTGAGAAAAACCTGGGTTGGAGTTATCATCTCCGCACCGTTGGGGAGAGAACCATAGGAAATTATAATCTCAAAAGCGGACGTTTGAGAAAAACCTGAGATGGAATTATCATCTCCGCATCGTTGGGGAGAGAACCATAGGAAATTATAATCTCAACAGCGGACGTTTGAGAAAAACCTGGGTTGGAATTATCATCTCCGCACCGTTGGGGAGAGAACCATAGGAAATTATAATCTCAAAAGCGGACGTTTGAGAAAAACCTGGGTTGGAATTATCATCTCCGCACCGTTGGGGAGAGAACCATAGGAAATTATAATCTCAAAAGCGGACGTTTGAGAAAAACCTGATAACTTCTACTGAGTCTTCATCAGAAAAATCTGTTTGGGGTCGATTTAGCTGGACTAGAGAAGGCCTTGGACTGGATAAGAAATCTTTGGAGTCGATTAGCTGAACCGGTCTAGGTCTTGAAATATGGAGAATTTAGCTGAATCTTTCCTGAAAGGTAAAGGTCAGTCATATGCAGTGCATGATATGGACCAAGCAATGATGTTCTCAACATAAATGAGATTTGTAAGATATGATGCGTATATGCATGCTATAATGATGTATGTGCTGTTTTAGGAATGCATGTTTTCGTCTAGGAAAGTAAATCCTTGACGGGTGCCGGGAAGTCACTCCTGGGCTGATGTTGGAGAACAGATTTTGCTTCCGTTGGGGATGATAGCTGCAAGAATACCGGTAGGAGAAGATAACTCCATTGGGGAATAAACTTGGCGAATGGAATAACTTTGCAGGGAGGAAAGCACTCTAACGATCTTGCTGGGAAGCAATACTCTGTGGGGAGAGAGATACTTTGTTGAGTGTTGATAATAACTTGTTGGGGATACCATTGTTGTGTTGGAAGTGTGAATAGACTTCGCTGGGGACAAGAAGACTGCGTCGAGGACATTCTTTCCGTGGCTTTTGGCTGAGGATAACCCAGTTATATCCTGTTAAGGAAATAACTCTTTGAATAAAGCCGGACGACGCGTTCGTGCTCTGCGAGGGATAAGCTTCCAAAATCTACTGGGGATAAGCTTACTGCTTGGGGAGAAGAATTCCAACTTTCCTGGGGAAACTGGATTGGACTCTCCTGGGGAAGTTTTGAACTGCGGGGGAAGTGATTCCTTTGAATGTTGGTACGCCGCCAGGGAACAGTCTTTAGACCAAGACTGCCGGGGATGCTTGTTAAGAATATATATGCTGCTGGGGAATGTTGATATCTGCTGGAGGATACCCAACTTCCTTAAGGCCTGATAATATAACTTGGAGAGAGTGTACTGACTGCGTACTCTCTGGGGAATTAGGATATCTGGTTATGTTCTTTAGCTGAACCTACCTTAGTACCTTGGAGGACAGAACAATTAGATTGCTCAGACAACTCTTTATTGCCCCTGTTTCTAATGTTACCTGTAATTAATCCTTTGTTTCGTATGCAAATATTTATGAGTTAGCAAATTATTGTCAATGCATATATCACAAATTGAACCTTGGACGTTCTTCGCAAAACAAAACAGAAAAAGGAAAAACAAGTGGCACTTTTGACTGAAAAGTATATTTGTATTGATTTTTGAAAGGCCTGAAAATAGGCGTTTGTGTACAAGAGGCTGACATCCTAGTAAGAGAACGCCGCCGAACAAAAGAGTTTGTACAAAAGAAAATAAAACAGTTGTGTGAAATGGATGATCCCACTGGGTTTCAACTCTGCTATTGCCTTTATAACTCCGAGCGTCTCATCACTTGATGACCTTGACGAAGATGAAGCTGACTGATCGATGCCGTCTGAGCTTGATGCAGATACCGGATTCTGGATGCAAAGTGATCCAATGAGACATAGTATTACATTTTATCCCTAATTTTTGCCTGGACCGCCCTTTCGGGTTTTCAGTCCACCGGGACACCCATTTTTGCCCAAGCCGCCTTTTCAGGTTTTCGACTTGCCGGGTGTACAGATTTTTTCATTTCATCCCTTCATTTTGCCCGAACCCTTTTGGTTCGCCGGGAAGCCCTAATTTTTGCCTAGGCATGTCAGCCTAGCAGGTCTTTTTTCATGCGTAGTATCTTTTTACTATGTCTGCATTGGCGGGGTGAGGAAGATCGTCACCGTCCATGTTGGTTAAAATCATTGCTCCTCCTGAGAACACATGTTTAACCACAAACGGCCCTTCGTACGTAGGGGTCCATTTGCCCCTTGGATCACTCTGAGGAAGGATGATTCGCTTGATTACCAGATCCCCAACTTGATACTCCTGTGGTCTGACCTTTTTGTTAAATGCCCTGATCATCCGTTTCTGATACGTCTGACCATGACAGATAGCAGCAAGTCTCTTTTCATCAATAAGGTTGAGCTGATCAAGTCGTGTCTGGATCCAATCGTCTTCGTTCAGATTTGCATCCTTCATTATCCGGAGAGAGGGTATTTATACTTCGATCGGTAAGACTGCCTCCATAACATAAACCAAAGAGAAAGGAGTTGCCCCGGTTGACGTCCTGGCTGAGGTACGGTACCCATGTAGAGCGAACGGTAACATCTCGTGCCAATCCTTATAAGTCACTGTCATCTTCTGCACGATTTTCTTGATGTTCTTATTTGCTGCTTCTACAGCCCCATTCATCTTCTGTCTGTAAGGAGAAGAATTATGGCGCTGTATCTTGAACTGCTCGCAGAGCTCATCGATCATCTTATTATTCAGATTGGTACCGTTGTCTGTGATAATTCTCTCTGGGACGCCGTACCGACAGATCAGGTTATGTCGAATGAATCGTGCCACAACAGTCTTGGTTACTGTAGCATAGGAAGCTGCTTCGACCCACTTCGTAAAATAATCAATCGCCACTAAGATGAAGCGATGCCCATTAGATGCCGTAGGTTTAATCTCACCGATCATGTCTATTCCCCACATTGCAAACGGCCAAGGCGCAGTTAGAACATTCAGGGGAACTGGAGGAACATGCACCTTGTCTGCATAAATCTGGCACTTATGGCATGTCCTAGAATGTTGGTAGCAGTCAGCTTCCATTGTGGACCAGTAATATCCTGCCCGTAGGATTTTCTTAGCCATAGTGTGTCCACTGGAATGCGTACCAAAGGTCCCTTCATGTAGCTCTTCCATGATCCTTTCTGCTTCAGTCTTATCCACACAACGCAGTAAGGTTGAATCATGGTTTCGCTTGTACAAGATGCCGTTGCTAAGGAAGAACTTTGCTGCGAACCTTCTCAGGAACTTCTTATCATTGACAGATGCACCTTCAGGGTATTCCTGAGCTTCCAGATATCTCTTCACCTCATGGTACCAAGGCTTCTCAGTCACCAATTCAGTATCGAGATCGCAACAGTATGCCGGTTCGTCCAGTTTCCAGATGATGATCTGGGGAGCCTCATTGTCCCATTTGACCTTGAACATAGAAGACATTGTAGCTAACGCGTCCGCCAGCTGATTCTCCTCTCTTGGAAAGTGCTCAAAGGTTATCTCTGTAAAGTGGGGGATCAGGGTCAACACACATTCTCTGTAAGGAATAAGGTTCGGATGTTTCGTATCCCACTCTCCTTTGATCTGATTGATCACAAGAGCGGAATCTCCAAAGACACTCAGAAACTTAATCCTTAGGTCGATCGCAGCTTGAAGACCCATGATGCACGCCTCATACTCCGCCATGTTGTTGGTACGGTTGAAACATAGCCGGGCAGTGAGTGGAGTATGAGTACCTTGAGGTGATATGATTATGGCGCCGATACCGTTTCCCAAAGCATTGGAGGCTCCGTCAAAGTGCATAGACCATCGGGATCCTTCCTCAGGTCCTTCATCCGGTCCAGGTACTTCACAATCAGTCACTATCATGATGCTTTCATCCGGAAACTCGAAGTTCATTGACTGATAATCATCTACGGCCTGATGTGCCAAGTGGTCTGCCAATACGCTTCCCTTGATGGCTTTCTGGGTTGTGTACTGAATGTCGTATTCCGTTAAGATCATTTGCCATCTTGCAATTCTCCCGGACAGAGCAGGCTTTTCGAATATGTACTTTATAGGATCCATCTTTGAGATCAACAAGGTAGTGTGAGTCAGCATATACTGTCTCAGCCGGCGAGCAGCCCATACCAAAGCGCAGCAAGTTTTCTCAAGCAGTGAGTATCGGGTCTCACAGTCGGTAAACTTTTTGCTAAGGTAATAAATGGCGTGCTCTTTTCGGCCAGACTCGTCATGCTGCCCCAACACACACCCCATTGAGTTGTCAAGCACTGTTAGATATAGTATCAGAGGTCTCCCTTCAACCGGTGGCATAAGGATAGGTGGTTCTTGGAGATACTCCTTGATTCTGTCGAAAGCAGCCTGACATTCATCATTCCAACGTACTACCTGATCTTTCTTCAGCAGCTTGAAGATTGGTTCACAGGTAGCAGTCAGGTGCGAGATGAACCGAGCAATGTAATTCAGGCATCCTAAAAAGCCTCTGACTTCCTTCTCTGTCCTAGGAACTGGCATCTCTTGAATAGCTTTAACCTTAGCAGGGTCCACTTGAATACCTTTATCACTTACAACGAAGCCTAGCAACTTCCCAGATCTTACCCCGAAGGTGCACTTGTTCGGGTTCAACCTCAGCTTGTATAGTTTCAACCGATCAAACAATTTCTACAGATGATCTAGGTGTTCTTCCTCAGTCTGGGACCTTGCGATCATGTTGTCAACATACACTTCTATCTCATGATGGATCATGTCATGAAATAAAGCAACCATGGCACGTTGGTAGGTTGCCCCAGTGTTCTTCAATCCAAAAGGCATGACCTTGTAACAGAAGGTGCCCCACTGAGTAACAAATGTAGTCTTCTCCATGTCTTCAGGTGCCATCTTGATCTGATTGTAACCTGAGAAACCATCCATGAAAGAGAACACCTTATGCTGAGCTGTATTATCAACAAGGACATCAATGTGAGGTAAAGGGAAGTCATCTTTGGGGCTGGCCCTGTTCAGATCCCTGTAGTCAACACACATTCTGACCTTACCGTCCTTCTTTGGTACCGGCACCACATTAGCAACCCACTGAGGGTAAGAAGTCACTGCAAGGAACCCAGCGTCAAACTGCTTCATAACCTCAGATTTAATCTTTTCAGACATCTCTGGACGCATCCGACGGACCTTTTGCTTTACCGGAGGGCAGTCTTCCTTGGTTGGCAAGTGATGGACCACAATATCGGTGTCCAACCCGGGCATGTCTTCGTAGGACCAAGCAAAGATCTCCATATAATCATGTAGCATCTGAGTCAACCGTTGCTTCACGCTGAGCTCTAGGTTGGCACCAATCTTTACCTCTTTCCTGTCTGCCTCAGTACCCAAGTTTATTGTTTCCACTGGCTCTTCATGGGGTTGAATTGCCCTCTCTTCCTGAAGTAACAGTCTTGCAAGCTTACCAGGCACTTCGCAATCATCTTCACCTTCGTCTTCGGCTAAGTTGATCGGATTTTCGAAGTCATAACTGGCAGTAGCAGAGTCGTTACCAGTGAGATCCAGAGTGGATTGAAACCTATATGAGTGAGTGTGTGTGTAAATACAGCTGTTTTGAAATATATGTAAAAGAAAGAAAGACAGAAAAGGAGCATAAGATTTGCAATGCGAGAAAGCGTCCAAGATTTTCATTCATGATATATGAAATGACAATTTCTATGCCCTCACAAATAAAACCACGGTGCCTCGGGTAAGACATCGGGTCATAGAGTTTATTTATTGTTTATTACAAATAACCAAAAACATAGGAATTCATTACTCAGTAACAAGAGAAACATGTAGGTTGTCCTTCGCACTTCAATTGTTAAGTCCACTGTCGGTTGCCGGGTAAATCCAGCTATCAAACTCAGCTTCATCCACTTCATCTTCGTCCCCAATAGCATTTATTCCATGAGCAGGCAGGGGAGCTGTCACTACATTAGGCTTCTCAGATGCCTCAAACTGTACCTCCTTGGCGTCAATAAGGTCTTGCAGCTTGCTCCTTAATGCCCAACAATCATCAGTGGAATGCCCCGGGCTATCTGAATGGTAAGCACAACGAGCATTTGGGTTGTACTTGGGAGACGTAGTATTTGGAAACTTCGGCGCCTCTCTGACAGTCACTAGGTTGGTTGAGAGCAATTGTGGCAAGATTTGGGATAGGGTCATGCTTAACCGGGTGAATTCTCTCCGGGGTCGTTCAGCCCTTTGAGGATTGGCTGGCCGAGGAGCGGCAGCAGGCTTGGCAATCGTTACCGCACTGACAGATTGGCGGCGCTCAAATCTTTCTGATCTACGGGAGCCATATACAACACTAGCCTCCTTTTTGAAGGGTTTCTTCTCAGAACTAGACAATGCACCCTTCGGAATCTTACCAGACTTTAACCCAGCCTCAATTCTCTCTCCAGTCAGAATCAGATCAGTGAACCCTGTAGACGAATTCCCAATGAGATGGTTGAAAAATGGCCCAGATAGGGTCCCCAAGAACATGTCTACCAACTCCCGATCAGTCAACGGGGGCTGCACCCTGCCAGCCAGGTCTCTCCACTTCTGAGCGTACTCCTTAAAACCTTCACTTGAACCTAACGACATACCCTGGAGTTGGGTATGTGTAGGGGCAAGGTCGGCATTATATTGATACTGCTTGTAGAAAGCAGTAGCCAACTCCTCCCAGTTACGAACCTTGGTCCCATCCAGCTGATAGAACCATTCGAGATGAGTCCCTGAAAGACTCTCCTGGAAGAAGTGGATCCACAAATTCTTATCCGCTGAGTACGGTTGAATTTTCCGAACATAGGACCTGAGATGTAGCTTGGGACAAGACGCCCCGTCATATTTAGTGAAAGATGGCGCTTTGAACTTCCGAGGAATGATCACACCAGTAGACAAACCTAAATCTCCAAAATCCAGCCCAGGTACCTGTTGTATTTCCATAGCATTCAGCCTATCCTCCAGCTGCTTGTAACGGTCTTCTGCAGGAGGATACTGCTCTTCATCAAAATCAGTCTCGTTGTCGGAGACTACCGGACTAGGACCCTTTTCTGCCTGAGGAGTACTCTTGCCAACAGAAGAACCAGCCTCTTCATTCTGCAGAGTATTGCCAAACCTTCGGCCCGAGCTGAACAGAACAATCCTTCTCTTCTTCTTCTTCTCCTTCTTCAGGAGCAGAGCTTTCAATTCTTCTTGGCCTTGAGCCAAACCCTTGATTAATTCCTGAAATTGCGCATTCTGCGCCTGAAGAGCTTTGATGGATGTCTCTGTTGATGACGAGTCAGGATTCATGATGCTGAAATAAACAGCGAAGAACTGTAAGCAACCTGAAAAAGAAGAAACTTGCTATGCACATGATGAATGGAATGCGTATGATTTATGTTTTCAAAGACAATCGGGAATCAACTTTGTAAACAAAAAGGAACACACTTCATTAGATTCAACTTTGAAACTGAAATTATTCAACAGGTTGCCCTTAGGCGTTACATGAAAGGAAATACTGAAAAGGAAAATCAAATTGTGAAAGAACATCCAGAGCTCCTTATTGATCCCATGGTCTCCTCTTCTCAGTACGGATGTAGGCATTCATAGCTCGCTCATTCTCCAACTGCTTTGTCAGCTTCTGGATCTTTAATTCCTGCTCGTTGAACTTTTCCCGGTAAGAATCCCGTTCTTCTCGCAGTTGCGACCAAGATCTCTGTAATGTCTCATAATCAGTAGGTACCTGAGGAGGAAGGACAGTTGGAGGAACACCATCCTTGTCAGGACACTCAAGAATGATAGGTCTGACAGCTTCATACGGCATACCTAACTTCTGAGCACGGATGCGAACCCATTTGTAGTAGGCTTCCATAGGTAAAGAAGTCTTTGGCCCTAACTCCTGTGGGTCAGCTTTATGAACTTTGTCCCAAGCCTTGATGAACCTACGACGCAGCTCGTCACTATCCACCTGAAACTCAAAACTGATGTGAGGCACCAACATCTCATAAGGGCCTACTCTTCTGGCTCTTCCAAACTGACGGAGTGCTAGACATGGATTGTAAGAGATCCCTCCTTGGGTACCAATCAGAGGAACATTAGGGTATTCCCCGCATCGATCAATGACAGCTGTCTCATCCAAACCTCTGCAAGTCCAAATGATGTCTTTGTCGGTGAGAGACATTAACCTGTGAGCCCAACCTCTTCCTTCTTGGTTCTTCAGTACGAACTTGGGGAGGTGCGAAATAAACCACCTTACCAACAAAGGGATACAACACCATAGGGTTCCTCGTCTTCGGGTAGTACGGGCATGAAGTTGTTGCAAGATGTCACCCAAGAGAGTGGGCACCGGATTCTGAGACATAAAGATCCTTATGGCAGTGACATTGATGAAGTTGTCAGGATTAGGAAACAGGACTAACCCATAGATTAGGAGAGCCAAGATGTCTTCATATGCCCTAAAGTCCAGGTCATTCCAGAAACTGTTAGCTTTGCCAATCAGAAACTTGGCCAAGAAACCCTTAACTCCGCTTCTAGTCACCCAGTTGTCCATTACCTCTTGATGTGTCAGGGGAAGAGCTGCAGCAACATCCTCAAGCCTGAGGGTCTTTTCCCAACCAGTGAAGGGAGGCTGATCCAAGATAGGGATACCAAGCAAATCAGAGAACTCTTCCAGGGTAGGGACCAGCTGGAAGTCTTGAAAGGTGAAGCACTGGTACATAGGATCATAGAACTGGGTCAGAACACTCATCAACTGTTGATCCCGCTTTGCAGTGACTAAACTGAGAAGAGAACCATGCCTCTGAATGAAGGAAGTGGTATTTGGGATTCTGTTAACCAACTCATCAAGCAACTCAGGTGAACGAACAAAGTTGAACCGGATAGTATTCCTTCGCACAGGCATCATAATGTCCTACAAAACAGAGCAAAGGTGAAACCCTCTTGTCTTTGAAATGGTCAGTCCTTATGCAGGATGCATGCAATGCTCATGATGTTATGATGTTATGATAAAGCACACCACAAATAGATACAAAGGCAAACATGGTAAGGCACACAAGTCACACAAGGCAAGCCCTTAGAGTTTAGGCCAGCATGAGGTCTAGGTACTACCCTCTTTCAGTTTGTTGGTTCATACCTGTCCTAATCAAAAGTAACCGGGTTCTTAGAGGATCCCAATATCATTGACTACCCTCAATCGGTCATAACTCCAGCATCGCAATCTTTTCTTGCAGCCAGAACCATCACGAGAGTATAGCCTCAATGGGCGTAGCATACTGCTACAATTCTAAAGGCCAAGTTGTGTCAATTAAGGTTCTAAGGTTATTGGTGCTTAATGACTCCTTAGAAGACCCATATTCTCCTCGTTGCGACACAAGGGATATCGGTACAGACCAAGGTGCCACACCAACGTAGCCACTACTTCACCCGTGTCGGTCTACGCCGGACAGGTCCCTCACAGCTTATGCTACCTAAACAGGGTATCCCCAGATCCGGGTTAGGATCTATGTAACTCCCATACAACCCACAAATTTAAAGCAGACAAGTCAATACAATTGAAAACACAGTTATGAACTAACCCTAAGGTACACCTCACTTTATAAATATGTCCCCAGCAGAGTCGCCAGTTCTGTGATCGGTGGATCTGGAACTGACTGTTTAACGCTGGTTCGCGAAATGTCGCGGAAGCAAGAGTCGCCACCGTCTTTTATTTTCTCCAAATGGAAAGGACAAAAGCACAAAAAAATTCCTTATAGAGATTGCTCTCGGTTCGGGAGGTAGGTTATAGAAAGGGAAGGTGTTAGCACCCTTTCTATCCATGGTTATCCATGGGCTCTTAGATACTTGCTCATTTGTGTTTTCAAAAATGGTTTGTTTGCTTTTCAATTGTGGGTTTTTAAAAAGTTTCTTTGAAAATTCCAGTTCGACTCTTGTATCGGTCCTCAAGAGTGTTTGAAAATTTGCTTTCGAAAGCTTTTTGAAAATGTGTTGGTGTGAAAAGTATTTTTGATTTGTTTTGAAGTTAGAGCAAGTATCTAGAGTCGTCTACCTACCCTAAGGAATTCGTCTGTGTAAATGTCCTTAAAGTAGTGCCATCCCACCATTGAGAGGTAGGTAGCACCACCGTTGGAGGTGTTCGGGTCAATTCGAGGTTCGAGACATGGTGATCACCAGAGCAATGGGAAGACACCTTAGAAGCTACCCTCATGCCAGGTTCCCGGATCATGAGGACTTACTAAGACATCCTCTACTCGACGATCACCTTTCGAGGCAAGGCAACAGTGAGGCGTACCCTAGGGGTGGTGTGTGATTTGTGTGCCGTTTTCAGATATTTTTGTCTTTTGTCATGTTATTGGTGGTCTAGCGTTTGTTTTTTATTTTTGTCCATACATTCTTTCATGCCTTGATTAACAGTTAAAAAATACGAGAAGTAAAAATTCTAAACTATTACAAACGGCGCGGGTCCACATCGCCAAAATTTCTCGAACCCGATTTGACAGAAAAATAAAGAATTAATGAAAATAAAGTGCGAGCAGTTAGTTACACGGCTTTGGGAGAGATACATCAAAATTATGAAGAATAAAAATAAACATGCGAATTAAATAAGAATTAAACGAGGGCGTTGGACCCCTTTTGCAAAATTAAATTAAACGATGAATTAATTAAAATTAAAAGGAAAAGAAATTGTCTTTTTGGTATTTTTTGGTATTTTGTGATTTAAAAAAAAAAAATTAAATAAAATAAATGCTAACCCTAATTATGCAATTTTTTGTTTTATTATGAAAAATGTTGAAGTTTTAACCTAAAATTAACCCTAATTATTTATATACAATTTAATTATAAAAAATAAATATCTAATATTTAATTATTATGGAATCAAAGAAAAAAAGATGAAAATTAATTAAATCCTAATTCTATATTTTTTAGATTTTTATTAAAAAAAGTTAAAATTAAAACCTAATTTAAAACTAATTAATTTATGAATTTATTTACAAGAAATATTAAAATAAAAAAAATATTTATTATTTTTTCTCTTTTCTGATTTTTTATGGTTTTGTGTTTTTATGAAAAATAATAAATTAATTAAGAAGACAATAATTAAAAGAGAATAGAATGAATAAAAAGAAAAAATAATAAAATGGCAAACCTAGGGGGGTATCAGTCCCCAAAGTGGAGGTATGCTCAATAATTCTGGCCCATTACAGCATGGCCTCGTTGACTCTGACCCTAGCGTGCATCAGCGTTGACCAGGGCTTACCATGGTCTCCAAATCTGTGCCTTTGAATTGATGAGGTTGGACGCGTGGATGGTTGGATTGTGAGGGTACATCATGGACCACAACGTTGATCCTGCACATGAATATCAATTGGAAAAAAATATATGGAAAGGGTGGGGACCTGGGATCGAACCCAGGTCCTGAACATTACCACTCACGCGCTTCACCAACCAGGCTATTTGTTTTCTTTGTATATATAATAACAAATAATGAATATAAAATAAACCAACGCGTTAGTGGATTTTTGGCGCGCGATTTTGAACGGACCAACCAGAACCGGCCACAGAGTCATCTTCTCCATTGTTCATTTTTTTTCCTGAAACATAAACATAATAAGCAACGGTTTTGAACCGTTCTGTAACCTAGCATTAGAGAAAATAGCGAATAGGCCATAAGGCCTCATAAATTAGGCGCAAGTGCTTGTTTCTGTTCGTCCAGACATGCTCGATTCAATGGTGTAAGTCACGTGTCCTAATTTTACCATATTACAAAACGCCCAAATTAAAGCTTGCAAAACCCTAATATTCATACATGGCAAATCTTCACACGATGCACAAAAACACAATTAAACCATTGGGTTAGCATTAGAATCAAACAAAGAACATGAATCAAGCATTAAAAATCACAAAGAATGCATGAATTGAGATGCACGACTATGAGTTTTTTTCTGTACAGGTGAGATGGTTCTCACGTTTCTGGGCACGAGAGCTTGTGGTTTTTGATCCAAATCCCTTCTATGAAGCCTTAGCAAGCTAATGAAATCAAAATCGTGCCTTGAATCGCCCTAGAACTAGGTTTTCAGAATTGAGTTTTTGGCAAAAATTTTCAAGTTCAATGGATGCTTTTCTGCGCAGCTTTTGTCAATTGAGCATAAGGGTTTTGATCAGGCTTATGTATAGAGTGAATTAGGTCAAATAAAACAATCCAAATCCTTGACATTCATGGTTTGAGAGATTTGATTTTCAAAGATCTTTTTTCAATATTTTTCGTGCACTTTTGCTCTCAATCATGACCAATTCTCTTCAAATCTTTCCATATTTGATTATGCACGAATTATTGAATATATTTCATGCACAAAAAGATTGAAAAACTTAGGTTAAATATTTTTCATGTATTTAATTGATTTAAATGAATTATTATTAATAAAAATTCAAATAAATAAATAAAAAATGAATAAAAACTTCCCTTTGGGCCAAGTGGTCGTGCACATGCCTTGGATGATGAATTGTGGAAGGAAAATAGGCCCATTAGCAATTTTATGTCATTTGAAGCAAAGTTGACTTTTCAACATATCCAAAAATTTCCCAACTTCCACAAGGCATAACTTGCTCAATTTTTAAGCTTTGCTCATGTTCTTAGATATTTTGGAAAGATCTTTGAGTCCTCTAACAAATGCATTTGGTCCCATGTCATTTTGATTTACCAATCTCAAGTTATGGCCTTTGACTTAAAGTCCCTTTTTGTTGACTTTTGAAAATGACCTATAATGTTGAAATTGATAACTTTTTGTGAGAGCATTTCTTGGACTTGGAGTATGAAGATGAGTTGTAGGAAATGTCTTTCTCTTCAAAATGAGCTTTGGATGGAATTTTTCTGATAATCCATGTGAAAGTTATGCCCTGGTCAATTTACAGTTGACTTTTTCAGCTGTCCAAATAAGGAAACTTTTGCATCTTGATGATTTTTGAACCAAGCTTTGAGAATCATGATCAAGCATTGATCAAATGATTTTTGTGGCTTCAAAATGAGATGTTGACCAAAAATTTGAAATTTTGACTGCCAAATGACCATTTTGCCCCTACAGTTGACTGTAGTGCAATTAGGGTTTTTGACTGTGCAATTTTGTGCTGAAAGTCTTGAAACTTGGTATGAGGATGCTTGACCATATTTATTGGCATGTGGGACTTGATTGGACCCTTGGAAACTTCACTTTCTTGATCAGAACCAAAACCCTAATTTTGACTGTTCAGGAGGCTCTTACACTGTGCAACCCTTGGGGAGATTTTGAGGCTTGACTTTGCAATTCTTGGAGAATATGGGAGGGCAAATTTTGGGGTACAACAGCAAGTAACAATGAATAATCAGTCTACCTTAATGTATCAGAAGATACATGAGTTACATAAAAAACAAACAAAAAACCTAAAGTACTCTCAAAACCCTAAACCTGTATTATGCACCCATGGTTTTTTTGTGTGAATGCTTTCTATTTTAGGTTTAGAAAGTTCTTATTTATAGACTCTTGTAGAATGATCTTGGACTCTTAAATCAAATCCAATCTTCTAATTTTAAATCAGCTGCAAGATCTTCAACAAAAATAGGAACAAATCTTCAAAGTTTCCTAAAAAGTCTCAAAGATCCTCTTTAATGAAACCAAATCAAATATGCACTGTTCCTAATAAAATCTTCTTTACCTGCAAAAATAAGTGAGATATATCCAAGAGGATCTCACAAAATCAAATCAAATATGTCAAGAAAAATAATAGCAACACATGTTGTATAATTGGCCATGATATCAAGAAATCTGGCTCAACATCTATATGATATTCAAGAAAGCTTCTCAATGAACTTTATTTTGATGAAGACAAACCATAATGGCAAGAAGGCAAAGATATTGATCAAGCTAAAGCATCAATGCATAAAAGTCTTTGATTCAAGCTCTTGGCAAATTTCACAAGGTATAATAACAAATCTTGCTATGAACTTAAGTCTTAGTTGCTCAATGATCAAAAGAAATGTTTAAAACTTGTCCAATCTTTTTCTCAAGTTTTCTAAGCAAAAAATCCATTTTTACTTCTGCACAATCGATTTACATGTTGGTGCAATCGATTGCATGACTCATATTTTCAGCTGTTTTGATTCTGTTTCTTAGTGCAATTGATTTACACAAGAGTGCAATCAATTTATCTCAGGTTAAAAATGCTTTTGTTTTAAAGTGAAATCGATTTGCATGTTTGTGCAATCGATTGCTCACTGAAAACATTTGAATTTTCTGGCTGTTAGAACCCGTGCAATCGATTTGAATCAATGGTGCAATCGATTGCTTGCTGAACATTTTTGAAAAACAACATCTTTTAACATACCTTTTCATAACACCACTTCATAGAATCTTTTCATTTAATCTTGGAAATTGTCCATGATTAATTTATAGAAACTTATGATGTTTCAAAGGGGGTGCTATGAACATATAAATACTGAAATTTCAAAATAAAAAATAATCTCTTCCAATCAATCTTTTTCTGTAATTTTCAAATACTCAACTCAAGCTTTCTTCATTTTTATTCAAATAGTTTTCTGCACATTTTCACATCTTTTATAACAGAAAATTTTGAGCAATCTAAGTCCTGAGTCATTGTATATCATTGTTACTGGAAGGGAAGATCAAGTTATTGATAAAATCACTTAAAGTGATTATAACTCTACAAACTTACTCACTCAAATATTGTTGTACACTTTCTTATTTTTAAGGATTGTTGAAAATAAGATTAGTGGTTTTTATACTCTTGTTTTTCCAGGATTGTTGGAAACAAGTAGGTCACCTTGAGAGGATTGTTCTCATTGTTGACATAGTGAAAATCTAAGAGGATTGTTCTTGGTCCAAGAGGATTGTTATTGGTATTTGGTAATTCTTGTATAAGTTTCCAACTATAAGGAAATCTCTTTCATGTTGAAAAGGGACTCGAGTACTCTCGAACTATAATGGGAACCATGATAACTCTCTTGTGTCTCTTTATTTTTCTGCACTTTACTACTTTCATAAACACCATAAACCATAAAAATAATATCCATCATCACTAAAACCATAAAAATTTTAAAGTACCTAATTGACCCCCCCCTCTCTTAGGCACACTTCGTACTTACAATTGGTATCAGAGAAGGTTATAGGTAACCGGTTCCTAAAAAATCCAAAATGGCTTCCACAAATCAAAATACGATTTTTAGAGATGGTGGTAGTAACAATAAGCCTCCTCTATTCTGTGGTGAATATTTTGACTTATGGAAAATACGCATGAAGGCACATCTAGAATCACAAAGAGAAGAAATATGGAATACCGTCGAAAATGGTCCATTTGTTCCTATAAAGGTTGTCAACAGTGTTGGTTCATCAAAGCCTAAAACTTCATGGGATGAAGATGATAAGAAAAAGGTCCTCTATGATAAAAAGGAAATCAATCTTATTCAAGTTGCACTTAGCATGGATGAATTCTTTCGTGTCTCGGCATGCAAAACAACGAAATAAATATGGGATACCTTGGTAAAAACTCATGAAGGAACCGTTGAAGTTAAAAGATCAAGATTAAATACTTTAAGTCAAGAATACGAGTTATTTCGAATGCAGCCCGGAGAATCAATCCTTGACTTGTAGAAAAGATTTGTGCACTTGACAAATCATCTAAGTGCTCTTGGTAATATTTTAACTAATGATGAATTAAATCTGAAAGTGCTTAGATCTTTAACTAGGGAATGACAACCAAAAGTAACGACAATTTCTGAAAAGAAAAGTCTTTCTACAATGACGTCCGCAACGTTGTTTGGAAAACTTCAAGAATATGATAGGAACTCGGAAGACTTGAAAAGCATGAAAATCAAGAGAAGAAATATAAGAATATTTCTTTAAAATAGATTCCAAGGAAGTTGAAAAGGAAGACAATCCGAAAGAAGATGAAAATTTCATGCTTCTTGTTAAAAGGCTTGGTAAGTTCTTTGGTAGAAATTACAAATCCTTTTCTCATGCAAAAATAAAGAAACAATTCAAGAAAAAGGAAGCTTCCACATCAACACAAGAAGTCACATGTTATGAATGCGGTAAGCAAGGTCATATAAAGCCAGATTATCCAAAACTCTCCAAGAAAGGTGGCTACAAAGGAAAAAAGGATTTTAATAACAAAAAGGCCTATGTTGCATGGGAGGATAATGAGATAAGTTCTTCGTCCGATTCCGACAGTGACGAAAGTGAAAATCTAGCATTGATGGGCTCACACTATTCCAATATAGAAGATGATGAGGTTAGTAATGAATTTTCTCTTTTTGATAATGATGCACAAGGTGCTATAGATGAACTATTAAATGAATGTAGAATTATGTACAAAACTATTTCATCTTTAGAATAAAAATGTGAAACTATGGAAAAAGATCTCAAAGATGAAAAACAAAAATTAAGTGATGAACAAAAACAAAATTTTGTATGTAAAAATTGTGAATCACTTTATTTTCCAAATTATCCAATTAAAAAGAGTTCTTGAGAGATATGAAAAATGTCAAATTGGACTGGAAGGTGTTCTTAGCCAACAAAGATATTCCAATGATAAAAGTGGACTTGGATATTCAAAGTTTTCAAAATCAAGTTCTAAAAAACTATCTTTGTTAAGGCTAGTGATCAATCATCCAAAGAGAAAGTGAACACACCTAAAGTGGTTCATCATTATCCTAAAAAGAAAAAATATCCTAAGAAGAAATATTATCCTTCTAGATATAGAAGTAACTTTGAACCTACTTATTTTTGTTGTGGTATTAAAGGCCACACACCTAATGCTTGCTATGTTAGAAACTTTAGTATGGAAAATGGGCATTATGTGTGGGTAAAGAAAGGTACTAATTATGAAGGACCCAAAGCAACTTGGGTACCTAATAAAACCTTATTTTTTTGTAGGTATGCTTGAAGACCACTTCCAATCTATGTTATCTTGATAGTGGTTGTTCAAAGCATATGATGGGAGACATAAACCAATTTTCAAATCTAGTGCTAAAGGCCAAGGGTTTTGTCACTTATGGAGACAATAATATGGGAGGAATTCTTGGTAAAGGCAAAGTTAGTGCACCAACTTTAACATCCATTGAATATGTCCTTTATGTTGAAGGACTAAAGCACAATCTTCTTAGTATTATCCAACTATGTGACAAATACTTAAAGATCAAGTTCACCAAAGATGAATGCTTTACAGAAGACAAAGTCACACGGGAGGTTATAATTAAAGGTAAAAAAATTAATAATATATTTATGATTTCCCTTGATGATACATCTTTGAAGGTAAAATGTCACATTGAAAACAACCATGATTCATGGTTTTGGCACAAAAGAATTGCTCATATTCACATGGAACACTTGAATAAATTAATCAAGCATGATCTTGTCATTGGATTGCCTAAGAGAAAATTTGTCAAAGATAGACTTTGTGATGATTGTCCAAAAGGGAAACAAACAAAATCAACTTTCAAATCTAAGAATATGGTGTCTACTACAAGGCCACTACAATTGTTGCATATGGACCTATTTGGTCCATCAAGAACAAGAAGTTTCGGAGGTAATGTATATGCATTGGTTATTGTTGACGATTTCTCTAGATATACTTGGACATTCTTTTTAGTGCAAAAAAGTGATGCATTCAAGGCTTTCAAGAAGTAGGCTAAGCAAATTAAAAATGAGAAGTCTCTAACAATTGCATCCATAAGAAGTGATCATGGTGGAGAATTTCAAAATGCTCTCTTTGAAGAATTTTGTGGAGAACATGGAATCTCTCATAACTTCTTGGCACCAAGGACTCCTCAACAAAATGGAGTGGTGGAAAGAAATAATATGTCTCTTGTAGAACTTGCTAGAACGATTCTTAGCGATTCAAACCTTCCAAAATATTTTTGGGCGGATGCAGTAAGCATGTCGTGTTTTGTTAGAAATAGAGTTAACATAAGACCAATCTTGAAGAAAACTCCGCATGAACTCTTCAAAGGGAGGAAACCAAACATTGCTTACTTTCACATCTTCGGTTGCAAATTCTTTGTCTTAAACAACGACAAAGATAACCTTGGTAAGATTGATGAGAAATCCGATGAAGGTATTTTTCTTGGCTACTCTCTTTCTAGTAAGGCATATAGAATATATAACAAAAGAACTTTAACAATTGAAGAATCAATGCATGTATCTTTTGATGAATCTAACCCCTCCAAGGAGGATAATGTTGTTTGTAATGATGATGATGATGAAATATTAGAAGTTCCTCAAGAAAATACTTCCAAAGATGTCAATAAGGATAAAATGATTCGACAAGAAGAAGTATCTCATCAAGAGTCAAATATCAATGATCTACCAAAGGAATGGAGAACTCATAGAAATCATCCTATTTATAAAGTAATTGGTGATATAAGTCAAGGTGTGACAACAAGATTAAATCTTAAAGATGCTTGTCTAAACATGGCGTTTGTCTCTCAAATTGAACCTTCCAAAGTTTATGAAGCCTTAGGCGATGACCAATGGATTATTGTTATGCAAGAAGAGTTAATTTTTTTTGAAAGGAATCGAGTTTGGGAACTTGTCCCTAGGCTAAGCAACAAACACATCATTGGAACAAGATGAGTGTTTAAGAACAAACTTGACGAGAACGGTATAATTGTTTGGAATAAAGCAAGGTTGGTAGCACAAGGCTACAATCAAGAAAAAGTAATCGATTTTGAAGAAACTTTCGCTCCGGTTGCAAGGTTAGAAGCTATTCGTCTTTTACTTGCATATGCTTGTTCATTAAATTTTCAGCTTTTCCAAATGGATGTCAAGAGTGCATTCTTGAATGGATATATCAATGACGAAGTCTATGTTAAGCAACCCCAAGGATTCGAAGATTTCAAGAATTCATCTCATGTATTTAAATTGAGAAAAGCTCTCTATGGTTTGAAATAAGCACCAAGGGCCTGGTACGATCGACTAAGTAATTTCTTATGCGAAAAAGGCTTTGAAAAAGGTAAAGTTGACAAGACTTTGTTTATCAAGAAAATCAAAGGTAACACTTTGATGATATCATCTTTGGTTCGTCAAACAAAGAAATGTGTGAAGAATTTTCAGCAATAATGCAAGGAGAATTTGAGATGTCCATGATGGGTAAAATGAATTATTTTCTTGGACTTCAAATCAAGCAATTAAAGGATGGCATCTTCATCAACCAATCCAATTATTGCAAGGAATTATTGAAAAGATTTGACACGGATAATTGCAAGGCTATGTGTTATACCCCAAAATTTGCCCTCTCATTTTTATTCAAGATACTATCCTAGGTCTTCTCGAATACTCAATTTGGCTCAAAAGTTTGATCAGACAGATTCTCTTCCTAGGCAGTAAGTCAATAATTAGGGTTTGACGTTTCTCAAAGAAAATTGATTCTTCAAGGGTTCAAATTATCTTCATAGATCTTCATGTCTCCTCAAGGATGTTCATGCCGAGTTTCGAATCTCTCGTCACAAGTTTGCTCAGTCAATGGTTCAGACGACTGAAAATGACTCCGTTAACCCAAAAGCTGACCTTTTACGAAAAAAAGTTCAAGCAACTGTAACTTCTTCATCATTCAATATTTTTGAGCGGTTCTTCTTGCGTATGAATCTCCCCGATGTTATCTCCAATTTCTCTTCACAAATTAAGAGCTGATTACATATAGAAGATCACCAAAATTCGAATGCGTTAAAGGTCACTTCTTGGATTTTGACCTAATCTTAAATAACTGTCGCCTGATTTCTAAGATTTGTGATTTCCTCAAATTACGAGATCTTGAGACGATTATTTCTGCATTTGGTCATAGGTGATATTGCACACGAGTTTATCTTCAAAGATCGAAAGAAAATTGAATTGGGAAGACTTTGAAAGTCATCGAATCATCGCAAGTCATTTGTTTGATTTCAAGTGTTCTTAATCATCATTGATCTTGAAATTTGTTAAGGTTGATGATGGTTCTCAAAGCATGATTGTTTGACAATGAAGTTCCATTTTTATCGAGCAGGGCGTGCGGGTTTCATTTTGAATGCAAATTTGGTGTGGACAAGAGGCGAAGATTAAGACTGCCATTTAGATGACCATGGCTTTGGGTTTAAGTTAACCAAGTTAGAATTGAATTCTTAAACATTTATTTTATTTAGAAATTTGATTGGAGTACAAGGCGCATTGGTTATTTGATCATTTTGTGATTGCTTGAAGTTCAAGTTACCAAACCAAGATATTTTATTCAAAGCATTCAATTGAGAATTGCAAAGCTTAACAAATTCAGGATTGGTATGACAAATTTCATCATTTATAAATTTATTCAAGGTCTTATGTTCATCACATCACAAATGAAACAAATTACAAGTTTTTGTTTTGTTTACAAAGAGTCACAAATTTCTTGTCAACAAAAAGATAATTTTTATTTTGTTTCTTCAAGCCTCCGTTGCTTCACCTTTAAGCAATCCTCGCTTGCCATCCATGAAACAAGAGAAAAAGGAAAAATTAGCAAACAATCAACATGTGAAAAAATTCAAGCAAGAATTATTTGGTAAACAAGAAAGCTCATTATTAGGATTTGCATTTGGAATAAAACTAAAAGGGTTTTTGTTTTAAATCATGTTGTCTTCTCCAATTTTTTGCAAATCACAAAAAGTTTGGTCTCTTTGGTTCACAAAAAAAGAAAATAAATTTGCAAACACTTTCTACTGCAAAAGCAAAGTCAAACTGCAACACTACAAAACAGAAAAACAATACATCCCAAAACTACAAACCTAGCTGTAAACAAAACAAGATGACTGCAGCAAAATACATAACAACAAGCTGTAACAAGACAACAAGCATACGTAGGGCAAGGCTACAAACAGCAGCAGGTGCATCACAAATTAAAAACAAAAAAGGCAGCAACAAGTTGCTATGCAAGCAACATAAACAAAATAGCACAACATCAATTCAAATGTAAGCTAGCATTGATTCCTGGTCCTTATGTCATCATGTTCCTAAAATGAAAACTCCTTCAGAATTTTCAAGAAAGGCAAAACAGTTTGCATCATGAAAAGATGGAAGAGGAAAGAAGAAAAAGAATAAAAAAGATATCACCTAGCCTGGTATAACCCATATACAATCCAAAACCTGCTGCAACTCTGCATAAAGCAATTCAAAACCTGCATAAATCTTGCACGAAATCAGCATGGAAAAATACTGCATTAGAAAAAGCATGAAGCAGTTAACTACAAATGTTCAAACTCACCCAAACATTTTCCCCCAAGATGATATCCTTCTACTGATATAAAATGCAAAGCATCATCCACAAAAAAGGGAGAGAAAAACAGCCAGAATAGACAAAACCCAAATGAAAACTGTTTTTCATTCTTTTTTAATCCTCGACTCCATGACATAAAACTCTCGCACAATAACAACATCGCATATATTTTTCTTCACACAAATAATTGGAATCGAAAGCCGAATCAAAGTAGAAATAAAGAAGAAGAGTTTGAACGAAAGAAAGTGGGAAAGGGAAGTACCTGAATCAAAGTCGGTTCCGTTTTTAGCATCCTTGAAGTGCCCTCAGAGCATCTCCGATCAGTAAGTTTTGAACCCTCATTTCTCTTCCTATCTGTACTTGTTTCTCGTTGTCCTAATATAGATACCGTTGATTTGAACTCTATGAGTCCACAGTATGTTTGAATTCTGCATTTTTTTCGTGAATCCACTTTTCTTTGGTTTTGTTTTTCGATCTCATGAGGGCGTCTAAGAATTAAGCGGAACTGAGATGGAGACATCGAGGAGAGTGAGGTGAAGATGGGGTGACATCGGCATGATTCGAAGGTGATGACAACGACGGTGAAGTCCATCGGAGGAGATGTAGTCACATCGCTGAGCGAGATCGTGAATGAGATGGGTCGATGGAATGCGAATTCGAAGCAGAGACATGAAGCAAGGTTGAAGCGAAGAACTGAGATTATTTGCGGCGGTCAGATGTTTGGTGGGATCAGAGAAGAAGATGGTTACAGTGGAAGCTACGGTGCAAGTGTGAGAGAGTGGATGAAGGCGATTGGGAAAGATCGTAGATAATGAGAAGCAGAGGAAGAAATTAGAAAAAAAATCGTGAGAAGCTTGAGAGTTTTTTTTTTATGTGGCTGATTTGTAGAAAACCCTAGGTTTTTTTATTGAACTTAAAATTTCGTGATTGGATTTTTTGAACAGCAACCCGACCCAGTATATTGTTTTTTTACTTAATTTTAATTCTAATTATTTTGTTGGGCCTTCACCTTTTAGAGCCCAAATTCAAATCTAGAGCCCATCAACGGTTTAAGTTAGCTCACCCCATATTTTATACTTATACCTTTATTTTAGTTAGTTTCGCATTAACATTTTTTCAGTTTCATTTGTTTAAATATTTTAGTTTAATTTTCTTAAAATTCAATTAATAATAATGTTTTTTTAACTAGATAATTTTATTAATTAATTTAGTTTTAAAATTAGTTTAGGAACTTTGTGAATAATTTTAATTAACTTTTTAGTTAACATTCTTAAATTGTTTAATTTCTTCATGATAAACAAAATTTCAAAAAATAAATAGAATAGAATTTTATTTTTTTAATTTTTCTCACAAAATACAAAAATCATTACTTTCCTATTAGTTTTACTTTAATAGTTTGTTTTAGTCTAATTAACTGTTTATTTTTAATTCGATTTGGTTGTATTGATTGCCTATTTAGTTTTTTAGTCACATTATCGATTCGACCCATCCCCATTTGTAAATTTGTATTCCCCGTTTCCGAAAGCTTTGTAATAGCGTAGAATTTTAATTTCCACAATTTACTGTTTTTCTTTATACTGTATAGTAATTAGGTGTGCATGGTAAGATTCAAAATCAATCGCTAGATAACCTAATCAAAGAACAAAATAACTTGAATCAAACACACTTTTTCACACGCAAACCTCTAGGGTAACCTCGCTCGTTGCCTTGGAAATACAGTCATGTCCCTCGAATATGGGACGCTTTAGCAAAGACCATTCAATAAAAAAGATCGTAGTCCCTCGATGTTGCATTCGGTAAAATGATCTAGTACCTTATGAAAATTGCTAAAGCGTCTTAAAAGTTGCCTTCTATGACTGTACAAACGTCCCGCGCCCGTCCCTTCACATGCAACGATGGGGCTTCTTACGAAATCAATGGCAAGATAACAACATATAAAGAAGGAAAAGAACATTTAAGACATTTCGAGTAGGTAGATTCGCTCTTAATTGCTCGCTGGATCACAACCAAACATTTCACACCAATACTTTCACATTAAAACCTTTTTCAAAAGACAAAAATTTTTTGTATACGTTCTTATAGAGACGAGAACCATTACAAAAACATCTTTTCAAAATCACCTTCAAGAAACACAATACACAAAACACCTCTTTGAACTATTTTTTTGAAACAACACTTTGTATGCGTTCTTATAGAAACGAGAACCATTGGAAAGACTTTTTCAAAATACTTTCAAAACCCAAACCACAAACACATTCAAACAAAAGCAAGTGATCTAGCGAGTAACTAAGAGCCCATGGAAAACCATGGATGAAAAGGGTGATGACACCTTCCCTTTTCATAATCTACCCCCCTGAACCCGAGAAGTAATCTCGAAAGGTCTTTCCTGTGCTTTTTTACCTTTCCTTTTGGATAAAAGAAAAGTCGGTGATGACTCTTGCTAACTGCACAATTGCGATCAAATGCAAACGACCCGAGTCAGTTCTCCCACCGTATCACAGAACTGGCGACTCTGATGGGGATATTCTAAAAGTGGGGTTACCTTAGGGCTAGATCACATTTACTTGCTTTCATTGTTTGACTTGTATGCTTTACATTATGGTTCTTTGTTTGGGTTTAAATACTCTACCCGGATTTTGGATACCTTATAGGTAAGTAGCAATACGTTGTGGAAACTGTGTGGGGTATACCGACACGGTCTAAGCAATAACTATGTTAGTGCGACATATTTGTGGGTACCGGTATCCCTTGAGTATTCAAGGAGAATACAGGGCCGCTGAGTGATGTCATGAAGCACCAATGAACTTTTAGAACCTTTACTTGACCAACTTGACCATTAGAACGTAGTGAGATGACCGGGTTTGGTGCAGTTCGAAGTTGGTAGATACTCGATACTACACTCATTGAGGTTTGGTTTTTTGGGATATTTCGGTCGCCATTAAAGAGACTTGCACTGAAAAAATGCCCAAGGAAACAAACAAGTGATATTGAGCTCCTTAGAACCCGATTACTATTACTAGGACAGGTTTTAAGCCGACTAAATTTCAAGAGGGTACTTACCTATGAGACTCCATGCAAGCCTAAACCTAAGGACTTGTTTGCTTTGTTTGTGTATATTTTACTTGTACATAACATCATGAACATCATGACATCATACTCATACTCACTAACCATTTCAAGGAGTTCAGTGATTTATCTTTGTTTCTGTTTTGTAGGACAAGGATTCTCTTCGCAGGAAAACTATTCAAGTCAACCTTGTAAGGATTCCCCCTCAACTTAAAGAGCTAACTTCAAGGATTCCTGAAAACTCTCCATTCACCGAGAGACATGGTCGCATACTAAACTTGGTCACCTCCAACACAGATGAAGACATGATGAAGGTGCTCTTTCAGTTCTTTGATCCTTTACAGCATTGTGTCACATTTCCGGATTTATCAACTTGTGCCTACTTTGGAAGAATTCTCCCGACTCTTAAGGATTCCCATTCTCAATCAACTACCTTTCAGCGGTATGGAAAGATACCCAAAGCCAGAAGAGATTGCTCAAACTCTACACTTGCAATCATCTGATGTCACAACTCATTGGGAAACAAGGGTTTCCTAGCAAAGTTCTTGTTTGAGAAATCTTAAAATTGTTGGAACTCTTTGGATCTACAAGCTTTTGAGGAAATTGTGGCTCTCCTCATCTATGGGATGGTTTTGTTTCCAAATCATGACCAACTCATAGATGTGAACGCCGTCAAAATCTTCATATCTCGCAAACCGGTGCTTACCTTGCTAGGGGACATCCTACATTCATTTCACACCCACACTATGAGGAAAAGAGGTATCCTTATGTGTTGCACTCCTCTCTTAGCAATATGGTTTATTTAGCATCTTCCCCAATCTGTATTTAAGAACGAGAAAGGTTCAAGGTGGTCACAAAGGTTAATGACGCTTAAACATTCAAACATCCACTGGTGGTCTCGATCTATAGAGAATGTTATCATCGTCGACCATTATAGAGAGTTCCCTAATGTTCCTTTACTTTGAATTAGGGGAGGTATCACCTATAACCCCTGCTTAGCCTTAAGACAGTTTGGCTACGCCCGAAGGGATGGCCCGCATGAGATGCTCATTCAAGGTTTGGTATTTGACTACGAGAACGACGATCAAGGTCTTCGCCAGAGATTCATCCGAGCTTGGAGGATGTTGAACAAGGTAGATATCAAGACATTGGGGCACAAGAATTCCGTCCCTCTTGAGCCTTACCCCAAATGGGTACGAGCTCGTGCTCAGAGTCTTATGATGCCTTATCCCTCCATTCTCCCGGTGATCATAGAGGCTGTTATGGTAGGAGATGTTCCTTACACCATCTTGCATCCTGACATGCCCACCTCTCTTGAAGACTTACAAAGAGATTGGATACAGCTCAAGGGAGAGTGTGATACGGTGGTAGAACCAACTGTTATACTGGTTTGCATTTTGTATTTTCAAATGTCGCGGTAAGCAAGAGTCGCCACCGAATTTTATTTTATCCATTCAGGAAAAGGAAAAAGAACAGAAAAAACCTTTTTCGAGAATATTTATGAGTAAGGGGGGTATATTATAGAAAGGGAAGGTGTTAGCACCCTTTCTATCCATGGTTTTCCGTGGGCTCTTAGGTACTTTCTCATTTTAAAATTGCTTGTGTGTGCGCCTGTTTTGAAAAAAGTTTTACTTCGTGATAACCCTTGTATCAGTCCTCAAGGGTGTGACGAAGTTGTTTTGAAAATTGTTTTGAAAAAGTGTTTGTATGAAAAGTTTTGTTTGATTGATTGAGCAAGTACTTAAGAGTTAATCTACCTACTCGAAAAAATTCTGTTCATTTTCCTTTTGACAGCGCTATCCCATTATTAAGGAATAGGTAGCACCGTCGTTGGAGTTTCTAAGGGACGTTCGAAAGGGACAAATACAACCACTAAAGCAATGACTAGGAAACCTTAGTAATTACCCTAAATTCCTAAATATCTTTCCGAGGTAACATTCGAATGGGTCATTTTTGATCTTTTAGACTGGAGGGCAACCACTAAAATTCCCTATGCTTAGTGACTGTTTACCGAAGGCAATCGAAGTGAGGAAAACCCTAGGAGTGAACATGTGCATGTGTTTATGTTTCAGTTAATTTAGTCTTTGCATAATTAGGGTTATCTACCGTATTAATTTTCAGTTAGTCTTTCCATACAATCCTATTAACATACATCTAGGCAGTTTAAAATTGTGGAAATTAAAATGCGGAAAGTTTAAAGTTTTAGCTATTACATGACTTTCGTAGATACATAGTTATTTTAACTGTAATTAAAATGCAAAATTAAAACCTAATTAAATCTATTACAAGCTCGGAGCAATTACAAAATAATAAAATGTAATTAAATGCGCGCGACGAATTCAATGCGAGAATGATTTGTAAAAAAACCTAAAAAATCTAATTGAGAAAATATTTAAGTTATTTTTTTGGAGAAAAATTAATTAGATTATGTACAAAATTAAACCCTAATTCTAATTATTTTTTAATCATGAAAAATAAGATTTAATTACCCTCATTTAATTAAACTAATTAATTCAAGGAAATAAAATATTTTTATGAAAAAATTGATTTTTTGATGTTTTTTGTGATTTTTTGATTTAATAATAAAAAGAAATAATTTTGATGTTATTTTAAAAAATAAAATAGTTAGAAAAAAAATTAAAAAGAATTAAAATCAAACGAGAGAAGAATGGGCCTGCTTGCTGAATTGAGGGGTGTATTATGAAATTTGCTAGGCCCAAGAAGCTAAGGCCCAGTCAACGCCCGATCCCGTGTGGTGCTAACCTGAGAGTACACCATGATCCTTCATTGCTGGAGGCGTTGGATCTGAATAGGCTGTGATCCATTGGATGGACCAGTGGGGTGCATGATAGGCGTTCTAGAGGATGGTGCACATGATCTGCAAAGAAGAATTAAAATGAAGAAAATCACTGGGACCTGGGATCGAACCCAGGTCCTCACAATCAACACCAACGCACCCTACCATCTGTGCTACCTGTTCTATTTGTTAATATAACAATAACAAAATATAATATATAAAACATGGTGGTTAGCTGGAAAAGCGCATGGAATTCAAAATAACCAGTGGTGGCCAGACACGTTGTTGTCTTCTTCCTTACCCGTCGTCTTAGATGCATAATCTATACCCACAAACATCTTCCATGGCTAAAAACCTGTAAATCTCAAATATCCAACACAGGCATGATAAATCAATTATGGCTACACCAATCAATTTGTTTTGACCTCATGAGTACGATGGTACCACTTGTTTAGGCCAATTTCACCTGTATGATAAACCCCTAAAATGCAAGAACAAAACCTAGCAATGGCAGTTATGGATATATGCATCAAAATACAAAATTACATAAACCAAAATACTCTAAATGCTCATACAAACATAATGTTGTGTTCAATAATGGTTAATCATGCGTAATTTGTAAAATATGATTCAAGCTAGGGAAGGCAAATCTTGGGTCTGTAGCGTGCGTTTCTGGGCGTGAAAAGGCTTGCAAATGATGGAGATACATTCCTGAGATGTCCAGAAATTTATTGGCAATGTTAGAATGGCTTGAATTGGCCTCCAAGCTTGAAACCGATTCACTACTTTTTTGCAAAAAAATTGAGTTTGTTCTTGGTGTTTCCACGGTTGCAACCCCTTTGTTTCGTGCCTGGCCTTGCTCAATATATATCCCTGAATGAATTAGGGATATAAAAACTACATGTATCTTTGAAAATTTTGAAGATTTGATCTCATTCCTTCCTTGTATGATTTGTTTCCAAATTAGGCCTAATCATGCCTTTCTTGTGCCAATCCATATTGATTCGATTTGATCCTGATATATCAACATAATTAGCTTGTGATCCTGTCCAAAAATCAGATCAAAACAAATATTTGCTATTAGTTGTCATTTATTTGATTTAATTCAATTTTTAATTGATAAAAAATCAAAATAAAATGAAAAATGAAGAAAACAATGTGTGGGTGAATATTTGGGTTGTAGACCATGTTATGAGTGAGGTGCAAGCATAAAAAGTTAGGCCCATTTGGCAAAAAATGCATCTTTGAGCACATTTGACTTTTGGCAATTTTGCAAAGATGGTCAACTTTGACAAGGCATATCTCTTCCAATTTTAACCCTAGAGAGGTGTTCTTGGACTTTTTAGAAATTTTAGGATGTCTCCTAAACAACCATTTTTGTCTCATCTCAATTGGGTCTTCCATGTTTATGTAAGAAGCTTTGACCCGAAAGGTGTTTTTGTTGACTTTTCAAAAGGACCTATAATGTGGAAATTCATATCTTTTGATAGGTTCATATTTTGAATTTGAGGGCTGAAGAATAATTGTAGGGAATTTCATTCTCTTGAATATGAGCCTTGGATGGAAAATTTCTGATAAAGTATGAGGAAGTTATGCTTGGTCAAAGTTTGGTTGACTTTTCCTAAGAAACCCTAATTTAACAACTTTTGAGTTTTGATGAATTAGGAGCATTCCTTGAGGTATCATGATCAAAACTTGATAAAATGATGAAAGTCACTTCAAAATGTTGATGTTGACCAAAAATATTGAAGTTTGACTGTATGTGGGCCATAGTTGACTTTTGACCTAGTATAGTTGATTTACAGGCATCTAAGCAGTTGACTGAGCAAACTTCTTGTGCAAGGCATGAAACTTGACATGGATGATCTTGAGAGCATATTAGGACCATGGAAAGCATTTGAGGCTTTTGGAGTACACCCATCCTGATGAAAATGGAAACCCTAATTTGAGACACATTGCCTTAGGAGAGAGTTTGTCTGGTTAACTCTTGGGCAACCTTGAGCAAATTGAGGATCTCAATGGGCATGTGCTGAGTAAAATGAGAGGGGAAATTTTGGGGTGAAACAGCTGCCCCTGTTCAATCTTCTTAAACCTTAGGATGTAGATTTGCTTGTCTGCCTTTCATGATCTGAAGGTGGAAGATGATTGAACACTAGAGTGCCCAGAAATTTGCACTCGTATGAAGTGAGTGTCAATCGGTGGTATTGGGAATGGGCTTACAAATTCCCTTTGGAAAGTGACATAGAGTTGTCGGGGATGGGTTTAAAGATGCCATCCAGAGAAAATATTGGCCGCATAAGAGATTCCTTTGCGAGAATTCCCGTATTAGCCTTTGAGGAGGACTTCGTCGGGGCATGTTGACTTATGTCTGGGGAAGTAGAGTATAGGAGCTTTTGGCTGTCCATTACTCTATTGGGGAGTTAACTCCTGATTGATGAGGTGGAAGTAAGCCGTATATCTGGTCAGGGTCCAGGTTGCACAACGACTTACCAGGGAAGCGTGAAATCGATCGTATCTGATCGGGTCCAAGTCTTACAGTGTTGTAAACTTTGTCTGGAGATAAGAGAGAAGGAACCTGGATAGTAGGGTTGCTTCGAGAAGAAAGCCTGGATAGTAGGGCTATGAGAAGGAACTTGGGTCGTAGGGTTACTTCGAAATGAGAGCCTGGATAATAGGGCTATGAAAAGGAACCTGAGTCGTAGGGTTACTTCGAAATGAGAGCCTGGATAGTAGAGTTATGATAAGGAACCTGGATAGTACGGTTACTTTGAAATAAAAGCCTAGATAGTAGGGCTATGAGAAGGAACCTGGATAGTAGGGTTACTTTGAAATGAAAGCCTGAATAGTAGGGCTATGAGAAGGAACCTGGGTCGTAGGGTTACTTCGAAATGAGAGTCTGGATAGTATGGCTATGAGAAGGAACCTGGATAGTAGGGTTACTTCGAAATGAAAGCCTGGATAGTAGGGCTATGAGAAGGAACCTGGATAGTATGGTTACTTCGAAATGAAAGTCGGGATAGTAGGGTTATGAGAAGGAACCTGGATAGTAGGGTTACTTCGAAATGAAAGCCTGGATAGTAGGCCTATGAGAAGGAACCTAGATAGTAGCGTTACTTCGAAATGAAAGCCTGGATAGTAGGGCTATGAGAAGGAACCTAGATAGTAGGGTTACTTCGAAATGAAAGCCTGGATAATAGGGCTATAAGAAGGAACCTGGATAGTAGGGTTACTTCGAAATGAAAGCCTGGATAGTAGGGCTATGAGAAGGTACCTAGATAGTAGGGTTACTTCGAAATGAAAGCCTGGATAGTAGGGCTATGAGAAGGAACCTGGATAGGAGGGTTACTTCGAGATGAAAGTCTGGATAGTAGGGCTATGAGAAAGAACATGGATAGTAGGGTTACTTCGAAATGAAAGCATGGATAGTAGGGCTATGAGATAGAACCTGGGTGGTAGGGTTACTTTGAAATGAGAGCTTGGATAGAAGGTCTATGAGAAGGAACCTGGATAGTAGGGTTACTTCGAAATAAGATCCTGGATAGTAGGGCTATGAGAAGGAACCTAGATAGTAGGGTTACTTCAAAATGAAAGCCTGGATAGTAGGGCTATGAGAAGGAACCTGGATAGTAGGGTTACTTAGAAATGAAAGCATGGATAGTAGGGCTATGAGAAGGAACCTGGGTCGTAGGGTTACCTCGAAATGAGTATGGGTAAAACTTCAGAGGGAACGTGGGTAAGGTTACTTCGTGACGAACCCGTGTAAAGCTGCATTTAGTCGCACAGATAATTACTTTGTTTAGTTTCAGGATTTATCTTGGACCTATTGGAAATTGTTGATGATAACCCTCTTTCTTGAAAAGGTACAAGATTAATTATATGTGACGCATGAAATTCATTGTGTGAGGATGTTCTCAAAATAAATGAGATTATGCTGTTATGCAATATGTATGCGCATGTCATGATGTATGCACATGAAGTGCTATTGTGACATGTCTGAGTATGGGAAAATAAATCCCTGACAACTGCTGGAGAATATAGCATTCCTGACTATGGTAGAGGATTGTGATCCTTCTACTTCCGTCGGGGATGGTGAATGGAGACGACTATGCTGTAGATTCGCTCCTTGTTTGTGAATATTCTGCCGGGGAGAGACTCTACTTGAGAATAACTCTGCGGGGAATAACTCTGTTGGAAGGTGAACTTCCATATTTGAAGGAATAAACTTTGTCGGGGATTGAGTTTCTGTGTCCAGAGAAATAAACTCTGCTTGGGAGATAAAAATTTACTGATTCACTCGCGACTATGAAATTCGGATGGGGAACATACGTCAGGTTTTTTAATGACCCTGGCTGGGGAGGTTACTTCCTGTTTTGGAAAAGGCTGACGTTAATGCCTTTGAAAGCTTTTACTTTGTGGGGAGTACTGACATAACGAGATTGCATGTACTAATGATTGTGTTCCAAATCCGTCTCTGCCTCGATACCTGGTGGACAGAGTAACTGTCGGGTTTGACATTCTTTTAGTTTTCTTACTCCTGTTTCTTAAGTTACGAGCAATTTTCTTTCTATTTCCTATGTAAATATTTGTGAACAACAATTATATTCAAATGCACATGTCAAGAATAACTCATTGGACGTTCTCGCAAAACAAAACAGAAAAAGCGAAAACAAACATTTTTGTGTGTAAGAATGACTTGTATTAATTTTGAAGTTGGCCTATAACAGGCATTTTTGTACAAGGAGGCTGACGTTCTAGTAAGAGAACGCCACTGTAAAAATAGAAGCTATACAAAATTGTGTGAAAGTAAAACAGCTATGTGAAACGATCCCATTGAATTCCAACTCCGCTATTGTCCCTATGTTTTCGAGCGTCTCATCACTTTGCTACTTGGCCGAAGGTTAATTAAATTGATTGGTGTCGTCCGAGCTTGATAATTGATACCGAAGTCTGGTCACAAGATGATCCAATGAGACATAGTGATATGCTTTATATCCCTAACTTTTTCCTGGACCGCCCTTTTGAATTTTCAGTCCACCGAGATACCCTTTTTTTCCCAAGCCTCCTTTTCGGGTTTTTGAATTTCCGGGTGTACAAATTTTTTTTTCATTTTCATCCCTTACTTTTTCCCGAACCCTTTTGGTTCGTCGGGAAGCCCTTATTTTTGCCTAGGCCAATCAACCTAGCGGGTCTTTTAATTAGGCGTAGTATCTTTTCACTATGTCTACATTGACAGGGTGAGGAAGGTCTTCACCATCCATGGTTGTTAGAATCATAGCTCCACTTGAGAAAATGTTCTTAACCACAAATGGCCCTTCGTATGTGGGGGTCCATTTGCCCCAGGGATCACCTTGCGGCAGTATGATGCACTTGATTACTAGATCCCCGAGTTGATATTCTTGACGTCTGACTTTCTTGATAAAAGCCTTGATCATTCGTTTTTGATACGTATGACCATGACAGATAGCAGTAAGTCTCTTCTCATCAATTAGATTTAGCTGATCAAGTCGAGTTTGGATCCATTCGTCTTCGTTCAAACCCGTATCCTTCATAATCCTAAGAGAAAGTATCTAGACTTTGATGGATAGGAATGCCTCCATGCCATATACTAGATAGTAGGGTGTTGCCCCTGTCGACGTCCGCGCTGAGGCACGGTATCCATAAAGAGAAAATGGTAACATCTCATGCCAGTCTTTATATGTCACTGTCATCTTCTGTACAATTTTCTTGATGTTCTTGTTAGTTGCTTCAACATTGCCATTCATCTTCGATCGGTAGGGAGAAGAGTTATGATGCTGTATCTTGAACTGCTTGCAGAGCTCAGTGATCACCGTGTTATTGAGATTTGTACCATTGCCTGTAATAATTCTCTCTAGCATGCCATACCGACAAATCAAGTTATGCCTGATAAACCGCGCAACAATGTTCTTGGTCACGGTAGCAAAAGAGGCCGCCTCAACCCACTTCGTGAAATAATCAATGGCCACTAGAATGAAGCGATGCCCGTTGGAGGCGGTAGGTCTGATTTCTCCGATCATGTCAATGCCCCACATTGCAAAGGGCCAAGGAGTCGTCAAGACATTCAGAGGAACCGGAGGCACATGGACCTTATCAGCATAAATTTGGCACTTATGACAGGTTCGAGAGTACTGATAATAATCCGCTTCCGTAGTGGACCAATAGTATCCCGCCCGTAGGATCTTCTTAGCCATGGTATGTTCACTTGCATGGGTTCCAAAGGTACCTTCATGTAAATCCTCCATGATTCTCTCTGCTTCTCCCTTGTCTACACACCGCAGTAAGGTAGAGTCATGGTTGGGTTTGTAAAGGATTCCATTACTAGGGAAGAACTTTGCAGCGAACCTTCTCAGAAACTTCTTGTCATTGACAGATTCTCCCTCGGGATACTCCTGAACCTCGAGATACCTCTTTACTTCATGAAACCAGGGTTTATCTGCTACCTCTTTAGTCTCAATCTCACAGCAGTGTTCTGGTTCATCCAACCTCTCAATGGTGATTCGGGGTGCTTCGTTGTCCCACCTGACTTTGAATATAAAAGACATGGTAGCTAACACATCCGCTAACTGGTTCTCCTCTCGTGGGAAATGTTCAAAGGTTACCTCCTCGAAATATGAGAGTAATGTCAGCATGTACTCTTAATATGGGATGAGATTAGGGTGCTTCGTATCCCATTGTCCTTTGATCTGACTTATTACCAAGGCTGAATCCCCGAAAACGTCCAAGAACTTGATCCTTAAGTCGATAGCGACTTTGAGACCCATGAGCAGGCTTCATACTCTGCCATGTTGTTAGTGCAGTTGAAACATAGTCGGGCGGTGAAAGGAGTATGACAGCCTTCCGGAGATATGATTATGGCGCCGATGCCATTACCAAGTGCATTTGAAGCTATGTCAAAAACCATATTCCATCGGGATCCCTCTTCGGTTCCTTCATCTGGCCCAGGTTTTTCACAGTCAGTTACCAGGATAATATTCTCATCCAGGAACTTAAAATTCATGGACTGGTAGTCATCCACGACCTGATGAGCCAAATGATCAACCAATACACTCCCCTTGATTTCCTTCTGGGTTGTATATTGTATATCATACTCGGTTAAGATCATTTTCCATCTTGCTATTCTTCCAGAGAGTGCAGGCTTCTCAAAAATGTACTTGATCGGATCCATCTTCGATATCAACAAGGTAGTGTGGGTCAGCATATACTGTCTTAGTCGGCGATCAACCCAAGCCAAAGCGCAGCAAGTTTTCTTGAGCAATGAGTATCTTGTCTCACAGTCGGTAAACTTTTTGCTAAGGTAGTATATTGCGTTCTCTTTTTGACCAGACTCGTCATGTTGCCCCAACACACACCCCATTGAATTGTCTAGCACTGTTAGGTACAAAATCAAAGGTCTTCCTTCAACCGGAGGCATCAAAATTTGTGGTTCTTGAAGGTATTCCTTGATTCTTTCGAAAGCGGTCTGGCATTCGTCATTCCACTTTACCACTTGATCTTTCTTCAGAAGCTTGAAGATTTGCTCACAAGTAGCAGTCATATGTGAAATGAACCTGGTGATATAATTCAGGCGTCCCAAGAAACCTCTAACCTCCTTTTCTGTACGGGGAACCAATATCTCTTGTATGGATTTTACCTTCGCAGGGTCTACCTGAATACCCTTGTCACTGACGATAAACCCCAGAAGCTTACCGGACCTCTCCCAGAAGGTGAACTTGTTTGGATTCAACCTTAACTTGTATATCTTCAACCTGTCAAACAATTTTTGCAGATGATCAAGGTGCTCTTCTTTGGTTTGAGACTTGGCGATCATGTCATCCACATAAACCTCTATCTCATGGTGAATCATGTCGTGGAACAAAGCGACCATGGCGCGCTGATAAGTTTCCCCAGCATTATCCAACCCGAAAGGCATCACCTTTTAACAGAAAATGCCCCACTGTGTAACGAAGGTTGTCTTCTCTATGTCTTCAGGAGCCATCTTGATCTAGTTGTATCCAGAGAAACCATCCATGAAGGAGAAGATCTTATGCTGCGCGGTGTTATCAACCAGAACGTCAATGTGCGATAGTGGGAAGTCATCCTTTGGACTTGCCCTGTTCAGATCTTTGTAGTCCACACACATCCGTACCTTACCGTCCTTCTTAGGTACTGGGACGATGTTAGCAACCCATTGTGGGTAGGAAGTGACAGCTAGGAACCCAGTGTTGAACTGCTTCATAACTTCCGCTTTGATCTTCTCTGACATTTCGGGACGCATACGGCGGACCTTCTACTTTATCAGAGGGAAATCTTCTTTAGTTGGCAGGCGATGTACCATAATATTAGTGTCCAAACCAGGCATGTCTTCATAGGACCAGGTGAAGATCTCAACATAGTCGTGCAACATCTGTATCAACCTCTGTTTGACGCTAAGCTCCAGACTTGCACCTATTTTAACCTCTTTTTTGTCTTCCTTAGTACCCAAGTTCACTGTCTCAACTGGCTCTTCGTGAGGATGTATGGCCCTCTCTTCCTGCTGTAGTAGTCTAACAAGATCCCCAGGCACCTCACAATCTTCCCCACCTTCGTCCTTGGCTTGGTTGATCGGATTTTCGAAGTCATAATGAGCAGTAGCAGAACTGTTATCAATGGGATCCAAAGTGGATATGGATCTGTAGTTTGATATGTGAGTGTGTGTAAGAGCATAGCTGTATTTTAAAAATCAGGAAAGAAAAAACAGAGAGCGGAAAATTTGTATGCAAGAACGTCCAATGCTTTATTGATGACATGTAAAGATGACATATAATAGCCCTCACAAATAGAACCGTTGTGTCCCGGGCAAGACACAAGGCCATAAAGTTTAAATTGTTTATTACAAGCTCAGAAAACAAATAAGACAATTACTGCAGGATGAAAGAAACTGGTATAAAATCTCTGGTCGTCCAATTACTAGGTCCACCGTTGGTAGCGGGTAGATCCAGCTGTCAATGTCACAGTCTTCCTCTCCATCTTCAATGGCGTTAATCCCACGATTGCTGATGTGTAGGGGAGGTCCTCCAACCCGAGCGTGTCGAACAACCCTTTAAGCCCCTGTAGTAAAGCCCAAACCAAATTTGTTAGTTTTGTGAGTGAAATCAGGGAGCTGACCCCAATTGGTACACCCATATTCTTCAACTACGGCCCTAGCGTCCTTGAGAGAAGCCATCTTTAGAGGAGGTTTGTTGCTGGTAGTAGTTTCAGTCGATGCCAAGATCTGAGGGACCTCTTCGAAGTTCTGACAAGGAGTTTCTATGAATTCCCTGTCCATCTCTATGTACCAGAAGGAATTGAGGTGGCTCACCATATACTCCTCTTCACCCCGCACAGTGACAATCTTCCCTTTTACCGGATACTTTAGCATTTGGTGTAGTGTGGAAGTAAATGCCCCAGCCTCGTGGATCCAAGAACGACCAAGCAAACAAGAATATGACGGCCTGATGTCCATCACATAGAAGGTGGACCCAAAGGTCTGAGAACCCACTTTGATAGGGATGTCCACCTCCCTGTGCACCATTATTTTCGACCCATCAAAAGCCCTTACCACAATGTTACTGGGCTTTAAATTCAAACCCTCGCGATCCAACCGCTCCAACGCCTTCTTGGGCAGAACATTCAGCGAAGACCTAGTATCCACCAACACATGATCCATAGTGGTGCCCCTGCATTCAATCGAGATATGCAGAGCATCATTATGCTTCCTTCCCTTCGGTGTCAAGTCTGCATCTGAAAAACCCAGCCCATTGTCAGCAGTCAGGCTAGCCATGCAATCTTTAAATTGATCAGCTGAAGTCTCTTGCGGCACATGTGCAGTTTTGAGGAATGCAATCAAAGCCTTCGCATGGGCCTCAGAGCACAACATCAGGGATAACATGGATATCCTTGAGGGGGTCTGCCCCAGCTGCTCGACCATATTGTAGTCGCTCTTTTTAATTATTTTCAATATTTCCTCTATCTCTTGCTTAGAGGCTTCCACAACAATTTTTCTAGGCGCCTCCGTCCGGGCAGGCTTGCCTATGATTTCTTTGCCTCGGGTCCCAGATGACTTATCGGCGGGAGTGATAATTGGAGTAAACACAAGAGTAGTAGTTGATGTACCAGCAGGAGTAGCAGACAGAATAACAATAGGCCTCTTGATAGTCTTTAGGGAAATCTCGGGAGAGAAGACCCTTCCACTTCAGGTAACCTTGCTGGTCCCGACAATGTTATCAATATTAGGATCAACCTCTTTATTTTTCAGATCTTGTTTGATGCCATGATAGTACACATCGGTACCATAATGCTAGGGGACAACTTTGTCTGAGACATACGGGACAGGACCAGGAACAGTGATTATTAGTGGAGCGATTCTTGGAGCAGATGTAATCCTAACAGGTCTTCTCGAGGAGACCTTGGAAGGATTGGCGGAAATGGTTATAATGGCAAGTATTTAGATGGAGCAACAGGAACCAAATTTTTTCGAACAAAATTTCTTTGCTGTCCATCAGGCGTTGGACACCTGACTTAAGCAAATAGCAACCAGAAGGCAAAAATGAACACATGTGGCAATCTTCACCATAACCCGGAAATAAACGGGCCAATAGAAAATTCTTCTTCACAGTCATGAGAGGAGTAGAAACTTCATCCACCAAGGTCACAAACAAGTCGGTATCAACAACATTAACTCCACGACCGTGATTAGGCATGGGAGCAGTTATGACATTGAGCTTTTCCGGAGCATCGAACTCAATTTCCTTGGCTTCGATCAGATCTTACACCTTATTTCTTAGGGCCCAATAGTCATTGGTGTCGTGTCCAGGACTTTTAGAAAGGTAGGCACAACAAGCGTTTGGGTTATACCGAAGAGATGTGGTGTTTGGATTCTTGGGAGCCTCTTTCAAGGTTGCCAAGTTGGATCTCAGCAGATGGGATAAAACTTCAGCCAGTGTCATGTTGATTCGGGTAAACTTCCGTTGTGGTCTTTCCACCCTTGGTTGATTGTTGCGTTGTGGAGCGACCGCAGGCCTGGGTATCATTACGACACTTACTGTCTGATGATGTTCATCTCTGTTTTGGCCCCTCAGGCTGTAGATGGCACTGGCTTCTTTCTTACCAGCAAAAGGCTTCTTTACCGAACTCGAAGAAGCATCCTTCTGTATGTTGCCGCTCCAAATCCCAACTTCTACTCTTTCTCCAGTCAAGATCATCTCAGTGAAACCAGCTGATGAGCTGCCGATCAAATGATTAAAGAATGAACCAAATAGCGTCCCCAGAAACATATCAACCAACTCCCTATCAGACAACGGGGGTTGGACTCTTCCACCCAAGTCTCTCCATTTCTGTGCATAGTCCTTAAAGCCTTCACTCGCCCCCATGGACATACTCTGGAGTTGAGTACAAGTAGGAGCAAGGTCGGTGTTGTACTGGTACTGCTTATAGAAAGCACCAGCCAGATCTTCCCAATTTCGGACATCGACTCTCTCCAGTTGGTAGAACCATTCAAGCTGAGTCCCTGACATACTATCTTGAAAGAAATGAACCCACAAATTTCTATCGGCGGTGTGGGCTGGATCTTTCTGACATAAGAGCGGAGATGGAGTTTTGAGCAGGACACCCCATCATACTTTGCAAAAATTGGAGCTTTGAACTTCTGCGAGATGACCATTCCCGACACCAATCCCAATTCTTCGAAATCCAGCCCAGGTATCCTCTGGACTTCCATAGCACTCAAGCGATATTCCAACTGCTTGTATCTAAGTGGGAGGATACTGCTCATCTTTGTAGTCGGTATCATTACCAGAAACTTCAGGACTGGGATCCTTCTCCCTTCTCCCATGTCTCTTCTTCTTGATTCTCCCCTTCCTTGGATGAAGAGGTCAGATCCACTTGTTGCTTCAATGGCCCCCTAAACCTTCTGCTCATATTCAGAATACCGGCAGCCTTCTTCTTTTTATTTTTCTCTTTCAGGATGAGGGCTTTCAGATCCTCCTGCCCTTTTTCCAGATTTATGAACATTTGCTGGAACTGGGCGTTTTGTGCCTGAAGATCCTTAATGCTTTGTTTGGAAGATATTTCTACTGAAATAAACAGCGAAGAAGATGAGAAACCTGTAATGGTACATGTACATGTAATGCTATGAATGGGATGCGTATGCAATAATTTCAAAGACTTTGGGAAATTTAAATTTGCAAACCAAAATGAAATAAAGATTTTATTAGTCAAATTCAAAGTTCAAATTCCTTTTAGGCGTTACAATTAAAAACAAATCTAAAACTAGAAAAGAAATTAAAATTCCCATGGATGCTTCCTCTTCGTGCCAAGATAGATATTGAGTCCTCTTTCCTCATGGAGCTGCTTTGTGAGCTCTAAAACCTTCCTCTCCCGGGCATAAAATTGATCCCTGTAAGTATCCCGCTCTTTCTTCAACTGAATCCAAGACCTCTGTAATTCTCCAAGATCAATGGGCATATCAGGATAGATAACCGTGTAAGGAATACCCCCTTCAGTAGTGGGTTCCACAATCACTGGTAAAACGACCATATAGGGCATCATAAGTTTCTGGGCGCGAGCTCGTACCCATTGGAGGTAAGGGTCCATAGGAATGGAAGCCTTTGGCCCCAAAGCCTTGGCGCCAGATCTGTTTACCATGCCCCAAGCTCGTATGAACCTCCGACGATACTCTTGAACATCATCCTCATGGTTGAATACAATGCCCTCGATAAGTAACTCATGGGGACCGTCTCTTAGAGCATAACCAAATTGACACAGAGCTAAACAAGGATTGTAGGTTATACCCCCCTCTGATGCCAAGTAACGGGACATTAGGGTACTCCCCGCAGCAGTCAATAATAGCAGTGTTTTCCATAGCTTGGGAACACTAGAGAATATCCATGTGAGTGAGTGACATTATCCTTTGTGACTAACCCACACCCTCTTCATTCTTCAGTACGGACTTAGGGAGGTGAGAAATAAACACCTTGACAGCAATGGCATGCAGCACATAAGAACCCCTCTTCTCTTCATGGTACGAGTATGAAGAGTGTGCAAAATATCTTCGAGCAAGGTAGGCACAGGGTTGCGAGAGAGGAAGATCTTGATAGCATTCACATCTATGAATGAGTCTGGATTAGGGAATAGTACTAACCCATAAATTAGAAGAGCCAACACTTCCTCAAAAGCCTGAAAATCCAGATCATCCAAAAACAGTTGGGCCTTGTCTATCAGGAACTTGGCTAGAAAACCCTTGCCTCCGCTTCTTGTTTCCCAATTAGATACCACGTTGGCCCGTTTCAGATGCAAAGCTGAGGCAATGACTTCTGGCTTAGGAACCTCTTCCAGACCTATGAAGGGAAAATGTTCAAGGATGGGTATATCCAACAGCTGAGAGAATTCTTCCATGGTAGGCACCAACTGATAGTCTGAAAAGGTGAAGCAGTGGTGCTTGGGATCCAAGAACTGAAAGAATACACTCATCATCTTTTCACCAAAGTTTGAAGTAACCAGGTTGAGAAGTCGACCACGTCTCTTAGTGAATGCAGAAGTTTCAAAAACCTTTGATATTAGCTCTTTGAGTTGGGCAGGTATCTACACAAAGCTGATTCAGATAGTGTTTCTACGAACAGAAGCCATGATCTGCAAAACAGAACAAAGATAAATTCCCTTGGTCCTTGAAATGGTTAGTGCAATAAGAATGGATGTATGTTATGATGCATGATATCATGATATATCACAGGTATAGCAAACACAGACAAATCACACCAAGCTCTTAGGTTTAAGGCTTGGATGAGGTTAAAGGTAAGTACCCTATTGAAGTTTAGTTGGTTTCAAACCTGTCTTAGAAAAGTAACCGGGTTCTAAAGGTTCTCAATATCACTGATCATCCTTTATCGGGCTTGTTTCAGCTCAAGCAATCTTTTATTGCCGTTGAAATATCCAGAAAATATGATCTCAATGAGTGTAGCATCGAGTATCAACCAATCCTCAGCTCTATACCGAGGTCAGCTATCTCACTACTTTCTAATGGCCAATTTTGTTCAACTAAGGTTCTAAGGTCCGTTAGTGCTTCACGACACCATGTGGCGGCCCCGTATTCTCATCGTTTCCCCACGAATGATATCAGTACCAACCAAAGTGCCACACCAACACAGCCATCGCTTAAACCATATCGGTCTACACCGTACAATCTCCACGATCTATTGCTGTTTACCTAAAAAGTGCCCCCAACTCCGGGTGTAGGATCTATAGTAACCCAAGCAAAACCATTTAAGAATAAAGCAAACAAACAAGAAAGCAATTTTAAAATGACCTAGATCCTAAGGTAAACCCCACTTTATTAGTTCTTCCCCAGCAGAGTCGCCAGTTCTGTGATACGGTGGCAGAACCGACTGTTATACTGGTTTGTGTTTTGTATTCACAAATGTCGCGGTAAGCAAGAGTCGCCACCGACTTTTATTTTATCCATTCAGGAAAAGGAAAAAGAACAGAAAAAACCTTTTTCGAGAATATTTCTGAGTACGGGGGGTAGATTATAGAAAGGGAAGGTGTTATCACCCTTTCTATCCATGGTTTTCCATGGGCTCTTAGGTACTTGCTCATTTTAAAATTGCTTGTGTGTGTGCTTGTTTTGAAAAAAGTTTTACTTCGTGATAACCCTTGTATCAATCCTCAAGGGTGTGACGAAGTTGTTTTGAAAATTGTTTTGAAAATTGTTTTGAAAAAGTGTTTGTGTGAAAAGTTTTGTTTGATTGATTGAGCAAGTACTTAAGAGTTAATCTACCTACTCGAAAAAAGTCTGTTCATTTTCCTTTTGACAACGCTATCCCATTATTAAGGAACAAGTAGCACCATCGTTGGAGTTTTTAATGGACGTTCGAAAGGGACAAATACAATCGCTAAAGCAATGACTAGGAAACCTTAGTAATTACCCTAAAGTCCTAAAGATCTTTCCGAGGCAACATTCGAATGGGTCATTTTTGATCTTTTAGACTGGAGGGCAACCACTAAAATTCCCTATGCTTAGTGACTATTTACCAAAGGCAACCGAAGTGAGGCAAACCCTAGGAGTGAACATGTGCATGTGTTTATGTTTCAGTTAATTTAGTCTTTGCACAATTAGGGTTATCTACCGTATTAATTTTCAGTTAGTATTTCCATACAATCCTATTAACATACACCTGGACAGTTTATAATTGCGGAAATTAAAATGCGGAAAGTTTAAAGTTCTAGCTATTACATGGATTTCGCAGATACATAGTTATTTTAACTGTAAATAAAATGCATAATTAAAACCTAATTAAATCTATTACAAACTCGGAGCAATTACAAAATAATAAAAAGTAATTAAATGCGCGCGACAAATTCAATGCGAGAACGATTTGAAAAAAACCCTAAAAAATCTAATTGAGAAAATATTTAAGTTATTTTTTTGAAGAAAAATTAATTAGGTTATGTACAAAATTAAACCCTAATTCTAATTATTTTTTAATCATGAAAAATAAGATTTAATTGCCCTAATTTAATTAAACTAATTAATTCAAGGAAATAAAATATTTTTTTGAAAAAATGATTTTTTGATGTTTTTTGTGATTTTTTGATTTAATAATAAAAAGAAATAATTTTGATGTTATTTTAAAAAAGAAAATAGTTAGAAAAATAATTAAAAAGAATTAAAATCAAAAGAGAGAAGAATGGGCCTGCTTGCTGAATTGAGGGGTGTATTGTGAAATTTGCTAGGCCTAAGAAGCTAAGGCCCAGTCAACGCCTGATCCTGTGTGGTGCTAACCTGAGAGTACACCATGATCCTTCATTGCCGGAGGCGTTGGATCTGAATAGGCTGTGATCCACTGGCTGGACCAGTGGGGTGCATGATAGGCATTCTAGAGGATGGTGCACATGATCTGCAAAGAAGAATTGAAATGAAGAAAATCGCTGGGACTTGGGATCGAACCCAGGTCCTCACAATCAACACCAACGCGCCCTACCATCTGTGCCACCTATTCTATTTGTTAATATAACAATAACAAAATATAATATGTAAAACATGGTGGTTAGCTTGAAAAGCGCGCAAAATTCAAAATTAACCAGTGGTGGCGAGACACGTTGTTGTCTTCTTCCTCACTCGTCGTCTTAGATGCATAATCTATACCCACTGACATCTTCCATGGCTAAAAACCTGTAAATCTCAAAAATCCAACACAGGCATGATAAATCAATTATGGCTACACCAATTAATTTGTTTTGACCTCACGAGTACGATGATACCCTTTGTTTAGGCCAATTTCACCTGTATGATAAACCCCTAAAACGCAAGAACAAAACCTAGCAATGGCAGTTATGGATATATTCATCAAAATACAAAATTACATAAACCAAAATACTCTAAATGCTCATACAAACATAATGCTGTGTTCAATAATGGTTAATCATGCGTAATTTGTAAAATATGATTCAAGCAAGGGAAGGCAAACCGTGGGTCTGTAGCATGCATTTCTAGGCGTGAAAAGGCTTGCAAATGATGGAGATACGTTCCTGAGATGTCCATCAATCTATTGGCAACGTTAGAATGGCTTGAATTAGCCTCCAAGCTTGAAACTGATTCACTACTTTTTTGCAAAAAAATTGAGTTTGTTCTTGGTGTTTCCACGGCTGCAACCCCTTTGTTTCGTGCCTGGCCTTGCTCAATATATATCCCTGAATGAATTAGGGTTATAAAAACTACACGTATCTTTGAAAATTTTGAAGATTTGATCTTATTCCTTCCTTGTATGATTTGTTTCCAAATTAGGCCTAATCATGCCATTCTTGTGCCAATCCACCTTGATTCGATTTGATCCTAATATATTAACATAATTAGCTTGTGATCCTATCCAAAAATCAGATCAAAACAAATCTTTGCTATTAGTTGTCATTTATTTGATTTAATTCAATTTTAATTAATAAAAAATCAAAATAAAATGAAAAATGAAGCAAACAATGCGTGGGTGAATATTTGGGTCGTGGACCATGTTATGAGTGAGGTGAAAGCATAAAAAGTTTGGCCCATTTGGAAAAAAAATGCATCTTTGAGCACATTTGACTTTTGGCAATTTTGCAAAAATGGTCAACTTTTACAAGACATATCTCTTCTAATTTTAACCCTAGAGAGGTGTTCTTTGACTTTTTAGAAATTTAAGGGTGTCTCCTGAGCAACCCTTTTGGTCTCATCTCAATTGGGTCTTCCATGTTTATGTAAGAAGCTTTGACCCAAAAGGTGTTTTTGTTGACTTTTCAAAAGGACCTATAATGTGGAAATTCATATCTTTTGATGAGTGCATACTTTAAACTTGAGGGCTGAAGATGAATTGTAGGTAATTACATCCTCTTCAAAATGAGCCTTGGATGGAAAATTTCTGATAAAGTATGAGGAAGTTATGCTTGGTCAAAGTTTGGTTGACTTTTCCTAAGAAACCCTAATTTAACAACTTTTGAGTTTTGATGAATTAGGAGCATTACTTGAGGTATAATGATCAACCCTTGATCAAATGATGAAAGTCACTTCAAAATGTTGATGTTGACCAAAAATCTTGAAGTTTGACTGTATGTGGGCCACAATTGACTTTTGACCTAATATAGTTGATTTCCAGGCATCTGAGCAGTTGACTGAGCAAACTTATTGTGCAAGGCATGAAACTTGACATGGATGATCTTGAGAGCATATTAGGACCATGGAAAGAATTTTAGGCCTTTTGATTACACCCATCCTGATGAAAATGGAAACCCTAATTTGAGACACATTGCCTTAGGAGAGAGTTTGTCTGGTCAACTCTTGGGCAACCTTGAGCAAATTGAGGATCTCAACGGGCATGTACTGAGTAAAATGAGAGGGCATATTTTGGGGTGCAACAGAGAGCGAGACACTTTTGAGGCCTAATTTGACACTAGCGAGAAGAAGGTTTTGGAACTCACTAAGCAACTTCATGAGGAGCAGACCCTGAATGCCTACATCGCACCAAAGAGGATGCACACAACGTTTTTATATTAGAGTTTTTTTTGTATTTATATGTAAGCCCAAAGAGGCATTGATGTACTCAAGCTTTAATTTATTAATATAACGTGTGTTTCCTTTTGTCTAAAACTAATTTGAATCTCTAAAATCCTTGAAATCCTTGCATATGCATTTACCATTCATCATAACATAAGCAGGTTTCTTGCAATAAGTCTCCTCATCTTTCTACTGTTTATTTCAGTAAGATGGATTCGAGCAGGCGGTGAAGGACCTCCAAGCACAAAATGCTCAGTTTCAACTGGTGTTCTTAACTCTAGCCAAAGGACAAGAAGAGCTGAAGACCTTGCTGGTTGAAAAGAAAAAGAAGAAAACAAAGAAAATAACCGAAGTTATAAACATGGGAAGAAGATTCCAAGGGAAGACAAGAAGGACCTTAGACTTTGCAACGTCATCTGGTGAGAAAGACAATTAAGATGGGAAAGGCAAAGAAACAGTTGTCCATCCAGAGTCAGAAGAGGAAGAGGAAGAAGAAGATTATTCTGAAGAACAATATCCTCCAGCTGACGATAAGTATAAGTATCTGGAAGAACGGTTAAGTGCAATGGAAATCCAAAAAGTGCCTGGATTGGACTTTGAGGAGTTGGGGTTAGTATCCGGGATTGTCATTCCTCTAAAATTCAAAGCACTGGTTTTCGCCAAATATGACGGAGTTTCATGTCCCAAAATGCATCTCCGGTCCTATGTGAGGAAAATACAGCCTCATACCGTTGACAAGGATTTATGGGTACACTTCTTCCAAGACAGTCTGTCTGGAACTCAACTTGATTGGTTTTATCAGTTAGAAAGAGCCAATGTTCATAACTGGGAAGATCTGGCCGCTGCCTTTTACAAACAATACCAATACAATGCAGACCTTGCGCCCACCCGTACTCAACTCCAGAGTATGGCCATGGTTTCAAGTGAAGGCTTTAAGGACTACGCGCAAAAATGGAGGGACTTAGCAGGAAGAGTCCAGCCTCCCCTAGCTGAAAGAGAATTAGTGCACATGTTCTTGGGCACCTTGTTCGGTCCTTTCTTCAATCATTTAATTGGGAGTTCATCGGTAGGTTTTACTGAATTAATATTGACCGGAGAAAGGGTAGAAGCCGGGATAAAGAATGGGAAGATTCAGAAAGATGCATCCTCTGCTGCTGTAAGGAAACCATTCATTAGAAAGAAAGAAGTTGTTGCTGTATATCCTCAGAGAAATCAAGATAGGGCTGAACGTCGTCCAATGGTGGGGACTGTCACGATTCCTAAACCTGCGCCTGCTCAGTAAAGAAGCAACCAGCCAAGAACGGAAAGACCAGTCAGACAGTTCACCAGAATTAATATGACACTATCTCAAGTATTTCCATATTTGTTAAGATCCAATCTAGTGACTTTGAAAGAAGCTCCAAAGAACCATAACAAAACCTCTCCTCACTATCATCCTAATGCCCGCTGTGCATACCATTCCGAGAGTCCCGACCATGACACTAATAACTGTTGGGCTCTGAAGAACAAAGTACAAGACCTTCTTGAAGCCAAAGAGATTGAATTTGACGCGCCAGAAATTCCCAATGTTATTATTGCCCCTATGCCAAAACATGACCATAATACCAATGCCATTGAGGAAGCTATGTTTGTTACTTCAGTTGATGAACTTGTGACCCCACTCCTGACTATCAAAAGAACTTGTTGAATGCCGGTGTATTCCCAGGTTGTGATGAAAGCTGTCATTTCTGTTTGTCCTCATCAACCAGCTGTCCTTTGTTAAAAGCAGGCGTTTAGTGCCTAATAGATAACAAGGAAATTTTGTTCGAGAAAACTTCTATTCCAACTGTTTCTTATAATGATGTTTCCATCGTGACCATTTCCTACAATTCTTCCAGGGTCTCCACCAAAAGACCCGTTAGAATTACATTAGTTCCAAAAGTAGCTCTGTTGATAATTACAATGCCTGGACCAATCCCGTATTCGTCAGACAAAACCGTATCATGGAATTATAGAGGGGATGTCTACTACGACAGTATCAAGAAAGATTGGCCAGCTGCTGGAAATTCAAGTTCTGAGAAAGTTGACTCCGACATCAGTAATATCGCAGGGACTAGCAAGATAACCCAGAGCGGAAGGGTTTTCTCTCCAGAAATTGCTCCTCCAAAAGATGTTTCTAGACCCGTAATCATTCCTGTTGTTGTTGCTCCCCCAAAGCTTATTCCCAGTCCTACAATCGTCTCTTCTAATACTCCTATTGACAAAATTGTTACAGTCCCTGTTATCACCCCTACTGACATCCCTACTGCCAAGTCAACCGAGACTCGAGGAAAAGGTATTTTGGATGAGCCTGTCCGGACGAAGGCACAATCAGTAGCTATCCCTGAGACCTCTTGAAAAGAGATGGAGGAAATTCTAAAGATCATAAAAAAAAGCGACTACAACGTAGTCGAGCAACTGGGGAAGACTCCATCTAAAATTTCCATGCTGGCTTTATTACTATGTTTCGAGGCTCATGCAAAAGCCTTGGTAAAATTCCTTAAAACTGCTTATGTACCCCAAGAAACATCTGCCGATCAGTTCCAATACCGCATAGCCAGCTTGACTGTAGATAATGGGTTAGGTTTTTCGGATGCTGATTTAACGCCAAGAGGGAGGAAGCATAATGAGGCATTACATGTCTCAGTCGAATGCAAGGGCATAAATCTAGCTCATGTCTTGGTTGACACCGGTTCGTCTCTGAATGTGTTGCCTAAAAAATCTCTTGATAGGCTGGACTATGAAGGATTTACATTGAAACCGAGCAACATAGTAGTGAGGGCCTTTGAAGGCTCAAAAAGGATGGTGCATAGGGAAGTGGATATCCCCATAAAGGTTGGAACCTAAAAATTTGATTCAACTTTTTATGTAATGGATATTCACCCTTCATATTCCTTTCTTGTTAGGCCAACCATGGATTCACAATGCTGGTTCCGTTACCTCAACGTTGCATCAAATGCTGAAATATCCAATTCAGGGGAAGATCATCACTGTTCATGGAGAAGAAGAGTATATGGTCAGCCATCTAAATTCATTCAGATATATGGAGTTAGATGGTGAATTTATTGAAACTCCATTCCAACACTTTGAAGAAGTCCCGCAGGCCGTGGCAGTAACCAAGGCTGTTTCTCAAGTTCCCAAGATCACAAGGCCTCCGCTCAATATGTCATCTTTAAAAGATGCCAAGGCAGTGATAGAAGAAGGCGGGTGCACAATTTGGGGTCAAATCCCTGATATCCGATACAAATCTGACAATTTTGGGATGGGTTTCACTTCAGGTTCCTAGTAGGCTGTACGCCGCGCTCGTGCCGAAGAACTACCCTTGAAGATCAGCAACCACCAAGTCAGCACCGTGGAGGATGATGAAGACAACTACAACCCGGAGGATTGAATTTTCCTAACTGTCAGTGGAGGGCTCAGCAACTGGGAGGCTAGAGATTTTGTCCCGATCACTTTTATCCCACAGTAATTTGTCTTTACATTTTGTCGGATCTATAATATTAAACAATTCAGACTCTTAAAACCTTGTGTCTTACCCGAGACACAATGGTCCATTTGTAAGGGTTATTATCTCATTTCCATATGACATCAATGAATCATGGACGTTTTTTTGCATACACACTTTATGCTCATTGTTTTTCTTTTTTACATTTTTCATTTCTTTCAAAGATAGCTATACTCTTACACACACTCACGGTCACAATGCAGGTTTACATCCACTCAGGATCCCATGGGTAATGATTCTGCTATGGCTTTCTGTGACTCTTAAAATCTAATCTACCAAGCCAAAGACGAAGGTGAGGAAGATTGTGAAGTGCCAGGGGAAATTTCATGGTTACTACAGCAAGAAGAGAGGACCATTCAGCCCCACGAAGAACCAGTGGACACAATCAATATAGGTACTGAAGAAGACAAAAGAGAAGTCAAGGTGAGTGCTAATCTAGAACCCAGTGTCAAGGAGCGTCTGATTCAGTTGTTACACGATTATGTTGAGGTCTTTTCCTGGTCGTACGAAGACATGCCAGGACTTGATGCAGATATTGTAGTACATCGTCTACCTCAAAAGAGGACTGTCCACCAGTAAAGAAAAAAGTCCGTCGCATGCGACCTGACATGTCAGAGGAGATTAAGACATAAGTCATGAAGCAATTAAATGCCGGATTTTTGGCCATCACCTCCTATCCATAATGGTTTTCCAATGTTGTTCCCGTGCCCAAAAAGGATGGCAAAGTGCGAATGTATGTGGACTACATAGATTTGAATAGGGCGAGCCCTAAGGATGACTTCCCACTTCCCCACATTGATATTTTAGTTAACAATACGACACAACACAAAGTGTTTTCCTTCATGGACGGTTTATCAGGCTACAACCAAATCAAAATGGCGCCTGAGGACATGGAGAAAACAACCTTTGTCATAGAGTGTGGCACATTCTGCTACAAGGTTATGCCATTCAGACTGAAGAATGCTGGGGCAACCTATCAGCGTGCCATGGTAGCCTTATTTCACGACATGATACATCACAAAATAGAGGTCTATGTGGATGACATGATAGCTAGATCTCAGACAGAAGAAAAACATCTTGGTCATTTACAGAAATTATTTGAAAGGCTAAAGAAATACAAGCTGAGGTTGGACCCAAAAAAATGCACGTTCGGGGTGAGGTCTGGTAAACTCCTAGGCTTTGTCATCAGCAATAAAGGCATTGAAGTAGATCCCACCAAGGTGAAAGAGTTACAAGAGATTCTTGCTCCTCGTACTGAGAAGGAAGTCAGAGGATTCTTTGGACGTTTAAACTACATTGCTAGATTCATTTCTCACCTAACAGCTACTTGTGAACCAATCTTCAAATTACTGAAGAAAGATCAAGTAGTCAAATGGAATGATGAGTGACAAACTGCTTTCGACAAGATCAAAGAGTACCTGGAAGAGCCTCCTGTTTTGATGTCACCAGTCGAGGGAAGACCGTTGATCATGTATCTAACTATTTTGGAAAATTCAATGGGGTGTGTGCTGGGGCAGTATGACGAGTCTGGCCGAAAAGAGAATGCTATTTATTACTTGAGCAAACAGTTTACCGACTGTGAAACAAGATATTCACTACTCAAGAAAACTTACTGCGCTCTGGCATGGGCTTCTCGCCGGTTAAGACAGTATATGCTGACCCATACTACCTTATTGATATCCAAGATGGATCCAATAAAATACATCTTTGAGAAGCCTGCCCTCTCTTGGAGGATATCAAGATGGAAGATGATCCTGACAGAATATATACAATATACTACCCAGAAAGCAATAAAGGGCAGTGTACTAGCTGATCACCTTGCTCACCAAGCTGTGGATGACTACCAGTCTATGAAGTTCGAATTCCCAGATGAAGACATCATGATGATAAACAACTGTGAAGAATTTAGATCATATGATGAACCTGGATAGCGTCTCTAGAAACATGTCAACCAACTCCCTATCAGACAAAGGGGTTTGGACTCTTCCACCCAAGTCTCTCCACTTTTGAGCATAATCCTTAAAACCTTCACTTGCACCCATAGACATACCCTGGAGCTGAGTACGAGTGAGAGCAAGGTCAGTGTTATACTGATACTTCCTGTAAAAAGCAGCAGCAAGGTCTTCCCAGCTTCGGACATTGGCCCCTTCCAACTGATAAAACCATTCAAGCTGAGTCCCTGACAGACTATCTTGAAAGAAGTGTACCCACAAATTTATATCAGCACTGTGGGGTTGGATTTTTCTTACGTAAGAGCAAATATGGAGTTTTGGACATGATACTCCATCGCACTTGGCAAAAACTGGAGCTTTGAACTTATGAGGGATCACCACTCCCGATACCAGTCCCAGTTCTCCAAAATCCAGACCAAGGATCTTCTGAATCTCCATAGCACTCAGACGGTCTTCTAGCTGCTTGTATCTATCCTCAGCAGGAGGATATTTCTTGTCGTCATAATCCGTATCGTTATCAGAAACTGCTGGAATATGGTCCTTTACCCTCTCTTGGTTCTCCCCGTCTTTGGATGAGGAGGTCAGATCAGCTGATTGTCTTATCCTTTCTCCTAATCTTCTACCCATGTTCATAATACCGACCTTCTTCTTTTTCTTCTTTTATTTCAGAATAAGGGTCTTCAGATCCTCTTCCCCTCTAGCCAGACTTAGGAACATCTGTTGGAATTGGGTGTTCTGTGCCTGAAGATCTTTGATTGCTTGATTGGAAGACATTTCTACTGAAATAAACAGCGAAGAAGATGAGAAACCTGTAACGGTACCTGTAATGACGTGCATGATAATGGGATGCGCATGCAATGATTTCAAAGACTTTGGGAGATTTAAATTTGTAAACCAAAAAATAAACCAAACTTTATTAGCTTTAAACTTCGAAAGGTTCAACAATGCCTTTAAGGGGTTACAAAGAAGTAAATAAAACAAACTCTAAAAACTAGAAAAAGCAAAATAAAAAGTCCCATGGACGCTTCCTCTTTGTTCCTATGTGGTCATTGATCACTCTTTCTTCCTCGATCTTCCCGGTGAGCTTCAAAATCTTCCTTTCTTGCTCATGATACTTTTCCTGGTAAGTATCCCGCTCATTTTTTAGCTGAATCTAAGACCTCTACAACTCTCCAGGATCAGTGGACATGTAAGGATAGAGAATAGTGTAAGGAATGCCCTCTTCATTGGTGGGATCTATAATCACTGGCAATACGGCTTCATAGGGAATCCCAAGCTTCTGGGAACGAGCTCAGACCCATTGGAGGTAAGGCTGCATAGGAATGGAAGTCTTTGGTCCCAACTCTTGGGGGTCAGATCTGTTCACCATGCCCCAAGCTCGTATAAACCTCCGGCGGTGCTCCTCAACGTCCTTCTTATAGTCAAACACAAAGTCCTCAAGAAGTAACTCGTGGGGACCATCTCTTCGAGCACGGCCAAACTGCCACAAAGCTAGACAAGGGTTGTAGTTATACCCCCTCTAATTCCAAGCAACGGGACATTAGGATATCCTCCACAACGGTCAATAACAGCAGTGTCTTCCATAACCCGAGAACCCCAAAGAATATTTGTATGGGCAGGTGACATTATCCTGTAGGACCAACCCAAACCTTCTTCATTCTTCAGCACAGACTTAGGGAGGTGAGAAATAAACCACCTCGACAGCAGCGGAATGCAACACATAAGAGTCCCTCTTCTTCGTACTGTACGAGTATAGAGTGCATGCAAGATATCACCCAGCAGGGTAGGCACATGATTGCAAGAAAGGAATATGTTGACAGCATTCACATCTATAAAGGAATCCGGATTCGGGAAGAGAACCAACCCATAGACAAGGAGAGCCAAGATGTCTTCAAAAGCCTGAAAAATCCAAATTATTCCAGAATAGCTGAGCCTGGTCTATCAGAAATTTAGCTAGAAAACCTTCGACCTCGCTTCGAGTTTCCCAATTGGATACCACATCGGCCCATTTCAAATTCAGAGTTGAGGCAATGGCTTCTGGTCTAGGAACTTCTTCCATACTTGTGAAGGGTACCTGTTCAAGGATGGATATGCCCAATAGGTGAGAGAACTCTTCCAAGGTGGGAACCAACTGGTAGTCTGGAAAGGTGAAGCAATGATGCACATGATCGAAGAACTGGAAAAGTACACTCATCATCTGCTCATCAAGATTTGAAGTGACCAGGATGAGAAGCTGACCATGTCTCTTAATGAACATAGAAGTCTCAGAAACTCTTGAGGCTAACTCTTTAGGTTGAGCAGGTATTTGCACAAAGTTAACTCGGATGGTATTTTTGCGCACGGAAGCCATAATCTACAAAACAGAACAAAGATAAATTCACTTGGTCTTTAAAATGGTTAGTGTAATGAAGCATGTATGCTATGTTATGATGCATGATGTCATGGTAAACCACATGTATAGCAAACATAGATTTTTCAAACACAGTCAAATCACACAAAGCCCTTAGGTTTAAGGCTTGCATGAGGTCTAAGGTAGTACCCTCTTGAAGTTAAGTTGGTTTCAACCTGTCCTAGAAAAAGTAACTGGGTTCTAGAGGATCTCAATATCACTGACCATCCTCTATCGGTCATGGTTTCAGCTCACACAATCTTTTCTTACGGCCGGAACTATCTCGAGATTATAGTCTCAATGAGTATTGCATCGAGTATCAACTAGTTCTCAACTTTACACCGAGGCCGGCTATCTCACTACTTTCTAATGGCCAAGTTGGTCGATTAAAGGTTCTATGGTCAATTGATGCTTAACGACACCACGCAGCGGCCCCGTATTCTTCTCGTTTCTCCATAAGGGATACCGGTACCAACCAATGTGCCACATCAATGTAGCTACTGCTTCAACCGTATCGGTCTACGCTGTACAGTTCCCTCACAGTTTATTGCTACTTACTTAAAAGGTGTCTCCAGATCTGGGTTAGGACCTATAGTAACTCCCAAACAAAAATCTTAAAAGTAAAAAAATCAAAGCAATCAAGATAAGCAATTATGATAACCTAGATCCTAAGGTATACCCCACTTATAAGTCCCCAGCAGAGTCGTCAGTTCTGTGATACGGTGGAAGAAACGACTATTTTGAAATGCTGGTTTGCGTTTTGCGTTTTTTGTTCACAAAATGTTGCGGTAAGAAAAAGTCGCCACTGACTTTTATTTCATCCAACCGGAAAGGAAAAATGTACAAAAAAAATCCTTTCTCGAGATATTCTGAGTACGGGGGGTAGATTATAGAAAGGGAAGGTGTTAGCACCCTTTCTATCCATGGTTTTCCATGGGCTCTTAGGTACTTGCTCATCTTTTAAAAATTGCTTATGTATGTGCTTTGTTTTTTTTTGAAAAGTTTGACTTCGTGATAACCCTTGTATCAGTCCTCAAAGGTGTGACGAAGTTGTTTTGAAAGTTTGTTTAAAAAGTGTAAGTGTGAAAAGAGTTTGTTTTGAGCAAGTACCTACCAGCGTCTACCTACTCGATAAAAAGATCGTTTCTATTCTCGTTCCTTTAGACAACGCTATCCTACTATTGAGAAATAGGTAGCACCTTCGTTGGAGTTGTAAGGGTCAATTCGTAAGGGACGTACGATCACTAAAGCAATGCTAGGACGTCTTAGTAATAACCCTAGAGTCTTAAGATCATATTCGAGGCAACATTTCTGAGGCAACATTTCTGAGGCAACATTTCTGAGGCAACATTTCCGAGGCAACATTCGTATGGGACATTTGATCTTTTTAGACAGGAGGGCGATCACTAAGACACCCTATGCTTAATGATCTTTTACCGAAGGCAACCGAAGTGAGGGTATACCCTAAGAGTGATATGTGTGAGTGATTGGTTTTCGGTTATTTGTCTTTGCACATTAGGGTTTTCTAACTGTATTAACTTATCATGCAATCTTGTCATACAATCCTATTAACATACATCTAGACAGTTAAATATTTGCGAGAATTAAAATGCGAGAAAGTAAATCTACGCTATTACAAGGCTTCAGGGAGGGGATTAATTACATAGCCAAAAAAACCCGCAAAAGACGATAAATAAAAAGCCCTAGATTAAGCTATTACAAACCGTGCACAGTGACAATAATATTGACAAAATAAAAACACACGTGATGAATTAAATGCGAGGCGATTAGGGTTTTGACTCTTGACTAAACCTAATTGTAATTGAATATAGAAAAATCATTTTTTAGTCGTTTTTGTTATTTGAGAAAATAAGGCTTAATTGAATTAAAAAAGAACCTAATTACTAATTAATTTTAATTAAGAAAAATAATTAAATTAACCTATTTTTTGTATTTTTTTATTTTATTTGAAAAAGGGAAACAACTAAATCAAAGAATTAAACCTAATGTTCTAGTTGATTTTAATTGTGAGAAACAACTTAAAGTTGCCCTAAATTAAATTAAATTAATTAAATTAAATTTGATAAAAAAACTAATTCTAATTTTTTGTGAATTCTTGATTTTATAGTTTTTTGGTGAAAAATTAGTTTGTGAATTAAATTAATAAAGAAAATTAAAAGAGTAAAAAGAAATAAAGAAAAGAAATATAAAAAAAGATTAGTAATGGGCCTGATGCTGATTAGCAATTGTGGGGGGTGTTGTTTGAAATTCTGAGCCCAACAAAATCCTGGCCCTTTTGACTTTGCCCAATCCCATGTACACGCTTGACTGGGGCGCATGGTGGTCCTTCCAAGGTGGCATGTTGATCTGGGGACGTTTGATGGATCAGAGGGCCAGATCTTGATGGTGCATGGTGAGCACCTTGTCCTGCAAAGCGTTTGATTGCATGTGAAAAATATTAAGAACAAAGTTTGGGACCTGGGAATTGAACCCAGGTCCTTATGCATATTTCCAACCCACGCTACCATATGACCTACACGCTTCATTTATATATACAATAATAAACAATTATTATATAATGAAAACAAAATGCTGAATTTTAAAACGCACGAAATTCAAATCACCCAACCAGGGGGTGCCACACATCCATCTTCTTCCTCCCATCCATCGTTTTAGATAACAACACTTTTACCTACAGACATGTCACTGTAGCTACAAACCAGTGCATTTCAAAAATTGCATACAAGCAATATAAATAAGTTTCAAGACCATGGATCAACTGGGTTTGACCCTCTGATCATAATGGTATCCTTCATTAGGGCCAATTGTTCCTGCATTTAAAAGCCCCAAAACAAAAAAACAAACCCTAGCTATGGCAGATGTTCATACAAGTGTTAGAAATACAATTAAATGGTATCAAAAGCTTGCAAACTCAAAGACAAACACAAATATATCATTAGAATATGCAATGGATGACTGAATCAATGAGACTGAATTCGAAATTGGAAGCATGTCGTGATACAGGTATCTTGCAATTCCATGCATGATGGAGCTTGCAAATGGGTGAGATTCCTTTCGGAGATGTCCAGCAATTAATTGGCAATCTGAGAACGACACGAATTGGCCTCTAGTACAGGAATTGGATCACCAATTTTCTTGCAATTTTTGAGTTTTTCTTTCACCTCTGCATGGCTTCCTCTAACCCCCTCATGCCTTGGAAATGTCCCATATATATTAGAGAATGCATTAGGGTAAAAATTTGCATCAAATCTTTGCCATTTATGAAGATTGACCATTGATTTATTCCTTGCACCAAATCTTTCTAAAACAAGCATTTTCAATCTTTTTCTGTCCATATGAAGCCTTGCACGATTTGATCTTGCCACCATCTGTATAATGACTCTAATCATGCACAAAATCTCAAGGTTTAATTGATTTTTGATATTTTCATTATTTTATATTGATTTTATTTGATTTTATTTGATTTAAATGAAATAAAATCAAAATAAATAATAAAAATAAAAGAATGACAAGTGGATAGGCTCATGGGTCTTGGATCACATCACAAGCTTAGTGCAAGCATAAAAAGCTAGGCCCATTTAGCAAAAAATGCAATTTTGGCCACATTTGACTTTTGGCAATTTTGCAAAAATGGTCAACTTTGACAAGGCATATCTCTTTCAATTTTGACCCTATGAGGGTGCTCTTGGACTTTTTAGAAATCTTAGGATGTCCCCTAAGCATCCTTTTTGGTCTCATCTCAATTGAGTCTTCCACACTCATGTTATGAAGTTTTAACCTAAAAGGTGTTTTTGTTGACTTTTCAAAATGACCTATAATGTCAAAATTCATATCTTTTTGTGAGTGCATAATTTGAACTTGAGGTATGAATATGGATTGTAGGGAATTGCATCCTCTTCACAATGAGATTTGGATGGTCCATTTCTAATAAAATATGATAAAGTTATGCTTGGTCAAAGTTGAGTTGACTTTTCCTACAAAACCCTAATTTAGCAACTTTTGGGTTTTGATGAATTGTGAGAAATCCTTGAGGAATCATGATCAAACCTTGATCAAATGATGGATATCTCTTCAAAATGTTTATGTTGACCAAAAATCTTGAAGTTTGACTGTATGTGGGCCACAATTGACTTTTTGACCTAGCATAGTCGATTTCAGTTTGAGCAATTAATTGAGTAAACTTCCTCTGCAAGGCTTGAAACTTGACATGGATGACCTTGAGAACATATTAGGACAATGGTGAGAATTTTTGATCCTTTGGACTCAAGCATCTTGATGCAAAATGAAACCCTAATTTGAGGTAGACTGCCTTAGGAGAGAGTTTGTCTGGTCAACTCTTGGGCCTCCTTGAGCAATTTGAGGACCTAACTTGACATGTATTGAGAAATATGGGAGGGATAATTTTGGGGTGCAACAGCTGCCCATGTTCAATCTTCTTACACCTGAGGATGTAGATTGGCTTGTCTGCCTTTCGTGATTTGAAGGTAGAAGATGATTGAACACTAGAGTGCCCAGAAATTTGCACTCGCATGAAGTGGTGCTTGATTTGTGATATCGGAAATGGGTTTATGGATGCCATTCGGAAGTTGCTAGAGAATCATTGGGGATGGGCTTAGATATGCCATCCGAAGAAGTGTCGATCGCACAAGATATTCCTTTGCGAGAATCTGTATACCTGTTGTTGAGGAGGACTTCGCTGGGGAATTGGTCTCTATCTTGAGAGAAATAGAGTTTTAGGAGCTTCAGTTGTCCGTTACTCTATTGGGGAATATTTCTGGTTTGGGAAGCGGAAGTGAACTGTGTGTTTGGTCGGGGTATATGTTGCACCGCGACTTACTGGGGACATATGCAATCAAATGTGTTTGATCGGGTCCAGGTCTTACAGTGTTGTGGACTGTTGTCTGGGAATAAGGGAGGCCGAACCCGGATAGTAAGGTTAGGAGAAGGAACCTGGATAGTAAGGTTACTTCAATATGAAAGCCCGAGTAGTAGGGATGTGATAAGGAACCTGGATAGTAGGGTTACTTCGTTGTGAAAGCCTGGGTAGTAGGGATGTTAGAAGGAACCTAGATAGTAAGGTTACTTCGACATTAAAGCCTGGGTAGTAGGGCTATGATAAGGAACCTGGATAGTAGGGTTACTTCGATGTGAAAGCCTGGGTAGTAGGGCTGTGAGAAGGAACCTGGATAGTAGGGTTACTTCGGTATGAGAGCCTGGATAGTAGGGCTGTGAGAAGGAACCTGGATAGTAGGGTTACTTCATTGTGAAAGCCTGGGTAGTAGGGCTGTGAGAAGGAACCTGGATGAGGTTGCATTTGTTGCTGATAATTACTCTGTTTATCTTTGAGTGTTGATCATGGACTTACTAGCAATTATTGATAATAATGTCTTTCCTGAAAGAAATACAAGGTTAGTTGTATGTCATGCATGAGATGCATTGTATGTTGACGTTCCCAAAATAAATGAGACTATGTTATATATGGTGCATGCATATGACATGATGTATGAGCATGAAATGCTGACGTGATAATCTGAATCTGGGAAAATAAATCCCTGATTGCTATGAAAACCATAGTTCCTCCACCTCTGTTGGGGATGGTGAACAAAGATGACCGTGTTGGGGATTTTCCTCTTGGCTGGTAAACATTCTTCCAGACGAGACCCTGTCTGAAGACAACTCTGCGGGGAATAACTCTATTGGAGAGGAGATACTCTATTGATAGATCTGCCGACTTGGAGGAAAAATAAGCTGGGGATGAACTCCTGTTGCGGGTGATAATGAATTTTGTTAGAGATTGAATTCCTGCTTGTGAGAAAATAAACTCTGCTTGGGGAAAAATTTATTGACTCGCTCGCAATTGTGAACCTTAGCTGGGGAGAGTCACGTCTTGCTTGGGGAAGCTGACATCACCGTCTTTGGGCACTTTTTACTCTGTGGGGAGTGTATGTACCACTTCTCATGTTCTCCAGCTGACTCTATCCCCGTACCTGATGGGCAAAGCAACTGTAAGGTTTTGGACACTTCTTGTTTGTCCATGTTCCTAGAATTACGAGTAATCGTCTTTTGTTTCTTATGCAAATATTTATGAGCAACCATATTTTCAAATGCATATATCAGAAATGAATCATTGGACGTTCTTGCAAAACAAAACAGAAAAAAAAAGAAAAAAAACAAGTTGAAATTTCTTGTGAAAATGAATTGTATTGATTTTTGAAGTTGGCCTGTAATAGGCGTTTTGTATAAGGAGGCTGACGTCCCAGTAAGATAATGCCATCGGAAGAGATTACAATTTGTGTAAAAGAAATAAAAAAACTTTGTGAAACAATCCCATTGGGTTCCAACACTGCTATTGCCCTTATATCTTCAGGCGTCTTGTCATTTTGTCGCTTGGTCGAAGGTAGATCAGATTGGTTGGCGCCGTCCGAGCATGATAGTCGATACCGAAGTCTAGTTGCAAGATGATTCAATGAGACATAGTTTTACGCTTCAATCCCTAATTTTTTCCTGGACCGCCCTTTCGGGTTTTCAGTCCACCGGGATACCCTTTTTTGCCCAAGCCGCCTTTTCAGGTTTTCGACTTGTCGGTTGTACAGTTTTTTTCATTTTCATCCCTTACTTTTTCCCGAACCTTTTTGTTTCGTCGGGAAGCCCTTATTTTTGCCTAGGCCAGTCAACCTAGTGGGTCTTTGATTATGCATAGTATTTTTTCGCTATGTCATCATTGAAGGGGCGAGGAAGGTCGTCACCATCCATGGTGGTTAGAATAATAGCTCCTCCCGAGAACATGTTCTTAACCACAAATGGACCTTCGTATGTGGGGGTCCATTTTCCCCTGGAATCACCTTGCGGCAGTATGATGCGTTTGATCACCAGATCCCCAACTTGATATTCTTTACGTCTGAATTTCTTGTTAAAAGCCTTGATCATTCGCTTTTGATACGTCTGACCATGACGGATAGCAGTAAGTCTCTTTTCATCGATTAAGTTCAGCTGATCAAGTTGGGTCTGGATCCAATCGTCCTCATTCAAACATGCATCCTTCATAATCCCGAGAGAGGGTATATGGACTTTGATGGGTAGGACTGCCTCCATGCCATATACCAGAGAGTAGGGTGTTTCCCCTGTCGACGTCCGTGCTGAGGTACGGTACCCATGAAGAGCGAATGGTAACATCTCATGCCAATATTTGTAGGTCACCGTCATCTTCTGCACAATCTTCTTGATGTTCTTGTTAGCTGCTTCAACAGCCCCATTAATCTTCGGCCGGTTGGGAGAAGAGTTATAACGCTGAATCTTGAACTGTTTGCAGAGCTCGGTGATCATTATATTATTGAGATTTGTACCATTGTCCGTAATCATCCTCTCTAGTACACCATATTGACAGATCAGATTGTGTCGGATAAACCGCGCCACAATGTTTTTGGTTACTGTAGCAAAGGAAGCTGCCTCAACCCACTTTGTGAAATAATCAATTGCTACTAGAATGAAGCGATGCATGTTAGACGCAGTAGGTATGATATCGCCAATCATGTCGATACCCCACATTGCAAAGGTCCAAGGAGATGTCAAAACATTCAAGGGAATTGGAGGTACATGCAACTTATCAGCATAGACTTGGCACTTATGACAGGTCCGAGAGTGCTGATAACAATCGGCTTCCATAGTGGACCAATAATATCCAGCCCGTAGGATTTTCTTCGCCATGGTATGTCCAATGGAATGAGTTTCGAAGGTACCTTCATGTAGCTCTACCATGATTCTTCCTGCCTCGTTCTTGTCTATGCACCGCAGTAAGGTTGAATCATGGTTACGCTTATAGAGGATTCCTTTGCTGATGAAGAATTTTTCCGCGAACCTTCTCAGAAACTTCTTATCATTAACAGATGTTCCCTCGGGGTATTCTTGAGCCCCAAGATACCTCTTTACCTCATGGAACCAGGGTTTATCTGCTACTTCTTCAGTCTCAATGTCACAGCAATGTGCGGGTTCATCCAACCTCTCGATGGTAATCTGGGGAGCTTCATTGTCCCACCTAACTTTGAACATAGAAGACATAGTAGCTAGCGCGTCCGCCAACTGGTTCTCTTATCTTGGGAAATGTTCAAAGGTTATCTCCTCAAAGTGTGGGTGCATTGTCAGTACATACTCCTTGTAAGGAATAAGATTCGGGTGCTTCGTATCCCACTCGCCCTTGATCTGACTTATCACCAGAGCGGAATCTACGAATACACTCAAGAACTTAATCCTCAGGTTAATAGCAGCTCGAAGACCCATGATACATGCTTCATACTCCGCCATATTGTTGGTGCAGTTAAAACATAATCGGGCAGTGAATGGAGTATGACAACCCTCAGTAGATATGATTACAGTGCCAATGCCGTTTCCCAATGCGTTCGAGGCTCCATCAAAATACAAGGACCATCGGGATCCTATCTCGGGTGCTTCATCCGGTCCAGGTTCTTCGCAGTCGGTTACCAACATGATGTTCTCATCCAGGAACTCAAAATTCATGGATTGGTAGTCATCCATAGCCTGATGCACCAAATGATCCGCCAACATACTCCCCTTGATTTCTTTTCGGGTTGTGTATTGGATGTCGTACTCGGTTAAGATCATCCGCCATCTTGCTATCCTTCTGGAGAGAGTGGGCTTCTCGAAAATATACTCTATTCGATCCATCTTTGATATCAACAAGATGGTGTGAGTCAGCATATACTGTCTTAGCCGGCGAGCAGCCCATGCCAAAGTGCAACATGTTTTCTCGAGCAATGAGTATCGGGTCTCACAATCGGTAAACTTTTTGCTAAGGTAGTAAATGGCGTGCTCTTTTTGTCCAGACTCGTCATGCTGCCCCAGCACACACCCCATTGAATTGTCTAGCACTTTCAAGTATAATATCAAAGGTCTTCCTTCAACTGGAGGCATCAGAATTGGTGGCTCTTGAAGGTATTCTTTGATTCTTTCGAAAGCGGTCTGGAATTCATCATTCCACCTTACCACTTGATCTTTCTTCAGCAGCTTGAAGATTGGTTCACAAGTAGCAGTCATATGTGAAATGAACCTGGCGATGTAATTCAAACGTCCCAAGAAACCTCTAACTTCTTTTTCTGTGCGGGGAGTTGGCATCTCTTGTATGGCTTTTACCTTTGCAGGGTCCACCTGAATACCCTTACCACTGACGAAGAAACCCAGAAGCTTACCAGACCTTACTCCGAAGGTACACTTGTTCAGATTCAACCTCAGCTTGTACATCTTCAACCTGTCGAACAATTTCTGGAGATGATCAAGGTGCTCTTCCTCAGTCTGGGACCTAGCTATCATGTCATCAACATATACCTCGATCTCGTGGTGAATCATGTCGTGGAACAAAGCCACCATTGCGCGCTGATAAGTTGCCCCAGCATTCTTCAACCCGAAAGGCATTACCTTGTAATAGAAGGTGCCCCACTGCGTAATGAAGGTTGTCTTCTCCATGTCTTCAGGAGCCATCTTGATCTGGTTGTAGCCAGAAAAACCATCCATGAAGGAGAAGATCTTGTGCTGCGCGGTGTTGTCGACCAGGACATCAATATGAGGAAGTGGGAAGTCATCCTTGGGGCTTGCCCTATTCAGATCTCTATAGTCCACACACATTCGTACCTTACCATCCTTCTTAGGTACCGGAACAAAGTTGGCAACCCACTACAGATAAGAAGTAACAGCTAAGAACCCTGCGTCGAACTATTTCATGACTTCTGCTTTGATTTTCTATGACATTTCAGGGTGCATACGGCGAACTTCCTGCTTTACCAGAAGACAGTATTCTTTAGTCGGCAAGCGATGAACCACAATATCAGTGTCCAAACCAGGCATATCTTCGTAGGACCAGGCAAAGATTTCAACATAGTCGCGTAGCATTTGTATCAACCGTTGCTTGACACTAGGCTCCAGGTTCGCACCTATCTTGACCTCTTTCCTGTCTTCCTCCGTACCCAAATTCACTGACTCGACTGGCTCTTCATGAGGCTGTATGGCCCTCTCTTCCTGCTGTAACCGTCTAGTAAGTTCTCCAGGCACCTGACAATTATCCTCACCTTCGTCCTCAGCTTGGTTGAATGGATTTTTGAAGTCATAATTGGCAGTAGTAGAGTTGTTATCAATGGGATCCAGAGTGGATATGGATCTGCATTATGATACGTGAGTGTGTGTAAGAGAATAGCTGTTTTTGATAAAGCGAGAGACAAAAAAGAAAAACAAGGAGCGCAAAATTTGTAATGCAAGAAACGTCCAATGCTTTATTAATGATATATGAAAATTACAAATAATAAGCCCTCATAAGCAAAGCCAAGGTGCCTCGGGCAAGGCACCGGGCCGTAAAGTTTCAAACTGTTTGTTATAAATCTTAAAACAAAAAGTCAATTACTGTGGAATAAAAGAAACATGTATGAAGTCCTTTTCCATCCAGTTGTTCAGTCCACCATTGGTTGTAGGATAGATCCAGCTGTCGATGTCTGAATCCTCTTCACTGTCTTCAATTGCATTAACTCCCCGATTGCTGATGTGCAGAGGAGGTCTTCCAATCTGTGTGTGCCTAACAGCCTTATGAGCCCCTATAGTAAAGCCCAAACCAAATTTGTCAGTTTTATGAGTGAAATCAGGGAGCTGACCCCAATTGGTACACCCACCTTCTTCAATTACAGTCCTGACGTCCTTGAGAGAAGCCATCTTCAGTGGAGGTTTGTTGGTAGCAACTTCAGTTGATGCCGAGAACTGAGGGACCTCTTCAAAATTTTGACAAGGCGTTTCTATGAATTCCCCATCCATCTCTACGTAACGGAAAGAATTGAGATGGCTCACCATATACTCTTCCTCACCTTGCATCGTGACAATCTTCCCCTTCACCGTATATTTCAGCATTTGATGGAGCGTGGAAGTCACTACCTCAGCCTTATGAATCCAAGGGTGACCCAGCAGGCAAGAATATGATGGTCTGATATCCATTACGTAGAAAATGGACCCAAAGGTCTAAGAACCCACCATGACAGGGATGTCCACCTCCCAGTGCACCATTCCTTTTGACCCATCAAAAGCCCTTACCACAATATTACTCGACTTTAGAATCAAACCTTCACATTCCAGACGGTCTAGCGCTTTCTTCGGTAGAACATTCAGTGATGACCCGGTATCTACTAGCACATGGGCCATAGTGGTGCCCCTGCACTCGATCGAGACATACAGAGCATCATTATGATTCCTTCCTTTAGCAGTCAGATTTGCATTTGAGAAACCCAACCCATTGTCGGCAGTCAGGCTAGCTACGCAATCTTTGAACTGATCGGCTGAAGTTTCCTGCAGCACATGCGCAGTTTTAAGGAATGCAATTAAAGCCTTTACATGGGCTTCAGAACACAACAACAAGGATAACATGGAGATTTTTGACGGGGTCTGCCCCAGCTGCTCGACTACTTTGTAGTCACTCTTCTTGGTAATCTTTAGTATTTCCTCTATCTCTTGTTTAGAGGTTTCTACAATGATGTTCTTAGGTGCCTCCGTCCGGGTAGGCTCACCTATGATTTCTTTGTCCCGAGTCCTGGATGGCTCGGCGGCAGGGGTGATGACTGGAGTGGGAACTGGGACAGTAGTTGATGTACTAGCAGACGGAATGACAACAGGTTTATTGACAGTGGGAGGGGAAATCTTAGGAGAAAAGAGTCTTCCACTTCTGGTGACCTTTCTTGCCCCAACAATATTAGTGATATCCACATCGGATTCTTCAGTCCTCAGATCTTGTTTAACACCATGGTAATATACATCAACACTGTAATGCCATGGGATAGCCTTATCTAAGGTATATAGGATGGGACCTAGAGCGGTGATTATTAATGGTGCAATTCTTGGAACGGGTGTAACCCTAACAAGTTTTCTCAAGGAAACCTTGGAAGGGTTGGCAGAAATGGTGATAATGGCAACATCTTAAAATAGAATCATAGTCTTCTCAAACAAAATATCCTTATTATCCATTAGGCGCTGAATACCTGACTTCAATAAACAGCAACCGGAAGGCGGAATTGAACACATGTGGCAATCTTTACCACAACCCAGAAATAAACCGGCCAACAACAAATTCTTCTTAACCGTCATCAAAGGAGTAGAAATTTCTTCCACAGAGGTCACAAATGAATCAGTGTCCACAACATTGACTCCATGACCATGTTTGGGCATAGGAGCAGTTATAACGTTTGGTTTTTCCGGAGCATCAAACTCAATCTCTTTAGCTTCCAGCAAATCTTACACATTATTCCTCAGAGCCCAACAATCGTTTGTATCATGGCCTGGGCTTTCCGAATGGTAGGTGCACCGCGCGTTGGGATTATATCTGGGAGAAGCAGTGTTTGGATTCTTGGGAGCCTCTTTCAAGGTTGCCAAGTTGGATTTTAACAGATGAGGCAAAACTTCAGCCAAATTCATATTGATGCGAGTAAATTGTCGTTGCGGTCTTTCTACCCATTGCTGATTGTTGCATTGTGGAGAAACCACGGGTCTCAATATCACTACAGCATTTACCGCTTGACGGTGTTCAGGACTGCTTTGGCCCCTCGGGTCGTAGACTGCACTAGCTTCTTTCTTACCAGTGAAAGGCTTCTTCACTGCACTTGATGAAGCATCCTTCTGTATTTTACCACTTCGAATGCCAACTTCTACTCTCTCCCTAGTCAAAATCAACTCAGTAAACCCAGACAACGAACTGCCGATCATATGATTGAAAAATGGACCAGATAGCGTCCCTAGAAACATGTCAACCAACTCCCTATCAGACAAAGGGGGTTGGACTCTTCCAGCCAAGTCCTCCACTTTTGATCATAGTCCTTAAAACCTTCACTTGCACCCATAGACATACCCTGGAGCTGAGTACGAGTGGGAGCAAGGTCGGCGTTATACTGATACTGCCTGTAAAAAGCAGCAGCAAGGTCTTCCCAGTTTTGGACACTGGCCCCTTCCAACTGATAAAAACATTCAAGCTGAGTCCCTGATAGACTATCTTGAAAAAAGTGTACCCACAAATTTCTATCAGCAGTGTGGGGTTGGATTTTTCTTACGTAAGAGCGGAGATGGAGTTTTGGACAAGATACTCCATCGTACTTGGAAAAAACCGGAGCTTTGAACTTATGAGGGATCACCACTCCCGATACCAGTCCCAGTTCTCCAAAATCCAGACCAGGGATCTTCTGAATCTCCATAGCACTCAGACGGTCTTCTAGCTGCTTGTATCTATCCTCAACAGGAGGATATTGCTCGTTGTCGTAATCCGTATCGTTATCAGAAACTGCTGGACTAGGGTCCTTTACACTCTCTTGGTTCTCCCCGTCTTTGGATGAGGAGGTCAGATCAGCTAATTGTCTTATCCTTTCTCCGAATCTTCTACCCATGTTCAGAATACCGACCTTCTTCTTTTTCTTCTTTTCTTTCAGAATAAGGGTCTTCAGATCCTCTTGCCCTTTAGCTAGACTTAGGAACATCTGTTGGAATTGGGCGTTCTGTGCCTGAAGATCTTTGATGGCTTGATCGAAAGACATTTTTCTGCTGAAATAAACAGCGAAGAAGATGAGAAACCTGTAAGGGTACCTTTAATGATGTGCATGATAATGGGATGCGCATGCAATGATTTCAAAGACTTTGGGAGATTTAAATTTGTAAACCAAAAAATAAACCATACTTTATTAGCTTTAAACTTCGAAAGGTTCAACAATTCCTTTAAGGCGTTACAAAGAAGTAAATAAAACAAACTCTAAAAACTAGAAAAAGCAAAATCAAAAGTCCCATGGACGCTTCCTCTTTGTGCCGATGTAGTCATTGATCACTCTTTCTTTCTCGAGCTGCCTGGTGAGCTTTAAAATCTTCCTTTCTTGCTCATGATACTTTTCCTGGTAAGTATCCTGCTCATTTTTTAGATGAATCCAAGATCTCTGCAACTCTCTAGGATCAGTGGGCATGTAAGGATAGAGAACCATGTAAGGAATACCCTCTTTATTGGTGGGCTCTACAATCACTGGCAATACGGCTTCATAGGGCATCCCAAGCTTCTGGGCACGAGCTTAGACCTATTGGAGGTAAGGCTGCATAGGAAGGGAAGTCTTTGGTCCAAACTCTTGGGGGTCAGATCTGTTCAACATGCCCCAAGCTCGTATAAACCTCCGACGGTGCTCCTTAACATCCTCCTTGTAGTCAAACACAATGTCCTCAAGAAGTAACTCATGGGGACCATCTCTTCGAGCACGACCAAACTACCTCAAAGCTAGACAAGGATTGTAAGTTATACCCCCTCTGATTCCAAACAATGGGACATTAGGATATCCCCCACAATGGTCAATAACAACAGTGTCTTTCATAACCCGAGAACTCCAAAGAATATATGTATGGGAAAGTGATATTATCCTGTAGGACCAATCCAAACCTTCTTCGTTCTTCAACACAGACTTAGGGAGGTGAGAAATAAAACACCTCGATAGCAGCGGCATGCAACACATAAGAGTCCCTCTTCTTCGCACTGTACGAGTATAAAGGGCATGCAAGATATCACCCAGCAGGGTAGGCACAAGATTGCGAGAAAGGAATATCTTGACAACATTCACATCTATAAAGGAATCTGGATTCGCAAAGAGAACCAACCCATAGATAAGGAGAGCCAAGATATCTTCAAAAGCCTGAAAATCCAAATTATCCCATAATAGTTGAGCCTGGTCTATCAGAAATTTATCTAGAAAACCTTCGACCCCGCTTCGAGTTTCCCAATTGGATACCACATCGTCCTGTTTCAAATGCAGAGATGAGGCAATGGCTTCTGGTCTAGGAACTTCTTCCATACCTGTGAAGGGTACCTGTTCAAGGATGGATATGCCCAATAGGTGAGAGAACTCTTCCAAGGTGGGAACCAGCTGGTAGTCTGGAAAGGTGAAGTAATGATGCACAGGATCGAAGAACTAGAAAAGTACACTCATCATCTGCTCATCAAGATTTGAAGTGACCAGGCTGAGAAGCTGATCATGTCTCTTAATGAACATAAAAGTCTCAGAAACTCTTAAGTCTAACTCTTTAAGTTGAGCAGGTATTTGCACAAAGTTAACTCGGATGGTATTTCTGTGCACGGAAGCCATAATCTGCAAAACAGAACAAAGATAAATTCCCTTGGTCTTTGAAATGGTTAGTGTAATGAAGTATGTATGCTATGTTATGATGCACGATGTCATGGTAAACCACATGTATAGAAAACATAGATTTTTCAAACGCAATCAAATCACACAAAGCCCTTAGGTTTAAGGCTTGCATGAGGTCTAAGGTAGTACCCTCTTGAAGTTAAGTTGGTTTCAACCTGTCCTAGAAAAAGTAACCAGGTTCTATAGGATCTCAATATCACTGACCATCCTCCATCGGTCATGGTTTCAGCTCACACAATCTTTTCTTACGGCCGGAACTATCTCGAGATTATAGTCTCAATGAGTGTAGCATCGAGTATCAACTAGTTCTCAGCTTTACACCGAGGCCGACTATCTCACTACTTTCTAATGGCCAAGTTGGTTGATTAAAGGTTCTAAGGTCAGTTGATGCTTAACGACACCATGCAACGGCCCCGTTTTCTCCTCGTTTCTCCACAAGGGATACCGGTACCAACCAACGTGCCACATCAATGTAGCTACTGCTTCAACCGTATCGGTCTACGCTGTACAGTTCCCTCACAGTTTATTGCCACTTACCTAAAAGGTGTCCCTAGATTTGGGTTAGGACCTATAGTAACTCCCAAACAAAACCCTTAAAAGTAAAACAATCAAAGTAGTCAAGAGAAGCAATTATGATGACCTAGATCCTAAGGTATAACCCACTTATAAGTCCTCAGCAGAGTCGTCAGTTATATGATACGGTGGCAGAACCGACTGTTTTGAAATGCTGGTTTGCTTTTTGCGTTTTTTGTTCGCAAAATGTCGCGGTAAGCAAAGGTCGCCACCAACTTTTATTTCATCCAACCGTAAAGGAAAAAAGTACAGAAAAAAAAATCCTTTTTCGAGATATTCTGAGTACGGGGGGTAGATTATAGAAAGGGAAGGTGTTAGCACCCTTTCTATCCATGGTTTTCCATGGGATCTTAGGTACTTGCTCATGTTTTAAAAATTGCTTGTGTATGTGCTTTGTTTTTTTTGAAAAGTTTGACTTCGTGATAACCCTTGTATCAGTCCTCAAAGGTGTGACGAAGTTGTTTTGAAAGTTTGTTTAAAAAGTGTAAGTGTGAAAAGAGCTTGTTTTGAGCAAGTACCTACCAGCGTCTACCTACTCGAAAAAAGGTCGTTTCTATTCTCGTTCCATTAGACAATGTTATCCTACTATTGAGAAATAGGTAGCACCGTCGTTGGAGTTGTAAGGATCAATTTGTAAGGGTCGTACGATCACAAAAGCAATACTAGGACGTCTTAGTAATAACCCTAGAGTCTTAAGATCATATTCGAGGCAACATTTCCGAGTCAACATTCATATGGGACATTTGATCTTTTTAGACATGAAGGCGACCACTAAGACACCCTATGCTTAATGATCATTTACCGAAGGCAACCGAAGTGAGGGTATACCCTAAGAGTGATATGTGTGAGTGATTGGTTTTCGGTTATTTGTCTTTGCACATTAGGGTTTTCTAACTGTATTAAATTATCATGCAATCTTGTCATACAATCCTATTAACATACATCTAGACAGTTAAATATTTGCGAGAATTAAAATGCGAGAAAGTAAATCTACGCTATTACAAGGCTTCGGGGAGGGGATTAATTACATAGCCAAAAAAACCTGCAAAAGACGATAAATAAAAAGCCCTAGATTAAGCTATTACAAACCATACACAGTTACAATAATATTGACAAAATAAAAACACACGCGATGAATTAAATGCGATACAATTAGGGTTTTGACCCTTGAATAAACCTAATTGTAATTGATTATAGAAAAATCATTTTTTTGTCATTTTTGTTATTTGAGAAAATAAGGCTTAATTGAATTAAAAAAGAACCTAATTACTAATTAATTTTAATTAAGACAAATAATTAAATTAACCTATTTTTTTGTATTTTTTATTTTATTTGCAAAAGGGAAATAATTAAATCAAAGAATTAAACCTAATGTTCTAGTTGATTTTAATTGTGAGAAACAACTTAAAGTTGCCCTAAATTAAATTAAATTTGATAAAAAAAACTAATTCTAATTTTTTTGTGAATTCTTGATTTTAAATTTTTTTGGTGAAAAATTAGTTTGTGAATTAAATTAATAAAGAAAATTAAAAGAGTAAAAAGAAATAAAGAAAAGAAATATAAAAAAGATTAGTAATGGGCCTGATGCTGATTAGCAATTGTGGGGGTGTTGTTTGAAATTCTGAGCCCAACAAAATCCTGGCCCTTTTGACTTTGCCCAATCCCATGTACACGCTTGACTGGGGCGCATGGTGGTCCTTCCAAGGTGGCATGTTGATCTGGGGACGTTTGATGGATCAGAGGGCTAGATCTTGATGGTGCACGGTGAGCACCTTGTCCTGCAAAGCGTTTGATTGCCTGTGAAAAATATTAAGAACAAAGTTTGGGACCTGGGAATCGAACCCAGGTCCTTATGCATATTTCCAACCCCACGCTACCATCTGACCTACACGCTTCATTTGTATATACAATAATAAACAATTATTATATAATGAAAACAAAATGCTGAATTTTAAAACGCGCAAAGTTCAAATCACCCAACCAGGGGGTGCCACAAATCCATCTTCTTCCTCCAATCCATCATTTTAGATAGCAACACTTTTACCTACGGACATGTCACTATAGCTACAAACCTGTGCATTTCAAAAATTGCATACAAGAAATATAAATAAGTTTCAATACCATGGATCAATTGGGTTTGACCCTCTGATCACAATGGCATCCTTCATTAGGGCCAATTGTTCCTGCATTTAAAAGCCCCAAAACAACAAAACAAACCCTAGCTATGGCAGATGTTCATACAAGTGTTAGAAATACAATTAAATGGTATCAAAAGCTTGCAAACTCAAAGACAAACAAGAATATATCATTAGAATATGCAATGGATGAGTGAATCAATGAGACTGAATTCGAAATTGGAAGCATGTCGTGATACATGTATCTTGCAATTCCATGCATGATGGAGCTTGCAAATGGGTGAGATTCCTTTTGGAGATGTCCAACAATTAATTGGCAATCTGAGAACGGCACAAATTGGCCTCTAGTACAGGAATTGGATCACCACTTTTCTTGCAATTTTTGAGTTTTTCTTTCACCTCTGCATGGCTTCCTCTAACCCCCTCATGCCTTGGAAATGTCCCATATATATTAGAGAATGCATTAGGGTAAAAATTTGCATCAAATCTTTGCCATTTATGAAGATTGACCATTGATTTATTCCTTGCACCAAATCTTTCTAAAACAAGCATTTTCAATCTTTTTTTGTCCATATGAAGCCTTGCACGATTTGATCTTGCCACCATCTGTATAATGACTCTAATCATGCACAAAATCTCAAGGTTTAACTGATTTTTGATATTTTCATTATTTTATATTGATTTTATTTGATTTAAATGAAATAAAATCAAAATAAATAATAAAAATAAAAGAATAACAAGTGGATAGGCTCATGGGTCTTGGATCACATCACAAGCTTAGTGCAAGCATAAAAAGCTAGGCCCATTTAGCAAAAAATGCAATTTTGGCCACATTTGACTTTTGGCAATTTTGCAAAAATGGTCAACTTTGACAAGGGATATCTCTTTCAATTTTGACCCTATGAGGGTGCTCTTGGAATTTTTAGAAATCTTAGGATGTCCCCTAAGCATCCTTTTTGGTCTCATCTTAATTGAGTCTCCCACACTCATGTTATGTAGTTTTAACCTAAAATGTGTTTTTGTTGACTTTTCAAAATGACCTATAATGTCAAAATTCATATCTTTTTGTGAGTGCATAATTTGAACTTGAGGTATGAATATGGATTGTAGGGAATTGAATCCTATTCACAATGAGCTTTGGATGGGCCATTTTGGATAAAATATGAGAAAGTTATGCTTGGTCAAAGTTGAGTTGACTTTTCCTACAAAACCCTAATTTAGCAACTTTTGGGTTTTCATGAATTGTGAGCAATCCTTGAGGAAACATGATCAAACCTTGGTCAAATGATGAATGATACTTCAAAATGAGGATGTTGACCAAAAATCTTGAGGTTTCACTGTATGTGGGCCACAGTTGACTTTTGACCTAACACAATCGATTTCTAGGTATTTGAGCAATTGATTGAGCAAACTTCCTCTGCAAGGCTTGAAACTTGACATGGATGATCTTGAGAGCATATTAGGAAAATGGTGAGCATTTGGGATACTTTGGACTCAAGCATCTTGATGCAAAATTAAACCCTAATTTGAGGTAGACTGCCTTAGGAAAGAGTTTGTCTGGTCAACTCTTGGACCTCCTTGAGCAATTTGAGGACCTCACTTGACATGTATTGAGAAATATGGGAGGGAAAATTTTGGGGTACAACAACCTCTAATGGACACCGCTTCATCTTAGTGGCCATTGATTATTTTACAAAATGGGTTGAGGCAGCTTCTTTCACTTCCGTTACCAAGAATGTTATCGCCCAGTTCATTAAACAAAATCTCATCTGCCGGTATGGTATCCCGGAGAGAATCATCACAGAAAATGGTACAAATCTAAACAATAATATAATCACTGCCTCGTGCGAGCAATTCAAGATCCAGTATCACAATTCTTCCCCTTACTGGCCAAAGATGAATGGTGCTGTCAAAGCCGCAAATAAGAATATCAAAAAGATCATACAGAAAATGACAGTCACGTACAAAGACTGGCATGAGATGCTATCATTCGCTCTCCATGGGTATCGAACCACGACACGCACATCAACCGTGGCAACACCCTACTCTCTGGTGTACGACATGGAGGCTGTCTTACCTATTAAGGTCCAGATCCCTTCTCTGAGAATCATGAAGGATGCAGGGCTGAACGAAGACGATTGGATCCAAACTCGACTTGATCAACTGAACTTGATTGATGAGAAAAGGCTTACGGATGTCTTTCATGGTCAAATGTATCAAAAACGGATGATCAAGGCTTTCAACAAAAAGGTCTGATGACAAGTGTATCAAGTTGGGGATCTGGTGATCAAGCGCATCATAATGCTGCAAGGTGATCCCAGGGGAAAATGGACTCCTACATACGAAGGACCGTTTGTAATCAAAAGCATATTCTCTGGTGGAGCAATGATCTTAACCACCATGGATGGCGACGACCTGCCACACCATGTGAACACGAACATAGTCAAAAATACTACGCATAAAGAGACCCGCTAGGTTGACACACCTAGGAAAAACAAGGTCATCCCGGCGAACCAAAAAGGTTCGGGCAAAAATTAGAGAAAAAACAAAAGAATATGTACACCCGGCAAGTTGAAAACCCAAAAGGGCGACTTGGGCAAGAAAGGGTATCCCGGTGGACTGAAAACCCGAAAGGGCGGTCCAGGCAAAATTTAGGGAATTAAAGCATATGACTATATCCCATTGGATCACCTTACGGACAACCTGCAAACTCAACGATTCTGATCAATTCAATCAGCTTCAGACAAGGCAACAAATAGACAAGATGCTCAGAGACACGAAGGCTATAGCAAAATGGGAACCCCATGGGATTATTGCACATAACTATCTTTTCTTTGTATCAAATTTCATTTTTTACGACGACATTATCTTACTAGAATGTTTGTCTCATTGTACAAAAATACTTACCCAAAGTCAATACAAAGATATCTCTTTGAAAGTGCAAAAATATCTGTTTTTTCTTTACTCTTGTGTTTTGTTTGCAAAAACGTCCAATGATTTATTTTTTAACATATGTATTTGAACGTAATTACCGTTTACAAATGAACAAAATAAAAAGACAATCACTAACGGCTTTAATAAATAAGGAAATATCTCTAAGCTATTTCCATAAAATCCCCCACAGTGTGCAGTTTAATCCCCAGCGGAACAAAACTTCCAATTATTACTCCCCAGTAGAAGTCGCCAAATTTCCCAGGATTCCCCAACGGGATTTCACAAGCAATACACGACATTTCCCTTACAATAGAGTTTATTTCCCTAAGCGGAAACTCATCAACACTTCAACTTCACAAACATGAAGACTTACACTCTATATTCCCAGCAGCAGTCAGGGGTTTATTTTTCCCTAATCCAACAGCATTACAGCAGATTGGCTCACATACGCATAAATCACGTCCATATATCATAAACATCAATGACACAAATGCATATATCACAATCTCATTGTACCATGCATTTTATACATCATGACATTGCATACAACTAATGTTTTACCCTTTGCAGGATAAGGTTAATCAATGACTATCATCAACAAATCAGAGATTAATACCTAAAACAGGCTGAGGACAATTGGTTACATGACCAACTGAGCTTTCAGATACAGTTCAGATACGCTCTTGACACAGATGCCATTCTGATACTCATTCAGATTAAGCTTTCAGATACAGTTTAGATACGCTCCTGACACAGATTCCATTCTGATACTCATTCAGATTCAGCTTTCAAATATAGTTCAGATACACTCCTGACGAGGATGCCATTCTGATACTCATTCAGATTCAGCTTTCAGATACAATTCATATATGCTCTAGACACGGATTCCATCCTGATACTCATTCAGATTCAACTTTCAGATACAGTCCAGATATGCTCCAGACACAGATTCCATCCTGATACTCATTCAGACTCAGCTTTCAGATACAGTTCAGATACACTCCAGATACGGATGCCATCCTGATACTCATTCAAATTCAGTTTTCAGATACAATTCAAATACGCCCTAGATATGGATGCCATCCTGATACTCATTCAGATGCAGGCTTTCCTTTCGAAGCAACCTTACTATACAGGTTCCTTCTCCCTTGTCTCCAGACAACGGTTTGCAACCCTATAAGACCTGGACTCGACCAGATACGGTCGATTTCACATTTCCCCAGTTGAAGTCAAACTTAGACTTGGTCTGACTCATGTCAACAATCACCTTCGAATGTCATATTTAATCCCATTCCTTACACAATCAAACAACACTTCGCCGAGTGCAAATTTCTGGGCACTCTAGTGTTCAATCATCTTCCACTTTCAAGCTATGAACGACAAACATGCCGCTCTCACTTTTCAAGTTTAAGAAGATTGAACAAGGGCAGCTGTTGTACCCAAAAATTTTCCCTCTCATTTTTATTCAAGATACTATCCTAGGTCTTCTCAAACACTCAATTTGGCTCAGAAGTTTAATCGGACATATTCTCTTCCTAGGCAGTAAGTCAACAATTAGGGTTTGACGTTTCTCAAAGAAAATTGATTCTCAAGGGTTCAAATGGTCTTCATAGATATTTATGTCTCCTCAAGGATGTTCATGCCGAGTTTCGAATCTCGCGTCAGAAGTTTGCTCAGTCAATGGTTCAGACGACTGAAAATGACTCTGTTAACCCAAAAGCTGACCTTTTGCGAAAACAAGTTCAAGTGACTGTAACTTCTTCATCATTCGATATTTTTGAGCAGTTCTTCTTGCGTATGAGTCTCCCCGATGTTATCTCCAATTTCTCTTCACAAATCAAGAGCTGATTACTTATAGAAGATCACCAAATTTCGAATGCGTTAAAGGTCACTTCTTGGATTTTGACCTAATCTTAAATAACTGTCGCCTGATTTCTAAGATTTGTGATTTCCTCAAATTACGAGATCTTGCGATGATTATTTCTGCATATGTTCATAGGTGATGTTGCACACGAGTTTATCTTCAAAGATCAAAATAAAATTGCATTGGGAAGACTTTGAAAGTCATCAAATCATCGGAAGTCATTTGTTTGATTTCAAGTGTTCTTAATCATCATTGATCTTTAAATTTGTTAAGGGTGATGATGGTTCTCAAAGCATGATTGTTTGGCAATGAAGTTCCATTTTTATCGAGCAGGGCGTGCGAGTTTCATTTTGAATGCAAATTTGGTGTGGACAAGAGGTGAAGATTAAGTCTGTCATTTAGATGACCATGGCTTTGGGTTTGAGTTAACCAAGTTAGAATTGAATTCTTAAACATTTATTTTGTTTAGAAATTTGATTGGAGTACAAGGCGCATTGGTTATTTGATCATTTTGTGATTGCTTGAAGTTCAAGTTACCAAACCAAGATATTTTATTCAAAGCATTCAATTGAGAATTGCAAAGCTTAACAAATTCAGGATTGGTACGACAAATTTCATCATTTATAAATTTATTCAAAGTCTTATGTTAATTACATCACAAAAGAAACAAATTACATGTTTTTGTTTTGTTTACAAAGAGTCACAAATTTCTTGTCTACAAAAAGAGAATTTTTATTTTGTTTCTTCAAGCCTCCGTTGCTTCATCTTCAAGCAATCCTCGCTTGCCATCCATGAAACAAGAGAAAAAGTAAAAATTAGAAAACAATCAACATGTGAAAAAATTCAAGCAAGAATTATTTGTTAAACAAGAAAGCTCATCATTAGGATTTGCATTTGGAATCAGAACTAAAAGGGTTTTTGTTTTAAATCATGTTGTCTTCTCCAATTTTTTGCTAATCACAAAAAGTTTGGTCTCTTTGGTTCACAAAAAAAGAAAAGAAATTTGCAAACACTTTCTACTGCAAAAGCAAAGTCAAACTGCAACACTACAAAACAGAAAAACAACATAGCCCAAAACTACAAACCAGGCTGTAAACAAAATAAGATGACTACAGAAAAATACATAACAACAAGCTGTAACAAGACAGCAAGCATACGCAGGGCAAGGCTGCAAACAGCAACAGGTGCATCACAAATTAAAAACAAAAAAAGGCAGCAGCAAGTTGCTATGCAAGCAACATAAACAAAATAGAACAACACCAATTCAAATGTAAGCTAGCATTGATTCCTGGCCCTTATGTCATCATGTTCCTAAAATGCAAACTCCTTCAGAATTTTCAAGAAAGGAAAAACAGTTTGCATCATGAAAAGATGGAAGAGGAAAGAAGAAAAAGAATCAGAAAGATATCACCTAGCCTGCTACAGCCCCTATACAGTCCAAAACCTGCTGCAACTCTGCATAAAGCAAGTCAAAACCTACATAAATCTTACACGAAATCAGCATGGCAAAATACTGCATTAGAAAAAGCATGGAGCAGTTAACTACAAATGTTCAAACTCACCCAAACATTTCCCCCAAGATGATATCCTTCTACTGATATAAAATGCAAAGCATCATCCACAAAAAAAGGGAGAGAACAACAGCCAGCATAGACAAAACCCAGATGAAAACTATTTTTCATTCTTCTTCAATCCTCGACTCCATGACATAAAACTCTCACACAACAACATCGCATATATTTTTATTCACACAGATAATCAGAATCGAAAGCCGAATCAAAGTAGAAATAAATAAGAAGAGTTTGAACGAAAGAAAGTGGGAAAGGGAAGTACCTGAATCAAAGTTGGTTCCGTTTTTAGTATCCTTGAAGCGCCCTCAGAGCATCTCTGATCAGTAAGTTTCGAACCCTCATTTCTCTCCCTATCTGTACTTGTTTCTCATTATCCCAATATAGATACCGTTGATTTGAACTCTATGAGTCCACAGTATGTTTGAATTCTGCATTTTTTATGAATCCACTTTTCTTTGGTTTTGTTTGTCGATCTCATGAGGGCGTCTAAGAATTAAGCGTAACTGAGATGGAGACATCGAGGAGAGTGAGGTGAAGATGGGGTGACAGCGGTGTGATTCAAAGGTGATGATAACGTCGGTGAAGTCCATCGGAGGAGATGTAGTGATATCGCTGAGCGAGATCGTGAATGAGATGGGTCGATGGAATGCGAATTCGAAGCAGAGACATGATGCAAGGTTGAAGCGAAGAGTTGAGATTGTTCACGGTGGTCAGATGTTTGGTGGGATCGGAGAAGAAGATGGTTATAGTGGAAGCTACGATGCAAGTGTGAGAGAGTGGATGAAGGCGATTGGGAAAGATCGTAGATAATGAGAAGCAGAGGAAGAAATTGGAACAAAAATCGTGAGAAGCTTGAGAGTTTTTTTATGTGGCTGATTTGTAGAAAACCCTAGGTTTTTTTTATTAAACTTAAAATTTCGTGATTGGCTTTTTTGAACAGCAACCCGACCCAGTATATTGTTTTTTTTACTTAATTTTAATTCTGATTATTTTGTTGGGCCTTCACCTTTTAGAGCCCAAATTCAAATCTAGAGCCCATCAACAGTTTAAGTAAGCTCACCCCATATTTTATACTTATACCTTTATTTTAGTTAGTTTCTCATTAACATTTTTTCAGTTTCATTTATTTAAATATTTTAGTTTAATTTTCTTAAAATTCAATTAATAATAATGTTTTTTTAACTAAATAATTTTCTTAATTAATTTAGTTTTAAAATTAGTTTAGGAAATTTGTGAATAATTTTAATTAACTTTTTAGTTAACATTCTTAAATTGTTTAATTTCTTCATGATAAATAGAATTTCAAAAAATAAATAGAATAGAATTTTATTTTTTTAATTTTTCTCACAAATTACAAAAATCATTATTTGCCTATTAGTTTTATTTTAATAGTTTGTTTTAGTCTAATTAACTGTTTATTTTTAATTCGATTTGGTTGTATTGATTGCCTATTTAGATTTTTAATCACATTATCGATTCGACCCATCCCCATTTGTAAATTTGTATTCCCCATTCCCGAAAGCTTTGTAATAGCGTAAAATTTTAATTTCCACAATTTACTGTTTTTCTTTATACTGTATAGTAATTAGGCGTGCATGGTAAGATTCAAAATCAATCGCTAGATAACCTAATCAAAGAACAAAATAACTTGAATCAAACACACTTTTTCACACGCGCACCTCTAGGGTAACCTCGCTCGTTGCCTCGGAAATACAGTCATGTCCCTCGAATATGGGACGCTTTAGCAAAGACCCTTCGATAAAAAAGATCGTAGTCCCTCGATGTTGCCTTCGGTAAAACGATCTAGTCCCTTACGAAAATTGCTAAAGCGTCTTACAAGTTGCAATCTATGACTGTACAAACGTCCCACGCCTGTCCATTCACATGCAACGATGGGGCTTTTTACCAAATCAATGGCAAGATAACAACATCTAAAGAAGGAAAAGAACATTTAAGACCTTTCGAGTAGGTAGATTCGCTCTTAATTGCTCGCTGGCTCACAACCAAACATTTCACACCAATACTTTCACATTAAAACCTTTTTCAAAAGACAAAAACTTTTTGTATACATTCTTATAGAGACGAGAACCATTACAAAAACATCTTTTCAAAATCACCTTCAAAAAACACAATACACAAAACACCTCTTTGAACTATTTTTTCGAAACAACACTTTGTATGCGTTCTTATAGAGACGACAAACATTTCAAAGACAATTTCAAAATACTTTCAAAACCCACACCATAAGCACATTCAAACAAAATCAAGTGATCTAGCGAGTAACTAAGAGCCCATGGAAAACCATGGATGAAAAGGGTGCTAACACCTTCCCTTTTCATAATCTACCCCCCGAACCCGAGAAGTAATCTCGAAAGGTCTTTCCTATGATTTTTTAACTTTCCTTTTGGATAAAAGAAAAGTCGGTGGCGACTCTTGCTAACCGCATAATTGCGATCAAACGCAAACGACCCGAGTCAGTTCTCCCACCGTATCACACTATGACTACTCCAATGGGTTCCGATACATATGTTGATCAAGATGAATCAGGTGTCTCTATTGATATTACAAAATATCAAGGTATGATTGAATCTTTATTGTATTTGACGGCAAGCCATCCTGACATAATGTTTAGTGTGTGTCTTTGTGCTTGCTTTCAAGCAAATCCAAAGGAATCACATCTCATGGAGGTAAAACGGATCATGAAGTATCTCAAAGGAACAACAAATGTTGGATTATGGTATCCTAAAGGTAGTGTTTGCAATTTAGTTGGTTATTCTGACACAGATTATACAGGTTGTAAAACTGATAGAAAAAGCATAAGTGGTACTTATCACATCCTTAGAAGTACATTAGTATAATGGGCTTGCAATAAACAAGCATGTGTTTCTCTTAGCACGACCGAAGCAGAATATATTGCAGCGGATAGTAGTTATGCACAAATATTATGGCTCAAGAAACAACTTCGTGACTATGGACTCGATCTAGGATGCATTCTTGTACATTGCGACAATACAAGTGCGATAAATATTACAAAGAATCCGGTCATGCACTCAAGAACCAAACACATCGACATACGACATCATTTTATCTGTGATCATGTAATTTAAGGAGATGTCGAAGTCACATTTGTAGATCCTCATAATCAACTTGCCGATATCTTCACAAAACCTTTGGCAAGAGAACCGTTTTACAAAATTCGACGAGAACTTGGTATTTTGGATGAACATGACATCTAATGTGAATTATATCCTTTCTTAATGCTTTCAAAGTGATATTCATGTTTATATGTGAAAAATTCATGTCTATATGTTGCCTTAAGATGTTATGTATATTAAGATTTGTTTAAATTCAAGAAAAATGTGTTTTTGGTCATTTTTGGTTGATGCAATCGATTGCACCATTATGTAAATCAATTGCTCACTATATGTTTTTATTCTCTGACCATTCTGTTTCAGTGCAAATCGATTGCACCATAGTGCAAATCGATTGCACGCTGTTCGTTTTAGTTTACTGTTGTTTCTATTTATTGTGCAAATCGATTGCATCTGTGTGCAAATCGATTGCACCTGCTATAGTTTAACTTTATGACATGTTTTAATGTTGGTCAGAATTCCTATCCTCTCCTATTCCCAATCTCACCTCCATTATTGACCAATTAAATAACTTTGAATACATTAAACCCCACTCATAACTCTCTACTCACAAATCTTATCCTATAATGCAACCTTCTTTCCAAATTCATCTCATCCCATATCTACTTCTCAAAACCTCAAAAGTATTGTGACATATAGAAACCCACAAAACCCTAATTCCAAAAATCACCTTCCTCATGTCATCCAGACAAAAGAGAAAATTGTCAGCTCAAGAGAAAGGGAAGAAAGTTTGATCCTCATCTATGGAAAATCCACTCATTCAAACTCTAACACAATAAGTAGAAGAGAGGTTCACAAAGTACTTTCAATGGAAAATTGTCTCAACTCCAAAATATGGTATCTTAAACATTCCTTATACTGGGAGCACCCTTTATGACCTGGAAGATGAAGATTGGAACGACTACAACAAGAAGAATTTTTACTACAGTATCAGAAGGTTAAATGAAGCAGAATTTCATGCAAAAAGGATTCGAAGTCTAGGCGGTGTTGTTCCCTCAAGAGACTCTTGGGGTGAAGGTAATTTTTATATCAATGATAGGTTGTTTCACTATTTTATGGTATACATCATGTTTCCGTGGGCTGAAAATCATTGCACTATGACAGATCTTGAGATGCAACTATTGTACGCTAGAAAAAGAGGAATAAGTGTCAATTGGGCTCGTCTTATCATGACTCATATGCTGAGGTTTGATGCAAAATCAAAGTTCCTTCCATATGCTTCTTTTATTACTCTTATTATTGAGAATTATGGAATTGATGTTGATGGTTTTGAAAAAGTTGAAATGGATGCAAATCTGCATAAGATTTCAATAAAAAAATTTGATTCGAGAATGGGTGTTTATTATAATCCTAAATCGAAAACTATAACGTACATTGGTAAAGATGTGGTTGGTGATGAAGGAAACGATCAAGAAGATGAAGGTGGTGAAGCTGTACCTCCTCCACCTGCTCCTGTTGGTCCAAGTAATCAAGATGTAATTAACTTCATGACTCAATAGTTTGCTACACTCAACATCAACATCAACAACCAATGGAATGCTATCAACGACTCCACAACGACCCAGATCAATAATTTTCGCACAGATGTGAATCAACAGTTTTCTTGCCTTTACTCTCATCTCCACATACCTCCATATGATCCCAACAACCCAACTGTCCCTCCTCCATAATACACCAGTCCTTCACTTCAACAACAATTTCCCAATCAAGGACCATTCTTTTATAACAACCCCGACATGAACCAACCATGAATTATGTCCATTTGTGTTATTTTTATTGTGTTTATCAATATGTCTTTGTTCTATATTGTGACTATATTTTGTTTAATGAACATTATTGTTTAATTTTTCAATATTATTACATGTATATTGTCCATCTTGTATGCATCTTTCCCTTCTTTTTGATTATGTCAAAGGGGGAGAAGGATGTTACACTTTATGCTTGTGTATTTCCTTGTCTTAAAATTTTAAGGTACAAAGAATCCTTCAAGATGAGCAAATCCAAATGATTACAAAGCTTCTCATACAAAGGGGGAGTTATACATATTAGGGGGAGAAGTCTCTTTTTGGAAATAACAAAGCTTCAAGAAAGATTGTTTGTCATCATCAAAAAGGGGGAGAATGTAATATTAAGCTTCTCAATGAACTTTATTTTGATGAAGACAAACCATAATGGCAAGAAGGCAAAGATATTGATCAAGCTAAAGCATCAATGGATAAAAGTCTTTTATTCAAGATCTTGGCAAAATTCACAAGGTATAATAACAAATCTTGCTATGAACTTAAGTCTTAGATGCTCAATGATCAAAAGAAATGTTTAAAACTTGTCCAAACTTTTTCTCAAGTTTTCTAAGCAAAAAATCCATTTTTACTTCTGTGCAATCGATTTACATGTTGGTGCAATCGATTGCATGACTCACATTTTCAGCTTTTTTACTTCTGTTTCTTAGTGCAATCGATTTACACAAGAGTGTAATCGATTTCTCTCTGGTTAAAAGGGCATATGTTTAAAGTGCAATCGATTTGCATGTTTGTGCAATCAATTGCTCACTGAAAGTATTTCAATTTTTTGGCTGTTAGAACCCGTGCAATTGATTTGTATCAAGGGTGAAATCGATTGCTTGCTGAACGTTTTTGAAAAATAGTAGCTTTGAACATACCTTTTCATAACACCACTTCATGGAATCTTTTCATTTAATATTGGTAATTGTTCATGATTAATTTATAGAAACTTATGTTGTTTCAAAAGGGTGCTATGAACATATAAATACTAAAATTTCAAAATAAAAAATAATCTCTTCCAATCAATCTTTTTCTGTAATTTTCAAATACTCAACTCAAGCTTTCTTCATTTTTATTCAAAAAGTTTTTTGCACATTTTCACATCTTGTATAACAGAAAACTTTGAGCAATCTAAGTCCCGAGTCATTGTATATCATTGTTATTGGAAGGGAAGATCAAGTTATTGATAAAATCACTTAAAGTGATTATTACTCTACAAACTTACTCACTCAAATATTGTTGTACACTTTCTTATTTTTCAGGAATGTTGAAAATAACATTAGTGGTTTTTGTACTCTTATTTTTCCAGGATTGTTGGAAACAAGTAGGTCACCTTGAGAGGATTGTTCTCATTGTTGACATAGTAAAAATCCAAGAGGATTGTTCTTGGTCCAAGAGGATTGTTCTTGGTGTTTGGTAGTTCTTGTATAAGTTGCCAACTATAAGGTAATCTCTTTCATATTGAAAGGGGACTGGAGTACTCTCGGACTGTGAGGGGAACCAGAATAACTCTCTTGTGTCTCTTTATTTTTCTGCACTTTACTACTTTCATAAACACAATAAACCAGAAAAATAATATCCATCATCACTAAAACCAGAAAAATTTTAAAGTACCTAATTTACCCCCCTCTTAGGTGCACTTCGTACTTGCACAATCTTCTAATTCTAAATCAGCTGCAAGATCTTCAACAAAAATAGGAACAAATCTTCAAAGTTTCCTAAAAAGTCTCAAAGATCCTTTTTAATGAAACCAAATCAAATCGGCATTGTTCCTAATAAAATCTTCTTTACTTGCAAAAATAAGTGAGATATATCCAAGAGGATCTCACAAAATTAAATCAAATATGTCAATAAAAATAACAGCAACACATGTTGTATAATTGGCCATGATGTCAAGAAATCTGGCTCAACATCTATATGATATTCACGACAGCAGAACCTGTCATTATAGTTGGTCAAGATGTTGTGACATCTAGCTCAACATCATCTAAGAACCATGTTTTAGAAAAAAATGCTACCAATCCTAAAACCATGGATCTAACACCATGGGAGAACTACACTGTCAGATATAGAGTCTAGAGAACAACGTCTTCTACATACATCCAACAAAGCCAACAAGAGGCTAACCCCCAGAGGAGATGTAAGTGTTGAAACCCCCAACCAATTTCAGAAAAAATATGGGAAACCTCTATTCCCATAGGGTTCAAGACTCCCTCCTTGGTGAAGTCTGATGGGTGTAACAATCCTTACCAACACATCGCCTCCATTAACACGCAGATGACCATCATCAAAGCGCATGACTCCTTTAAATGAAAAATTTTATCTGGAACTTTTAACGACACTTCCTTTCAATTAATGATACATGGGCCTACCACGAGCTTCCTTTTCCATCTACTAAGAGTTGGTGAAGAAACTCATACATCAATTTGTAACCACTCCAAAGGAAAATGTCCACCACCATCATGTTTAACATATAACAGGGCTCCTCATAGTTATTGAAAGAATACCTTGCCCGTTTTAATGAGGCTACCATAAGGGCCGTCCACCCAAACCAAGAAATGTTCGTGGGGACATTATAGATTATTCTCAAAGCAAGACACTCCAACGAGTCTCTCACCCATAGGATATCAACTTCATTGAAAAAAGTGGTAAAAAGGGAAGAATGCTACATAAAGGGAAAAGAGAATAACATTGAGAAGAAGGCACAGGATGTAAACGAGCTTGTACCTAGTGCTGAAGGTTTGCAGAACTCCGAACATCAAGGACAAAGCTACATTAAAGTGAGTTGGAAAGATGATAGAGAGCTTCACACCCTTGAACACTGTCTATGAACATATTTGGCAGGAGGTTCTCCACTTGCATAATATCCCTGCGCCTACAGCCTCAAAGGTAGATGTTATTAGATTGGAGCCAGGAAGATGGTGTAAATTCCATAAAGTTAAAAGGAACCACACATAAGACAATTACAAGTTCAAAAAGGAAATTGAGCAGTTGGTCCAACATGGAAACCTAAAAAAGTATGTCAAAGACAACTCCACCCAAGGGTCATGTGGGTCCAACTCCCGAGGGAGGGATAATGCAAGAATCCCCAAATCTAGAAAAGGAAATAAGCCATCCAAATATGAGGACGATACGTGTGGAACCTTGTTTTGCAGGTAATAGACCTTTAACGGAGACATCAGCTTTTGATGATGGCAACTATAAGGATAATTGATGATAAAGTCGATCACAATACTTAAATGGTTAAAGATGTAAATCCAAGTGTTATAGTTTAATGAACTTGACTATCTAAAGAAGGAAAAATGGAAATAATCTAAAGCCTCGAGTATCTCAAGTAGTGTGAACACAAAATATAGTATCTAACAAAGGGCTTGTAGAAAAGGAGTTAATCTCCTAATTTAGTAAGTGAGTGAACTTATGTAAGTCAAGGGGATATTTGGTAAAAGTATAAGGCTATGAGCATACACACACACACACACTAAAACCTTTTTCAAAATGCTTTACCAAAAGAAAACTCTTTAAGAACATATGAAAGTTGTATCAGATGAACTAGGAGGAGTCAAAATAGCCGTGGGAGAATTTGTTACTTTTCTAGTTGATTATAGCGTATAACAAATCGATTAGAAATGCAAAAACTTAAAGCCCTAGCTAGTCTGAATGAACCTTGATACTATACAATGGTTATATATAGAGGCATTGATTTCAAATTCCTTTTGGCAAACCTCAAGCCTATAAATATAGGCTCCTTTTCTCATTTCAAACGATCCAGAATTGTGTTTTGACACTTTCATCTCTCTCTCTCTCTCTCTCTCTCTCACACACACACACACACACACACACTCTATCTCTATCTCTATCTCTAAGTTTTATTTAACTTTTACTCACTAGATGTTATTTCCAAATGCTTTTGTGAGAAAAGTTCCTTTGTAAGTGAGGATACTTTTAAATTCTAGAAAGGGTAGAATTGCAAAATTCACCAAGGGAATCTTTTGTATAAACCTTGCTTAAATAATATCCAGTTAGGGATTATTTGTGGTTCGAAGCTAAATTCGATAAAAGATTTAGATGGGGATTGTGTGATTAGTCCTAGGTTTGGGTTAAAGATTAGACATTGTTAAAATCTTCATTGGTTCTTGGTTAGCTTGAAGACAACATAGATAGGTTAAAGATTAGCCTGATATTAAATTCTTCATAGGTTAGAGATTAGCCCGGTCAAAATCTCATAGGTTGTTTCATTTGTCCTAGTGAAACCAAAAGTATTGAGCTCATATGTTTTGGAACTTGAAGACTAATTGCTCCAAGTTCCTTGTTCATGGAAAGGAGACTAACTGTTTTAATCCACCGTTGGAAAGGAAGATTGGCCACTTCACTATCAACAATATATTTAAGAAAAAATGTGCACATATATATATATATATATATATATATATATATATATATATATATATATATATATATATATATATATATATATATCGTCTTGTAATATTTGGTTGAAGATCAAGTATCATTTCCTTGTATAAGGGGGGTTTGTGATTCTTTCCTACTAAAAGCTCTCAATAATTTTTGGAAACACTCAAGATCAATTCTTGGGACATGACTAAGTCGTTTTTAACAAAACCTGTATAATTGCTTGTGTTCTTCTTCCATTTACTATTTAATTTTTGAAATTTATTTTCTGCTATTTACTTTTTGTTGCATAGTTTTTGAATCTATTTTTAAACTCTAATTAACTTGCCAAAAGTTTTCAAAACAAAGTTTTTCCAAATCACACAATTCACCCCCTCTTGTTTGTGAAGCCTCAATTCCAACAAGTGGTATCAGAGTATAAATCCTATTTAGGGACTAATCGTCTCAGGAGGAAGATGATTTTTGACACAAGATCTTTTTGAAATTCACAACCACTTTTTGAAAGTACCAATTTTTATATTTGGCAAGCTAGATTGAATATTTTTCTTAAAAGCTTAGATCGTAAATTATGGGAGACAATTGTAAAAGGTTCGGTTTACCCCTCTCATTAAATAGATGATGAAGTAGTGGATAAAAAATATTCTCTTTGGACTGACGAAGAAAAGAGAAAGATTGATATAGATCTAAAAACCACGAATTTTATAATGTCTTTAAATGATAGTAAACTTTTCACTGTTTGTCATTGTAAAAATAATAAGAAAATGTGGGATACTTTAGAAATGATATATGGAGTTTCTCCAAGTATTAAACTTGATAAGATGAATACTATAATACGGTGGGAGAACTGGATTTTGGTTTTGCATTTTATCGGAAATGTTGCGGATAGAAAGAGTCGCCACCAACTTTTCTTTTATCCAATAAAGGAAAGGTTGAAAAGAACATGAAAGAACTTTGAGAATTTTCTGAGTAAGGGGGTGGGTTATGAAAAGGGAAGGTGTTAGCACCATTTTCACCCGTATTTTATCTACGGGCTCTTAATCGCTAGCTTAGTTTTGAAAATGCTTTGTGAATGTGTAAGTTTGAAAATATTTTGAAAAATGACTAAGTTCGGCAAACTTTATAATGATTCTCGTACCGTTGAGAACACATACAAAGTGTTTGTTTTAAAAATATTTCAGGAGAGAAGTGTATTGTGTGAAAAATGTTTTAAAATGTTTGCGAGCAAGCGATTAAGAACTATCTACCTACTCAAAAAGTCTTTTGTTCTTTTCCTCTTCCTTTAGATAGTGCTATCCTACCATTAGTTAGTAGGAAGCCCTATCATTGGATGTTTGAGGGACAAGCGCGAGTCATCATACATTCATAAAGGCAACATATATGGATACCTTTAGCAATTCGAAGGGACTATCGTCATGTATTCGTAGGCAACATCAAGGGACAAGATCATTTACCGAAGGCAGCATCGAAGGGTCATCAAGGGACTATGATCTTTATGATGATTTTTAATCGAGGGTCCTTGCTAATGGTATCCCTACGTTCGAGGGACATGACTGTTTTTATCTGAGGCAACAAGTGAGGTTACCCTAGAGGTGCGAGTGTGCAAAGTGTGTTCAATTCAGATATATCATCTTAATTAGGGTTATCTGACAGTTGCTTTTAGATCTTATCACACAAACCTAATTACTATACAACTATAGATAGATACATGCATAATTATAGGTGCAGAAAGTAAAATGCGGGAAGATAAAAAAATCTAGGCTATTACAATGCTGCGGGGATGGGGGTTACAAACCATAAAATGGGGGAAAAACAGTAGACCCTAGTTAACTATTACAACTTTTAGCAGTTACATAATAATAAATAGTTTCTAATGCGGAATAAATAACAGAAACGCGCGGAGGTTATAAGAAAAAAAAAGAGATTAATGAATGGAAATGTAATTGACTATCTATCCTAATGAATAATTGATTTTTGTTGTTGTTTATTTTTGCGCAAAAGGAATTAAAGTCTAATAAAACCTAAGTTATTTTATTTAAAGAAAAGTTTTAATTAAGTTAATTAATTAATTTGCAAAAAAAAGTTAATTTGATTTCATAAAAGTCAAATTGTTTAAACCTAAAACTAATTTAATTTTAATTAATTAACTAAAAAGTTAATTATATTTTTTTTAAAAAAGAAATTGTAAAGAAAAAAAATGGCCCTGCAGAAGTAAACCCAAGGGGGTGTTGAAAAGCAAAATTGTTAGGCCCAAACGTGCTGGCCCAGCTGCTTGCGTGTGATCCCGTATGGTGGATTTCAGGAGGTGTATCATGGGGCCTTCTCTAGAGCCATTAGATTTAGATTGGTTGAGATCAAATGTTTATGACATGAGGACTCATGGTGAGCATGTTGAACTGGATTCATGCTGGATCTGTAAGAGAAATGTGAGAAAAATAACATATCAGGGGCAGGGATCGAACCCGTGCCCTGGTATGCCAACGCCTTTACTACACTCACTCTACCACTGGGGCAACCGTTACCTCTGTTTATCTAAATAAAAAAAAACAACAAATACACAAAGTGAATTATATGGACGGAGAAGCACTGGAGCCCTAGCTCCGGTCGTCTTCTCCGACAACCTGTAAAATTAGAAAATGAAAAAAGTCAATTTTCAAGGATCCAAAACACCATGTACCCCCTAATTCGACCCTCCTGGATCTGAATCCGACCTTAGTTTTGGCTAAAAACCCTTAGATCCCGTGTTTAGAATCCATTTAAACCGATCAGAGTAAAAAATGGCATATTGCAAACAACATGCATGAGATTATGATACTTGCTCAGACCTGCTTAATCATATCTCAAAATCATGTTAGAAGTATCAAATCTAATTAAAACAAAACAAAATTAGAGAAATGACTTTTGCAAAAAATGGAAATTGGTGAGACTATATTGTGCATTTCACGCGTTTGGGATCATGCCAAATGATCCAAACTTACCCTTTGATGCTCCGGGAGACGAATGGTATTTGAAATGTGGAAAGAGAAGGCTTGTAGCACCTGTTTTAGAACTTAGAGTTTTGAGAAAATATGGAGACTTTTGGCTAGCTTCTTGAGGCATGAATCAGTGTCTTTTTGATGCTGATCTCTTGTGCTTATATAGAGAAATGAAATGAGGGTGAACCAATATGGAAGAAAACGATGCATTCATGGTTTGGAGACAAGAATCAAACAACTTTAAAAGCTTCCATTTTTTAGAATTCTTTCCCTTTTGAGCTTTACACGATTTTTCCTGGTTGTACTAGTGTTGTCATGAGTTGTATTGGGCCTATAGATGATTGAAACAAAAAGCCCAAGCCCTTATACCATTGTTTCATATTTTATTTGATTTTATTTGCATTTAAATGAATAAAAATTAAAATAAAATAAATAAAAATCATAAAAAATATCTGAATGGATTTAGAGATCCTCTAACACCTTATGAACATGTTTGAACATCAAAAGCTAGTCCCACTAGTTCAAAATTTCAAGTTTGCTCACTTTTCACTTTATGCATTTCCTCACAAATTTACAACTTGAATTAATCACAACTCTCTCAATTTTCATCTTTTGAAGGTGGTCTTGGACTTTTTAAAAATCTCAAGATATCCTCTACAACTTCTCTTTTGATCATTTTTGCATTTGAAGATTTTATCTTGATATAAGTTGCCTTGACAAAAAGTGTCTTTTTGTTGACTTTTGAAATGACCTATAATGTATGGGCTCGTATCTTTCAAATGAAGTACTTTTTGGACTTGAGAATACATATACAAAGTTGTATAGAATTGAATTTCCTTCAAAATGGGCTTTGGTTGGGGAAAATTTGATGAAGCATGTGAAAGTTATGCTTGGTCAAAGTTCAGTTGACTTCTCCTAAGGAAACCCTAATTTACCAACTTTGGACTTTTGATGATTTGAGGGATTTCCTTGAGGAATCATGATTAACCCTTGATCAATGAAGAATATTACTTCAAAATGTTAATGTTGACCAATAATATTGAAGTTTGACTGTATGTTGACCATATTTGACGTTTTACCCAATACAGTTGATTTTCAATCATCTGAGCCATTAATTGAGCAAACTTGTGATACAAGACTTGAAACTTGACATGAGAACTATTGAAGACCTATGATGAACCATGAAAACCATTTGAGACCTTTGAAACCCATTATTCCTTGTGAACGATGAAACCCTAGTTGTGGACCCTTTGCTTAGGAGGAGGTTTGACTAGTTAACCCTTGAGTAGCTTTGAGTACTTGAGACCTTTGTGAGCACGTCTTGAAGAAAAATAGGGGGGGGGGGAATTTGGGGTACAACAACTACCCCTGTTCAATCTTCTTAAACCTGGAGAGTTAGATTGGCATGCTCTCCATTCGTGACTTGAAGGTAGAATATGAACACTTAAGTGCCTAGAAATTTGCACTCGTCGGTGCACGTAGTAACACTGTTGGTTGATTATACCGGGAATGGGATTAAAGATGCCATTTGGAGAGGTGACAGAGAGTCATCGGAGATGGGCTTATAGATGCCATCTAAAATAATCGTTGATAGGAATTAGACTAGGTCTATGCCCGACTTTGTCTTAGAATATGTATTTGGAGCGAGTCTACTCCCGACTTGGTCCAAAAGTATAATCAGAATAAATTTGCGCTCGATTTAATCTGAACCAAAAGATGTCTACACCCGACTTTTCCGAAGGAGTATCAGAATAAATCCATGCTCGATTTAATCTGAGCCAGAAAATGTCTACGCCCGACCTTAACTGGAATAAGTATAAGAATAAAATGCGCTCGATTTAATTTGAACCAGAAGATGTCTACACCTGTCTTCATCTAGAAGAAGTATCAGAATAAATGTACACTCGATTGAGCTAGAAGATATCTACGCCCGACTTCAACTAGAAAATATGTTGGAAAGAGTTTACGCCCGACTTTTCTGAAGGAGTATCAGAATAAATCTACACTCGATTTAATCTAAGCAAGAAGATGTCTATGCATGACTTCAACTAGAAAATATGTTGGAAAGAGTTTACGCCTGACTTTTCTGAAGGAGTATCAGAATAAATCTATGCTCGATTTAATCTGATCCAGAAGATGTCTACGCCCGACTTTAACTGGAATAAGTATCAGAATAATTCTACGCTCAATTAAATCTAAGCCAAAAGATGTCTACGCACGTCTTCAACTGGAAGAAGTATCAAAATAAATCTACGCTCAATTTAATCTAAGCCAGAAGATGTCTACGCCCGACTTCAACTAGAAAATATGTTGGAAAGAGTCTAAGCCCGACTTTTTCAAAGGAGTATCAGAATAAATCTATGCTCGATTTAATCTGTTCCAAAAGATGTCTACGACCGACTTCAACTGGGAGAAGTATCAAAATAAATATACGCTCAATTTAATCTGAGCCAGAAGATGTCTACGCTCGACTTCAACTAGAAAATATGTTGGAAAGATTCTACACCCGACTTTTCCGAAGGAGTGTCAGAATAAAACTACGCTCGATTTAGTCTAAGCCAGAAGATGTATACGCCCGACTTTAACTAGAAGAAGTATCAGAATAAATCTATGCCCGATTTAATCTGAGCTAGAAGATGTCTACGCCCGTCTTCAATTGAAAGATATATTATAATAAATCTACACTCAATTTAATCTGAGCCATAAGATGTCTACGCCCAACTTCAACTGGAAGAAGTATCAGAATAAATCTACGCTCGATTTAATCTGAGCCAGAAGATGTCTACGCCTGACTTCAACTGGAATAAGATGTTGGAAGGAGTCTACGCCAGACTTTTCTAAAAAGTATCAGAAATAATCTATGCTCGATTTCATCTAAATGATGTACTAGAATATGTCTACACCTGAATTCAACTAGAAAATATGCCTCTTTGAGAATGACCCTCTGTTGGCTCCTAAATTCGACACCTTTGTTTTGTTGATGTCAGCCATTAAAGCTGAAGGATGTTTTCGACTGGCTAAGTCTGTCGAAATGCCCGTCGAAAGATGGCAAAGTACTTAGAAGATTTCTTCCAAGGGAGAAGTTGGTTGCCTTCGATGTCGAAGGAGTTTCTCGTCGAAGATGTCTCTCGACGAAAGTGTTCGATGGTTTAGAGTGGAGCAGTTTGAAATTCAAGCTTTTGGAGGGAAACCGGTTTCCAGCAGTTACCACGTGCAAACGTGCAAGGATCTGGAGCGTCGAACGTGGAGAACGTGCCAAGTGGATTGATCTCGAAGCAGTGTAACTGCCCGACGGTTACTTGGGATGTTTTAGTATAAATAATAGTAGTCATGTAGTTTCTCGCGTGTGTTCACAATTCTATACAAAGTCACTCATATAGATTCGAGTACCCAGCGTGTGAGAAAGAATTGTTGAGAAATGTATGTGTGAAACACCAATTTTATTAATCAAAGTCATTTACTTTTCCAGAAATTTACTTGCTTTCCTCTTTACATTCCTGTCGAAGCTTTTTACTTTAAGCCTTGTTTATTTTACCAAGTCTTTTCTTCATGCAATTTACTTGAAACTTCTTTATTTCATTTAAAGCCTCTTTATTTAAAGCCTTATCCAATTTAATCAAAACTTCAAAATCAACCTATGTCCTAGGATCAATCTGATCGATCCTGCGAGTAACCAAATAAGTAACCATTTCGAGGATCAGCGGTTGTTTACCAAATCCCAAGGTAAACAAATTGGCACACCCGGTGGGACTGTGTGTTGATTGTTGAAAATAATCTCATCTTTTCGAGTTGTATGTTATTGAGAAGTGGCAGAATATACACTAACGATAACAATACTGCCAGAAGAAGGGAAGAGATGGCGAATCCGCCAAACAATAACGAAATCCCACAAACGAATGTGGGAGCAACGGTTAATACGACCGTAAGTGAAGTGACAAATGTTGGTTCGACACCAGCAGTATCGGTCACAACCACGGGGCCAATACCTTCGTTAACAGGCCCCAGGATGCCTTTGGGAACTCCCCCACCAAGGGGAAATTTAGGCACAAGGCCTTTGGTTCCCCCAGGATTTATTCCATTCTATGGTATGCCAACTTCTGAAGTGGCAAGCCTGACGAATGCTGCGTCCACTTTTTCAGACCCTTTAGTGAGTGCCTCTTCGCCACTCCAAGGCTCTGGAGTAGGCATGGCGAATAGAAATAGGACCCAACTCTTAGGAGGAACGTCCCAAGTAGCCCATGGCCTTACAAATGCCTCGACAGCAGTCTTGAGGCAACAAATGGACGAAAGCAACCATGATATGGTGCAAATGTTGGCACAAACTTTGAGTACAGTGCTAAACCCTCTAATACAAAACACTACTCAATCGAATCAGCAAGTGACAGCGCAAATGGCGCGCTTGGCTGACTTCTTTGGAGTACCCCAACCGATTCGACAGCCCCAAAGGGCGCAAATAAGGGGAAACCAGGGGATATTTTTAGAGGAAGAAACCACCATTAACCAGGCTCAACAGCCTGTCGAAGAAAACCTTAGGGCACGATTGGAACAACCTGTCGAGGAACCTAGGGTAATAACCCCAGAGGTAAGGTTAGTTAACAGAAACCAAAATGCTGACGAAGTGGTTCAGCATATCCAATACCAAAACATGGGTTTGGAAAACAATCTGGCAACCATGATCGAAAGGATCATGACTCAGAATGGGATGAACATGGGCTTTCGAAGGCCCAACTTTACATCTCCATTGTCAGAATACGTGTTACAAACGGACTTACCTCCTAGATGCAAGGTCCCCAAATTTACTAAGTTCTCTGGGGACACGACAGAATCTACTGTCGAGCATGTGGCGAGATATTTGATCGAAGCGGGTGACATTTCGAATAACGAAAACCTAAGGATCAAGTACTTCCCAAGTTCTTTAACAAAGAACGCTTTTACTTGGTTTACAACTCTCCCCCCCAATTCGATCCATCATTGGACCCAGTTGGAAAGATTGTTCCATGAACAATTCTACATGGGGAAAACCAAGATAAGCCTGAAAGAACTGGCCAGTGTGAAGAGACGTTTCACTGAACCTATAGACGAATATCTAAATAGGTTTAGGTTGCTCAAGGCGAGATGTTTTACACAAGTGCCAGAACATGAGTTGGTCGAAATAGCCGCAGGCGGTTTAGATTATTCCATTAGGAAGAAGCTAGACACCCAGTACCTAAGAGACATGGCCCAACTGGCCGATAGAGTTCGACAGGTAGAACGCCTCAAAGCTGAAAAAGCTAAGGCAACGAAAACTCACAAGAGAGAGAGGATAGCGTACGTTGAGATGGATGACGAAGATCTAGAATCCTTCGACGATACTTTAACTGTCGAAGAAGGAGAAGTCGACTTAGCAGAACTGAAACAAGGGCCACCATACTCTTGTAAACTGTTAGTCCCCTCAAATGGGAAAAATCCCATTGGTCCAGAAAGGACCAACGATAGGTTCCCAAAAAAGACTTATAGTTTTGACATCACAAAATGTGATGAAATATTCGACTTGTTGGTTAAAGATGGCCAAATGATAGTACCCCCAGGGGTAAAAGTGCCTCCTCTTGATCAAAGAAAGAAGAGAGGTTTTTGCAAATATCATAATTTTTTGGGCCATAAAACTTCTCAATGTTTTCTTTTCAGGAATCTTGTGCAAGATGCTATCGAAGAAGGGAGATTGAAGTTTGCTGACAAATCCCCCATGGCTGTCGACTCCAATCCATTGCAGGCTGAAGCCCACTATGCTGAACCCTCTGAGGTGAACGTGATAGAGGCAACCAGGATCCAGTCGAAGAAGCCAGGAATTACCATGGTCGAAGTCTCAAAGGACCACATCAACATGCCAATCTTTGGCAGTTTTTCTGGAAATTTATCCAGGAAGACAATTGAAGCTGTCCAGAAAGCGGTCGAAAACCCGAAGTCGGAGACCGCTGAAACACAAAAAACTGGATCAAAACCCAATTCCCACTTGGCCACCATTCAAGGCCAGACGGAGAATCTGGAGATACAAATGAAGCAGTTAACTCTTGCTAACAAAGATACAATGAATATCAACATGGTCGAACTTTCTGACCCAAAAGCATCAGAAGAGGCCATGAGGCAAGAACAAGCTAATAAGACTGCTTTCCCTCGGGAAAATGAAAACTTGGCAGATTTTCTACAAAGATGCCAGAAAAAGAAATCAGAGGTGATGCTGTGTCCAAGATGCAGTTCGATCTTTGATAAAAAAGCTGCTGAGCACATTCAAGGCGTAAGAGCAGCGAATAAGAGAAGGGAGAATGTTGACCTTCGACATGATCCCAGAAGAGGTTCTAACCAAGACAAGAGGCCGTTGACTTTTAGGCCTCCGACAAATGTGCCAGTAGATACTTGGTACAAAACCTCTGGTCGGAAAAGGCCAAGTGAGGAGAAATGGCATTCTTTCGAAGTGCCAAGAGGTTCCTCTTTGACTCAAAAGAAAGAGCCTCAAGTTGCTGCACCTAAGGTTGCACAAGTGTCCAGCAATTACAAGGGTAAAAATCCCATGTCTCGATCTCAATGGAGGAGATATCAAAGGAGACGAAAAGCTGAAAGGGAGGCTGCCAACGAACCAAAGGCAGAAACCAGTTCAAACGTTCCTCAAAGGAAGCAAAGGAAACCTTTAGAAAGGGAGCCAGTAACCAACATGCTAGTTTGGCCTAACCAAAGTGAAGTCGAAGACGAAGACGATGCTGAGTCTGATGATACTTTGGACATAATGGTGAATATCGTTTCAGTGCTGCCCAGAGAATTCAATCGACAGGTAGAAGTCGAAGCAAGTGACTGGGAAGTGGAGCAAGAAATGGCCAAACATAGGCCAGTGTGCTATTTTGTCATGGACAATGGCACTACTGAGGAACAAAATGGCTTCTTCGAGCCACCTACAGAGGCGATGAAAAATCACCTCAAGCCTTTATTCATAAGGGCTAAACTCGAAGAAACCACTGTGAATAAAATATTGGTGGATTGTGGGGCAACCATTAACATTATTCCTCACTCTATGCTAAGGAAAATTGGCAAAAGGGATGAGGACATTAAGCCTCACAACATGGTCCTGTCGAACTATGAGGGCGGCATAGGGACCACTATGGGAGTGATCCAGCTAGATATCAAAGTAGGGTCGATCCTTCGACCAACGATGTTTATGGTCATATCGGACAAACCTAACTACAATCTTTTGTTGGGCCGTGAATGGATTCATGGTGTTGGCGCTGTGCCTTCATCAATGCACCAAAGGCTGCTGCTATGGCGTCCAGATGGGATGGTCGAAAACATAGAGGCAGATCAAAGCTACTACCATGGCGAAGTGAATCACCTGGGTTTGGCAGATTTCGACAAGAACTTGGCTCACATAGGGCCATGTCCAACACCTGACTTCGACATGGCGCCAGCGCCAAACACTTTTTGTTCCCTATACCTGCATCCTGAGCATGGTTTCCAATGGGACAGAGAAGACTTGTCCCACATAGACTTCAGTGGGTTAACTGATATCCAACCAACTGGTTGGGGAAGCGAATTCAGTGATAATGACTGAGTCGCAATCTTTGAAGCGAATTTCGGCTTATGTAGCCGAAACCAAGATGATAACGGCTCTCGAAGCCGAAGTAAAGTACATGGCCACACAGGCCAATGATCAACAGTTATCTGCTGTAGGTCCAGGAAAGGATTTCGATCCAAAACCTCCTGATATCATGCCAGAAGAAATGCAGGAACAGAGGCTCGACGCCATCTATGACGATGAGCCTTTGGGCTTCGAAAAGGACCCCTTGGCGAACAACATTAAAATGTTAGCGCAAGAACCTTTAGAAGAAATCAACTTAGGCGAAGGATCAGAGAAAAGGCCAACTTACATCAGCGCCAAAATCGATCCAGAACTTAGGTTGGAAGTAATCCAATTGCTGAAAGAGTTTAAAGACTGTTTTGCATGGGATTATGACGAAATGCCTGGTCTCGACAGAGGATTGGTAGAACTTCAGTTGCCAATCAAACCTGGGAAGAAGCCAATCAAGCAAAATCCAAGGCGCTTCGCTCCAGAAATATTGTCGAAGATCAAAACGGAGGTCGAAAGACTTCTGAAATGCAAATTCATCCGTGTTACAAGGTATGTCGAATGGATTGCAAACATTGTGCCAGTAATCAAGAAAAATGGCACGTTAAGGGTGTGCATAGATTTCAGAGATTTGAATGCTGCTACGCCCAAAGATGAATATCCTATGCCTGTGGCGGAAATGCTAGTCGATTCTGCCGCTGGATATGAATACCTGAGTATGCTCGATGGTTATTCAGGATATAATCAAATATTCATTGCTGAAGAGGACGTGTCGAAAACAGCTTTTCGATGCCCTGGGGCCTTAGGCACTTACGAATGGGTAGTGATGCCTTTTGGCCTAAAAAACGCTGGGGCAACGTACCAGCGAGCAATGAATACTATCTTCCATGATTTTATTAACACTTTTATGCAAGTATATATTGATGATATTGTTATAAAATCTGTTTCCAGGAAGAATCATAATGACCACCTTCGACAATCATTCGAAAGAATGAGAGAACATGGTCTGAAGATGAACCCTTTGAAGTGTGCGTTCTGCGTGAAAGCTGGAGATTTCTTGGGCTTCGTTGTCCACAAGAAAGGAAACGAAATCAACCAGAACAAGACGAAGGCAATTCTGGAAGCGAAAGCGCCATCGAATAAGAAGGAATTGCAATCTCTCTTAGGCAAGATAAATTTCTTAAGGAGGTTTATATCTAATCTAAGTGGGAAAGCTCAGGCCTTTTCACCCTTACTTCGACTGAATAAAGAGGGGTTCGAATGGGGGCAGGAGCAACAAGAAGCCTTCGACAAAATCAAAGGGTACCTCACTAAGCCACCTATTTTGGTGCCTCCTTGTAGCAATAGGAGTATGAGATTGTACATAGCTGCATCCGACAAAACTCTGGGAAGCATGTTAGCCCAAGAGGATGAGAATGGAGTCGAAAGACCCATTTATTATCTCAGTAGAGTTTTGAACGATGCAGAAACTAGATATAGTGAAGTTGAAAAATTGTGTCTATGTCTGTATTTCTCTTGTACAAAACTCAAGCAATATATAAAACCAGTTGATGTTTATGTTTCGTCTCATTTTGATGTTTTCAAATATATGTTGTCGAAACCTATTTTGCATAGTCGAATTGGCAAGTGGGCATTAGCATTAACTGAATACTCCTTGACCTTTATGCCTCTTAAGGCAGTAAAAGGACAAGTGGTTGCAGACTTCATAGTCGACCACTCAATTCAAGTCGAGGATATTAATTATGTGGAGATAGAGCCTTGGAAATTCTACTTCGATGGTTCCAGCCATAAAGATGGAACAGGGGTAGGAGTCTTGATTATTTCTCCAGATAAAATTCCAACAACATTCAAGTACAAAATATCAGGTTCTTGTTCGAACAATGAGGCTGAGTATGAAGCTCTAATTACTGGCCTTGAGATATTGTTGGAATTGGGGGCAACTCGAGTCGAAATAATGGGAGACTCAGAGTTAGTCATTAAGCAAGTCACAAAAGAATATAAATGCATAAGAGAGAATCTCATTATGTACTTTGTGATAGCAAATCGTTTATTGAAAAAATTTGAAACGATCAATATTCGACACATACCCAGAGTCGAAAATCAAATAGCCAATGACTTGGCACAAATTGCATCTGGGTATAAGATTTCAAAAACGAGATTACAAAGAGCAATCGAAGTTCGAGAAAAGGTAAAAGCAACTTGTCTATCACCATCAGACTTGGAATCGACGAGACTAGGATATGCTGATCACAGTAACTTCGAGATTTCGTTCATTGATAATTTGTCAGAGCAAGATTGGAGGAAACCCATTGTGGACTATCTTCAAAATCCAGGAGCTTCGACAGAACGAAAAACAAAGTATAGGGCGTTGAGTTATGTACTCATGGGTAATGAGTTATTCAAGAAAACGCCTGAAGGGGTATTGCTAAAATGCTTAAGTGAAACTGAGGCATACGTAGCCCTTTCGACTACGCATGCTGGGGCATGTGGGGCTCACCAAGCAGGCCATAAGATGAAATGGTTGTTGTTTCGACAAGGACTATATTGGCCCACTATGCTGAAAGATTGTGTTGAGTTCGCCAAGGGTTGTCAAGAGTGTCAAGTCCATACAGGCATCCAACATGTACCAGCAAGCGAACTTCACTCGATAGTGAAGCCTTGGCCTTTTAGAGGATGGGCGTTGGACCTCATTGGAGAGATTCGACCAGCATCATCAAAGAGTCAGAAATACATACTGGTAGGCATTGATTACTTTACTAAATGGATCGAAGCTATCCCTTTAGTCAATGTAGACCAGGAAAATGTCATTGAATTTATTCAAAAGAACATTATCTTTAGATATGGAATTCCTGAGACAATAACAACTGATCAAGGATCAGTTTTTACTGGTCGAAAGATGCAAGAATTTGCTCAGGAAACAGGTTTCAAACTCCTAACATCCACGCCTTATTATGCACAGGCGAATGGTCAAGTCGAAGCAGCCAACAAAGTGGTGATTGGCTTGATAAAGAAACATGTGGGGAAGAAACCAAAGAATTGGCATAAGACGTTAGACCAAATTCTGTGGGCTTGTCGAACGTCCCCAAAAGAAGCCATTGGTACAACACCGTATAGGCTAACTTTTGGCCATGATGCAGTGTTGCCAGCGGAAATTTGTCTTCAATCTGCAAGGGTTCAGAGGCATTATGATATTCCTTCTGAAGTCTATTGGAACATGATGTTAGACGAACTGGTGGATTTAGACGAAGAGAGATTACGCGCTCTCGACCTACTCAGGCTTCAGAAGAAAAGAGTAGAAGACTCTTATAATAAAAAGGTAAAACCTAAGGTATTTTTGCCTGAAGAACTAGTTTGGAAGGTAATCCTTCCCATGGATCGAAGGGATCGAAGCATGGGGAAATGGTCACCCAAATGGGAAGGACCCTTCAGAGTTATCCAAACTTTTTCTGGTGGAGCCTATGAAGTCGAAGAGTTAGGTGGAGATAAAAGGCTCTTGAGAGTAAATGGTAAATATTTGAAAAAATACAAACCTACACTTCAAGAGATAAAAATAAAATAATAAAAGAACAAGACTAAATTAACCATAAAATGCCAAAATGGAAATTTTATAAATCTCAGCCAAGATGGCAATGTTGTCGAATATAGGTTACAAAATATGGTTACAAAAGAGAATCAATCAAAAGGGAATAGAGTCCTTGAGTCGAAGGTACTTGGCTTGCTGCAGCTCCAACCTTTTCTTGCACCAGGCGTTCTCCTGCACTAGTTTGGCAATCTGAGCGTCGAAGCCTTGGGCCCTCTCAGCGAATTCCAGGCCTTGTTTGATTTCAGTTTGGCTCTCGGTGTCTGAGATGGTCGAAAGAAGTTCCTCCTTGCGTATAGTGTTGGCATTTATCTTCGCTTCTATCTCTGTGATTTGTGCCCGGAAGGAAGCATTCTCTCGATCAATGGCATCGACTTCTTCCTGCGTAGATGCTTTTTATTTCGACAACTCCGCAATTCGAGAAGTCGTATCCGAGACAGCAGTCCACGCAGAGGAGCTTTTGCCATACAACACCTCAAGCTGACTGTTAAACCCCCTTTGGCGCCTGTAATCTGATGAGACTTGATCAATCATAGAGTGTAACTCCATGATCAAGCCTGAGACTTCTGGGGCTACAGCTAATAAGTCGACATCATTCAAGACATCCTTCAAGTATGATGGAGCAGTGGGGTCCCCCTCTAAAGCCTTCATCAAGTCCTTCTTGAAGAACTGGGCCTTAACCTTCACCAAAGCGTCATCGAGAGGAGAGGTTTCAGTAGACTTCCCCGACAGGGTAGGAATCTCCTGACTAGCATCAGACGAACTCTTGCTCTCGATGATTGCGTTGAGATAGCTAACAGGGTCAGTTTGTTTCAAGAGTTCTAAGTCCTCTTTTGACCTGTGCTTCGTTGAGGTAACCCTTGCAACAACATTGTCTTGGGTTTGAGGCTGTTGAGTGTTAGGTGCCTCGACTTGTTGCTCTTCGACTCGGACTGGGGCAGTACCAGCGTCACCTTGGTGCTCTTCGCTAGCATCACCCTGGTGCCCTTCGCCAGCGTCATCTTGGTGCTCTTCGCTAGCGTCACCCTGGTGCCCTTCGCCAGTGCCACCTTGGTTCTCTTTGTCAGCAGCACCTTGATTTTCTTCGCCAGCATTGCCTTGATCCCTTTCTTCATGATTCTCTTCTGACAGATCCACCACCTGAACCGCTTCTGGTTGTTGTTCCTCCGTTTGAGGTTCCTCTGTTGGTTTTTCTACCGTTTCAGCATTGGCCTCATTTTCAGTATGGGCTTCGTCATTTCCCAAGCCTTTTTCTTGAGGCCTGCTGAGTTCAGCAGATTCCAGCGTTTCAGAGGTCCTTGGCGGAGAACTTTCAGTGGTGTCCTGAAAAAGGAAAGAAGACAAATCTTCAGAGATCGAAAGAGACACAATCGAATATGGGTATCTATACCTAAGTTATAAAAGGGTCTAAGAGATTACCTGTAAATTAGCTTCAGCCCCAGGGCTGGAATTGTCGCTTTCGACAGGCTTGTTAAGAAGAACGTTTAGTTCCTCCTCCGTTGGCTCCTCAATGATCACTGGAGGTGGCCTAGGCTTTCTCCCAGCAACCTTTATTCTGATGGTTCGACCTTCAGGAGCAGGAGGAGGAACAGGAGCATCCTTCGTCAACTTTCGCCTTTTTAGAGGGGCAGGAGGAGAATCACTTTCTTCATCGCTCCCAGATTCGACCACCAGTGCTGGCCGTTTCTTGGGCGAAGGTGCCTAGAAAACCAATGGGAATTCGATTTAATAATTACATCGAAAGTAAAAAATCGAAAGCCAGGAGGAAAAATGATGAAAGTCTGGTTACCGATATAGAAGGCTTCTTCGAAGAGCCTTCCCCCTGTTGGTTGCTTGTGGTCTTCGCCGGTGCTGTAGTCTTCGCCGGCGGTGGAGGTTTTGTTGAAGGGCCTCCTCCCTGTTGGCCTTCTGTAGCCTTCTTGGCTACAGGCTTTCGAACAACTGAAAGCAAATAAAAAAAGTTAACAGGCTAGCAGTCGAAAAAACAAAAAAGACAAAGTAATGTAAAAGGATGAACTTACATTTCTTTATTTTGTCCAACACAAGGACAAAAGACTTCTGCAGCTCATCCATGAAGTCCTTCTCGTCGAAGAACTCTTCAGCATAATAGCTTTTCCACCACTCCTCGAAGGATGGTGAGCAAAGGAAATTGAGCTGGTAGTCAAACAACGAGAGAACTGTTCGACCAGCATATCTTCCGATATGCTTGATGGCAGCTTCTTCGGTGTAATCATTGCAGAAGTACAACATTGACTTCTCTCGTGGAAAAATCGGAGAAGGTAGGGTTTGGATAATACCAAACTGGCGAGATACCAGGTTTGGTTGGTATGCAATCAGACTCAAGTGAGTCTTAGAGCTCCTGAATCGAAGAGGCATGATCCTTGGTGTGAGGAACGCCTCCCAAAGTATTGTATGTTCGTCAACATTAGGACCGCTCGACGTCCTTGGATGTGGCCTTATGAACCATGCTGGGCCTACCTGCCGTCGAGCAAATGGAGCCATAGTGGAAACAAACTCTTTCCTTCGAGTAAACATCAGGACGAAGTTGGTGAAGGTTTGCTGAAACTCCAGTCCATCTTCCATAGGTGTCAACAGAGCCAGCCTGGTTCCTTCGACGCGTGTGTTCGCTATCTCTGGAGCCTGCTCATTTATCTGAACCTTCTTAGGAAAGAAAGATTCGAAAGTGGCATTGAGCCACAGTTGGAGCAGCCAAAAAGGCCCAGCAAGTAGCAAACTGGCCCTGTTCTCAATAATTTTTAGAAGAGTTGCCCCATTGCTGATCGAATCATAGAGGCTAGCCAGAATCAACTCTGCCAGACAGACATTCTGGCCATGATGCAGTTGAGTGGCGAGAGTGACCATCTTCTTGGTCACTTGTAGGGACATCGAGCAAAATACAAAGCGAGTCAGCCATAAGGCTAGAAACGCTATGTGTTCGACATCCGACACAGTATCTGTCGACCTGTCGTGATAGTGGTTTATGAAGGTGGTATAGGTTGGTTTGGTCTCAGAGAAGCCAATTTGATCCTCCTACATCTCCTCCGGATCGAAGTAATCCCCGGTGGGTCGAAGGCCAGTAATAGCGGCCACATCGAAGAGTGTGGGGGTTAGCATCCCACAGGGAAGATGGAAAGTAAAGTGGGAGTAGTCCCAGAAAAGCAGGGAAGCTATCAGCATCTCCAGAGAATAGTTCAAACCTGTCTTCGACAGCATCACCAGGTCGAAGATCCCCATCTTTTTCCAGATGGAAGCTTGGCTTTTCTCCATCTTTTCCAGCCAAGCAACGTAGTCGGGAGTCAGGCTAGGACCAGACCTAAAGGCCCTAACACCTTTGTTGAAGAAGCGGAGGTCGATTTTTTCATGTGCAGGATCTTCATTGTCTTCTGCGTCTTTCTTGGCGCATGCAACCGGTTTGAGTTTCTCAACCACCGGGAAATAGCTCTTGATCTTCATAGCCTCAGAGATACTTGGATACATGGGGCCAGACATGGCAAAGATCTGGTTGGAGTATCCAACCGGGATCATAAGATGGCGTGAGTAGGCATCGCGAACGGCGATGTCCAAGGGTTCAGGAACCCTTCGTTTGCCCGTAGAAGTTACTACCGGAGCAGTGACGAAAACCTTGGGTTTAGCATTTTCAGATGGTACAGTAGCGCCCAGAGCATTGGAAGCAGATGCCATTGCTAGAGTTGAGGTTGAAGACGAAGTGAAGGAGGAAATGTTTTTGCAAAGATAACAAGTTGTATGAAAACATAGAAGTTTGAGAGCTAGATGGCGTAAAAAGTCCCACAATGGGGTACTTACTGCTATTTATAGTAGTGGGGGAAAATCCTCAAAACCGAGGACATTAAATGCCATTTAATTATTGCAGGAGTTAGTGGGACGCGTGGCAGCCCCCTGTGGTTTTAGCCGTTCTGCAGAAATAGAGGGACGCAGCGTGCGTCCTCGTTTTTGGGAATTGTCATAATGACAAATTCTGAAATGACGTTTGGTACTGCACGCCGTACTGAAAGTGACGTCCTAGGTACGGATAAATGATGGTTTTCTTGGGATTGCCAATAGTTGGTAGAAAACAACAAAAAGTGCACAAGTTAATTTGTGACTAAGCGTGAAAAGACAGGTGTCGAATGGCGTTTCAAAGAATGCCTTTTTCTTTCAGAGTCGAAATAAGGCATTCTTGGGGGGCAATTTGTTGGCTCCTAAATTCGACACCTTTGTTTTGTTGATGTCAGCCATTAAAGCTGAAGGATGTTTTCGACTGGCTAAGTCTGTCGAAATGCCCGTCGAAAGATGGCAAAGTACTTAGAAGATTTCTTCCAAGGGAGAAGTTGGTTGCCTTCGATGTCGAAGGAGTTTCTCGTCGAAGATGTCTCTCGACGAAAGTGTTCGATGGTTCAGAGTGGAGCAGTTTGAAATTCAAGCTTTTGGAGGGAAAACGGTTTCCAGCAGTTACCACGTGCAAACGTGCAAGGATCTGGAGCGTCGAACGTGGAGAACGTGCCAAGTGGATTGATCTCGAAGCAGTGTAACTGCCCGACGGTTACTTGGGATGTTTTAGTATAAATAATAGTAGTCATGTAGTTTCTCGCGTGTGTTCACAATTCTATACAAAGTCACTCATATAGATTCGAGTACCCAGCGTGTGAGAAAGAATTGTTGAGAAATGTATGTGTGAAACACCAATTTTATTAATCAAAGTCATTTACTTTTCCAGAAATTTACTTGCTTTCCTCTTTACATTCCTGTCGAAGCCTTTTACTTTAAGCCTTGTTTATTTTACCAAGTCCTTTCTTCATGCAATTTACTTGAAACTTCTTTATTTCATTTAAAGCCTCTTTATTTAAAGCCTTATCCAATTTAATCAAAACTTCAAAATCAACCTATGTCCTAGGATCAATCTGATCGATCCTGCGAGTAACCAAATAAGTAACCATTTGGAGGATCAGCGGTTGTTTACCAAATCCCAAGGTAAACACCCTCTGAGGAAATTGCTTTAGTAGCCATTTGTTAGATGTAGCCTTTGAGAAGACTATCTGGTCATATAGGTAGTTGATGATGTTTGTCTGTTGATTGATCTTTCCTGAAAAGGTAAAAAGTTAGATGTATGCAATGTCATGATGTATGAAATGTATTGCGTAATGATGTTCTCAAAATAAATGAGATTGTGCTATATGCGTTTCGTATGCACATACTATGACGTTTGTAAATGATGCATGGATGTGAAATGTTATTGAAGTGTATTTGTAAACCCGTGCAGCATCCTCGTATGGGAAAATAAATCCCTGACTATTGCTGGGGATGAAGAGTATGTATATCTTGGATCTTGATGGGTATTCTTGCTTTCTGCTTGAGGAAACTCAATTGGGGAATGTTGATTCCTGTTTGGGGAGAAGAGTCCAAGAACATTGGTTGTTCATTGCTCTATTGGGATTTTAGTTCTTATATATCCTGATTGGGGATAAAAGAGATGGATTAATTTTCGAGGTACTGTTTGACCGAGTTTCTGATATGGATACCGACTCGTTTGGAGGCAATGAGGTTGAACGATATTTGATCCAGTTTCAGATTCAGTAGAAACTCTCTGGGGATAACAACCCGGACTGTCCATTGCTGGAGATGGGAATCTTGCCGGTAATTTGAGGTAGAAACAGACTCAAGCTGGGGAGACTGTAATCTGTTAGGGAAATAAACCCTGTTGGGGAAATAAACCTTGTTGGGGAAATAAACCATGTTGGGGAAATAAACCATGGTGACGAACAAATACTCTGTTGAGGAAACACCTTTGTGAGGAAATGAGCTATGCTAGAGAAAAGAAATCTTCAGGTTTTTTTACAGTTTTGGAGGAATAAACTCAGCTGGGGAAGATAATTTCCATAAACTGTACTGATTGGGACTCCATAGGTGGGTGATATTATCGGGGAAAAGATCATATTCCCTTATCTGCTAGAGCGATTGGCTGGTGAGTATGATTAGTGCATCCTATTCTACCGAGGATATATCTTTATTGAAGATAATCTTATTAAGACTACTCTGTGGAGATAACCCTGTGGGGATAATCCTGTGAGGATCTCTCTGTGGGGATACGTGATAACTTGAGCATTACTCCAATTCCTAGAGTCTTGAGTAACTTCTTTTTCCTGTTTTTATGCATATATTTGTTAATAGTTAATCGTATTTATATGCACATGTTCATTCCATTTTAGTCATTGGACGTTTTTGCAAGCAAAATAGAAAAAGGTAAAACAAAAAGTTTGAAACTTGAAATTCGTATTTATATTGATAGTTTGCCCATAAATAGACGATTTTATATAGAGAGACATAAATCCTAGTAAGAGGAATTTTTCGTGAAATGAAAAGAGTACAAAGTGAAAACGAGATAATAGTTATGTGGGATTAATCTCGTCAGGTTCCAACTGTGCTATCGCCCCTATATCCTCAAGCATCTCATCCCTCACTGTCGTAAGAAAGTGATTGAATTTATTTGTACCATTTGAACATGACTTTGGTAATAAAGCTTGTTATAAGTGATCCAACAGGACATAGTTATACGCTATAATCCCTAATTTTTTCCTGGACCTCCCTTTCGGGGTTTCAGTCCACCAGGATACCCTTTCTTGCCCAAGCCTCCTTTTTAGGTTTTTAACTTGCCGGGTGTATAATATTTTTTATATATCCCTTAATTTTTTTCCTGAACCCTTTTGGTTCGTCGGGATGCCCTTATTTTTGCCTAGGCCAGTCAACCTAGCGGGTCGTTTTCATGCGTAGTATCTTTTGACTATGTCCGTGTTCATAGGGTGCAGAAAATCTTCACCGTCCATGGTGGTCAGTATCATAGCACCGCCAGAAAACATCTTCTTGACTACAAATGACCCTTCGTAGGTTGGAGTCCATTTGCCCCTGGGATCACCCTGCGGTAGAATGATGCACTTTATTACCAAGTCACCAGCCTTATATACCCGATGCTTGATTTTCTTATTCAATGCCTTAATCATACGCTTCTGATACATATGACCGTAACAGACAGCTGCAAGCCTCTTCTCGTCAATCAGATTCAACTAGTCTAGCCTGGTCTGAATCAACTCATCATCGTCTAAGTCTGCATCTTTTATAATTCTCAGAGAGGGAATCTAAACTTTGACAGGTAGGACAACTTCCATACCATAAACCATAGAGAATGCGGTTGACCCAATTGATGTTCATGTTGAAGTGCGATAGCCATGAAGAGCAAATGGTAACATCTTGTGCCAGTCTTTATAGGTCACAACTTTCTTCTGTATAATCTTCTTAATGTTCTTGTTGGCGGGTTCCACTTGGCCATTCATCTTTGGTTGATACAGATAAGAGTTGTGGTACTTGATCTTGAACTGCATGTAGAGTTTAGTGATCATAGTGTTGTTGAGATTAGTACCGTTGTCTTCTGATAATCCTTTTGGGGATTCCATACCGACATAGGAGATTATGTTTGATAAACAGGGCATCCACATTCTTGGTAACAGAGGCGAACGAGGCTGTTTCAACCCACTTTGTAAAGTAATCGATGGCGACGAGGATGAAGAGATGTTCGTTAGAAGCAATAGGATTGATCTCTCCAATCATATTAATGCCCCACATTGCGAATGGTTACGGAGTAGTCACGACGTTCAGAGGTACTGGAGGCACATGAACTTTATCAGCATAGATTTGGCACTTATGACAAGTTCTCGAGTAGTGGTGACAGTCGGTTTCCATAGTTGACCAATAGTAACCTGCTCTCAAAATCTTTTTAGCCATAGTTATATATGGGCTCTTAGCTGCTTGCTAGATCACTTGCTTTTGTTTGGAAATATGCTTTGTGTGGTTTTTAAAAGTATTTTGAAAAGGGGCCATCGTTTAGGAAAACTTTGTAATAGTTCTTGTTCGTAAGGACGTATACAAAGTGTTGAGCTTTTGAAAATGTTTCAAGTTTGGAAAATGTTTTGAAAGTGTTTTTGAAAGTGTTGGTGTTTGTTTTGAAAATAAGCAAGAGTGTTTGTTTTGAAATTGAGCAAGCAACTAGGAATAATCTACCTACTCAAAAGTCTTAGTTCATTTCTTCCTTTCCTTTGATATTTCTATCTTACCATTGATTTGGTAAGAAGTCTTATCTTTGGATGTAAAGGGACGGGCGTGGGTCATCGTATAGCCATGATAACAATGTTGTGAGATATCTTAGCAATTCTCTTTGAGGGACTAAGATCATTTTGAAAGACAACATTTGATAGCGTCATCGAGGGACTATGATCTTGTATTTTTTGATTGCTTTTTGCTAAGACATCCCACATGCATAACATGACCATTCTCATAAGGCAACAAGTGGAATTACCCTAAGGGTGTAAGTATGCAAGTGTGTTGATTTACATGCATTGTTTTGTCTTGAATTAGGATTTGCTAACTTGTTGATTTTAATCTTTCCATACAAACCCTAATTTACTAGCATTTATATAAAGCATTAAATTGCGGAAAATAAAAATACTAAGCTATTACATCAATAGGGGAGGGGGTATACAAATTTACAAATGGGGAAATTGCAAGAAAATTAAATCTAATTAATTATTACAACCATATTAAATATTGTACAAAATTGAAGATAAAATGCAAGAATGCAAAATGGAAAAAGAAATGATTTTTATTTGATTTTATGAAGGGTTTTAATCTTGACCTAATTAAGAAAATAATTAATTAAAATCAAATAAAATTAACTTAAACTAATTAAGAAAAGAAATTAACTAAAAAAGATTTTTTAGGGTTTTTTATGAAAAAGTTTTAAGCATAATATAAAAATTATTTAATTAAAATAAACCTAAATTATAAATTAATTTTAATTTACAATAAAATAATATAATATAATAATTAAACCTAATTATCTAAATATTAATTAAAAAAAGAAATTAATTTGTTAAGAAAATTGTTTTTGTTCTTTTTTGTTTTTATAAAGAAAAATAAAATATGAGTGTAAAAATAATGAAATAAATATTTTTGGATTTTTCTATTAATAATAAAAAATAATATTAGTAATAAAAATAATATAATGAAAATATGAAACTAAAATAAAAATAAAATGAAATAAAGAAATAATGGGCTAGGGGGTGCTGAAGCAAGGCAGGGGGTTAGAAGCTAGCAAAAGACCAAGGCCCACTGTATTGAGGCCCAGGCGTGTGTGTTTGTGACAAAAAAAAGCAGAAATTGAAAAATAACACCAAAAGGTAGCGCTGTGTGTTAAACCCTGGACCTTATGCATACACGCGCGCTACCTTTGCCACTTGGGTGGCTGTACATCCGTTAACATTGACACAATAATAAATATATAACACAAGTTATGCCCTGAATACAACTTCATCTTCAACCTCCAGCCATGGATCCTGTAACTTCACCATTTCTCAACAAAAATGAAAGATGCAAGCATGAAAGTTGCTCCATTTTTCCGTACGAATCCAACCATATAAATATCATAAGCTATAAATCAAAGATGAATGAGAATTTCTAAAAGTACCAAATTCTGACTTAACTTTTTTCAGAGATTCAAACCTGAAATTCTCTAAGCTTAATCAATATAAATGAAGTCTAAGGACATGTACAATTTCAGGGTAATGATATCTACATCTTATCTTCACAAATCAAAATCAAATGATGCTTATATGAAGAAATAGAAGTTTGAAAATTTACCTCTTGCAGCTGGAGTCATGTATGGAGTTTGAGTAATATTTGAGATGACCTCCTGATTTTTTTAGCTTTCCTGGACCTCCTTGACTGTATTCCAACTCCTACTTTGCTTTGAGGATGGCTGAAACTCCCAACTCAAGTCAAATTGCAAGCTTCCGTTTTGGAAATGGTGGATAGTGATAGAGGAGTTACAGTCTTGAAACAGGAGCTTAGATCACTTGTGTATGATATATGTAAGGTGTCTGAATGACTAAGAATCAAAATGCACGAGTGGAAATGGAGATGGAACGTTTTGGCTCAAAACTGTCAAGTTGAGCAGTTCTGTGCAGAAAGGGTGTTTGAGAGAGTTTTAGGAGGCTTGAAATCGCGTGTTATCTTGCAATAAACTTGTATAGTTATATGAAAAAGATCCTCACACTTGAGGTGGTCAGAAGTGTGAGATATAGAGTTATGGCCATGTTACTTAATTTTGAAGAAAAGTGAAAAACATAGTTTCAAGGCATAATACAAGCATGGTATGAGTTGTTAGAGGCTTTATACAAGTTTCTTATGGCTTTTAGATTGTGTGTGATCAGAAGAAAACAAGTGCAAAGCTCAAGAATTGACTTTGTGCATAAAAGCCACTTTTCCAAAATGGCAATGTTGCCTTTCTTCCTAAAATGGTATTAAGCCTGGGAAATGCGTTGAATGCTTGGACTAAAGCTTCTAACAGCTGTGTAAACATTTAATTATGGAGTGCCAAACAATTTTGAGGCCTGCAAAGAAAATATTATTCAGCCTAGGCTTGGATTTGAATTCTTGTTCATCATGGAAATGACATATAATTCAAGAATGAATGTCCAACTTCTTGTATTCGATTATCTTTGCTCAAGCATGATCTCAATGAGTTATGGGACATTTTGGAAAGCTTGTAACATCCTATACAACCTCTATGTTGATCACTTTTGAAAATTTTCCTTGGAACTATGTGAAAAATTGCCATGAAGTTAGGTCAAAATCCTGCCTAAACTAGGGCAAAATTTCACTAAGTTTCGAAGTTTCATGAACATGTATTCACAAAATCATAACTTGAAATCCATGCATTTATAGTAGAAGTTGTGTTTTACAATTTTTTAGATCTCATTGAGATCTACAACTTTCATGTTGAAAGTTTCCTTTGAATCATCTTGCATCATGGTGAAAAATTGGCTCAAAGTTGTGAAAAAATATGAATTTTCAAACACTTAGAAAAATTTCTAAGTTTAGAAATTTTGACTTTTCAAAGTGAAATCTTGACTTTTTGATTTCTTGATGAACAAGTTTCATATTTTGACATGTTTTGATGAATTGTGATCTTTGATACTTGATTTTGACCAAAAAGTCAAAGTTTTGACTTTTCAGTATGCAGCTGACTTTTGATCAGTTGACTGAAAATTAACTATCAATCAATTGATCTTGAGCAATATTTTGAGTCATGCCATTAGGTCAAAATGATGAAATTTAATCCTTAAGATCATGTCTCCAACCAATCAATCATTTGCTAGGTCAAAAATCAGAAATTTCCCTTTCTCAGTCAAAACCCTAATTTTGACCATTTTGACCTTTTGATGATCTGATCAAATTTATTGAGGAATTGTGGTCCAAAATTGATCATATGACATATATAGGTTCATAATGTTGATATGGATAAAAAATTATGAAGTTTTACTGTAAATTGACCATAATTGACTTTTTTTCCCAATACAGTTGATTTTTAGGTCAACTGATCAATTGACTGAGCAAAAATGTGATCCAAGACTTGAAATTTGACATGAGAAATATTGAGGGTCCATAATGATCCATGAAAATAAAATGAGGCATTAAAATTTAAATTACCCTTGTGCAATCTCAAACCCTAATTTCCAGTCATCAGTGCTTGAGGAGGTGTCTTGAGCTGATCAACCCTAATGCTGTCTTGAACGAAAGAAGATCTTGTGAGAGATTACTTGATAAATGAGAGGGAAAATTTTGGGGTACAACAACTGCCCCTGTTCAATCTTCTTAAACCTTTAGAGTTAGATTAGCGGATCCGCCATTCGTGACTTGAAGGTGGAAGATGATTGAACATTAGAGTGCCCAGAAATTTGCACTCGAAGATGAACTGTGAATGGGATTATAGATTCAATTTGGAGGAATGATGGTAAACACTGGAGGAGGTATCAGCACAAATATTTGGTCGATTCATACTAAAACTTGATGTTTTACCTGTGGTAGAAAAGAGTTAGTAAAAATGCAGACGTATGCATGATGTTCACAAGATGAATGAGATCATGTCAAATGCATTTCGTATGTATATGTCATGATGTATAAATGTGAGCTGCATGTTTTTATCTTGGAAAATAAATCCATGACTGTTGCTGAGGAGTTTTGGGGAGTTGACTCTCGGATTACCGTTGGGGATAAAGAATATACATATCTTCAAACTTTGTTGAAAGGATGCTTCCGCTGGGGAATATCTCTTGAACGTCAACAATTATCATGTCGGATCTAGGTTTCACAACTTGCTGAAAATGAGGAAGTCAATTTCTATCTGGTCGGGTTCCAGGCTTCATGGTAACTTACTGGGGAAGAGATAAATTAACTGTTATCTGGTCGGATTCCAGACTTTGCAGAAAATTTCTTAAAATTGAATAGCTATCTAGTCGGATAAAGGCTTCACAACAACTTGCTAAGGATACGGAAGTTAACTGTTATCTGGTTGGATCTAGGCTTCGTAGTAACTGGAAATGGTAGCTACTATCCGGCCGGGTCCAAGTTTCATGGTTTTTGGAAAGTTGTACTATTATCTGGTCGGGTCCAGGCTTCACAGTGTCTCTATGGGGATCGTAGTTAATTGTTATCTGGTCGGGCTCCAGGTTTCACAATAACTTGCTTGAAAACTGACATCTGATCGGGTCCAGGATTTGCAGATTTCTGAGGGGGATAAGGCTAATTGTTATCTAGTCGGGTCCAGGTTTCACAATAAACTGTTTGGGGATTTAGTTGTTATTTGGTCGGGTTCCAGGTTTCACAACGAATTTATGAGGGTAATTGCTATCTGGTCGGATCCAGGCTTCACAACAACTTGTTGGGGTAGAGGCAAACTCTATTGGGGAAAGAAGTTAAACCCTGGTTTGGTTGAGTCCAGGTTCTTCTATATTTTGAAGAGTTAAACTATTATCTGGTCGGGTCCAGGCTTTAGTAACTTAAAATTGAGATTAACTGTTATCTGGTCTGGTCCAGGTTTCAAAAACTCAAACTGTTATCTGGTCGGGTCCAGGTTTCAGCAATTGAAAAATTCAAACTAATATCTGGTCGGGTCCAGGATTTTGAGTAGTTTGAAAGTTTACACTATTATCTGGTCAGATCCAGGCTCTACAATGATTTGAGAAGTTAACTATTATTCGGTCGGGTCCAGGCTTCATAGTAACTTTTGGGGATATTAAAGGTTTTGTTGATGACTTTACTCTGGATTAGAGGTTGTGGCCCTATGATTTGTAATAGTCTGAAAGACAAACTCAAGCTGGAGAGTGTAGACTCTGTCAGGGAGGACAGACTCAGCTTGGGGAGGTAGACTAAAGCTGGGGAATTTTGTACTCAGTAGGGGAGTTATGCTACTCGTTGTTTGTTGGGGAAATAAACCCTGTTAATAAACTGCTGAAGAGGTGAATTCTTTTTAGGAATAAATTCACAAGGCTTCTACTTGTAGGATCAACTTAGCTGGAGAGAGAGCTTCCAAGAGATTGAGACTCTGGTTGGAGATTGGTATATTGTAGCCGATCTGCAAGGGATAATTGTTAATGAAATAACTGTGTGTGGATATTCCAATATACATTAAAGAGATGTTTGTTTCTGCTTAGGTCGTATGTGCCAAACAGTTTTAATTATGTTCATATGCATATGTTCATTCAATTTTAGTCATTGGACAATTTTGCATTTAAAACAAAAACAGAAATTTTGCACTTCAAAGTATATTTGTATTGATATTTTGCCCATGAATAGGCGTTTTGTACAAAGAGACGGAGATCCTAGTAAGAGGAAATCTTTGAAAGGAAAACAAAATTGAAAACAAAAACAATAGCCTATGTGAAATAATCTCATTGCCTTCCAACTCTACTATTGCCCCAATGTCTTCGAATGCCTCTTTCCATTGACAGAAGTTGATTGGATTGATCTTGGACCGTTTGAACTTGGAACTTGGTCATAAAGTTGACTGTGGTGATTCCACGGGACATAGTCATACGCTTTCAATCCTTAACTTTTGCCTGGACCGCCCTTTCGGGTTTTCAGCCCACCAGGATACCCATTTTTTGCCCAAGTCGCCCTTTCGGGTTTTTAACCTGTCGGGTGTAAAATCTTTTGCATATATCCCTAATTTTTGCCCAAACCTTTGGTTTGCCGGGATGCCCTTATTTTGCCTAGGTGTGTCAACCTAGCGGGTCTCTTATGCGTAGTATTTTTTTTAACTATGTCCATGCTTATAGGATGTGGGAAGTCTTCACCATCCATGGTAGTCAGCATCATGGCACCACCAGAGAACACTCTCTTGACAATAAACGACCCTTCGTAGGTGGGAGTCCATTTTCCTCTAGGGTCGCCTTGTGGTAGAATGATAAGTTTTTTCACCAAGTCACCAGCTTGATATACTCGAGGCTTGATCTTTTTGTTGAAAGCCTTGATCATCCGTTTTTGGTACGTCTGACCATGACAAATAGCAGCCAATCATTTTTCATCGATCAAGTTCATCTGATCCAACCTCATTTGAATCCACTCGTCTTCGCCTAGGCCTGCCTCATTCATAATCCTCAGCGAGGGAATCTGGACTTCCACTGGCAGAACAACTTCCATGCCATAGACTAGAGAAAAGGGAGTTTCCCCAGTTGATGTTCTAGCCGAAGTGCGGTAGCCATGTAGAGAAAATGGTAACATCTCATGCCAATCCTTATACGTTACTACCATTTTATGCATAATCTTCTTGATATTTTTGTTGGCCGCTTCAACTGCGCCATTAATTTTCGGTCTATATGGAGAAGAATTGTGATGCTTGATCTTAAACTGAGTGCAAAGCTCAATAATCATAGCATTGTTGAGGTTAGCCCCATTGTCGGTGATGATCCTTTCAGTGATACCATAGCGGAAGATGAAGTTGTGTTTGATGAATCTGGCTACCACATTCTTGGTGACTAAGGAAAAAGAGGCGGCTTCGACCCACTTGGTGAAATAATCAATAGCGACCAAAATGAAGCGATGTCCATTGGAAGCGATGTCCATCAGAAGGATATGAGGTACATGGACCTTGTCAGCATAGATTTGGCATTTGTGACAAGTTCTTGAATGTTGATGGCAATCAGTCTCCATTATTGACTAATAGTAGCCAACTCTCAAGATTTCCTTAGCCATCGTATGTCCACTTGAGTGAGTACCGAAGAGATCATCGTGCATGTATTCCATGATTTCCTCTACCTCCTTCTTGTCCATACATCAGAGTAGAGTTGAATCATAGTTTCTCTTGCATAATATCCCGTTACTTAGGAAGAATTTGGCTGCAAATCTTCGTAAGAATTTTCTGTCATTGATGGATGCTCCCTCGGGATACTCTTGTGCTTCAAGATATCTCATCACCTCATGGTACCATGGCTTTTCCATGTCAGTGTCAAGATCACAACAATGTGCAGGTTCGTCAAATATTTCAATTGTAATCATAGGGGCTTCGTTGTCCCATCTGACCTTGAACATTGAAGACATGGTGGCCAAAGCGTCAGCCAACTGATTTTCCTCCCTAGGGAAGTGATCAAAGGTGATCTCTTCAAAGTAGGGAGTTAGGGATAGCACAAGTTCCTTGTAAGGGATAAGATTAGGGTGTTAAGTGTCCCAATCTCCTTTTACTTGGCTGATCACTAGAACGAAATCCCCAAACACATTCAAATGCTTGACCCTCAAGTCAATGGCAGCTTTCAGCCCCAAGATGCACGCTTCATACTCGGCCATATTGTTCATACAATCAAAGCATAGTCTGGCAGTGAAAGGATTGTGGAAACCTTCAGGAGATATGATCACAACACCAATTCTATTACCTAAGGAGTTGAAAGCCCCACCGAAGACCATAGTCCATCGGGATCCTTGTTCAGGTCCGTCATACGTTCCAGGTTTTGCACAGTCTGTCACCAGCATAATATTCTCATTAGGGAAGTCGAATTTCATTGAATTGTAATCATCCACAGCTTGATGGGCCAAATGATCTACTAGTGCGCTTCCTTTGATGGCTTTTTGTGTAATGTATTGAATGTTGTACTCAGTCAAAATTATTTTCCATCTGGCTATTTGTCCGGAAAGGGCAGTTTTCTCGAAAATGTACTTGATTGGATCCATCTTAGAAATCAACAGAGTGGTATGAGTCAACATATACTGTCTTAGCCAGCGAGCAGGCCATGCCAGAGCATTACAAATTTTCTCGAGCAATGAATATCTGGTTTCAGTCGGTAAACTTTTTGCTCAGGTAAAAAATAGCATGCTCTTTTTGGCCAGACTCGTCATGTTGGGCCAAAACACACCCCATAGAGTTCTCTAGTACTGTCAAGTACATGATCAAGGGTCTTCCTTCAACTGGAGGCATGAGAATAAGAGGTTCTTGTAGGTATTCTTTGATTTTGTCGAAGGCAGCTTGGCACTCATCATTCCATCTGACTACCTGATCTTTCTTCAAAAGTTTGAAGATTGGCTCACAAGTAGCAGTTAAGTGTGATATGAAGCGGGCAATGTAATTGAGACGACCCAAGAATCCTCTAACTTCCTTTTCAAAATGAGGGACTGGCATTTCTTAGATGGCCTTTACCTTGGCAGGATCAACTTCAATGCCTTTATTGCTGACAACAAAACCTAGAAGCTTTCCAGATCGTACTCCAAACGTGCATTTGTTAGGGTTTAACCTCAGTTTATATTTTCCAACCTTCCAAATAGTTTGTACATGTGATCGAGATGTTCCTCTTTAGTTTGTGATCTAGAAATCATATCGTCCACATAGACCTCTATTTCATGATGAATCATGTCATGAAACAATGCTACCATAGCTCTTTGATATGTTGCCCCTGTATTCTTCAATTCGAACGGTATGACCTTGTAGCAGAAGGTGCCCCACTGCGTGACAAAATTTGTGTTCTCCATGTCTTCGAGAGACATCCTTATTTGATTATAGCCTGAGAAGCCATCCATGAATGAGAAGACTTTATGTTGAGCAATGTTATCGACCAAGACGTCAATGTGTGGTAGAGGGAAATCATCCTTGGGGCTTTCCCTATTCAGATCCCTATAGTCTATGCACATGCAAACTTTTCCGTCCTTTTTCGGCACTGGTACCACATTGGCAACCCATTGGGGATAGGATGTCACAACTAGGAACCCTGCATCAAATTGTTTCATCACCTCAGCGTTGATCTTTTCAGACATATCAGGCCTCATGCGACAAATCTTTTGTTTGACGGGAGGGCAGTCTTCTTTTGTCGGCAAACGATAAACTACAATGTCAGTATCCAACTCAGGCATATCTTCATAAGACCAAGAAAATACTTCCACATAATCATGCAATATCTGAACCAACCTGCTCGTGACACTGCTTTCCAAGTTAGCGCCAATCATGATTTCCTTCTTATCTACCTCAGTACCCAGATTGATGACTTCAACTGACTCTTCGTGCATTTGAATATGTTTTTCCTCTTGTAATAGAAGTCTGGCTAGTTCTCCCGGTATTTCACAATCTTCTTCGCCTTTGTCTTCGACTTGGTTGACTGGACATTCAAAGTCATAGTCGGCAATAGTAGAGTCATTAGCAATAAGATCCAGAGTGGACGAGGACCTACAAGAATGTGTGTATGGATGTAAGATACATGGCTATTTTTGAAAATGTATTTGAAAGAAAAGAAAGATAATGAACACACATATTTGAATGCAAAACAGTCCAATATACTAAATGATCATATGATTTGATGAATATAAATTAAACCCTTGACAAATGGACCAAAGTTCCCTGGGCCAGGCACATGGAATAAAAGTCATTGTTTAAATATTACAGACAAAATGTTCTTGAATTGAAAGAAAAGTAATAACAAATAGATCATTCCTCAATGAAGGAGATAGGCACGAAGTCTTTTGCATGCCAATTCCTCAGCTCCGTTGTAGTGGGATACACCCAATCTTCAAATGCAGCTTCTTCATCCGAATCACCTACGGTGTTGACTTCATGGCATCCAATGCGGAGAGGTGGCTTTCCAGCATGAGCACGCCTCACTTCCTTACGAGCTTTGACAGTGAAGCCTAAACCAAAATTGTCCGCTTTAAATGGGATATCGGGGAGTTTCCCCCAAGCATCACAATTTCCTTCTTCAATTGTCGCACATGCGTCTTTGACTGAAGCCATCTTTGGTATGACTTTAACAGCTTTAGATTCATCAGAGGAACATTTAGTAACATAAATCATTGGTGGCACAATTTCGAAGGCTTGACACGGGGTCTCAATGAATTCTCCATCCATCTCTACGTATTTGAACGAGTTAAGCTGGCTTACCATAAACTCTTCTTCTCCACAGACGGTGACTATTCTCCCCTTGATTGGATATTTGAGTTTCTGATGGAGAGTTTAGGTTACTTCCCCAGCTTTATGGATCCATGGGCGATCCAATAGACAAGAATAAGCAGGATGAATATCCATAATATAGAAGGTGGAGTTGAAGATTTGGGAGCCCACTTTAATTGGAAGATCTACTTCCCCATGAACAGTCCTCTTTGATCCATTGAACACCCTTATGATGATATCACTTGGCTTAAATACTAAACCTTCATAATATAGACGGTTGTTGTACCCCAAAATTTCCCTCTCATTTATCAATAATTTGCTCACAAGATCTCCTTTGACTCAAGACTGCACTAGGGTTGATCAGTTCAAGACACCTCCTTAAGCACTGGTGACCAAAATTAGGGTTTGAATTTGCACAAGGATTTTTGAACTTCCATTGCCACATATGACTTTCATGGATCATTATGGACCCCCCAATACCACACATGTCAAGCTTCAAGCCTTGGATCACACTTTTGCTCAGTCAATTGAGCAGTTGACCTAAAAATCAACTATATTGGGGGAAAAGTCAACTATGGCCAATTTATAGTCAAACTCCATAATTTTTGATCCACATCAACATTTTAGACTCATATGTATCATTTGATCAAGTTTGGACTACAACTCCTCAAAAAATTTGATCAAATCTCCAAAAGGGCAAAATGGTCAAAATTAGGGTTTTGACTGGGAAAGGGCAATTTCTGATTTTTGACCTAGAAAATGATCAATTGGTTTAAGGCATGATATCAATAGTCCAATTGCATCATTTTATCCTAATAACATGGCTCAAAACATTACTCAAGTTCAAAGGATTAACAGATAAATTTTCAGGCAACTGATCAAAAGTCAACTGTATATTGAAAAGTCAAACTTTGACTTTTTGGTCAAATTCAAATTCCAAAGATCAAAATTCATTAAAACATGTAAATATATGAAACTTATTCATCAAGAAATAAAAAAGTCAAGATTTCATTTTGAAAAGTCAAAATTTTTAAACTTAGAAATTTTTCTAAGTGTTGAAAATTTCTTTTTTTTTCCATAACTTTGAGAAATTTTTTCACTATGATGCAAGATGATTCAAGAGAAACTTCCAACATGAAAGTTGTATATCTCTATGAAGTCTACAACTTTGATTCACACAACTTCTTCCAAAAGTGCTTGGATATCAAGTTATAATTTTATGAACATGTGGTCATGAAACAAAACACTTAGTGAAATTTTGCCCTTATTTGGTTAGGATTTTGACCCAACTTCATGGCACTTTTTCATATAGTTCCAAGGGGAATCTTCAAAAGCAGTTCAAAGATGGGTTGTATAGAACATTGCAAGCTTTCCAAAATGTCCAAGAACTCCTTGAGATCATTTTTGAGTAGGGAGAATCGAAGACATGAAGTTAGGGTTTTATCACTTTAATTACAAGTCATTTTAGTGATGAACAAAATTCAAATTCAAAGTTGAGCTGAATTAACTCTACTTTACAGGCCTCAAACTTGTTAGGCACTCCATAATTAATGGTTTACACAACTGTCAGAAGTCTCACTTCAAGCATTCAATGCATGGACATGCTTTATATCTATTTTTGGAAGAAAGGTTACATTGCCATTTTGATAAAGTGACTTTTTGTACAAAACTTGTCCTTGAGCCTTGCACTTGTTCTCTTCTGATCAAACAGGTCCTATAACTCATGAGAAATGTTTTATATATTGCTTTCTTAGCATTTATTGGTAAGAAGCTCTATCATTGGATGTGAAGGGACAATCGTGGATCATCATAAAGTCATAGAAGGCAACATCGTAGGATACCTTAGCAATTTTTTGTAAGGGTCTAAGATCGTTTACCGAAGGCAACATTGAAGGGTCATCGAGGGACTACGATCTTGTATTCGAGGGTCATTGCTAAAGTATCCCACGTTCGAGGGACATGATTGTTTTTATTGAAGGCAACAAGTGAGGTATACCCTAGAGGTGAAAGTGTGAAAAGTGTTTTGATTGCATGCATTTTTGTCTTTGAGATTAGGATTTTCTAAGATTGATTTTATCTTGCCATACAAAACCTAATTACTAGCAATAATAGGAAAGTAGTAAATTGTAGAAATTAAATATCCTACGCTTTTACATTATCTAGTGGATGGGGGTATAAATTACAAATGGGGATGAAAGCAATTAAAATTTAATTATTATTATAACCAAATTGAATAATGCCAAATAAAATGTACAAGGATATAAATATAATGTAAAAGAAAAGAAAATTGTTTTTTATGGTTTTCTCGTATCAGAAATGTTTTAAAGATTGACCTAATTAAGCTAATTAATTTAATTACAAGAAAAATCAATTAATTGTTTATAAAAGCATAAAATCTAAGTTAATTAAATTTAATAAGAAAAAAACCTGAGTCTAAATTATTTTGTTTAGAAAATAAAATTGAATGTTAATACTAATTTAGAAAAAAAATATATTTTAAAGTATAAACAAAACCTAATTCTAAGTATTAACAAAATAAGTGTTTAGGCTAAAATATTTAATAATTTAAATATTCAAGAAATATATTATTTTTGGTATTTTAGTTTAAGTAAGATAAATATATAAATGAAAATAAATAAAATATAAGAGAAATAAAAATAGTTGGGCTGGAAGTGAGAAAATGAAAATGGGTGGTGAGAAGCTCAAAAATGGTTCAAGCTCAAGATGTGTTTTTGTTTAAATCAGAAACATAATAAAAAATGTGTATGGGCCTGTGCATGAGAAGAAAAATGGGGGGGAGGGGTGAAATAGCATTTCGTCCAAGGCCTAATAACAACAAACCCAGGTGCTGCTAGTGATCCTGCACATGGCTTGACTGGGGGTGCATTGTGGAACTCACACTTTGGCCCTTCTGATGTTGATCCAGTAATCATAGATGATGGCTCATGGTAGCTAATGATGGGGTGTTGGCATGGAATTGATGATCTGTGACCACAAAGGCGGTGACAAGTGTCACTGCCAGATTAATTGAATTAAAAAATATATAACAAAACTTAAAACAACAAAATAGAACCTCAAATCAGAAAGGGAAAAATATTTTTTCTCTTCCCTTCGTTCTCTTTGTTCTTCTAGGTTCTTGTGGTTCTCGCTGGAAATCCTTTCCGGAAATCACCCACGGTGGCGAAGATGGCGGCTGACGGTGGCGATTGCTCTGATCTTTATTTATTTTTACATATTTAGCTCAGTCTTCTACTCCTCTATCTTAATCCATGTTGATTTTTGCAGATTGTTGAAGACTTCGCGTAGATTCATGGTTTTCAAGGGGGATGGACAAAACCCTAGCGGTTCTGATTCGCGATTTCCGGTGAGATTTTTCTGATTTTAAGTTATGAAATCTCTTCCTCTCCTCTTTTCTGTTTGCAATTTCTGAAGGGTGGTTTGGGAAAATGATGCATGACAAATTAGGGTTTTTCTGTTTTGTTCTTGCTATGGAAATGATTTTGAAAAGTTTGTATTGTTGTTGTTTCTGTGACCTCTTTCGAAAAAGGTTTAGCATCCTGGGTTTTTTTGTGATAAAAGATTTGGTTTGGTCTTTGTATTTTTCGTGAAAATATGAAAGAGGTTTGTGTGGCTCGGTTTTACAGAAAAAAGAATGGAGGTTTTTTTTTGTTGTGGTTGTGGCTCGCTTCCACTTTTCTATATCCCTTTTGTATTAACTATGGGATTGGTTTTATACTGTGAATATTGCTCACTTTGTTTGACTTGTTGAAGTGATTTTCTATGTTTCTTGCTTGATATAACAGGCTTTGTGATTTTCTGTGTTGCTTTTGAGATGCTCTTGACTTGATGGACTTTGTACTTTGTTGCTTGCTTTTCTGTACTTGCCTTGGTTTTCTGTGATGGTTGCTTGTTGACTTTTATACTTTTCTGTATTGGTTGCTTGCTGGTCTGGTTTTCTGTTTTGCTTTTGCTGTGAACCAAAAAAACTTTTTGAGCACTTGTTTGAGATTTTGCAATAAAGTTTTGGCCCATGACTTTGACATTACAATTCTGATTTTTGATTGAAGCAACACAAATATAAGGATTTTTGGATTGTTTTCGTGAAATCATGATGTTGAGTTTGAAAATCTGATTTGATTCTTTTGATTTTTCTTTTCTTATTGTGAACCAAACTTTTGCTTTGTGATTTTCAATAGGGATTTTCTTAGGACAATGATAGAACATAATTGTTTGAGGCTTTTGTGCTTGAATTTTGATTTTTGATGTTGCTTGTTCAATTTTTCTTTGGCACTGTTTTGTAATGAAATTCTGTTTGCATTTCTTTGGATTTGTCCTATTGTGAACCAATCCATTTGTGATTTGCAATAGCCTTAAGTCTATCATTAAACCAATTTTGTATGAGGATTTAATATATATTTGAGCATGATTGATAAACAAACCTTTTCTGATTCCTTAAGCAACACCCTAATGATGAATTCAAAGAGAAAACTCTTTGAAAATTCTTATTTGTTTGTTCAAGTTTTGATGATTGTACTAACTATTTTCCTTTGTTTTTCATGTGATGATTGATGATGGAAATAACAAGGGTGGAAGGAAACCGTGGCTGGCCATAGAAGGGCTCGGAGGAAATTTGAAGAAGTGAAGAAATAGAATCTCATGGGAATTTTGAAGTAGGTTTAAGAATTTGTCATTGATTGCCTTGTAAAACCCTTAGGGCTTGTAACTAGAAAACTTAGGAACAAATGTATTCAAACTTGTACCTCTTGTAACCGAATTGTAAATTTATTTTAGAGTTTTTTTTATTGAATCAAAGAAGGATGGAATCTCTTCAATTCTTATTCTTTTGTTGAAGTATATTTGAGTTTTACAATATTTCAACATTTTGAATTTTCATTTCAATCTTTGCCTTGCAAATAAATATTGTGAAACTTTGTAAAATTTTGAATGAATGAATGCGAAAAAGTTAAATGATATCCATATGACACTTGAATGGGATTGTACATCTTGTTTTTTTAGAAAGAATAATGTATTCCGCATGCTTCTTTTGAATTCCAAACTTTGAGTTCACTTTCTAAGTAATGAAAACAAAGAAATTCTCTCTTAACTTCGAACCCCCTTCACTTGAAAATGAATGATGTATCCATTGTGAACCAAATAAACATCTTAGTATTAGAAAACAAATAAATTTTCTTCTAATGAATTTCGAATTTAAATTTCACTCCATGGCCACTTGCATAAAAAAATATCAAATAACCAATGATCCACTTGATTTTTTAGAAAACCAAATAGAATCATTCCGATGAAAATCCATATAAAATCTTTCCTTAATTACTGAGAATGATATCTAGACTTTGAAGATAAGAATGGAATCAAAGAAGAAAACTTCTAGTGAACCTCAGTTGATGGTTGAAGGTGTACTGAAGTTCTAATTCTCCGATGAAACTAAGAATCAGTGTGGTATCTTGGAGCCTAGAAAGCATGAGTTGCCTAAAGCGATTGAAAACCCTGGGAGCATGAGGGGGGTCTTTTGAATTGAAGGAGAGGGCAAATTTTTGGGTACAACAATAGTGATTAAGTGAGTAAATTGTAAACTGGTGAGAGTTTGTTGTGGGTCTACAAATTGATACTATCTAGTTGACTTCATCCTTGCCTTGGTAGCCCTCAGATTAGGTGTTGTTATACACCAAACTGGGTTAACAATTCTTGTGTTCCTTTATTTCTCTGCACTATTTAATTTTTATACCTTATCATTGTGTATTTGTTTAAAGATCAGTGTCTCAACATCTCTTAGGACATCTGAGATCTGAATACCAAAATTTCAATTGGTATCAGAGTAGGCATCCTACTCTAACTCTGGGTGAGATTCAGGGAATATACTTTATGGTACAATGGACAATGAAGGAGGATTTGTGAATAGACCACCAATTCTTTATGGAACCAATTATGATTATTGGAAAGCTCGTATGGTGGCTTTCATTAAGCCCGTGGACAACAAGGGTTGGAAATCTGTGGTCAAGGGGTGGGATCCACCAAAGGTTCTAGGTCAGAATGGGAAGGTTACTGATGTAGAAAAGGCCGAAGAAGACTGGAATGATGAAGATGAAAAATCATCTCAAGGAAACTCCAAAGCTTTAAATTCTATGTTTAATGGATTGGATAAAAACATCTTCAGACTGATAAGCAATTACACTATTGCTAAAGAAGCTTTGAAGATATTGAAGACTGCTCATAAAGGAACATCTAAGGTGAAGATATCTAGGCTCCAAATTCTTACCACCAAGTTTGAGAACCTAATATTAAAGGAGGATGAGAGTATTCATGACTTTCAGATGAACATTATTAAGATAACCAATGCCTCAATTTCCCTGGGGGAGAAGATGTCAAAAGCTAAGTTGGTAAGAAAAATTATCAGATCTCTTCCAAAGAGGTTTGACATGAAGGTGACTTCCATTGAAGAAGCCCAATATATAAACAACATAAAGGTTGATGAGCTTTTGGGATATCTGCAGACCTTTGAATTAGGGATCAATGAAAGATATGAAAAGAATAAAAGCATTGCCTTTGTCTCCAATACTGAAGACTTAGAAGATGAATGTGACCTGGATACAAATGAAGGAATATCTACGGCTCTTGTGTTACTTGGAATATAATTAATAAAAGTGATGAAGAATATGGACTGCAAGTCAAGGTCAAATTTCAAGAACAAGTCATTCGACATCAAAAAAAATAGTATTTAGGGAGAAGGCCCAAGACTGAAGAAGATACTAACCAAGGAAAAGGAGTCCAATGTCATGAATGTGAAGGCTTTTAATAGATAAGAGCTGAGTGTCCCCTTATCTCAATAAGCAAAAGAAATCTTTATTTGTGTCATGATCAGAAGATGATTCTGAAAGTGATCATGAAGAGAAATCTGCCAAATAGTTTACTCCCTTGAATGGACTTTGTGATTCTGATGAAGAATCAGATTGCAAAGAACTAACCTTTGAACAAGTTGCTACTTCTTACAAGGAGTTGTGTCTCAGAAGTGAAGAGGTCTGTCAATTAAGGGAAAAGAAAAAGAAAACTATTGCTCAAAGAAAGACTGAAAAAGTGAACACTTGTCTATCATCTATGAACTGGAGGTTGTTAAAGTGAAGCACTTGTCCACCATCTCTGGTCTGAAGGGTGAATTTATTTTGCTCAAATCTCAAATTGATAGTATGACTAAGTTTGTGAGAATTCTTAACAACAGCTCTGATGTGTTGGATGAAATTATTCAAACAAGTAAGAATGCTGGAAATATCAGAGGTATTGGGTATGATAATCAAGCTATCAAGAACAAAGGAAAAGAGCCTGAAGTAAGTTTTGTCAAAGAAAAGGGGAAGCAAGAACAGAAGATGTCAAATCAAATGTTCCAACATCAGCATAGACATATGAAAAATCACTTAGGAAACTAGACTCAACGTTGGAGATGTCATTATTTTGGATGGTTTGGTCATATAAAACCCTTATGCTACAGGTTGTATGGCTATCCTAAATATGATGCACAACCAAGAAGAGAACACATATTAGTTAAATCTAAGAAGAAATGGATCCCTAGAAAAGGTACTTTTGGACTCATAGATTACACCTTTCTCAGAGCCCCTGCCTGAGAAGATTGGTACTTTGATAGTGGTTGTTCTAGACATATGAGAGGTGTCAAGAAATTCTTGGTGGACATTAAACCATATTCCACTAGTTATGTCAATTTTGGAGATGGATCAAAAGGTGAAATAAAGGGTGTTGTAAAGTTGGGATGTACAAGACTGCCTAGTATTGATGATGTGTGGTTTATTACAGGGTTAACTATAAATTTGATAAGTATTAGTCAACTATGTGACCAAGGTCTCAAAGTTAAATTTTCAGAATCCGAATTCCTAGTTACAAATGAGAAGAATGAATTTTTCATGAAGGGATCCAGATTAAAAGATAATTTATATTTGTGGAGTTATCATGAAACAAGTTGTTTCTCCTCTTTCTTCATGTCATAAGAAGATGAAGCCAAGCTATGACATCAAAAGCTTGGTCATTTGAACTTGAGGTATGAAGAAAATATTGTCAAAGGAAGCTGTTAGAGGTATTTCTAAGCTGAAGATTGATGAATGGAGAATCTATGGTGAATGTGAACTTGAGAAGCAAACAAGAATGTCACATAGGAAGCTCCAACATCTGACCACATAAAAAGTGCCGGAGTTACTTTATATGGAATTGATGGGACCTATGCAGGTTGAAAGTCTATGAGGAAAGAGGTAGGCTTATCTTGTTGTTGATGACTTCTCAAGATTCACCTGGGTGAGTTTCATCAAAGAGAAGTCCGAAGTGTTTGAGGTATTCAAAGAATTATGTCAAAGGATTCAAAGAGAGAAGGATTATGGTATTGTCAGAATTAGAAGTGACCATGGAAAAGAATTTGAAAATAGAAAGTTTGATGAATTATACACCTATAAAGGAATTAGTCATGAGTTCTCTTCACCTATCACTCCTCCACATAATGGTATGGTGGAACGCACGAATAGGACTATTCAAGAATGTGCCAGGGTCATGCTTTATGCAAAGGAACTTCCATATTATTTTTAGGATGAAGCTGTGAACACTTCCTTTTATGTTCACAATAGAGTGACTATCATATCTTGTACACCTGTTACTCTTTATGAAATGTGGAAAGGAAGAAATCCAAATGTGAAATATTTCCATGTCTTTGGAAGTAAGTGTTACATTTTGGCAGGTCGTGTGTAGAGGAGGAAAATGGATCCTAAAAGTGATGAGGGAATATTTATGGGATACTCTACAAACAGTAGAGCCTATGGAGTATTCAATTCCAGAAATAAGGTGATGGTGGAGTCCATAAATGTTTTGGTTGATGACTCAACCAAAGAAGTTGATGTCACAGATGATGTTGGAACATCTTTTCCCATGAATGATGATGTTTCTGAAGATGTTGTAGACTCTAATGCTAATATTGATCCTGAAGAATCTGAGACAGCTGATAAAGGACCTTCTATTAGGGTTCAGAAAGACCACCCTAAGGAGATTATAACAGGAAATCTAAATGAAGGAGTAAAAACCAAATCAAGGGAGGTTGTGTCAAATGCTTTCTTTGTGTCAAAATTAGAACCAAAGAATGTCAAAGAGGCCTTAACTGATTAGTTCTGGATTTATGCTATTCAAGATGAACTTGGTCAATTCAATAGAAATTGGGGTTTGGGAATTATTACTAATACCCGAAGAAGTATATGTTATTGGTACTAAATGGGTGTATAAGAACAAGTCAGATGAACAAGGTACTGTCACTAGAAACAAGGCCAAACTTGCTGCTCAAGGGTACACTCAAATTGACGGAGTGGACTTTGATGAAACATTTTCTCTTGTCAAAGAAAATATGCAAAGAGTATTATGAATAAATTTGGATTGGAGAATGCCAACCATAATAGAACTCCTTCTCTTACACACTTGAAGCTATTCAAATATGAAAAGGGACTTAATGTTGATCAAAGTCTATATAGAAGCATGATTAGTAGTCTTCTATATCTTACATCAAGCAGGCCAGATATAGATTTTCTTGTTTGAGTATGTGCTAGATATCAAGTAGAACCTAAAGTGAGTCACATCAATCAAGTCAAGAGAATTTTAAAGTAAATTAATGATACATGTGAGTATGGAATGTTGTATTCTCATGTTTGAAACTTAGTGCTTTTGGAATACTTTTATGTTGATTGGGCTGGTAGTGCTGATGATAGGAAAAGTACCTCTGGTGGATGTTTCTTCTTGGGAAACAATTTGATTTCATGGTTCAGCAAGAAACAAAATTGTGTGTCTTCGTCTACAGCAGAAGCTGAGTACATAACAACAGGTAGCAGTTGTTCTCAACTAGTGTGGATGAAGCAGATGTTGACTGAGTATAATGTCACACAAGATGTCATGACATTATTATGTGACAACTTGAGTGCTATTAATATTTCTGAAAATCCTCTTCAGCATAGTAGGACTAAGCACATTGATATCATGCACCATTTTATTAGAAATCTTGTTGAAGACAAAGTCATAACTCTTGAGCATGTTAGCACTAAAAATCAGCTTACTGATATTTTTATTAAAGCTCTAGATGCAGCTCAATTTGAAAACTTGAGAAGGAGACTAGGGTTTTGTATATATGAGGACTTATGGAAATTACTGCTAGTGTTGTGGTTCAATAAAATCCTTCAATCATACCACTTTCATCTTGGTATTTTATTGGCTATTGTTAGTGTTAAAAAAATGGAACCTCCTTTTTCTCTACATTATAAATTGTTTGGTGGAACTCATGTTCTAGACATTGTTGTGACATCTTCCTAGGTGAAGACCCTGCTAACAGAAGTAACAGTGTTGTTACTAGTGGTGAAATTGTTGCATCTCCTGATGCTGATACGGATGGAGAATGAGAAGAGTACAAGGATGTTAATGATGTTGATGTTGATGCATGATTATTGCTTCTGTTACCCCTTTTGGTTTTTCTTTATGTACTTGTTCTTATTGGTTTATGATTTTGTAAGGGTTAAATCCCCATGATTTGTTTAGCATTTATGCACTTTGTGCGACTTAACTTTATGTGCTAATGTGCTACTGTGGTTGATTTTGGTTACTTACTTCCCTTTATCATATTATGGTTAAAATGGGGGAGTAATGTGTGTGTGATCTAACCATTATCTGATTGATGCTATTGAGGGGGGAAATTGTTATTCTCTGAAGTGTTACTTAGCAGGTTTTGAGGGGAAGTAATGTGTGTGTGGGCTGCTGTGAAGAGTTGTCACACATGATGTCCTGACATGTTGAAAATTTATTTTTCTTGGCTTCTGTGTTGAGTAGCTTCCTCTAGCTGATACTCTGATTTTTTTTGCTGTTGTGTGTTTTGTTGCTGCGCCTCTGATATTTTTGTGGTTGATTTATTCTTTAACCTATGATTGTGGTGTGTTATGTGCAAAGGTTATTTAGTTGTTTTAGCCAAAATTTTCCAAAGGGGAGATTGTTAATTCTCTATTTTTGTGGTTGGCATTAATTTTGATAAAACCAACTTGGCAGCAACATGATGAACAAAATGTTTTAACTTGCAGTTTCAACATGTTGAATGCGATGTCTTAACCAGAAGAGTAGGAAATCTGGTCTATTACATTTTTTACAGTTTGGATATAGTTGATTTAAATTACTGAATATTATGTGAATATTAAGTAATCTTATGTGGCGTCCAAGACCGAGGAATCAAAGATTGTGTTAAAGTTATTATGTTTTCTGATGTTGAGACATTTTAGGGATGTTGAAATATATGATTGAAGTCCTAATTATATGCAAAAGTTTTTGATGATTTTCTACAATAGATCAGTTGCCCTTTTGAAGCTCAATTCCAGTCCACTCAAGGTTATAAAAAGAAGGCTTTAACCATAATACATGTATGGAACTTACGTGTGTTTTTTTTAGGTTTTATGTGTGTTAATTATGAGCCTCTCTAATATAATCTTGATAAAAGAGTAGGATTATTCTATTAAGTTGTAAGTTTTATCAGTCATTCTAAAGCATTTAAGTAGTGAATGATTGTGTGTCTTTGAAGTATGTCTTCTAAAATTTATTCTGAATTGTTTTGAGTTGTTCAATAACTATTGTGATTGAAAGGGATTCGAGAAGGGTCTCATACCTAGGTGAGTCTTAGGTAGAAGTTAAGCACGAGTAGTGATTAAGAGAGTAGATTGTAAAGTGGTGAGAGTTTGTTGTGGATCTACAAATGGATACTATCTAGTTGACTTCGTCCCTGGCTTGGTAGGCTCCAGAGTAGGTGTTGTTGTATACTGAATCGGGTTAAAAATTATATGTGTCCCTTTATTTTTATGTACTGTTTAATTGTTATACCTTGTCATTTTGTTTTTGTTCATAGATGAATGTATCAACATCTCTTAGGACACCTGAGATCTGAATACTTGAATTTCAATTAGGATCCTCTTGATTGGGAATCCAGTTCCTACACTGCTTGGAGATATATATTATTCCATTCACCTTTGGAATTTTTACCGAGAGGATAATTATCTAGTGTGAACTATTGTTATACAAGTGGTTTATTTCTCACTTTCCCAAATCAACTGCTTTTTGGGATCTCAAGAATGAGTTGCGTTGGTCACAAAAGACTATGGATCTTAGTCACTCTGATATTGAGTGGTATAATCAGGCTTATTATAGAGTGAATATTATTAATAACTATGGTAGTTTTCCCAATGTACCTCTTCTTAGTACAAAGGGTGGTATTAACTACAACCATGTTCTTGCACGACGTCAACTTGGATATCCAATGAGAGATAAACCAAGTAACATTCATGTGAGTGACTTCTTTCTCAAGGAGGGAGGAGACAACAAATCAGCCAAGGAAGATATTGTTAAAGCCTGGCGCCACATCCATAGGAAAGGAAGAGAAAACTTAGGACCAATAGGTGTTGTTTCTTTGGATCCTCATCTTTGGTGGGTACAAGCAAGGGTAATTCAGTTGAAGATGCCTTATCCTCATCAAGAACCATTAGCTTCCATTTTTGTAGATCTTACTCCTCCTCTTTTGGATGATGTTAAAGAGCATCAACTTGCCTTATTCAGGATGCAGCAAGAGAAATATGTTTGGAAGAATAAATACTAGACTTTAGAGGAATCACACTCAACACAGTTGAAGGAGAAAGATGATTTGATCGAGATTCTTGAGAGACATACTGTGGAAATGATGGAAAAGAAAGAGGGTTTATTTTCCTCTAGCATTCAGCCAGGTTACAGTGAGCGAGAATATTCTCATTTTTTTCCTTCTTCTGGCGGATGGAAATGGGCCATTGATAAGTTTGTGGAAGACAATAAGCAGTTAAAGGATCAGATTAGGAGGCTCAAAGGAAAGCATCAACATGTAGAGAGATCTTCTTCAGCCTTGGCTCCTTAGAAATTTTAGATTCTATGTTCTTCTCTTATGTTTATGGTTATTTGAAACTTGTACTAAAGTTGTAATCCTTCCAAATAACTAATGAAATGAGATTATTCAGTGTTTTAAATGTGTTATCCCTTTGATATTTGCAATATTACATCTCCTTTAAAGTTCCTTGAAAGTTAAATAAACAAAAAAAAATCATGTGCATTGCATATAATGCATCATTTTGCATATAGTCTTACATTCTTGTATTTTTCTCATGTGTCTTATATGTTTCATCTACTTTGTTCAGTCAGCAAGCTATCACACTCTTATAACACTTGAGCTAACACCAAGAAGAAGATGGAAATTTTCGAACAAGAGAATCATGAACTCATGGAAGAAGTTACTGCTTTAAGAACCGGTATGACCAACTTAACTACTTTGGTGGAATCCTTGGTGGTTTCACCGAATCGGTCACCACCTCCTCCTTCTTCTTCTCATGTTACTTAGCCGTAATAAATAACTATCATCTCTGAGATACTATCAATACCTATATCTGCTACTCCTGTTGTTTCTGCTCCTCAATTCTAGACGCCTCGTGGTTATCCATTAGAAATGCCAGAGAATTTTATGCCTGAAGGATATAACTCAACTGCTCAATTTGCCCATCCTGTTCAGCCTGTTGTGGTTTCTACACCGCCTGTTGTGCATACCATTCTTGTTGTGCACATCATTCCTGTTGTTAATGGTGAAATCTACAATGCTGCTGTTGTGCCAAGTGAAATCTTGGGTTTTTATGACATAATGGATGATTTCCAAGATCAGTTTAATGAGATGCAGAAGGAGATGAAAGCTCTTTGAGGGAAAGAATTATTTGGGCAGAATGTTAGCAATCTCTATTTGTCCCTAATGTGAAAGTACCCACTAAGTTCAAGGTCCTAGAGTTTGATAAATACAAGGGAAACTATTGTCTTCGTGCTCATTTAATGATGTATGTAAGAAGGATGTCCACTCACACATACGACCAGTGTTTGTTAATTCACTTTTTCCAAGACAGTCTGACTGGTGCGGTGTTAAAGTGGTACATGGGCTTAGATAGCACCAATATCCATACTTTCAATAATTTGGGCAATGCCTTTGTAAGACAATATAAGTATAATATGGACATGGCTCCCGATCGTGATCAGTTAAGAGCTATGACTCAGAAAAACAAGGAATCATTTAAATAATACACGTAACATTGGTGCGAAATTGCTACTCAAGTTGTCCCCCCAATGGAAGAAAACGAGATGACTAAGGTTTTCTTGAAAACTCTTGGTTTGTTCTACTATGAAAAGATGGTTTCTAGTGCACCTACTGACTTTACTGAGATGGTTGGTATGGGTGTTCATTTAGAAGAAGCTGTCAGGGAAGGGCGTTTGTTGAAGGATGAAGGTTTCAGTGGCACCAAAAAACATGCAGATGGTTCTCTAGAAAGAAAGAAGGGGAAAATAATGTCGTTATTTAAGGAAAAGAGGGTATACTCCGAAGAAAGCACCATCAACACTAGCAGCATGTTGCTACAGTAACCCTAGTTGTTAGTGTAACTCTTACTACTATTGCCTATCAGGCTCAGGGAACTCAACTACTAGCCAACCAAGGGAAAAATCATAGAATGGGAGCTTTTGATCCTATCCTGATGAGTTATACTGAATTATTTCCTGCACTGATCTAGAAGAATCTAGTTCATACTAGATCTCCTCCTGCCATACCTGGAAAGTTGTCGTGGTATTATAAAGCTGATTAGAATTGTGCCTTCCATCAGGGAGCCTCTAGGCATAATATTTAAAATTGTTATCCATTTAAAGTTGAAGTCCATAATCTAGTGAGGTATGTTATCTTGTCTTTCAAGGATATAGGTCCTAATGTGCAAGCCAATCTGTTACCTAAGCATGGAGGTGGAAATGTTGTAAACATGGTTTCTGGTTGTCCCGAAGATTTTAATTTTTTTGATGTAAACCTGGTAAGAGGTAACTTGGTAGAGATGCATGATGATCTATGAGTTTAGTTATTATGAACACGACCATGTAGCTTGCAGTGTCTGTAGTGAAGATATTTATGGGTGTGATAAAGTGAGAAGTGACCTCCAAGAGATGTTGGATGAAGGTCTTATCCATATCATCAGACTAAGAGCTGAGTATAAAGAAGTAAATATGATTGAAGATTGTTCTGGAGAGTTTGTGGCTACTAATGTTGGTACAGTAATTCCTGCTAAAGCATATGCTAGGTATGTTAAAGAACCTACAATTGAAGAGCTCAATACTGCAAATCCTATGGATATACATGAAAAATGGGTTCAAAGAAGACTAATTGATTTTACTTGATGTTGATGTCCAGAATGTGCAAGGAAGCCATGGGGTTGCGCTGTTTTGAGGGGCGATCTCCAGATAGTAAAAGGCTTGGGTTTGTTTAAAGAGGGAGCAATAGCCATTCTTGCTGATAGAAAAAGAGATGCGGAGTTGTCATGTGTTTCCTTGCCGATAATTGAAGAAGTTTTTAATATAGAGAATGGAATTGTTATCTATAAGGGAATGGTGGAAGAGGCTGAGGTGAATACTATCGTACCACACTTTGACATTCCCACTCCCGTAGAAATTGCATACTGCAGTAAGCCTGCTGTAAGTCCCTTGGTTATCTATTTACCTAGTCCAGTTTCATATGAGTCTGATAAGGTTGTACCTTACAAGTAAATGCAACTATTTTGGAAAATGGAAAGGAGTTGCCTATTCAACCATTGTCCTGTGTGGAAAACATTGCTGAAGCGAGTCATGTGATTCGGAGTGGTCGTGTATTTGCCCCGACTTTTCAAAAGATTTTTGATTCTGGTAAGAAGATTGTTGAAGCTAGTGTTGAACCCAACAAGATAGAAGGGAAGACTAGTGGCGCTACATTGGAAAAAGATGTTGATGACCATTTGAAGATAATTAAGATGAGTGAATATAAAATTGTTGATCAATTGCTACAAACTCCATCTAATATATATATATATATATATATATATATATATATATATATATATATATATATATATATATATATATATATATATATATATATATATATATATATATATATATATATATATATATATATATATATATATATATATATATATATATATATATATATATATATATATATATATATATATATATATATATATATATATATTATGGCTTTGTTGATAAATTATGCACCTCATTGGGGAATCTCTGATGAGCGGCTTGGGCCAAGCTTTCGTTGAGAAATACATGTCAATTGACCAATTTAATGGTGTTGTGGGAAACATCACGGCTTGTAATAATCTGAGTTTTTGTGATGATGAACTGCCTGATGAGGGAAGAAATCACAATATGGCTTTGCATATATCTTTGAATTGCAAGAATGAAGCCTTATGTAATGTGTTGATAGATAATGGCTCTGCTCTGAATGGATACCAAAAAGTACTCTATTGAAGCTCACTTATCAAGGAACTCCTCTGCGCTACAACGGTATTGTAGTGAAATCTTTCGATGGTTCGAAGAAATCTGTCATTGGGGGAGTGGACTTGCCAATATACATAGGTCCACACATATTTCAGATTACCTTTCAGGTCATGGATATCCTCCCAGCCTATAGTTGTTTGTTAGGAAGACCCTGGATTCATGAGGCGGAAGCTGTTACATCCACTTTCCATCAGAATTTGAAATTTGTTCGTGAAGGAAAATTAGTGATTGCAAATGGTGAGCAGACTTTACTGGTATCCCATTTGTCTTCTTTTAGTGTTTTGGAAGCTGATGAAACTGCTGTTGGAACTGAATTATAAGTTTTATCTATTGATAATATAAAGAATAGTAAAGATTCCATTTCCTCCTTCAGGGATGCACAACAAGTGGTTCAAAAAGGTCTTAGAAATGTGTGGGGTCAGGTCATTGATCCACTAGTAAATAAGAACATGACATGTCTGGGTTTCACTCTAAATAAGGATAAGAATGAAGTGGTGAAGCTGAAGTCTTCTTTCCTTCCATATCAAGACATCTTCCACAGTATGGGTTATCTCCATCCAACTCCTCCAAAGGTCGAGCTATTATTGAAGATGAGCCAGAGCAAGAAATGTCGAACTTTGTGACACCCGAAGTGAGAGCTCAAAATTGGATTACTGTTTATGTTCCTAGCTGCATTCACTTATTGAAGTAATTTGTCTTTTCTTATTTTTCAAAATACTTTCACTCTGCCCAAGGTGAAAGCGACATTGTATGGGCGTGTCTTTTGTTTTGAATTTTAAAATCATTAATAAAAGTTGTTTTTGATTTCTGATTGTATTTTTATTTTCTATTTTTCTTGGAAAATGGTAATCAGAAAAAAAAATCCTTTCAAAAAAATATGAATATTGTAAATAAATCTGCATAATCACTTGTTGTATTTATCAGTTTCTAAAATTAGGTACTATCATATATGTAGATTAATTAAAAAACCGTTGAAAACAATGACACTGTGCTCTCTCCTAACTTTGAATATCCTATGTGTGTGGCCGAAGAGGGAGAGTTTTATGAAATTCTAGAAGAGGTTTCTCGGTTTCTTGAGTGTGAGGAGAATACCATTCAGTCATACAAAGATTCGTTGGAGACTATTAATTTGGATTCTGAGGAGGAATTGAAGGAGGTCAAGATTGGGGCACTAATTTGTCCTTATGTGAAGAGAGGGTTGATTGAGTTGCTGAAAGAGTATGTGGATATATTTTCTTGGTCTTATCAAGACATGCCCGTGTTAGATACCGATATTATGGAGCATCACTTACCGTTGGATCCTGAATGTTCGCCCATCAAACAAAAGTTGAGAACGACTCACCCTGACATGGCAGTTAAGATTAAAGAGGGGGTCTTGAAACATATTGATCTTGTTTTTATTATACCATCAGTGTAACCTTAGTGGATTGCCAATATTGTTCTAGTTCTAAAGAAAGATGGAAAAGGCCGCATGTGTTTTGGTTATAGATATTTGAATAAGGCTAGTCTGAAAGATGATTTCCCTTTGCCACATACTGATATGTTGGTAGATAACACATCAAAACTAAAAGTGTTTTTTCTATGGATAGATTTCCTGGGTATAATCAAATTAAAATGGCTCCTGAGGATATGGAAAAACAATGTTTATCATATCCTGAGGAATTTTTTGTTACTGAGTGATGCCCTTCGGGTTGAAGAATGCTGGTGCAACATACCAGAGGGCTATGAAAACTCTATTTCATGATCTGATGCATAAAGAGATCGAGGTATATTTTGATGATATGATCTCCAAATCTCAGACTAAAGATGGGCATATAAAAGACTTGTTGAAGTTATTTCAGTGCTTGATGAAGTTTCCTCTCTATTTGAATCCAAATAAATGTACTTTTAGTGTCTATTCTGGAAATTTGTTAGGCTTCAAGATTATCCAGAAAGGAATCGAGGTTGATCCTGATAAAGTTAGGGTAATTCAAGAGATGCCTGCACCAATATCTGAAAAGAAAGTCACAAGTTTCCTTGGGCGTTTGAACTACATCTTTGGGTTTATTTCCCATATGACTGCAACTTGTGAACCAATCTTCAAGCTTCTAAAGAAAGATCAAGGTTGTGTATGGACGAACGATTTTCAGAAGGATTTTGAAAGAATTAAAGAGTATCTACTTGAACCTCCTATGTTTCTACCTCCTATTGAAGGAAGACCATTGATTATGTATCTGAGTATGTTGGATAGCTCAATGGGTTGTATTTTGGGACAGCAAGATGTAAAAGGTAGGAAAAAGTATGCCATTTATTATCTGAGCAAGTTAACTGACTATGAGTCACAGTATTCTATGCTGGAAAAGACATGTTGTGCTTTGGCTTAGGCTCAGAAGTGTCTGTGATAATATATGTTGAATCATACTACTTGGTTGATATCCAAAATGGATCTGATTACGTGTATCTTTGAAAAGCATGCTCTTACTGGAAGAATTACCCGTTGGCATATGTTATTGTCGGAATATGAAATTGAATACTGTACTCGGAAAGCTACTAAAAACACTATGTTGGCGGAATACCTTGCTTACGAGCCTGTAGATGATTATTAGTTAGTTAAGTTTGATTTTCCTGATGAAGATGTGATGTAATTAAAATTCAAAGATTGTAATGAACCTTTGCCAAAGAAAGGTCCTGGTCCTAAATCCTGATGGGGTATGTGAAGGGGTGAAAAACACAAGAAGGGGGGGTTGAATTGTAAAACTGGAAACTTAAAGCAATTGACAAGATATTTTTATCCTGGTTCGTTTGATCTCAAACTACTCCAGTCCACCCGTCAAGGTGATTTCGCCTCTCTCCAACGAGGTCTTAATTCACTATATTCAACTGAATACAAATCTGCTTTAACAACTGCTAAAGCCTTCTTGATTCAAACCACAATCCGGTTTGTCAAGGCAACACTTTCTTACAAAGGTATAAAATACTGTGTGTGAATGTTTTCTACAAAACTATATCACAACTGTGATGTTTACACAAATGAAGCTTAGAAACTTAGAATGCTAAACACTAATGGAGTATCAGAGTTTGTTGGTTTAGAAAAACTGGTAGATGAAGATTATTGATCAGCTTTGTGCGTGTAGAGAGTTTTAAAACATTAGTCATGATAATCTTCGAAGCTTGGTTTATATAGCACTTGAGAAGATGAACGTTGATGCAAATATTCTTGATTCAATGCTAATAACAAGCTTTCCTTTTTGAGCAGATCTTGTCTAGAATGAAGCCGTTGGAATTAATTAGCGTTCAATGCACAATACCGTTGCTTCTTCAATGCACGTTCTGGCTTGGCTCATTCTGATTCTGCTTCGCTGCTGATGAACTATTGATTCTGTATCAGAGTGTTTACGCGCAGTTCTGTTCATCAAACTTCAGCGTGTACGAGCGTTGATCATCTGATCTTCACGTTCTGATTCAGCAACTTCTGATGCTGGTGTATCAATCAAGTTCTGATGCTGAAGAAGTGATCTTGCTTATTTTAATCAGCATATCTGCAAGTCAGAGCATAGTAATTTTAGGCAGCATATAGTTCAAACATGAAACATATAAATACTATATCTTTTCACTTTGTTATCATCAAAACTCAAATATAGGGTACTAGATTCAAACATTGTTCTAACAATCTCCCCCTTTTTGATGATGACAAAAACTAGATATTTTAAATAAATAATAACGTGAAAAGGTATCTAGGAAATGTTTCAGAGTTAAGAAGTAAAGAGAAATCAGAGTTTAAGAGATACTCCCCCTGAGTTTGTTACTTCCCTTTGATATGCGTGTTCTTCAGGATCAGATCTTTTTCTATCTTTGAGCATCAGATTATAGGTCTTTGACATATCAGAGAGCAGAGCTTCAGAGCTTTTCCTATCAGAGCTTTGCTTCGGATCAGAGTGTTTGGATGATCAGAGCTTCATATATCAGAACTTCATATTTGATCAGAGCAACATGAGCTTCTACATTTTGATCAGAGCATCTAGCTTCTAGTCTTCATAGTGTTCAAGAGCTTCCTTGTGCCTGTAGACTTAAAAACAAAACAGAAAAACATTTCAAGTAATAGAGTTAGAATGTTTGAGAATTTCTGTCTAGTTAGCCGTTATTGATTTTAAATATCATTCTTGTTCTCCCCCTTTTTGTCAGCAATCAAAAAGTGTTAGTGATGTGCTAAAACAATTTAGATCAGAAAAACAGATTATATTAAAATAGTTCAGAGCAAAAGAATATTACAAAACATAGTCAAAACAATACATCAGAAAATGAAGAAAACATAGAGAATGTCATGCATGAAAAAAATTTTAAGGTTGTGGGGGCATGCGTGAGAACAGGCTTTCCAGCATTGCTTGAATCTTTTCAGAAGTTTCATTCTGCTTCTGAACCATGGTGACAACAGTGTCAATTTTGCTGTCCTGAACATTCATTCTTGCTTCCATCTTCTGATCATTCTCTTCCATCCGCTGCTGGAGACGCAAGTCATTCAGCCTTAGTTCTTCCAGAGCCTGCCTGTCCAAGGCAGCTTGAGAACTTTCAGCAGGAGGAAGCTTCTCAGAACTTTCAGCTACATCTTCTGCTGGATTTTCTTCCTGAAGAGTCTTGTCTTCTTCTGATGGTTGCACCTGTGCAGCTTGCTCTTTCTCAGACCAGGATTCACTGTCCAGAGGGAGCACAACTTCTTGAGGCAGCTGACTCTCAACTTCCTTCAGCAGCTTGCTAAAGTTCTGTTGAGCCTGCTCATAGTTGACGTCCTGCAGCTTGAGGGCTTCAGCACGTACCCATACTCTAAACTGTGACCAGAGCTGATCAGAAGCAGCTGGGTCAATCATCCCCGGACAGACTTGCTTCAAAGAAGCAATCCATTGCAGCATACCTGTTTCAAAATTCAAGATACCAGAGCCAACATCTGGTTGCTTTGGTATGGGTATGGCAATTTTGTGTCTTAGATCAGCAAGACGTTCAAGACTTGTTAAGTCAATGAAAGTTCTGCTGGGGTTTTCAGCGGATCGGTTTTCAGAGGTTGTTTGTTTTGAGGATGGTTATCAGAATCAGAGGATATTTCTATTGGAGTGGTTGGAGTTTTTGGAGGGGTTGATTCCTCTGATGATGGCAACTGGGGCCTGACAATGGTGGTTCCACATGGCAACTGGATTGCCAGCGGTGAAGGTTGAGGTGAGTGGGGATCAGAATGATGTGGAGAAGGGGTTTCACAGCGGTGAAACTCTGTTTGTGGTGAGGGTGGATTATTTTCTGGTTGAGGAGGTGGAATCTCTGATTGCTCAGGGATCAGAGGTTCTTCTGTGAGAGGTTGTTGTTGTTGAGGTTCTGGTTCTGGTTGTTGTTGTATTTCTGGTTCAGGTTGTGGAGGAGGAATATTTGGTAGTTCAGAATTTGGTTGAGCAGAAACATGTTCACGCTCAATATCAGCTAGCACTCTATCTAGTGCTGGTGTTGTTGAAACAGTTGGTTGTTTGGTAATTTTGATTCTGGGTCTTCTGAGTAGTAAGGCCTCAGAAGGGTCTTCTGGTATGGTTTCATCAATGGTAGGGATTGGGATTGATATTCTGTGAGAAGTTTTAGGAGGGGCAGCAGATGTTGGGATAGTAGTTGAAATTGAAATAGGAGCAGTAGATGAATTACCTCGTTTCTTTGGAGTCTGATGAGATGATCCTTCTGCTTTCCTCTTCTTTGTCTTCTTCTGAGTCACTTCAGGCTGGACTTGACTCAGATCTTTGATCTTCAGCTTTGAACCTGCATCTTCTTCCTTGTATGAATCTGGATACTTGAGAAACATATCAGGTTGGGATTCCATTTCAGAAAATCTTGGGAAATTACTCAGAGGCACTCTTCTTCTGGAGATGTCAGCCGTTGAAGAAGCTCTGGGTTCCTTCCTAATATTTTCAATCAGCTTCATCTTTTTCAGGTTCTTAGCGTTCAGCGGTTTTCCAACAGTTGGTTCCATAGTGCCCAGCACTTTAGCTTCGCTCAGATAATCTATCAGATTATTCTCTGTTAGAATATCTGATATGAGCCTTCCAAACGGTATCCAGTCCCTTTTGGTCCTTTCTTCTTCTCTAGTCTCTTTGACGCTAGTCTTCAGATGGTTGAACAGGAAGTGTGCCAGATTGATCTTCACCCTCTGATCAATAAAGTAGATCAGAAATTGCTGATCCACGTTTATATAATCAGGAGAGCTTGTTGGCTTCCTGTGATTGAAACAGCCCAGAACAATCTTGGCCCATACTCTGCAGTGATCCTTCAGATCCTTAATTTTGCTGCTGGGAAAACCAAGAGTGAAAATGCAGTTGGCTACCACACCTATATCAGGGCATCTATCAGCCATGTCCACACAACGGACTCCACCACCACTTTGACCAATTAACCTAGCAATGAGGTCTTCAGAAATTATTATCTTCTTTCCCATGACAGAAGAGATGACTAGATGTTTATGAATCTTGGCATGAATCTAAAATTCCTTGACAAGCTCTGGGAAAGTTGGTCCAACCAACCTATCGAAATACCTCTCCCACTTTTGAGCCCTAATCTCTTCAGTTAGGTCAAATCCATTTTCCTTCAAACTTTCGAAGTCGATGATTAACTCAGAGAGAACTTCAAGATTCTTTACCGGTGTGAGAAGAGTTCTGGTAGGCACCTGATATTGCCCAGAAGTTTCTTTCTTCTGATTCCCTGCAGAAATGCTGGAGGATGCCATTGTTCTCACTAAAAAGCTTTGAGAATGATTTGAGAGAAAAAGGTTTTGAGGGAGATAAACTCAGAAATATGCAGAAAGTTCTTGAGAGATTATGAGAAAGCGTAAAGAGTAAGAATGAAGAATAATGTGCTTAAATAAAGTTTTCAAAAATTATTTTGAAAAATTAAACGTTTTTAAGAGAGAGAAAAAAAATAATGATTGCCATTAACAAGCGTGATTACTCTGCATTAAATGCTTGCTGATTTTGGGGGATTTGAGAAAGATACTTAAAAACGGTTACCAGACATGTGTCTCAATGCACCCAATCAGCGCTTTCCTTTCTCAGAAGCGTGCACGCGTTCTGCTTCAGGGATTTGCTGATGATTGGATGACACTTGTTTGATGTAGTGATCAGCACGTCTGTCTTTGAGATTAGACTCTCAGATCTTTAGACTTGCATCTGATACAATCTGCATGTTCTATCTTTTCTGAAAGAATATTGATCAGAAGTTCACAGTAATATAATTACATTCTGAAGATAAATACATGGAATTAAAACATTTTCATTCTGGGCATACTTTCATGCTGAGATGTTTCAGAATGAAATTAAACCTATCTTCTGAAAGGGGTTTAGTAAAGATATCAGCCCATTGATGGTCTGTATCTATAAATTTCAAGTTTAAAATACCTTTCTGAATATAGTCCCTAATGAAATGATGTTTTATTTCTATATGCTTAGCTCTAGAATGTAAAATAGGATTCTTACTTAAGCAAATAGCAGAAGTATTATCACAAAGAATAGGAATGTTACTCTCAAAAATCTGGAAGTCTTCAAGCTGACTTTTCATCCAGAGCATTTGTGTGCTACATCCAGCTGCTGCTATGTACTCAGCTTCTGCTGTTGACAGAGCAATTGTTGATTGCCTTTTGCTGGACCACGAGATCAGATTTTCTCCCAGAAACTGGCAGCTTCCAGAAGTACTTTTACGTTCCACTCTGTCTCCAGCAAAATCAGCATCACAGTAGCCTACTAAGCTGTAATCACTAGATTTTCTATAAAACAAACCCAGATTAGTAGTACCTTTCAGATACTTGAAAATTCGCTTAACAGCTGTTAAGTGAGATTCTCTAGGATCTGATTGGAATCTAGCACAAATGCATACGCTGAATAAAATATCAGGTCTTGAAGCAGTCAGATAAAGGAGAGAACCAATCATACCTCTGTAGACCTTCTGTTCTACACTTTTGCTTACCTCTTCTCTTTCCAGAATGCACGTGGGATGCATTGGAATCTTTGATGGCTTACATTCTGAGAGGTCAAATTTCTTCAGAAGATCTCTGATGTATTTGCTCTGATGAATGTAAGTTCCCTCTGGAGTTTGATTGATCTGAATTCCTAGAAAGAATTTCAGTTCCCCCATGAGGCTCATCTCAAATTCTGCCTGCATACACTTAGCAAATTTTCTTCCAAGAGAAGGATTAGTAGAACCAAAAATAATATCATCAACATAAATTTGACAGACTAAAATGTCACTCTTAACTGTTTTACAGAATAGAGTAGTGTCCACTTTCCCTCTGGTGAATTCATTTTCAAGCAGAAAGTTACTTAGCCTTTCATACCAAGCTCTGGGAGCTTGTTTCAGACCATACAGTGACTTTTTCAGTTTGAAAACATGTTCTGGATGTTTTGTGTTTTCAAAACCTGGGGGTTGGTGAACATAAACTTCTTCTTCTATATAACCATTTAAGAATGCACTTTTGACATCCATCTGATACAGAGTGATGCCTCTATTAACAGCAAATGAGATTAAGAGTCTGATAGATTCTAACCTGGCGACTGGGGCAAAGGTTTCTGTATAGTCTATCCCCTCTTGCTGACTATAACCTTGTGCAACCAGTCGTGCCTTGTTTCTGACGACTTCACCTTGTTCATTGAGCTTGTTTCTGAACACCCATCTTGTTCCAATGACGTTGAATCCTTTTGGTCTGGGAACGAGATCCCATACGTCGTTTCTGGTGAATTGATTCAGCTCTTCTTGCATTGCCAGAATCCAGTCATTGTCCAGAAGTGCTTCATCAATAGAGGAAGGTTCAATCAGAGACACAAGTCCCATCAGAGTTTCTTCAGAGTTTCTGAAGCTTGCTCTTGTTCTGATTGGATCTTCCTTTCTTCCTAGAATAGTCTCTTCTGGGTGATCCAAACTGCTTCTGGGTAATCTCTTCTGAGGTTGATCAGCAGCAGTTGTAGGATTTCTAGCATTGCTTCTTTCAGACGTTGAAGGAATGTCTGTGTTGAGAGCTTCTGATGACTTGTCTTCAGAACCTGCAAATTCAATTTCTATACCTGCAAGATTTTCATTCTGCTTTGACTTTTCAGAGTCAAGCTTGTCATCAAAACGAACACTGATTGATTCTTCCACAATCTGTGTTTCTGTATTGTATACTCTGTACCCTCTTGAGCGTTCAGAGTATCCTAACATAATACACTTCTGTGCCTTAGAATCAAACTTGTTCAAATAATTCTTTGTATTTAACATATAGCAAGTACATCCAAATGTATGAAAATACGAAATGTTGGGCTTTCTGTTCTTCCACAATTCATATGGAGTCTTTTCCAGAATAGGTCTTATTGAGATTCTATTCTGAATGTAGCACGCTGTGTTTATTGCCTCTGCCCAGAAAGTCTTAGCAACGTTTGTCTCGTTGATCATGGTTCTGGCCATTTCTTGCAATGTTCTGTTCTTTCGTTCTACAACTCCATTTTGTTGGGGAGTTCTAGGACAAGAGAAATCATGCAGAATGCCTTTGTCATTAAAGAATGACTCAAAATCTTTATTTTCAAATTCTCCACCATGATCACTTCTGACTTTAACGATTCTAAGATCTTTTTCATTCTGAACTTGGTTACAGAAGGTAACAAACACAGAGTGTGACTCGTCCTTGTGTCTTAAGAACTTTACCCATGTCCATCTGCTATAGTCATCTACGATTACTAACCCATACTTCTTGCCACTGACAGAAGCAGTCTTAACTGGTCCAAATAAGTCAATGTGCAGAAGTTCTAATGGCTTAGAGGTAGAAACAACATTTTTGGATTTAAAAGAAGGTTTTGCAAATTTGCCTTTCTGACATGCTTCACACAGAGCATCTGAATTGAACTTCAAATTAGGAAGTCCTCTGACCAGATTGAGTTTGTTAATCTGAGATATTCTTCTCATACTAACATGCCCCAATCTTCTGTGCCAGATCCACTGCTCGTTGTTAACAGACAGAAGACATTTTACGTTCTGACTCTTTAGTTCAGAAAGTTTGATTTTGTAAATGTTGTTTTTCCTCTTACCATTAAATAGGATAGTCCCATCTTTCTGACTAACAGCTTTACATGATTTTTGATTAAAGATTATATCATAACCGTTATCACTTAATTGACTTATGGATAACAGGTTATGCATCAATCCATCAACTAGCAGAACATTATTAATAGAGGGAAGATTTCCGTTACCTACAGTTCCAGAGCCAATTATCTTTCCCCTCTGATTGCCTCCAAAGCCAACGTGGCCTCCAGGCTTAAGTTCCAGGCTTTGGAACATATGCCTTCTTCCCGTCATGTGTCGTGAGCAGCCAGAGTCCAGGTACCATGACTGGTGTTTCTGACTTGCTGCTAAAGATATCTGCAACATGTATTATTTTATCCTTAGGTACCCAGATCTTCTTGGGTCCTGACTTGTTAGTTTTACCAAAACTCTGGTTGAATTTTGGTTTCACAAAGTGATTACTGCTAGTATATTTGATGTCATGTGTGTGACCATACACAAAGTGTGAATTTAAAGGTGTGTGTTTAATGGTTAAATCCATGACATTTTTAGGTGTAGGAACCTTACCTAGGTATCCTATTCCTTTCCTGCCGTTTCTGCTAACTCCATAGATCATTGAAGCCATTCTGCTTCTATCTATGCTTTTAGCAAGGAACTTCTGGAAACTATGATCATACTCCTTGATGATCTCCTCAGCGTTGCTGGGAGTTTCAGAAATTGGTTCATTCTGAGAGTTTTGTAAAGAGTTTTCTAATTTTAAAATTTTATCTCTCAGCTCAGAGTTTTCCAATTTGAGACTCTCAGACTTATTAGAGTCAGATTCAAGAGTCCTTTTCAGGTCTCTGAATTTAGCTCTAATCTGCTGATAACGTTCCAGAATTTCATTGAGGCTTTCAGCAAGTTCAGCCTTTGTAAAATTAACAGCGAAGTTAGGGAATACCTCTTCTGTGTCTGATTCTGAGTCTGATTCAGAAGCTTCACTGTCATCTGGAATGTTAGCCATGAGCGCTATGTTCGCCCTTTCATCATCTGATTCTGAGTCAGCTTCAGACGAGTCAGAGTCATCCCATGTGGCCATGAGACTTTTCTTCTTCTCTCTTCCAAACTTCTTTTTGGGCTTTTCCCTCTGAAGCTTTGGGCAGTCACTCTTGTAGTGACCTTGCTCATTGCACTCGTAGCAGATGATGTCTTTTGTATTTGGCTTCTTGCTACCGGAGGAGCCTTCAGATCTTCTGTATCCAGAGGAAGAATCTGTCCTTCTGTATCTGGAAGAAGACTCGTTCTGATCAGATCTTCTGGGATTCCTGAACTTCCTTTGTCTTTGCTTCCACAGTTGATTTACTCTTCTGGAGAGAAGGGAAAGTTCGTCTTCTTCTGATGAGGATCCATCAGATGTTTCTTCAACTGCCTGCAAAACTTTAGATTCAGATTTTCTGTTAGATTTTAAAGCTATAGGCCTACCTTGCTTCTGAGGCTCATCAGCTTCTAGCTCTATCTCATGACTTCTGAGGGAGCTTATGAGTTCCTCCAGAGTGATTTTGTTGAGATCCTTCGCTAGCTTCAGAGCAGTAACCATAGGCCTCCACTGCTTGGGTAAACTTCTGATTATCTTCTTGACATGGTCAGCAGTAGAGTATCCTTTGTCCAGAACTTTGAGACCAGCTACCAGAATCTGGAATCTAGAGAACATAGTTTCAATGGATTCAGATTCTTCCATTTTAAACGCCTCATACTTCTGAATGAGCGCCAGAGCTTTTGTTTCTTTGACTTGAACATTGCCCTCGTGCGTCATTCTGAGAGAATCAAAGATGTTCTTAGCTGTATCTCTGTTGGAGATCTTTTCATACTCAGTATATGAGATGGCACTGAGGAGGATGGTTCTGGCCTTATGGTGATTCTTGAAATCACGCTTTTGTTGATCAGTCATTGATTTTCTTTCAATCTTCTGACCAGTTGCATTCACAGGGTGCGTGTATCCATCTGTCACCATATCCCACAGATCAGCATCATGTGCTAGAAAGAAGCTTTCAATTCTGTCTTTCCAGTAATCAAAGTTTTCTCCATCAAAGACTGGAGGTTTGCCGCTGAATCTGTCTCTATCCTCATTGTTGTCATTGCTGAAATGAGAGTTGTTTCCTGCCATTGTGTTTTTCTGACGCTGGATCTTGTACTGACACGGTTAAGTGTTTTAGCTCAGAACCAGGAGCTCTGATGCCAATTGAAGGGGTGAAAAACACAAGAAGGGGGGGTTGAATTGTAAAACTGGAAACTTAAAGCAATTGACAAGATATTTTTATCCTGGTTCGTTTGATCTCAAACTACTCCAGTCCACCCGTCAAGGTGATTTCGCCTCTCTCCAACGAGGTCTTAATTCACTATATTCAACTGAATACAAATCTGCTTTAACAACTGCTAAAGCCTTCTTGATTCAAACCACAATCCGGTTTGTCAAGGCAACACTTTCTTACAAAGGTATAAAATACTGTGTGTGAATGTTTTCTACAAAACTATATCACAACTGTGATGTTTACACAAATGAAGCTTAGAAACTTAGAATGCTAAACACTAATGGAGTATCAGAGTTTGTTGGTTTAGCAAAACTGGTAGATGAAGATTATTGATCAACTTTGTGCGTGTAGAGAGTTTTAAAACATTAGTCATGATAATCTTCGAAGCTTGGTTTATATAGCACTTGAGAAGATGAACGTTGATGCAAATATTCTTGATTCAATGCTAATAACAAGCTTTCCTTTTTGAGCAGATCTTGTCTAGAATGAAGCCGTTGGAATTAATTAGCGTTCAATGCACAATACCGTTGCTTCTTCAATGCACGTTCTGGCTTGGCTCATTCTGATTCTGCTTCGCTGCTGATGAACTATTGATTCTGTATCAGAGTGTTTACGCGCAGTTCTGTTCATCAAACTTCAGCGTGTACGAGCGTTGATCATCTGATCTTCATGTTCTGATTCAGCAACTTCTGATGCTGGTGTATCAATCAAGTTCTGATGCTGAAGAAGTGATCTTGCTTATTTTAATCAGCATATCTGCAAGTCAGAGCATAGTAATTTTAGGCAGCATATAGTTCAAACATGAAACATATAAATACTATATCTTTTCACTTTGTTATCATCAAAACTCAAATATAGGGTACTAGATTCAAACATTGTTCTAACAGTATGGTGTTTGATAGAGCTGTAAATGCTTACAGTAAAGGAATTGGTGATATGATTATCACTCCCCATGGATCTCACATCCCTTTCACTGCAAGGTTGACATTTGATTGCACCAATAACATGGAAGAATATGAAGCATGTATTATGGGTCTTGAAGAAGCTATGGATCTCAGAATCAAGATTATTGATGTATATGGTGATTCAGATTTAGTGATAAATCAGATTAAAGGATAATGGTAGACTCATCACCCTGGCTTGATTCTCTACAAAGATTATACAAGAAGGTTGTTAAATTTCTTCATTAAAGATGAATTCCATCACATTCCTCGATACAAGAATCAGATGGAGGATGCTTTACCCACTTTGGCTTACATGTATAAGGTGAATTCTTGGAATGATGTACCTCAGATTACAATCCAACGTCTTGATATACCAGCTCATGTATTTGTTATAAAAGTGGCATCAGATGATAAACCTTGGTATTATGATATCAAGCACTTCCTCCAGACTCAAGAATACCCACTTGGTTTGTCAAACAAAGACAGTAAGACATTGAGAAGGTTGGCAGCTAGCTTCTTCCTCAATGAAGATGTGTTATAAAAAAGAAATTATGACACGGTCTTGCTCAGATGCGTGGATAGACACGAAGCAGACATGTTAATGCAAGAAATCTATGATGGTTCATTTGGTACCCATGCCAACGAACATTCAATGGCAAAAAATATGTTAAGGACGGGTTACTATCGGTTGACAATGGAATGTGACTGCTACAAATTTGTGAAGTGCCATAAGTGTCAGATTTATGCTAACAAGATTCATGTAACTCCGACATTTCTCAGTGTTATTTCTTCCTCGTGGCCTTTCTCTATGTGGGGTATTTGTATGATTGGGATGATTGATCCCAAGGCCTCGAATGGACATAGTTTCATCTTTGTGGCAATTGATTACTTCACCAAATGGGTGGAAGAATCTTCTTATGCTAATGTGACCAGGCAAGTGGTAGAACAATTTATTAAGAATAATATTATTTGTCGGTATGGTGTGCAAAGCAAGATTATCACTGATAACTGCTCGAATTTTAATAATAAGATTATGAAAGAGCTCTATGAAGAATTCAAGATTTCTCATCACAACTCTTCTCCTTACAGGCGTAAGATGAATGGGGTTGTTGAAGCTGCTAATAAGAATATTAAAAAGATCATCCAGAAGGTGGTCGTTACATATAAGGATTGGCATGAAATGCTCTCTTTTGGTTTGAATGAGAATCGTATATCCTCCCGCACTTCAATAAGGACAACCCCTTTCTCTCTTATTTATGGCATGGAAGCAGTTCTCCCCATCGAGGTTGAGATTCCCTCTTTGAGAATAATCATGGAAACCAAGTAGACAGATGCTGAATGGGTCCCGAATAGGTTTGACCAATTAAATTTGATTGAAGAGAATAGGATTAATGCTGTGTCATGGCCAATTATATCAGAAAAGAATGAAGAAAGATTTTGATAAGAAAGTCAAACCTCGTGAATTCAGAGAAGGCGACCTCATGCTCAAAAAAATCATGTCTTTTAATGCTGATTCTAGGGGAAAGTGGACTCCTAATTATGAAAGCCCATATGCTTTCAAGAAATCCTTCTCTGGCGGTGAATTAATTCTTGAGACTATGAATGGTGAGGAGTTCTCACATTTCGTGAATGCTGATGCAGTCAAGAAATACTTCTCCTAAAAAAATAAAAGAACAACTTGCTAAGTTGAAAACCCAAAAGGGAGGCTTAGGCAAAAATGAGCGTCTCGGTAAGATGAAAACCTGAAAGAGCGGTCTAGGAAAAAATTAGAGATATAAATAGAATAAATCATCTTGGTAGACTGAAAACCCGCAAGAGCAATCGAGGAAAAAGTTAGGGATTCTTGGCAAGTAACTGCATCAGACAAGACTTGATCAATGAAGTAACAATTTTCTTGAATTTTCTCTGCTCTTCAACCGAAGCTTAAACACATGAATTCAAAGTTGTAAGGGAGAATGGTGGTCATTGTATTTCAATGTACCTTTTCCATGAATTTACCATTTTTCAAAACTTTGTAATCATCTATAGAGTTCTGCCATTTACAGACTACCATTCTATTTATAAAGTTTGAGCCTTTGTCCAATTTTTTGCAATTCTTATTTTTTATTCTACTTGCAAAAATTTCATTTATTATTGATGAAAATTTTCAAAACAAAGACTTATATAATAAAACACGTTTTGAAAATTTGTAAGATCCTTTTATTTCGATTTTGTGAATCAGAGGAAAAAAAACAGTTGTTCCAAGGATGGATGAACTCTGAGTTTTAAGGGTTCTCCCTAGAAAGTCTTCTCTATTTCACTTCCACAAATGAATGCATGGTTTACTATACGGATATTAATCAGATAAAGGATTTCCTCTAAGTTTTTATATAGTATTGGTTTCCAAGCAACATTTCCTTTCCAAGAGAAGTTAAGCCTTGAAGTAGGACATTGTTTCCTTAGTTGGTTGCTTACTCTCTTATGGAATTTCCATCTTGAATGCGATTTAACCGAGTTTTGTCTATACCCAAGTTTGTTTTGTCTGGTTTCCCCCAATGTTATATGTATGTTTTGTCAACATACATATAACATACATATAACATACATATAACATACATTCATACATCATGCATAGCTGAATTAAAATTCATTTCTCTTTTGCATTCATTGATGTTTTTGTTGATATTTTTATCTTCTTTGCAGAGTGTGTGTTATCCTCTCTCCAATAGAATGTCAACCTTAAGCAGAAAAAGGTATATCCTTTCAATTTCCCCACTGAGTTATCCCTCTTAGAAGAATGTTGCTTTAGCCTTCCCACCCAGCTTATTACCTGGATAGAATTAATCCCCATTTGAGTTTATTCCTCATTGGGTAGAGACTTATTTCACCATTTCATTCTAGTTTGTTCTTAGATTGAATGTTGGTCCTTATTAGCAACTATTATTTTGCTTTCAAACTTGGTTTATCCATGAACCTTTGGTCATTTACCATTGTTATCCTATCAGATCATTGATATATGGTATTTAGTCCACCTCTTGGCGTTTATCATTGTTAGACTATCAATCTTTTGATAGATGATACTCACTCTTATAGCCTTTTGGTTTTTTACCGTTGTTAGACTATCATATCTTTGATAGATGGTACTCACTTTTATACTTTTTGTTGCTTATCATTGTTAGTCTATCATAGCTTTGATAGATTGTATTCAGTTCATCATTTTGTTTGTTTACCACTGTTAGCTTATCGGATCTTTGATCAATGGTATTCATTACACTCTTTGTGTATACCGTTGTTAGACTATCAGACCTTTGATATATGGTATTCACTATTTTGTCCTTATGGGTTTACCGTTGTTAGACTATCAGATATTGAGGAAAAAATAATACAAACCATATTTTGTCCTCTATATGCTTTGTACAGTGTAGGTATTGAGCCAAGTACATCTCTCACACCTCCTAAGCTAGGGTTTTGAAGGTTGATCTTCAGTCAATAGGCTATTCAGTGGATTTTAAAGGCTTGAACTTTAAGCCTATGATTATGGCATCAAATTTCTATGGTTTGAGGACTCTCTTAATTTCATTTGGCAAATATTGTTGATCAGTGGTTTTTACATAGATATTTAGAATTTATTTTAGTTATTATTTATTTTACTTATCGAGTTTTTATTTCGTCTTATCGCATATTATACTTTGGTTTCGTGTTTTAGTGTTTTCAAGTTCAAAAGAATAAAACAGGACATATCGGGGGCAAAAAAGTGCATAATTTATAGTTTCAGAGGAAATGCTACAGGAGCTCTGACACGGGTGATCGTGTTACCTGACACATACCGTGTCAAGGGGAAGACTTAGACAACATGGAAAATAGGGGCTGACACAAGCGGTTGTCTCGACTGACACGTACCGTGTCAGCATGCTTGGAGCAGAAAAATTACTTGATGACCAACACGGGCGACCGTGTCGCCTGATATATCCCGTGTTGGCCAGTGACGCTGATTTTAAGTGTTTTTATGATTTTTCACTATTTGGGACCCAAATGGGCATTTTGGCATTTCCGACCGAGACAAATGAATTGTTCACTATCTATCCAAGTTTGAAAGAGGAATTATGGTCTTTTTTCCGCATGAAGAATTGAGGATTGTAGAGAGCAACATTTGAGATTCTTGGAGGACGAAGATTTTTCATGAGTCGTAGCGATTGAAGATCAAAGTTCATCATTTATCTGTAATGTTTAATCTTTATATCATTGAAATTCTTTTGAAAAATATGAGTAGATAAACTCTTCAATGCTAGCGGATGTCCCTGATTTGAATCAGTAATGATTATGAATTCTTGAGTTCTTTAATAAAGTCTTCTCTATTCGATTTAATTGTACAATGTTTTTATGCCTTCCTGATCGGACGAATTAGGATTGATTTACGGTTAACAACCAGCTGGACCGCGATTGTTAAGGTTTTTGTATAATTATACTATAGTAGATATCACCTAGGATTAGGGATACCCTATAGTTACCAGATTTAACCTTGATAAAATAAAGGCTTGACTCCATCATATATCTCTAAGGACTTAGGATTTTGGATGGATGGTTAAAGGTTTTCACACTAAGGACTTAGGGGGTGATAATCTAAAGGGATGGTAATTCAAGGATATGAACTTGTTGAAGAGATCAGGATTCAAGATAGTTACATAGAAAATTATACACCTTACCTAGCATGCTCCTTATATATGTGAAAAAGCCATTTTATATTTCTGCTTTTTGTTAAGTGACAATATAAAAACCAAAACCCCAAATTAAGTTTTTATTTAATTGAACTACAAATTTAACTCAATAATTGCAATCACTCCTTGAGATTGATATCTTGGGAATTTCCCATTATTACTGCAGGGAAAAAATAGTACACTTTCTATTTTTCCTATCAATTTTCTATAAGTTATTGGTTGAGTTCATCGAGAAACTTCATAGGTTCATATGTTTATTTCCATGACTCCTTCAACAAGTTTCATCAATCATTGAGCCTTCTTATCAAGTGTGCTTCAATATAATATCATTTCAAGGTCTAATGTGATTCATCATGCCTTAAATTGCAAGAAAAGTTCAAAAGATTCAAAGTTGATCCAAGTGGTTTGACCTAATTGGGACAAGTCCTTGATTTTATGATCACAAGTGCATAACTCTCTCAATTTTCAATATTTTGATGTGGTTCATTTTACTATGCACTCTTCTCATCATTTACAACAAATTCTATTCACATGACAAGGTCCAATTGTGCTTGGAGAATCATCAAAAAATTGAAAAGATTACAAGTCCTTTGGGAAGATTATGGAAATCTATGACTAACTTTAAAAGATCATAACTTGGTCAATTTTTATCTCCTTGAGCTCATTTTTTTTCACAATAAACTTTAGGATGTCTACTACAATTTTGATTCAAAGATAAGGATCTAAAAATGTATGGAAAGTTATGGAATTCATTGAAATATTATAGGGTATTTGTGGGTTTCTCAAGAATTTTTCATCACCTTCCAAGAACCATAACTCTCTCATATTTTATGATTTTTGAGTGATTCCAATTCCATAATTCCATTTGAAGAGTCTACTTTATTTTATCTTCAATGATCGAAAGCTAATTGTGAGTGAAAGGCCATGTAAGTTTGAATAACATTATAGGTCATTATGAAGCTCTATACTTAGAAATTTTTCTAACCGTAAAAAACAGTTAGTTTTTCGCGAATTCAAATGGACACAACTTCCAGCTCAAATTTCCAAATGAATACTTTCTTGACACATTATAAAGATTGTGATGAGGTCTTTCAAATGTAACAAGAATGATGCCATAAAGCTTCCTGAAAAGTCTACTTGATTTCATATTCAATTATCAAAAGCTAATTGTAAGTGAAAGGCCATGTAAGTTTGAAGAACATTATAGGTCATTATGAAGCTCTACACTTAGAAATTTTTCTAAGTGTCAAAAATAGTTAGTTTTTCACGATTTCAAATGGACACAACTTCCAACTAAAATGTCAAAATGAATACTTTCTTGGAACATTATAAAGATTGTGATGAGGTCTTTCAAATGTAACAAGAATAATGCCATAAAGCTTCCTGAGAAAGTTGTCCCATGGATTTGAAGACGGCCCTTTGAAACTGAGTTTGCCAACACAGTCAGATTGCAAATTGGATAATGTGACTTCTAATGACAGAATTGATGCTTGTTTTCCACTTAAACATGATTAACAAAGTTGCTAAGACTTGTTTAAGCATTGAAACACAAGTTTTGAGTGAGTTTTGATGCACGTGGAGTCACGCTTCTCATGCCTCCAAGCTTCACACGAATTCTCTTTTGTTCATTTTTTCACATGTATGAGCTCACCATTCATTCCCCTATAAATAGAGGATCATTCTTCATTAATTTCCTCAAGCTTGGATAGCCAAAATCACCCTACCAAATTCAGTTTTGAAGCTTGATATTTGAAAATCGATTTCATTGTTTCAAGCCTTCTTTCTCCACAATCTCTTATGATTCTCCATTATTAATCATCATACATACTTTCCACAACAAAATCCAAGTCATTCGACCATAGAATCAAGCTACAAAAGTTTAGTTTCAGAGCTTACAAGTTGAACTTCGTTTAGGTAGATTTCTCAACCAAATCATCTCAAATGAATGCTTAGGATGTAGTCCTTCTTCTCTGAAGCTGGTGCTTCTTCTGGTATAACTTTTCTTGATGATTTGAGCTTGCATTTTCAAATTTAATTTTACAATTTATCTCTTGTAATTTCCAAAACGACTATGCTGTGGTTTATATAAATTTGGCTCGAGGATATGGTTGAGACCGTCTTGATGAGATGCATCCAATGATACCACTATGAGCGTCTAAATTTATAGTTTGAAGAATCACAAGCTTTCTCAAGTTGCAGGCATCTGGAGGTTGAAGATGACCTATGTGTCATCTTCAACCAAAGAAGACACGCCAATTGTTTTAATTTCGTTGGTTGGACTTTTCGGAATCTGATGCGTGCTAGTTAACTGAAGCCCATGGTAGAAGTGCATGTTATGGCCATCAGATCTGCCACCTCAATAAAAGAGCTCAAATCTGACACTCCTCATACTTTCTATTTTATTTTTATTTTACAAAATTGTTTTAAAATTTCTTTTATCTTTAAAAATTCATAACTGTTTTATTTTTATCCAAAAATTATGAAAAATTTTACAAAAATACTTTAAATTATTTCCGACCTTGTGAATATTTTTTCATAACTTTATTTTGATGTTTGCTATTTTTTTTAATTTTTGAATTGTTTTATTTATTTATATTGGTTTAAAAATAGTTTTAATAATCTTTAATTTCTGAAAAAATTGTGGAATGATCCAATGATAGTTTGACAACTATTGGTGATCATTATTGATTTTTATTTTTGATTTTACTATTTTTCTTGATTTTTGGTTTATTTTGATTAGTTTTTTCATTTTTAAAATTAGTTGCTGACCATTTAAAAATCTAAAAAAAATTGCAACACTTGTTGACTCATGTTTGACCTTTGGAAATTTTTTGGAGTTATATTTTGGTGGTTTGATATAGTTTGTGTATTTCATCAATTAATTTCATTTAATTAACCATTTTTAAATTGTTTTTTGAATGGATTTCATTTTTATTTTCTTTTTGAAGTTGATTACATCCTATTAATGATTATTAGTGGCCCAAACCTATGTTTGAAGGGTAAAGTATTATTGATTATTGGACTTTGGTTCAAAACCTTTGAAACTTATTGTTAGGAGGCTTTGATTTTATCAATCCTCTAACAAGTATTCATCAACTTTGACCTAAGTTCAAAATTCAATCATCATTGGTCATTTATCAATGATTCCATCTTCTTCATCTCCTTTTCTTTTCTTTTCTTTTCTTGATCAATTTGGATAAGGCATTTGAACTTTGAGTCTATCTAAGCTTATGGATAGTTGAGAAGTTATCTTCCATGACCTATGTCTTGATCACCCTTTTGTTTCTACTTGTGATACATGTTTTAGGAGTATGGTTTTACCATGTATCTAACATGTATGGTACCTACATTGCTATTGACCAGCCTCAGATAGGTGTGACTTCTATATAAGTCTACTTACGACTGCTTAACATATTGCTAAATTTGCCCCGATTCAGAAAATGATCATTTGTGGCTCAAACTTTATGTTTGTAAGTCCAAGTTATGGTTGATTGATTATTTTGGGTCCAATACCTTTGAAACTTGTTGTTATAAGGTTTTTATTTTATCAATCCTCTAATGAATTTTCATTATTCTTGGTCTAGGATCATCATTCAATAATCATTGATCATATTTGTGACTACTAACTTATAACTTCTAGCTCATTAATAATTAACTTTACTTTATGCCTTTCATTTATGCATTTATTTTATGTATTTACTTTTATGCACTTTTATCTTTAGCATTTACATCTCATGCTATTTGCCTTTTGATCACTTGCGCATTTACTTTGCTCTCTTTTATCTTTGCTCACTTAAGCTCTTTTTCTTTTTAAGACGCCAAATAATAAACTTGAACATTAAAAGACTTAAGGATCTTGATTGGACTATTAGTTACTATCCTTAGCATATTGGAGTTGTGGATCTCTTGGATTTAGGATTAGAAGCCTTGCCTTGATACCTTGAGACTTTGGTACCCTATGGATATTCTGAAGTCCTTGGAGTAAACTCCAAGGCATTGGTTTGAATTTTTCTGTGTGCAGGTTATTTATTTTTACTTTGTCTGAAGTCCTTGGAGTAAAACTGCAAGGAATTGTGATTGGGAATTCCTCTGTGTACAAATGTTACTCTGGCCCATTTTTTGTCTAAAGTCCTTGGGATTTACTCCAAGGCATTGGTTTGCAAGTTATTCATATGCAAGTGTTATTTTAAATTCAAGAAAGTTAATATGGTACATTGAAGCTCTAAAGTAAAAATTAAGACTTCGTTTGATTCTTAATTCATTTGAGGCATTAGCTCATGTGAGACTTGTTTCATTTGAGGCTTGGTTTTATCTTGATATTATTTTTGTTTGGTTTTTAATCTAAAAGATGAGAATTTTATATTGACTTTTTTATGTCAAGTGTTTGATTTTTGTTGGTTAGATCTTTTCTTACCATAGATTTTACTTTATGCTTTAGGATATTCTCTTCATCTCCTCCCATTTTATTTAATTTCAAAATCTTCTCCCTCCTTTTAAAAACTCTTCTTGTTTTTCAAACTTGAACCACTTTCATAATAAACTTGGACTTAGGTCGATTCATTTTCAAAAATTCTTTTTCTTAATTAGTCCCTTATTCAATTTAATCATACATTGATATTATTTTAGAATACTAAAAGTCATTAACCTCATTCAAACCATTTTTTCCAGTTTGGCTTTTTATTTTAAACTTTCTCAAAAGATTAGACTCTCGTTGTTTTATAGTGATGCAAGCTACTATACTTCTATAATATGTAGTGAAGTGAGATATTTTCCACTTGGGTTTTTAGTGATGTCTTTTTAATTTTATATCCAAGCTATTTCCTCCACTTTGAGATGATGCAAATGCTCCTTTCTCATAATTATGGGTAGTAAGTATATTTTGCACTCGAATATGAAGAGATGTCTTTTCTCTTAAAATTGACCAATACAAAACTTTTCAAAATTTTTGAGAAGAACTACGTGCTACTGATTTCATCATTGCATATTGGTGGTATGTAGGCATGAAGCTCATTGCAGTTTCTCCAAATCAAAGTTAATTAAAACATTTCTTTTCTCATCCCCACCTTCTATTTTGTAAATATTTATTTTATACCCAAAATACACAAATTTTCAAATAGGTTCCTGTGGAGTACTATAAATGTTTAGGGTATTAATATCTTCCCTTTGCATAACCAACCCCCTTACCTTAATCTCTATTTACTTTGGGTTTTATTCGCTCTTTTACAATTTACTTTGGATAAAATAAAAGTGCGGTGGTGACTTTCACTGATTTGTGAGTTAAGTCAATCCAATGACTTAATCTCAATATTTCTACCGCTACAGCTTGTAACCTTGGTGCATGTCTGGGTTCATTCCGAATTCTCCCTATGAGTGTAGCTCTTTATCTTTAAAGTTCCTAATCTACTGAATATATCTATCCTACTATTTTTAATCACATTTGTCATGAAATCCACTTGTTAAATATCTATCAACATTAACAAAATGTTATCTTCTTCTAAGCTTACCTGACAGAGAAATAAACACATTGAATAAATTCACATGAACAAAATATATCAAGACAACTCATTCAAACATACAAAATATTGTTAATTCATTAAACTTTACATTATCCAACAAAATAAGTTTAGTTCATAATGAGTAAAATAAGCACAACACAAAGAGATCTTAAGCTACACATTCCTAAGCAAGAAGATAAAAATGATAAACTTAAGGATGACACTTTAATCACTTGCAATTTGTTAATCAGAAAGTGACATCTTCTATCATACATCCCCTTAAGAGGAACATTGTCTCCTCTTTAATTTCACTTATGCGGAATTTTTCAAGTTTTAGAACATTTTTCTTCATTGCATTGCAGCTATATTTATAGAGTTTCCTCAACTGCATATTGTCTCTCTTTAGTTCTTGGGCCTTTACAATGATCTATTAACTTAAGCCAAAATAATAAAGAATACTCCTTTGTGTTGTACTATGATAGTAGACTGCACATGAAAGACAACATAACACTATGGCAGAATTGCATCATCATCACCAGTGCAGGAGCATTAGCAGCACGCCAAAAACAACTTTTAGAGTTTTGTCTTCTAGTGTCTCCAAACCTTATCCTTTTGGATTCAAATTAATTTTCCTCTAATCATATCAAATATTCTCTCCAATGATTCCACCCTTCCATGTTTTCCCTAGAAACCAACTAACTTCATTATTATTTTCCCTTAGCTAAGTCCAACTCTTGTTTAGTTTGTGCTCCTCATTACAAACCACATCAGTCTTGCCTCAGCTCGACAGAGTTAATCTTAAATTGAGCAAAAAACATTAAAAAAACAAAATGGAGTACTTATTGTACTCCAAGCTAATTATTATAAAACAAATAAAATGTAGTTAAATAATAATTAAAAAGCAATTTAACCACCTTTTTAAACAACACAAAACTCATCAACAACTCATAAATTATCTCAGGGTACTTGTTTAAAAAATTAGCACAACTCAGCCCTAAAGCTTAATCATAATTGTGTGTGTATGCTCTTTATATCTTTGGTGCACCCTGTCATGCCAGAACTCTTCAGTCAAGTTAGCCAGCCTAATTTTAACTTTGGTTGCTTTGTTCTATGGTCCAGAAAAAACTCAATTTTCAATTTCAACAATGGGGTTTTGACTATCTATTTTCAGACCTTTGTACCTAGGAAGACACATGCATTTATTGAAAACTTTTAAAAACTTTTACTCCTCTAGTTTCAGGCATAGAACCATGTTCCTCCAGCTTTGGGCACAAGAAATTATTTTGAAGTGCTTTTGGCTTACTTCATTTCCACATTTTTATGTTGAAATTCCTGCACTTCAATAAATATGTCAAGACTGATGTCTCAACACAAAATCACAATGTCACGACAGATGTTATAACATCTGCTCACTGACAAAACTTTTCCCAAAATAAAAACTATGCAGAATTTAAATGTAAAAGGTAAAATAACACAAAGAATTATTATCCTAGTTCAGTGAAACTCACCTACTCTGGGGGCTACCAAACTGGGAAGGAAATCGACTATCAATAGTATTAAGTCTAAGCCTAAACAATCCCAGTTTAAAACTTATCACTTAATCTCTACCCAGTGCAACTTCTACCTAGGAACCTCCTAGATATGAGAATCCCCTCTCACTTTCAATCACCGCGGTGATATCAAACAATCCCAATCCCAAGGAATACCTCCTAGTCATGAATGGAAATATTGTGAGATATATTAGCATTTCTCTTAAGGGACTAAGATCATTTATAAGGCAACATTTGTAGCATCATCAAGGGACTATGATCTTGTATTTTGATTATTTTTGCTAAGATGGCTCACATGCACATCATGACTATTTTTCTCAAGGAAACAAGTGGAGTTAACCCTATAGGTGTAAGTGTGCAAGTGTTTATTTTTCATGCATTGTCTTATCTTGGGTTAGGATTTTCTAAGGTTGATTTTTTTATCTTGCCATACACACCCTAATTACTAACATTTATGAAAGCGATAAAATTGCGGAAAATAAATGTTCTACGCTATTACATCATTTGCGGGATGGGGGATACAAATGTACAAATGGGGATTACAAGAAATTAAACCTAATTATCTACTACAAACCATATTAAATAGCTATGAAGCAAATATATGAAATATGTAAAAAAAACACCACAAAAGAGAGAGAAAAAAAACAAATCTTTCAATATCATGTGTCGAAGCATGTTTAGAAGCATGCTTATATGCATCGACACATATCCTCCTTTCGACCCTATAATTCAAAGTCAAACTCAGTATGATTCGAAGCATAATGTTATGTGTCGAATCCCACACCCTTTTCCCATTCTATTTGGGCCTGTAAAGCGGTTTGTGTCGAAGCCTAAGGCTTTGTGGCGAATCATGCTGTAATTTTTTCACTCCAATATTGTTTTATGGTTTGTACAGGTTAGTTCTTAACATATAATTGAAAATAAAGGAAGACAAACAAAAGGTTAGCTTTGAAGGAAATGGTTATTACATATTATCTTCGAATATGAATCATCAATGATGCTTGAAATGAAGGGTTTAAAGTCAAGAAGACTTACCTTGAAGCTGGAATTTGTGTTTCGAACTTGAGTGGCTGCCTTGAATGTTCTTGAGTTCGAAAAAAAGAAGAGAGGTATTGTTTTTTTTTTTGGTTATGAGTTTAAGAGTGTTTTAAGGCTTCAACATTTGTGTTCTCTCCTCTCTTTTTTTCTTCTTTTCTTCTCCTTTTCCCTTGCCAAAAGCCAGCCCTTTATGTGTTGTGAAACAACTTATTTGTAGAAGAGTCTTGCTGGGGTTTTGCGAGGAAAATAAAATAAAACTTGAACTGTTTGGGTATGTTCTTTTCATAGCTTTTGAGGTGAATATCTTATATGCTAATTTGTTGCAAATATGGGACTGAGATAATACAGGCTTGGATTGGTTTAGGAGCAGCATAACAGGATTTTTTTGCAGCAGTTTTGGAGATTATGGCAGCTTGGTGCAGGGCTGTTTCATAGCAGTACAACAAACTGTTTTTTTGACATGGTTTTAGGATGTTATGTGGACAGTATAGAAAGCCTAGGCTTGGAAGCATATATAAATTTGTTCAGCAGTAGCCTAGACAATATTATTTGTAGCATGGCACTAGTTTGGTTTTGATCAATGTTCTTCAAAATTCTGCCTTCAACTTGATTCCTTCTGCAAAGATCTTGAATCTCTGTAGAACTTTGATCTTTTTTCTTACTCTGGTTTTGACAAGCATCTTGAATCTCTTAAAGATGTCGAATACTTCGTCTTTTTGTTTTGATCACATAGATCCACAACCTTCGACCAAACTCATCAACAGACAAAACAAAATTTGTTTCCACCAATTGTATGCTCTTCGAATGGACCATATTCATCTGAATATACCACTTACTTTGTCCTTTCGTTTTGATCACATAGATCCACAACCTTCGACCAAATTCATCAACAGACAAAATAATATTTGTTTCCACCAATTGTATGTTCTTCGAATGAACCACATTCATCTGAATGTACCACTTTAGGTATGCAAGATGATCTCATTGGCATAGTCAAAACGAAAGAATTTTTGGATTGCTTTCCTACCAGTAACCATATCTTGAGTAATCAGTTGATTAAGTGGTCGAAAGTTAAAATGTCCAAACCTCAAATGCCACAACCAACTATCCTTGTGGTCGAACAGTTTTCAAACATTGAACTTCTATCGAATTGATCATTGTCTTAAATGTCCTGTTTTTTGACAACAGAGATTTTAAGACCAAACTGTTCTTGGTGTCGAACAATCTCAAAACTCCATCTTTCATGACAATTGAGAATCTCTTTTCGACTAATGGTCTAACACTTGGCAAGTTGCACTTCATTCCAGGTACATAGGGCACATCTTTAATCATAACTTTTCCTCCATTACTCATTTGAAAGACTATGTTGCCAGTATCTTCTTCTTGCAATGAACTATTATCAGCAATTTTTTTTGTTAAATTGTAATTCATGGTGTCGAAACTATGTGTGTCGAAGGGTTTAGAGGTGAATCGAAGCAAGTTGCTCAAAGGAAGTCATTGCGCAGTCGAAGCTTATGGATCAAAGCAAGCATGAAGATAGACAACATGTGAGCTATCAATCTGGCGAAGAACCCAATAATACACGGTCGAAGAAAGCACATCGAAATGCGGTTCCATTATCTCCGAGAGCAGGTAGCAGATGGGAAGATGAATTTGGAACACTGCAGAACTGCGAATCAGATTACATACATCAGGACAAAGGGAGTACAGGTCGAAGTATTCTGAAGACTAAGAACCATGATGAATATAGATTGTTTAGACACAATGAATTAAGTGGTGTGTTAAATTGTAATTCATAGTGTCAAAACTATGTGTGTTGAAGGGTTCAGAGGTGGATCGAAGCAGGTTGCTCAAAGAAATCCATTTCCTAGTCGAAGCTTAGGGATCGAAGCAAGCTTGCTCTTCTTCGACTTGTCAAAATCTGCCAACCACTCCTTTTGATCAGTCATGTGGTTTGAACAGCATGAACTAGATTTTGAATTCAACATGGTTATCTGCAACTGCATACCTTTTTTTATCTGCTTTTCCCTTTCGACAGTTTCCTCTTCCTCCTTTCGAGGATTCAGAAGTTCCATCTTTGACCTAATGCTTGAGAGCCCAATATGATCTATGGAAACTATATGAGACATTAAAAATCCAATTGTACTTGTGCAAACTCAAGCCCAAATTCTAAGGTATTAGTGCTGAGGAGGTGGCTTGATCTAGTCAATACTTGTGCAAACTTGAGCTTTTGAAAATCTTTGTGCGAAATGTCTTGAGAAAAGAGAGGGAAAATTTTGGGGTACAACAACTTCCCCTGTTCAATCTTCTTAAACCTGAAGATTTAGATTGGCGAGTCTTCCATTCGTTACTTAAAGATGCCATCCAGAGTGACTATTGGTAGAAATTGGAAGAAGTATCAGAATAAATCTTTGGCCGATTTATACTGAAATAGTAGATGTCTTGAAGGAATTGTTTGTCATGTAGATAGTCTTCCCGTCTTGTTTCGAGAATTGATCTACAATCAATTTGTTGGTAAACCCAATCTGTTTCGGGAGTTAATACCATTGGTGATAAAGATAGTCGCCCATCCTGTTTTGTGAATTGATATTTACCTAACCAAAAAGAAAGGAAGATAGTTTCCCCGTCCTGTTTCGGGAGTTAATCTTCAATCTGCTCATGTAGACAGTTGTCCTGTCTTGTTTCAGATATTAATCTACAATCAATTTGTTGGTAAACCCAATCTATTTTTGGAGTTAATACCATTGGTTATAAAGATAGTCGCCCCGTCCTGTTTCAGGGATTGATATTTACCTAACCAAAAAAGAAAGAAAGATAGTTTCCCCGTCCTGTTTCCGGAGTTAATCGTCAATCTGCTCATGTAGATAGTTGTCTTGTCTTGTTTCAGGTATTAATCTATAATCAGTTGTTCACAGATAGTTGTCATGTCTTGTTTCAGGTATTAATCTGGAACTTGTTTTTTGTTGGTCGTAGAGATAACTACCCTGGCTTGTTTTAGGAATTAATCTTTGACCTTAGAGAAATAAAGATAGTTTCCCCATCCTATTTCGGGAGTTAATCTTCAATCTTCTCATGTAGATAGTTGTCCTGTCTTGTTTCAAGTATTAATCTATAATCAATTATTCACAGATAGTTGTCCTGTCTTATTTTAGGTATTAATCTGGAACTTGTTAAAAATTGATGATGATATTTGATTGTTGATCTTTCCTAAAAAGGTAAAGATTTTAGTTGTATGCATTGTCATGATGCATGATGTTCTCAAAATAAATGAGATTGTGCTATATGTATTTTGTATGCAGGTGCTATGATGTTTGTAAAATAATATATGAATGCAATATATGAAGTGATAAGTTGTTCTTTGTAGCGCCATTGAATTGAGGGAAAATAAATCCCTGACTGCTACTGGAGATGAAAAAATGTGATTCTTCATTAGTTGTTGAAGTTGAATTACTGGGAGATGGACTTCCGTGGCTAGAGAAATAAACTCTACTAGGGAAAGAAAACTCCGTAAACTGCTTGAGAATTTTTATGAAACCCTATTAGGGGAACCCAAGAAGTTAATGAACCATGTTGCGGAATTCTTCAAGATGTTGGAGAGATGATTGGAGACTCTTGCTATGCAGGGGATGTCGGTACCTCTGACATCAATAGGTTCTATGCTGAGGAAATGACAGTGACTTCACAGGAGGACGTCTCTGTCTCTGTATCTATTGTGGGATTTATCTGCGGGGATTTGCAGATGGATTTTTAGACATTGTCCTATTTCTTAGAGCCATTAGTAACTCATCTTTCTATTTTTATGCGTGTATTCGTAAACGGTGATTATATTCAGATGCATATGTTAAAAATAAACACTAGACATTTTTTTTGCAAAACAAAACAAGAAAATAAAACAAATAGTTTATGCACTTTCAAAGAGGTAATTTTTGTATTAATTTGAAGAAGTCTGCCTATAACAGGAATTTTCGTACAAGGAGACAAACATCCTAGTAAGAGAATGTTGTCGTAAGAATTAAAACTATACAAAGTAGTATACGAATAAAAAACAACTATGTGAAATGATCCCATTGGATTCCCATTCTGCTATTGCCTTTATATCTTTGAGCGTCTCATCCCTTTGCTGCTTGACCGAAGCTGACTGGATTGATTAGTACCATTTAAATTTGACACTTGATACAGAAGTCTGTCTGTGAGGTGATCCAACGGGACATAGTTATACGCTTTTAATCCCTAACTTTTTCTTGGATCGCCCTTTCGGGTTTTCAGTCCACTGGGATACCCTTTTTCCCAAGCCGCCTTTCAGGTTTTCGACTTGCCGGGTGTACATATTTTTTCATATATGTATCTCTAACTTTTGCCCAAACCCTTTTGGTTCCCCAGGATGCCCTTATTTTTTCCTAGGCCAGTCAACCTAGCGGGTCTCTGTTTATACGTAGTATCTTTTAACTATATCCGTTTTTATAAGATGTGGAAGGTCATCATCGTCCATAGTGGTTAATATCATGGCTCCACTAGAAAATATGTTCTTGATCACAAATGGTCCTTCATATGTGGGAATCCATTTGCCCCTGAGATCACTTTGTGGCAGGATAATGCGCTTGATTACTAGGTCGCCAACTTGATATTCATGGCGTCTGACCTTTTTGTTAAAAGCTTTAATCACACGTTTCTTGTATATCTGACCATGACAGACAGCCACGAGCCTTTTCTCATCAATCATGTTCAATTGGTCAAGTCGAGTTTGAATTCAATCGTCTTCATTCAAACCCACATCCTTCATGATTCTTAAGGAAGGGATCTAGACTTCTATGGGTAGGATAGCTTCCATACCATATACAAGATAGAAAGGAGTTTCCCCTGTTGACGTGCACACTGAGGTATGGTAACCGTGAAGAGTGAAAGGTAACATCTCGTGCCAGTCTTTGTATGTCACTGTCATCTTCTGTATGATCTTCTTGATGTTTTTATTGGCAGCCTCCATAGCTCCATTCATCTTTGGTCGGTAAGGAGAAGAATTATGATGTTGAATCTTGAATTGTGTGAAGAGCTCGGTGATCATAGTATTATTGTGATTGATACCATTATCTGTGATGATTCTTTCTAGAGTACCATACCGATAGATAAGGTTATGTCTGATGAATCGGGCTACGAAGTTCTTGGTAACAGAAGCTAATGAGGCTTCCTCGACCCACTTTATGAAGTAATCAATGGCAACCAGGATGAAGCGGTGCCCATTAAAAGTGGTAGGTCTAATATCTCCGATCATATCAAAACCCCACATTGCAAAAGGCTAGGGAGCAGTCAATAAGTTCAAGGGAACTAGAGGCACATATACTCTATCAGCATAGATCTGGAACTTGTGACAAGTTCGTAAATGCTGATAACAGTCTGCTTCCATAGTGGACCAGTAGTACACTGCCCTCAGAATCGTCTTAGCCATTATGTGCCAACTAGAATGGGTGCCAAAGGTACCTTCGTGAATATCTGCCATAATCTTCTCTGCTTCTCTCTTGTTTACACACCGAAGTAAAGTAGAATCGTGGTTGCGCTTGTAGAGGATTCTATTATTGAGGAAAAACTTGGCAGAGAACCTTCTTAGGAACTTCTTATCATTAACGGAAGCTCCCTCAGGATACTCTTGGGCCTTGAGGTATCTTTTAACTTCATGGAACCAAGGTTTGTCCACTACTTCTTCAGTATCAACCTCATAACAATATGTTGGTTCATCTAATCTCTCAATAGTGATATGAGGAGCTTCATTATCCTATTCGGCTTTAAACATGAATGACATATTAGCTAGCGCATCTGCTAATTGATTTTATTCTCGTGGAAAATGCTCAAAGGTAACTTCTTCAAAGTGTGGAATCAGCGTCAACACATGCTCTCGGTAAGGGATGATATTAGGAAGCTTCGTGTCTCATTCGCTTTGATTTAACTGATTACCAGGGCCAAGTCTCCAAATACATTCAAGAATTTGATTCTCAAGTCGATAGCAGCTTTGAGACCCATAATGCATGCTTCATATTTAGCCATATTATTGGTACAGTTGAAATACAGCCTGGCAGTGAAAGGAGTATGACAACCTTTGGGAGATATGATCACAAAACTGATGCCATTGCCAAGTGCGTTGGAAGCTCTGTCAAAAACCATAGTCCATCGAGAACCTTTTTCAGGTCCTTCATCAGGTCCAAATTCTTCACAATCAGTCACTAACATGATGTCCTCGTCTGGGAACTCAAAATTCATGGATTGATAGTCGTCCACAGCTTGATGAGCCAAATGATCAGCTAGTACACTCCCCTTTATCGCTTTTTGGGTAGTGTACTGAATGTCATATTCGGTCAGGACCATTTTCCATCTTGTTATTCTTCCAGAGAGAGCGGGCTTCTCGAATATGTATTTGATAGGATCCATTTTAGATATCAATAAAGTGGTGTGGGTCAACATATACTGTCTTAGTCAGCGAGCAGCCCATGCCAAAGTGCCGCATGTTTTCTCGAGCAGTGAGTATCGTGTTTCACAGTCGGTAAAATTTTTGCTAAGGTAGTATGTTGCATGCTCTTTTTGACCAGACTCGTCATGCTTCCCCAGCATACACCCTATTGAATTTTCTAATACTATTAAGTATATGATTAGAGGTCTTCCTTCAACCAGTGGCATCAAATTCGGAGGTTCTTGAAGATACTCCTTGATTATGTCAAAGGTAGTCTGGCAGTCGTCATTCCACTTCACTACTTGATCTTTCTTTAGTAATTTGAAGATTGGCTCACAAGTAGCGGTTAGGTGGGAAATGAATCTGGAAATGTAGTTTAGATGTCCCAAGAATCCCCTAACCTCCTTCTCAGTGCAGGGAGTTGGCATTTCTTGAATAGCTTTAACCTTCGCATGATCTACTTCAATACCTTTGCCGCTGACAATGAAACCTAAGAGCTTACCAGATCTTACTCCAAAGGTGCACTTGTTCGGATTTAGTCTTAACTTGTACCTCCTCAGTCTTTCAAACAACCTTTTTAGGTGATCAAGGTGTTCTTCTTCAGTCTGACACATAGCTATCATATCATCGATGTAGACCTCTATCTCGTGATGGATCATATCATGAAATAAGGCTACCATAGCACGCTGGTAGGTTGACTCGACATTTTTCAATCCAAATGGCATAACTTTGTAGTAGAAGGTGCCCCACTACGTGACAAAAGTTTTTTTCTCCATATCTTCAGGCGCCATTTTAATTTGGTTATACCCGGAGAAACCATCCATGATGGAGAACACCTTATGTTGCGCGGTGTTGTCAACCAGAACATCAATATGGGGAAGCGGAAAGTCATCCTTGGGGTTCGCTCTATTCAAATCTCTGTAATCCACATACATGTGCACCTTGCCGTCCTTTTTAGGTATCGGTACCATGTTTGCAACCCATTATGGATAAGAAGTAACAACTAAGAACCCGATGTTAAACTGTTTCATAACTTCATCCTTGATCTTTTCTGACATTTCAGGCCGCATATGATGAACCTTCTGCTTCACTGGAGGAAAATCTTCTTTCGTTGGTAGACGATGAACCATAATATCAGTGTCCAGCCCCGATATGTCTTTGTATGACCAGGAAAAGATCTCAACATAGTCATGTAGTATCTGAATTAACCGTTCTTTGACACTATGCTCCAAGTTTGAACCTATTTTGACTTCCTTTTTATCCTCTTTAGTACCCAAGTTTACCGTCTCGACAGGCTCTTCATGAGGCTGTATTGCTCTTTCCTCCTGTTGTAATAACCTAGCAAGTTCCCCTGGTACTTCACAATCTTCCTCACCTTCGTCCTCAGCTTGGTAGATTGGATTTTCAATATCATAATTGGCAATAGAAGAATCGTTATCAATGGGATCCAGAGTGGATGTGAATCTGTAATTCGATATGTGGGTGTGTGTAAGAGGGCATAACTATTTTGATAAAGCAAAGAAAGAAAGACAAAGAGCACAAAATTTGTATGCAAAAACGTCCAGTGATTTATTTATGACATATGAAAGTGCAATGATAACCCTCACAAATAAACCATTGTGCCTCAGGTAAGACACAAGGCTTTCAGAGTTTAAATGGTTCAAATATTACATATCACAAAAAACAAAAAGACAATAACTCCTAGATGAAAGTAATGGGAACAAAGTCTCTAGCTGTCCAATTGTCGAGTTCACCGTTGATAGTAGGGAAGATCCAATTGTCCATGTTGTAGTCACTGTCACTTCCCTCCAAAGTATTGATTCCATGGAAACTGATGTGTAGTGGCGATCTTCCGACGCGAGAGCGACAAATAGATTTATAAGCTCCTGAAGTAAAACCCAAACCAAACATGTCAGATTTGTAGGGAATGTTAGGGAGCTGGCCCCAGATAGTAACCCCACCCTCTTCAATTACAACTTTGGCAACCTTTAGAGAAGCCATCTTCAATGGAGGTATGGTAATATTTGGAACACTAGCAATAGTCTTGGTAGCGGCAATTGTCTGAGGATCCTCTTCAAACTTTTGGAAGGGGGTCTCAATGAACTCGCCGTCCACTTCGACATATCTGAAAGAGTTCAAATGGCTCACGATATATTCTTCTTCACCTTGGATTGTAACAATCTTTCCATTAACCGGATACCTCAACATATGGTGCAAAGTGGAAGTTACAGCATCGGCTCTATGAATCCAAGGACGTCCTAGCAAACAGGAGTAAGATGGACGAATGTCCATCACATAGAAAGTGGAGCCAAAATTTTGGGAACCAACTTTAATAGGAATGTCCACCTCCCCGTGTACCATTCTCTTGGAACCATCAAAAGCCCTCACCACAATATTACTGGGCTTCAAAGCCAGTCCTTCACAGTCCAATCTATCTAAAGCTCCCTTGGGTAGTACTTTTAGCGATGAACTCGTATCAACTAGAACATGAGCCATGGTAGTTCCCCTACACTCAATACAGACATGTAGGGCATCGTTATGCTTTCTTCCTTTAGACGTCAAATCATCATCAGAGAAACCGAGCCCATTGTCAGCAATCAGACTAGCAACACAGTTCTCGAATTAGTCGGCAAAAGTCTCTTGCGGCACATGAGCAGACTTCAGGAATTTCACCAAAGCTTTGGCATGAGCTTCGGAGCATAGTGATAAGGCCAACATTGAAATTTTTGAGGGGGTTTCCCCAACTGTTCCACAACATTGTAATCACTCTTCGTATGATTTTCAAAATTTCCTCTATTTCTCGCTTGGAGGCTTCAGGAATGGATTCTTTAGGCACCTCCGTCCAGGCAGGCTCAACCAACACTTCTTTTCCCCGAGTCTCAGCCGACTCAATAGCAGGAATAATAACAGGAGTGACAACAGGAGTAGCAACAAGAGTAAGAGCATGAGTAACCAAAGGAGTGGCAACAGTCTTTGTGGGAGATTTCAGGAGAGAAAACCCTTCCACTTCTGGTAATTTTACTGGTCCCAGCAATATTGTCGATGTTAGAATCAATATCTTTAGTAACTTGATTCTTAATGGCTAGGAGGTCTTGTTTAACGCCATGGTAGTAGACATCAACTCCATAATTCCAAGGAACAGCCTTGTCGGAGGAATATGGTATTGGCCCTGGAAAGGTGATAATTAAAGGAGAAACCTTAGGAGTGGATGTAATCCTGATAGGTCTTTTGGAGGAGACCCTGGGAGCATTTTCGGAAATGGTAATAATTGATATATCTTCACACAGACTTCTCGTAGAGGGAGTCTTTTCAAAAAAAAAATCCTTGTTGTTCATCAAGCGTTGGACACATATATTCAACAATAAGAAACCATTGGGTAGATACATACACAGATGGAAACCTTCACCACAACCCGGAAATAAACCGGCTCGCAAGAGATTCTTCGTAAAAATCGGAAGAGGAGTAGCTAGTTCATCAACAGAAGAAACAAACAGGTCATCATCAATGATATTAACACTCTGACCATGCTTGGGCATTGGTGCAATTATCACATTAGGGGTCTCAGGAGGGTAAAATTCAATCTCCTTTGCTTCAATAAGATCCTGAACTTTATTCTTCAGAGCCCAACAATCATTTATATCATGCCCTAGCTTGTTGGAGTGGTAGGCACACCGAACATTTGGATTATAACGGGAGATGTAGTTTTTGGATTTTGAGGAGGCTCCTTCAGAGTGTCCATATTAGACTTCAACAAGTGTGGAAAAACCTGAGATAAGGAAATGTTAAGTCAGGTGAACTGTCTTCTAGGCACATCCTGCCTGTGCTGATTGTTTTGTTATTGAGTTGATACAGGGTTGGAGATCATTACAGCTCCCGCCGTTGGATGGCGTTCAACTTTGCTTTGATTCTTTTGACCGTATGAAACACTTACTTCTTTCTTCCCAGAGAATGGTTTCTTTATTGTACTTGAATACGCATCTCTCTGAATCTTACCGCTCTTGATACCAGCATCTACTCTTTCACCTATCAATATAAGCTCGGTGAACCCAGCTGAAGAGCTCCCGATCAGATGTTTGAAGAATGGGCCTGACAAAGTACGCAAGAACATATTTACCAGCTCTCTATCAGACAGAGGAGGCTAGACTCTTCCTGCAAGATCTTTCCATTTCTGGCCATAATCTTTGAATCCCTCACGGGAACCTATAGACATGCTTTGAAGTTATGTAAGGGTTGGAGCAAGGTCAGTGTTGTATTGGTATTACCTATAGAAAGCAGCAATCAGATCCTCCCAGTTGCAGATGTTGGTTCTCTCCAACTGATAGAACCATTCCAATTGAGTCCTCGATAAACTTTCCTGGAATAAATGGACCCACAAATTCCTATCAACGGTGTGAGGTTGGATCTTCCTGACATAAGACCTCAGATGCAACTTAGGACATGAAACTCTGTCATATTTAACAAATGCGGGAACCTTGAACTTCGGTGGAATGACCACCCCAGAAACCAACCTTAATTCTCCAAAATCCAGATCAGGTACTCTCTGAATTTCCAGGGCGTTGAGACAATCCTCCAGCTATTTATATTTGTCATCAGCAGGAGGATATTGTTCTTAAGCGTAGTCAGCCTCTTCTTCGTCAGACTCCAGACTGTGGACCCCTTCTTTTATCTTCTCTTCCTGATTGTCCCCCTTATTTGACGGAGTTGTGAATTCAAGAGCTCGCTATGATGGTTCTCTAAATCTCCTTCCCATATTCAGGACACCCACTAGTTTCTTTGTCTTTTTCTTCTTGTCTTTGATCATAAGAGCCTTCAGGTCCTCTTGTCCTTTAGCCAGAGCAAGGAACATCTGTTGGAATTGAGCATTTTGTGCTTATAGATCCTTCATTATTTGTTTGATATCCATCTTACTGAAATAAATAGTAGAAAGATAAGGAAACATGTTGTGGAAAACCTATTTATGTTATGATGCATGAACATGTGTATGCAAATGATTTCAAGGACTTAGAAGATTTAAATTTGTGTAGACAAAAGGGAACAAACATTAATTATATTAAAAAGTTCAAGTTTCTTACAACATGCCTCTTGGGCTTACAATAGAAGAAACACAAATAATACAAAATAAACTTTCTAAAACAAAAAGAAATCAAGCTTCCCACAAGCGCATCCTCTTCGGTGCAATGTAGGCATTCAAACTCTGCTCTTCATGGAGTTGTCTCGTGAACTCCAGAACCTTCTTCTCGCTTGCGTATAACTGGGTTTCAAAGGTGTCTCGATCCCCTTTGAGTTGAATCCAAGATCTTTGGAAATCTTCAAGAGAAGTAGGCATATCAGGATAAAGGACAATATATGGAACATCTCCTTCGGCAACAGGCTCCATGATGATTAGTAAGATGGTAGGATAAGGCATCACGAGACTTTAAGCACGAGTTTGTACCCATTTAAGGTAAAGCTTAAGGGGGATTGAATTCTTATGTCCCAATGTCTTACTATCCAATTTGTTTATCATTCTCCAAGCTCGTATGAACCTTTGATGATAGCCTTGGTTGTCGCCCTCATAATCGAATACCAAACCTTGGATGAGTGCATCATGGGGACCATCTCTTCATGCATACCCAAACTATCATAAAGCCAAACAAGGGTTATAGGTAATACCTTCCATAATGCCAAGCAGAGGGACATTAGGGAATTCCCCACAACAGTCGATGATAGTAATGTCCTCCAAGGATCGAGAACACCAATGAATATCAGAATGTGTGAGTGACATCATCCTTTGAGACCATGTCAAGCCTTGCTCATTCTTCAACGTTGATTGAGGTAGGTGCAAAATAAACCACCTAGAGAGTAAGGGAATGCAACACATAAGAGTACCTTTTTTCTTCATGCTGTGAGTGTGGAAACAATTTAGAATGTCTCCAAGCAGGGTTGGTACGAGATTGTGAGAGAGAAAAACCTTGATGGCATTCACATCTATGAGTTGGTCCGAATTTAGAAATAGAATCAAACCATAAATTAGAAAGGCCAAGACATATTCAAAATCTTGAAAATCCATATCCTCCCAGAATGAACGAGCCTTCTCCAACAGAAACTTGGCTAAGAAACTGTTAACTCCACTTCTTGTCTCCCAATTTGTCACAATGTCAAATCTCTTCAAATGAAAGGCTTAAGAAATAACTTCAGGATTTGGAGTCTCCTCTAAACCGGTGAATGGTATTTGATCAAGCAGAAGCACTCCTAGCAATTGAGAGAACTCTTCTAATGTAGGCACCAATTGGTAGTCAGGAAAGGTGAAGGAATGATGCATAGGATCAAAGAATTGGAAAAGCACACACATCATTTCTTCTTGGATGTTTGAGGTAGTTAAGTTGAGAAGTCGACCATATTTCTTGGTGAAGGAAGAATCTCCAGGAACCCTTGATGCTAATTCTTAAAGTTGAGGATTCACTTTCACGAAGTTGGCTTGGAAGGTATTCCTACGAATAGAAGTCATGACCTACACAATGGAACAAAAATAAATCCCTAAATCCTTGAAATTGTTAGTGAGAATGCTTATGATGTCATGATGCTTATGATGTCATGATGCTTATGATGTCATGAATAATAATCGCAAACAAAGCACACCAAGATCTTAGGTTTAGGCTTGCATGGGTTTCAATAGGTAAGTACCCTCTTGAAGTTTAGTTGGTTCAACCTGTCCTAGAAAGTAATCAGGTTCTAGGGGATCTCAATATCATTGATCTTTCTTTATTGGACATTGTCTCAGCATAATCAATCTTTTCTAGCGGTCGAAATATCCCAAAAGTCCAATATCAATGAGTGTAATATCGAGTGTGATACAGTTGGAGAACTGACTTGGGTGTTTTGCATTTTATCGCAAATGTTGCAGATAAAAATTTCGCCACCGACTTTTCTATTATCCAAAAGGAAAGGCTGAAAAGAATAGGAAAGACCTTTAGAGATGTTTTCTTGAGTTCAGGGGGTAGGTTATGAAATGGGAAGGTATTAGCACCCTTTTCATCCGTAGTTATCTACGGGCTCTTAGTTGCTTACTAGATCACTTGCTTTTGTTTGAAAATGTGCTTGTGGTGTGGATTTTGAAATTATTTTTACAACGTCTTTGTAATGGTTCTCGTTTCTATAAGAACGCGTACAAAGTGTTGTTTTGAAAATAATTCAAAGAGGTGTTTGTGGAATGTGTTTTTGAAAGTGATTTTGAAAAGGTGTCTTTGTAATGGCTCTTGTTTCTATAAGAACACGTACAAAGTGTTGTCTTTTGAAAATGTTTCAAAATGAGAGTGTTGGTGTATAAAATGTTTTTGTTGTGAGCAAGCGAGCAACTAGGAGCAACCTACCTAATCAAAAGGTCGTAAACGTTCTTTTCCTCCTCCTTTAGATGTTGTTATCTTACCATTGATTTGGTAAAAATACCCATCGTTGGATGTGAAGGGATGGGCGTGGGCCGTTTGTATAGTCATAAAAGGAAACCTATGAGATGTTTTAGCAATGTCTCTTAGGGACTGGATCATTTACCAAAGGCAACATCGAGGTTCATCGAGGGACCACGATCTTTTATCGAGGGTCTTTGCTAAAACGCCCATGTTCGAGGGACATGACTATTTTTCCGAGGCAACAAGTGAGATTACCCTAAGGGTGCATGTGTGTGAATAGTGTGTTTGATTTGCATGCATTTAGTCTTTGATTAGGGGTTGTCTACTTGTTGTTTTTATCATGCCATACATTCCCTATTTTACTAGCAAGGATACAAAAGTAATAAAATGCATAAAGATAAAACCCTACACTATTACAACCATATTGAATTGCATGAAAATATAAAGTCAAAAAAAAAAAAGGGTTTTTCGATTGAGGTAGGAAACCCTTCGATTCTGCACTTTCTGACTTCCTTCGATTGGGGGCTGGCACCAGTGTAGGCGTGTCTTTCGATTGGGGCCTGGAGAATCAGCAGGTTGTGACTTTCGATTGGGGCCTAGAGGGTCAGCAGGTTATGACTTTCGATTGGGTATGGAACCAATGCCAGATGCCATCTGCCTTTCTGCCTCCTTCGATTGGGGGTTTGAAATAGTGAGGGAGTGTCTTTCGTCTGGGCCTTCAGGTCAGTGTTTTCGAAGCAAGTGTGTGTGTGTGATGAACATGTCTGTTTCAAAGCATGTGTATGCATCGAAGCAAGTATAACGAAGCATACATATTTTTTATTCCAACATTTTTAGGGGACTGTACAGATTAGTTCTTAAAGGAAAACACAAAAGATTAACATCAAAGGCCATGATTATTACATGTTGGTTTAGAAGATGAATCAATAAAGATGTTTGAAATGAAAGAATTAAATCCAGAAAGACTTACCTAAAATATGGTGTGTGGGCTTCGAACCTGAACTGCTACCTAGACGTTTCTGGAATTCGAAGAGTTATCATAGGGGGTTTGCTTTTGGTTCGAAGAGTTGTCACAGAAGGTTGTCCTTGAGTTTGAACAAACTTCTATCCATGGGGTGTTCTGGATATTTGATTTATAAGAGAAAGATAAGATAATGAATTTTTATTTTTTTTGTTTGTATGAGCAAAAATCTACAAGGTTTCTGTTTTGTTTTTCAATTCCCTTTTCTCTCCTCTCAACGTCTCCCGCCCCTTAGATGTTGTGAAGAAAAGCTTATTTATAGAGGAGCTTTTTATGTGGTTTTGGGGGGAAATCAAATAATATTTGAATTATCTGGGTATATTTCCCCCTTATTTTCTTCGATGCAGCTCTTATGCACTTCTTTTTTGTGTAAGTATGAGACTGAGACAATGCAGGCTCAACAGTATTTTAGAGCGTTGTGGAAGGTTGGTGTGGGACTGCTGCATAGCAGCACATATGGCTTAGGTTTGGCGTATATGGGACTTTGGTCAACAAAACTCCTTGAATACTCCCCCATTTCATTTTGATCACTTCGACCAGATTCATCATCATACAGAAACGTTCGTTTCCAAACAATGTATGCTCTAAGTACGTTGCTTCGAAGGGTTTAATTACCCAATTTGTCAATCGAAGGAGGCTGCCCAGCTTGTGGATCGAAGGAGGCTACCCAGCTTGTGGATCGAAGGAGGCTGCCTAGTTTGTGGACCGAAGGAGGCTGCCCAGTTTTTGGATCGAAGGAGGCTTCCCAGCTTGTGGATCGAAGGGGGGTCACTTAGAAGGAAGCCATATGCCCAAATCGAAGCTTGTGACTGAAAGGAGATTATATTTCCCAATCAAACTTTGCTAAATCGAAGCCCACTTGTTTCTTTTTTGACTTAATCGAAAGGCACATTAACATCTTCAAAATTTTACATTTTCTTTATTTCTTTTAAACATGTTTTTGTAATCACGCATGCGAGAGAAATTTTTGGAAAATGAGAGGGCAAATTTTGGGGTACAACAGCTTCCCCTATTCAATCTTCTTGAACCTGATGAGTTAGATTGGCGAATCTGCCATTTGTGACTTGAAGGTGGGAGATGATTGAACACTAGAGTTCCCAAAAAATTTCACTTGATGACGTTGTGGTTGATTGTGTAGGGAATGGGCTTAAAGATGCCATTTGGAGAAATGATGGATAGTTGTTGGAGATGGGCTTATAGATGCCATCCAAAGGTGATTGTTGACAGAAATTAGACTAAGTCTAAATTTTGACTTTAACTGGAGAAGAATCAGAATAAATCTTTGGAGCGATTTATCTGAACCAGAGGAAATGTCTACCAGAAAGAATCAGGATAAACCATTGAGAGATTTAAACTTAACCAACAGAGGTCTAGAAAGAATCAGAATAAATCTTGGAGCAATTTATCTGAACTAGAGAAAATGTATACGGGAAAGAATCAGGATAAACCGTTGGTAGATTTAAACTGAACCGACAGAGGTCTAGAAAGAATCAGAATAAATCTTGGGGAGATTACTAACTTAGCAGGATAATGAAGGAATCTGAGAGGATTACTACCTCAGCATGATGATGAAGGAATCTGAGACGATCATTACCTCAACGGATGATGAAGGAATCTGAGATGATTACTACTCCAAAAGGATGATGAAGGAATCTGACACGATTACTACCTCAACAAATAATGAAGGAATCTGAGATGATTACTACTCCAAAAGAATGATGAAGGAATCTGAGACGATTGCTACTCCAAAAAGATGATGAAGGAATCTTGAATGATTACTACCTCAGCAAGATGATGAAGGAATCTGAGACGATTACTACCTCAGCAGGATGATGAAGGAATCTTGGACGATTACTACCTCAGAAGAATGATGAAGGAATCTTGGATGATTGCTACTCCAAAAGATGATGAAGGAATATGAGACGATTGTTACTCCAAAAGATGATGAAGGAATCTTGGACGATTACTACCTCAGCAGGATGATGAAGGAATCTTGGATGATTACTACCTAAGCAGAATGATGAAGTAATCTTGGGATGATTTGTACTCCAAAAAATGATGACCTTTATTTGTTGACCTTTTCCTGAAAAGGTAAAGGCAAAGTTATATGCAACTTTATGATGGATGAGATGCATTATGTAATGATGCTCTCAAAATGAGATTATGCTGTATGCATTTATTATGTAGGTAAATATGATACATGAAATGCTGTTGGAATGTAATTTTGCCTCGGAAAATAAATCCTTGACAAGGGTTGGGGAGTCGTTAAATCCCGAACTGATGTTGAAGAGTAGGTGTGTCTTCAAACTTTACTTAGAATGTTTCCACCGGGGATTCCTGTGTTGTTTTTGGGGAGAAATTCGCTGCGGAATATTAAAAACTCTGTAGAGAGTGTTGATTTCTGCTTGGGCGAAAAGAGATCAGGAGTCTCATTTGTCTGTTGCCCTACTGGGGAGTTATCTTGGGGAATATTTAAGTTAACTGTTATCTGGTCGTATTCCAGGCTTTACAGTAACTTACTAGAAAAGATGAAGTTAAAGTGATATTTGGTCGGGTCCAGGCTTAACGATAATTTCTTGAAAGGATGAAGTTGAACTGATATCTGGTCGGGTCCAGGCTTTACAACAACTTACTGAAGTTATTTGTTATCTGGTCGGCTTCCAGGCTCCACAATAACTTACTGAATTTGATTATTGTCTGGTCGGATTCAAGGCTTCATAACAAATTCTTGAAAGGGTGAAGTTGAAATGATATCTGGTCTGGTCCAGGCTTCACAACAACTTACTGAAGTTAACTATTATCTGGTCGGGTCCAGGCTTCACAACAAATTCTTGAAAGGATGAAGTTGAACTGATATTTGGTCGGGTCCAGGCTTCACAACAACTTACTGAAGTTATCTATTATCTGGTCGGCTTCCAGGATTCACAGTAACTTACTGAATTTGATTATTATCTAGTCGGATTCCAGGCTTCATAACAAATTCTTGAAAGGAAGAAGTTAAACTGATATCTAGTCGGGTCCAGGCTTCACAACAACTTACTGAAGTTAACTGTTATCTGGTCGGTTTCCATGCTTCACAGTAACTTACTGAATTTGATCATTATCTGGTCGGATTCTAGGCTTCATAAAAAATTCTTGAAAGGAAGAAGTTGAACTGATATCTGGTCGGGTCCAGGCTTCATAACAACATATTGAAGTTAACTGTTATCTGGTCACTTTCCAGGTTTTACAATAACTTACTGAATTTAATTATTATCTGGTCGGATTCCAGGCTTCATAACAAATTCTTGAAAGGAAGAAGTTGAACTGATATCTGGTCGGGTCCAGGCTTCACAACAACTTACTGAAGTTAATTGTTATCTGGTCGGTTTCCAGGCTTCACAGTAACTTACTGAATTTGATTATTATCTGTTCGAATTCCAGGCTTCATAACAAATTCTTGAAAGGATGAAGTTGAACTGATATTTGGTCGGGTCCAGGCTTCACAACAAATTCTTGAAAGGATGAAGTTGAACTGATATCTGGTCGGGTCCAGGCTTCATAATAACTTACTAAAGTTATCTGTTATCTGTTCGGCTTCCAGGCTTCACGGTAACTTACTGAATTTATTTATTATCTGGTCGGATTCAAGGCTTCATAACAAATTCTTGAAAGGATGAAGTTGAACTGATATCTGGTCGGGTCCAGGCTTCACAACAACTTACTGAAGTTAACTGTAATCTGGTCAGTTTCCAGGCTTCACAGTAACTTACTGGGGATTGTAGAGTAGTCTATTGAGGAAGAGGAGTTGTGGTCCTCTAATTTGTAGTAGTTGGAGAGGAAAACTCAAGCTTGGGAATCCTGCTGTTTGTTGGGGAAATAAACCCTGTTTCCAATCTATTGGAGAGGTGACGACTTCACTGGGGAAAATCCTCGAGGATTCTTGAGATCAAATCATCTAGGGAGAAGTTTTCAGAGATTGAAAACTCTGGCTAGGAGTCATCCTATGAGAAGGATTTTGGGGAGATTTGCCACTGCCCCTGGTAGTAGGTGTTTGTGGCACTTCCAGAAAATGTTTAACTGTACGTAACCCTTTGTCGGGATTCGCATTCAATGCCTAAGTGATTTAGATGGAGACCTGCCCTTGGTTATTTAACACTTCTTGATAGATTTCTTGGAATCTTGATTGGATTTCCCCAGGTGTGTTGGATAGTGACATGTCATGCCCCCTTGTTTATAGGATATTTGTCGTTGGAAGTGGCATCCCATTTGAAGTGATTTGTTCATTTGAGAGGGTTTTTGTTCATTGGATATTCGTCGTGCGAATTTCTCAGCTGTTAAACAAATAGACATATGCAAACAGCGATATTAAAATAATGCAAAGTTTATGCTTGTCTTTGAAGTTTTGAAAAATGCGTTTTAGCGAGTGAAGAAATTTTGTAAGAAAAATTCAACTCAGGATTTTGAGTAAAGCCTTACAGGAGTCAGTATACCTTTTGTAACAGTATGATTTCGAACTAACCAATGTTTCAATTAGGACTTTTGAAGGGTTGTAACATGGCTTGGTTCATGGTTTAAGAAACAAAGGATAAGGCTCAAATTATATTTGTACCCACCCATTCTTCATGATGTTCTTCAGCCTTAAGCTCAGATAATCGTACGTGTGAATTCCAATGACGTCTTGGTGATGGTTAAGACAAGTTTAGTTTATCGGAAGGCAATCATTTTTTGCAAAATTTTTCATGTCGTTGAGGATTTGTAATGACCCCTTTCTTTTGATTCGTTATCCCTAATTTTTCCTGATTGTTCTTGTTTTGAGATTATAGTCAGCGGGATGCCCCAATTTTCCTTAAGTCTCCTTTGTAGGCTTTGACTTAGTGGGCTTTTCTCTTGAGAGATAATGACTGCCTATTCGGTAGGGAACCATCACTGTCTTTTGATTCCAGAGGAATGGTTTTGTTGTTATTCATTGTATTACGAAGTGAAAGTCTGCGATTGAACACGCATTTGAATTAACTGAGAGACTACCCTGCCCCAAGTTTTGATTAAAGGTTTCAATTTGTTTAAAAAAAGAAAACTTCTACTTCTTTGGCTCAAAGGGGTTGACTAGGTATTATCTTCCTTATAACTCCAGTGTTTAGGATTTGAAAGAATGCATGTACATCGTCAGCAAGGTCTGTTCAAAAGCATATTGTATGAGACTATGGCATTATTTTCGTCATCCTCCCTCTAAAGGCTTGCAACCTTTTGTAACAAGAGTTGAATATCATAAAGGGAGTAAAAATATAGTTTAAATATAGTGAAAACAAATGGATGAATTCAAAACAAACATATGTAATGCATTAATGAAAGTAACCAATGTCTGACATATAGATAAGTGTTTAAGTAAAACAAAGAAATTACAACTTAAAATTCGAATACACAGAAGATTCCCTCACCCAGGCCATCACTTCATATGGATGCCTTTGAGGGGTGACAAAATAATTCCAGTTGATCGTCTTGTGTAAACTCCAACACTCCTTCATTGATAAGGTCTTGAATTTTGTTTTTCAAAGTCCAACAACTATCAATATCGTGCCCCTACATGTTGGAGTGATATGCACATCTTTTATTGGGATGATAACTAGGAGCGACAATGTTAGGATTCTGAGGAGGATCCTTTAGTGTGACCAAATTTAGATTCAACATGTGTAGCAAGACTTGTGACATTGGCATGTTGAGTTTGGTAAACTTCCTACCGAGTGCATTCCGTTTACATCGACTACCCTGTGTTGGTTGACGAGGTGGTTGTTAGGCTTGTGAAGTAGTAGCAATTCGGGAAGGTATACTCTCCACCAAGTCAAACTCTTGTCTTATGGGAGGCTGAGTAGTGCCTTGATCCCCAATCTTGATCATTTGTTTCATACGGTTGCAACCTTTTTGATGAATTTTATTGATGAGTGTTCTTAGCTCTTCTTGTCCTCGAGCTAAGTTTTGGATGAGAGCCATTTGTCCCAACATCTGGCTTCTCATCGTTTCTACCTCTGCTTGCAATTGTCTTATCTGACTTTGCTTATCGCCTTCAGGATCGTCATTGGTCATGTTCTCAATAAATAGTATCTTCAACTCTTCTTTCCCCTTGGATAGGTTCAAGAACATCTCTTATAATTGAGCATTTTGAGTCTGAATGTCCTTGATAGTTTGTTCTAGAGCCATCTTTACTGAAATAAACAGTAGGAAGATAAGGAGACCTGTATGGGAGAGACCTATCATGATATGATGCATGATATGTGGATGCATGTTTTCAAGGATCTCGTGGGGTTAACACAAGAAAATGTTAGAAGTTGGACTTTGATCAACAACTTTGATTGGAGAACTTTGTATCGGTGGATGTCCTTCCATGAGAATTAAGCTCACCATGTCAAGTGGGTCATAGCCCTTGACTCAAGTTGTTGTACTTGATCTTTAACGGTGTTTGGTTAGAGGAAAATAAATCCTCTTGCCCTTGATAGACGTCTGGTTCAACATGACCCTGCATCATAGACCCTTGAGATCCTTGAAATGGTTATTGAAAATGCTATGGTATGATGTCATGATGTTATGTACAAATATGCAAAGTAAGAAAGTTGTTATATACCAATAATCATATGCACACAAAGCAAACAAGTCCTTAGGTTTAGGCTTGCGTGAGGTCTCATAGGTAAATACCCTCTTGAAGTTTAGTTGGCTTAAACCTGTTCTAGAAATAGTAATCGGGTTCTAAAGGATCTCAATATCACTGATCTGTCTTCTCGAGTAATGTTTCAGCGCAAGCCTCTTTCACGGCAACTGAGATATCCCAAAAATCCAAACCTCAATGAGTGTAGTATCGAGTATCTACCAACTTCAGACTGCACCAAAGTCGGTCATCTTAGTACGTCCTAATGGCCAAGTTGGTCAAGTAAAAGTTCTAAAGTCAGTTAGTGCTTCATGACATTACTCAGCGGCCCCGTATTCTCCTTGACTACTCAAGGGCTACCGGTACCCACAAATATGTCACACTAATGTAGCTATTGCTTAGACCATGTCGGTATACCCCGCACAGTTTCCACAATGTATTGCTACTTACCTATAAGGTATCCCAAATCTGGGTAGAGGATTTAAGCCCAAACAAAGAACCAAAATGTAAAGCATACAAGTCAAACAATGAAAGCAAGTAAAGGTGATATAGACCTAAGGTAACCCCACTTTTAAGTTTGTCCCCAGCAGAGTCGCCAATTATGTGATACAGTGGGAGAACTGACTTGGGTGTTTTGTGTTTTATCTCAAATGTTGCAGATAGCAAGAGTCGCCACCGAATTTTCTTTTATCCAAAAGGAAAGGCTGGAAACAACAGGAAAGACCTTTATAGATGTTTTCTTGAGTTCGGGGGGTAGATTATGAAAAGGGAAGGTATTAGCACCCTTTTCATCCGTAGTTATCTACGTGCTCTTAGTTTCTTGCTAGATCACTTGCTTTTGTTTGAAAATATGCTTGTGGTGTGGGTTTTGAAATTATTTTGACAACATCTTTGTAATGGTTCTCGTTTCTATAAGAACGCGTACAAAGTGTTGTTTTGAAAATAATTCAAAGGGGTGTTTGTGGAATATGTTTTTGAAAGTGATTTTAAAAAGGTGTCTTTGTAATGGCTCCTTTTTCTATAAGAATGCGTACAAAGTGTTGTCTTTTGAAAATGTTTCAAAATGAGAGTGTTGGTGTATAAAATGTTTTTGTTGTGAGCAAGCGAGCAACTAGGAGCGACCTACCTACTCGAAAGGTCTTAAACATTCTTTTCCTCCTCTTTTATTTGTTGTTATCTTACCATTGATTTGGTAAGAATACCCATCGTTGGATGTGAAGGGATGGGCGTGGGACATTTGTATAGTCACAGAAGGAAACTGTTGTACCCCAAAATTTTCCCTCCCATATTTCTCAAAATATTTCAAGAAAAATTCACAAGACTCCCAGCTGCGCAAGAACCTGATCAACAAGTTTGCAATTTTCTCAAAAAAGTCAAATACTGAAAACTAGGATACAAGGTGATTCAAGGCAAAATATTTGTTCCATTAGCTTGCTGAGACTTCAAGGAAGGAATTAGAATCAAAACCATAAGCTTTAACACCAAGAAACGTGAGAACGATGGTGTCCTGTACAAAAAAATTTCCACATCCTTGCATCACGATTCATGCATTTTTCATAATTTTTGATGTTTGATTTATGTTCAGTGTTTAATTCTAAAGCTAACTGTATGGTTTGATTAAGTTTTCGTGCCAAAATAGAAGATTCACCATTGATGCAGGTTAGGGTTTTTCAAGCTTTGAATTGGGCGTTTCTTAACGCTGTAAAATTGGAACATGAAACCTAGGCCATTCAACTCAGCATGCTTGGACGATGCTAAATCCACCCTCGCGCCTAATTTATATGGCCATATGGCCTAATCATTATTTTCTAGAATGGTACTTTTGGGGATGGTTCAAAACCGTTGCCCATTCTTTTTTTGTTTCAGGAAAAAATAGAACGAGGAAGAAGATGCTGAGGTGTAAAGCAATGGTTGGGTCGTTTGAAAATTCGCGCGAAAAAGTCACTAGCGCGTTGTTTTGTTTTATAGTAATTGTTTGTTATATAATATATAAAGAAACCAAATGGAGTAGTTGGCAAGGCACGTTGCTGGTAATCCCTAGGACCTGGGTTCGAGCCCCAGGTCCCCACCCCTTTCCAATATTATTTTTCCAATTGTTATCCTATGCAGATCCAATACAAGGTTCCACCATGCACTCATAATCTCAACGCACCACGTGGCCACTGAAGACCATCCAAGGGCCCAGATCTGAGGAGCTCCATATACCCTGGTCAAATGTGCCTCACACGCCCAGAAAGGTCAAGCCAAGCCAAGTTTCTTGGGCCAAAAAATGCTAAGCAAAACCTCCATTTGGGGACAGACTCCCCTAGGTTTGCAAGTTTCTTTTATAATTTTTCATTTTTATTTTGATTCAATTATTATTTCTACTTAGTTCTTTAATTTAAATATTTTCTTAAAAAATATAAAAAACAATATAAAATCAGAAAAGACAAAAATAAGTATTTTTATTTAACTAATATATTTTTTGTAAATAAATATTGTTCATTAATTTTAGCTATTAAATTAGGATTAATTCAAGCAATTTTCTTAATTAACTCAAAAATTTGTAGAAATTAGGTTTAATTATGTTAATTACTTTTATTCTTTTTTTCATCATTATTAATAATTAAATATTATTTATTTTTTGTAATTAAATTACCATGTAATTAATTAGGTTAATCTAGGTTTAACTTTAATACTTTCTTAATAAACTAAAAAACAATTAGAATTAGGGTTAACATTTTAATTTCATTTAATTCTCATTCAAAAAATCATAAATACAAAAAAATCTCAAAAAAAAACAATTTCTTTTCATTTTAATTTTATTAATTTAATAATCATTTAATTTAATTTAATTAAAAAGGGTCCAACGCCCTCGTTTTCAACTTTAATTCAATTCGCGTATTTATCTCTTTTTCTTTTAATTATTTATGTACCTCTCCCAAAGCCGTGTAAATTTAATCTTTCGCACTTTACTTTATTACGTTCTTTATTTTCTGTCAAATCGGGTCCTGGAAATTTTGGCGATGTGGACCCGCGCCTTTTGTAATAGTTTAGAACTTTACCTTTTTCGCACTTTTTAACTATTAAATAAATGCATGCAAGAATGAATGGCCTAAAATAAAAACAAACGCGTAGCTCACTCATAACATGACAAGATAAAATAAATGAAAACGACACACAAATCACACACCACCCCTAGGGTACGCCTCACTGTTGCCTTGCCTCGAAAGGTGATCGTCGAGTAGAGGATGTCTTAGTAAGTCCTCATGATCCGGGAACCTGGCATGAGGGTAGCTTCTAAGGTGTCTTCCCATTGCTCCGGTGATCACCATGTCCCTACAAACTCGAATTGACCCGAACACCTCCAACGGTGGTGCTACCTACCTCTCAATGGTGGGATGGCACTACTTTAAAGGACATTTACACAGACAAATTCCTTAGGGTAGGTAGATGACTCTAGATACTTGCTCTAATTTCAAAACAAATTCAAAAATACTTTTCACACCAACACATTTTCAAAAAGCTTTCGAAAGCATTTTTTCAAACACTCTTGAGGACCGATACAAGAGTCGAACTGGAATTTTCAAAGAAACTTTTTAAAACCCACAGTTGAAAAGCAAACAAACCATTTTTGAAAACACAAGTGAGCAAGTATCTAAGAGCCCATGGATAACCATGGATAGAAAGGGTGCTAACACCTTCCCTTTCTATAATCTACCTCCCGAACCGAGAGCAATCTCTATAAGGAATTTTTCTGTGCTTTTGTCCTTTCCATTTGGAGAAAATAAAAGACGGTGGCGACTCTTGCTTCCGCGACATTTCGCGAACCAGCGTTAAACAGTCAGTTCCAGATCCACCGATCACAGAGACCTATGAGACGTTTTAGCAATGTCGTTTAGGGACTAGATCGTTTACCGAGGGCAACATCGAGGGTCATCGAGGGACTACGATCTTTTATCGAGGGTGTTTGCTAAAACGCCCATGTTCGAGGGACATGACTATTTTTCCGAGGCAACAATTGAGATTACCCTAAGGGTGCATGTGTGTGAATAGTGTGTTTGATTTGCATGCATTTAGTCTTTGATTAGGGGTTGTCTACTTGTTGTCTTTATCTTGTGATACATTCCCTATTTTACTAGCAAGCATACAAAAGTAATAAAATGCAGAAAGATAAAATCCTACACTATTACAACCATATTGAATTGCATGAAAATATAAAGGAAAAAATAAAAAAATAAAAAAATAAGGGTTTTTCGATTGAGGCAGGAAACCCTTTGATTCTGCACTTTCTGGCTTCCTTCTATTAGGGGCTGGCACCAGTGTAGGCGTGTCTTTCAATTGGGGCCTGGAGAGTCGGTAAGTTGTGACTTTCGATTGGATCCTAGAGGGTCAGCAGGTTATGACTTTCGATTGGGTCTGGAACCAATGTAAGATGCCATCTGCCTTTCTGCCTCCTTCGATTGGGGGTTGGAAAAAGTGAGGTCAGTGTGCTCGAAGCAAGTGTGTGTGTGTGTGTGCTGAACATGTTTGTATCGAAGAATGTGTATGCATCGAAGCAAGTATATCGAAGCATACATATTTTTTATTCCAACATTTTTAGGGGACTTTACAGATTAGTTCTTAAAGGAAAACACAAAAGTTAACATTAAAGGCCATGATTATTACATGTTGGTTTAGAAGATAAATCAATAAAGATATTTGAAATGAAATAGTTAAAGTCAGAAAGACTTACCTCAAAGCTGGTGTGTGGGATTCAAACTTGAACTGCTACCTAGATGTTTCTGGAATTCGAAGAGTTATCACAGGTTGTTTGCTTTTGGTTAGAAGAGTTGTCACAGAAGGTTGTCCTTGAGTTTGAACAAACTTCTATCTGTGGGGCGTTTTGGATAGTTGATTTATAAGAGAAAGATAAGATAATGAATTTTGATTTTTTTTGTTTGTATGAGCAAAAATCTACAAAGGTTTCTGTTTTGTTTTTCAATTCCCTTTTCTCTCCTCTCAATGTCTCCCACCCCTTAGATGTTGTGAAGAAAAGCTTATTTATAGAGGAGATTTTTATGTGGTTTTGGGGGGAAATCAAATAATATTTGATTTATCTGGGTATATTTCCCCCTTATTTTCTTCGATGCAGCTCTTATGCACTCCTTTTTTGTGTAGGTATGGGACTGGGAGCATGCAGGCTCAGCAGTATTTTAGAGCATTGTGGCAGGTTGGTGCAGGACTGCTGCATAGAAGCACAACTAGCTTGGGTTTAGAAGTATATGGGACTTTGGTCAACAAAACTCCTTGAATACTCCCCCTTTCATTTTGATCACTTCGACCAGATTTATCATCATACAGAAACATTTGTTTCCAAACAATGTGTGCTCTAAGTACGTTTCTTCGAAGGGTTTAATTACCCAATTTGTGAATCGAAGGAGCCTTCCTAGCTTGTGGATCAAAGGAGGCTGCCCAACTTGTGGATCGAAGGAGGCTTCCTAGTTTGTGGATCGAAGGAGGTTTCCCAGTTTGTGGATCGAAGGAGGCTGCCCAGCTTGTGGATCGAAGGGGGGACACTTCGAAGGAAGACATATGCCCAAATTGAAGCTTGTGACTGAAAGGAGATTATATTGCCCAATCTAACTTTGCTAAATCGAAGCCCACTTGTTTCTATTTTGACTTAATCGAAACACACATTAACATCTTCAAAATTTTACATTTTCTTAATTCTTTTAAAAATGTATTTGTAATCACACATGCGAGAGAAATTTTGAGAAAATGAGAGGGAAAATTTTAGGGTACAACATCGATTATCAACCAATCTTCAGCTTTACACCAAAGTCGGCTATCTCACTACTTCATAATGGCTAAGTTGTTCAATTAAAGGTTCTACGGTCAGTTAGTGCTTCATGACACTGCTCAGCGGCCCCGTATTCTCCTCGATTCAACACAAGGGATACCAGTACCAACAAATGTGTCACACTAACATAGCCATTGCTTTAACCATATCAGTCTATGTTGTACAGTTTCCATAATCTATTGCTACTTACCTAATGGTTTTCCCAGATCTTGTTAGAGGATCAATACAAACCCGAACAAGGACCCATAAATGTAAAGCAAACAAATCAAACAATGAAAACAATTTAAAGGTGATCTGGCTCTAAGGTAACCCCTCTTTTAAGTATATTTCCCCAGCAGAGTCGCCAGTTCTGTCATACAGCGGGAGAACTGACTCGGGTGTTTTATGTTTTATCGTAAATGTTACGGATAGCTAGAGTCGCCACCTACTTTTCTTTTATCCAATAAAGAAAAGGGTGAAAAGAACATGAAACACCTTTGAGATATTTTCTTGAGTTCGGGGGCTAGGTTAGGAAAAGGGAAGGTGTTAGCACCCTTTTCATCCATAGTTATCTATGGGCTCTTAGTTGCTTGCTAGATCATTTGAAAATGCTTTGTTTGAAAATGTGTTTTGTGATGGGTGCAAGTTTGAAAATATTTTGAAAACTCCTTTGTTTCAGCAAACTTTCTAATGATTCTCGTCTCCATAAGAATGTTTACAAAGTGTTGGTTTTGAAAATAGTTCAAAGAGATGTTTGTTTTTGAAGATGTTTTGAAAGTGTAAGTTTGGAAATGGTTTTAGTTTGTGAGCAAGCAACTATGAGCGTCCTACCTACACAAAAGGTCTATGTTCTTTTCCTTATCCTTTAGATGTTTTTATCTTCCCATTGATTTGGTGAGAAGCCATATCGTTGGATGTGAAGGGACAGGCGTGGGTCATAGTATAGTCATTAATGGAAATATTGTGAGATATCTTAGAATTTCTCTTAAGGGACTAAGATCATTTGTAATGAAACATTTGTAGCGTCATCGAGGGACTATGATCTTGTATTTTGATTGTTTTTGCTAAGATGGCTCACATGCACATCATGACTATTTTTCTCAAGGCAACAAGTGGAGTTAACCCTAGAGGTTTAGGTGCGCAAGTGTTTATTTTTCATGCATTGTCTTGTCTTGGATTAGGATTCTCTAAGATTGATTTTTTTATCTTGCCATACAAACCCTAATTACTAACATTTATGAAAGCGATAAAATTGCAGAAAATAAATATTCTACGCTATTACATCATTTGGGGGATGGGGGGATACAAATGTACAAATGGAGATTGCAAGAAATTAAACCTAATTATCTATTACAAACCATATTGAATAGCTATGAAGAAAATATATGAAATATGTAAAAAAACAGCACAAAAGAGAGAGAGAAAAAAAACAAATCTTTCGATATCATGTGTCGAAGCATGCTTATATGCATCAACACATATCCTCCTTTCGAACCTGTAATTCCAAATAAAACTCAGTATGAGTCAAAGAATAATGTTATGTGTCGAATTACACACCTTTTTTCCATTCTGTTTGGGCCTGTAAAGCAGTATGTGTCGAAGCCTAAGGCTTTGTGTCGAATCTTGCTGTAATTTTTTCACTCCAACATTGTTTTATGGTCTGTACAGGTTAGTTATTAACATATAATTGACAAGAAAGGAATACAAACAAAAGTTTATCTTTGAAGGAAACGATTATTACATATTATCTTCGAATATGAATCATCAATAATGCTTGAAATGAAGGGTTTAAAGTCAAGAAGACTTACCTTAAAGCTGGAATTTGTGTTTCGAACTTGAGTGGCTGCCTTGAATGTTCTTGAGTTCGAAAAAAAGAATAGAGGTGTTGCTTTTTTTTTGTTTTGGGTTTAAGAGTGTTTTAAGGCTTCAACATTCATTTTCTCTCCTCTCTCTTTTTTTTCTTTTCCTCTCCTTTTCCCTTGCCAAAAGCCAGCCCTTTGTGTGTTGTGAAATAACTTATTTGTAGAAGAGTCTTGTTGGGGTTTTTTTTGGGGGGGGGGGGGGGGGGAACAAATAAAATTTGAACTATTTGGGTATGCTCTTTTCATAGCTTTCGAGGTGTAGCTATTATATGCTAATTTGGTGCAAATATGGGACTGAGATAATGCGGGCTTGGACTGGTTTAGGAGCAGCATAACAGGACTATTTTGCAGTAGTTTTGGAGTGTTGTAGTAGGTTGGTGCAAGGTTGTTTCATATTAGTACAACAAACTTTTTTTTGACATGGTTTTAGGTTATTAAGTGGATAGTATATCAAGCTTGGACTTGGCAGCTTATAGGACTTTGTTCAGCAGTAGTCTGGACAACATTTTTTGTAGCATGGCACTAGTTTGGTTTTGATCAATGTTCTTCAAAATTTTGCCTTCAACTTGATTCCTTTTACAAAGATCTTGAATCTCTGTAGAACTTTGATCTTTTGTCTTACTCTGGTTTTCGATAAGCATCTTGAATCTCTTAAAGATGTCGAATACTTCGTCCTTTCGTTTTGATCACATAGATCCATAACCTTCGACCAAACTCATCAACAGACAAAACAAAATTTATTTCCACCAATTGTATGCTCTTCAAATGGACCACCACTTACTTCGTCCTTTCGTTTTAATCACATAGATCCATAACCTTCGACCAAATTCATCAACAGATAAAATAATATTTGTTTCCACCAATTGTATGTTCTTCAAATGGACCACATTCATCTGAATGTACCACTTTGAGTATGCAAGATGATCTCATTGGCATGGTCGAAATGAAAGAATTTATGGATTGCTTTCCTACCAGTAACCATATCTTGAGTAATCAGTTGATTAAGTGGTCGAAAGTTCAAATGTCCAAACCTTAAATGCAACAAACAACTATCCTTGTGGTCGAACATTTTTCAAACATTGAACTTCTGTCGAATTGATCATTGTCTTAAATGTCCTGTTTTTCGACAACGGAGATTTTAAGACCAAATTATTCTTGGTGTCAAACAATCTCAAAACTCCATCTCTCATGACAACTGAGAAACTTTTTTCGACTAGTTGTCCAACACTTAGCAAGTTGGACTTCATTCTAGGTACATAGGGCACATCTTTAATCATAACTTTTCCCCTATTACTCATTTGAAAGACTATGTTGCCAGTACCTTCTTCTTGCAATGAACTATTATCAGCAAGTTTTTTTGTTAAATTGTAATTCATAGTGTCGAAGCTATGTCTGTCGAAGGGTTTAGAGGTGGATCGAAGCAAGTTGCTCGAAGGAAGCCATTTCCCAGTCGAAGCTTGTGGATCGAAGCAAGAATGAAGATAGACAACATGTTAGGTATAAATCTGACGAAGAACCCAATAGTACATGGTTGAAGCAAGCACATCGAAAGGAGGTTCCATTATCTCCGAGAGCAGGTAGAAAATGGGAAGATGAGTTTGGAACACTGTAGAACTGAGAATCAGATTGCGGATATCATGACAAAGCGAGTGTAGGTCGAAGTATTCATAAGACTAAGAACCATGATGAATATAGATTGTTTAGACACAATCAATTAGGTGGTGTGTTAAGTTATAATTCATAGTGTCTAAACTATGTGTGTCGAAGGGTTTAAAGGTGGATCGAAACAGGTTGCTTGAAGGAAGCCATTGCCCAGTCGAAGCTTGGGGATCGAAGCAAGCTTTCTCTTCTTAGACTTGTCAAAATCTACTAACCACTCCTTTCGATTAGTCATGGGGTTCGAACAGCCTGAACCAGATTTTGAACTGCACACCTTTTTTTATCTGCTTTTCCCTTTCGACAGTTTCCTCTTCCTCCTTTCGAGGATTCAAAAGTTCCACCTTCGACCAGATGCTTGAGAGCCCAATTTGATCCACGAAAACTATATGAGGCATTAAAAATCCAATTGTACTTGTGCAAACTCAAACCCTAATTCTGAGGTATTAGTGTTGAGGAGGTGGCATGACCTAGTCAATACTTGTGCAAACTTGACCTTTTGAAAATCTTTGTGAGAAATGTCTTGAGAAAAGAGAGGGAAAATTTTGGGGTACAGCACTTAGTGGAGAATAATAACTTGATAAACAAGTAACAATCAGTCAACTCAAATGCATCAAAAGATACATGAGAGCATACAAAAACATAAACTCCCTTGAAGAACCCTCAAACCCTAAGACTTATAAAAATAGTCTTCCCCGTTTTTTTACAAAGTTCTTAATGAAATTAGTTTTAGGTAATTTCTTTAAGCACTCCTCAATTATCCATGGGCCTTGAATTTGCGCCCAGATATTCCTTGTTGCATAAGCTGAGGTCTGCACCAATTTGTGCAAAAAGATCTCCTTAAATCTTGGAACAAAAACACAAGGTTTTCTAAATTGTCTCAAAGCCCAATTTGGCAACCTGTGTACTTCTGAAGATAAATCAAATGTTCCAGATTAAATATTCTTGACCTACGAAAAAATCAGTGAGATAAAACCAAAAGGAATCTCACACAATCAATATAAATATGTCAAGAATAAATAGCCTGTACAGATACATGATGTTACATCATCTGTCAGAATATTTGCCTTCAAATGAACCTGACCAGCATGTTAAAATATCTTCCATAACATCATGATTCAAACCATGTTTTAGAAAAATTATGCCAATCCTAAAACCATGGTACTAACAGGCATGCTTATTAGCATATGCAATGTCTCCATAGTCCTCAAGTCTTAAACAGTAGTACTATTGTCCCTAACTAAATCCTACAATGAGTTCCTCTTCCATATTTAAAAACAATTCAAATTTATCAATAGGATGCCTACTTTCCTGACTACTAGAGGCATGACAGGGGTTATCAAGACCTTATTTCTGAAGTTGTCTATCTTATGGGGGTTACAGTCAATTTGTTTATCTGTTTTTATTTTGTTTTTGTTTGTTTTTTTATAAAAACTAAAATAATATAAAAACTAATTAAAAACAAACACAAACAGACAAGTCTTCATTCATTAATGGAAATAGCATAAACATGACATAAACAACATGCGAAAAACAAAAACTAAGATAATGATAATCATGATGATTGGTTTGGTTTTGGTAGACAAAGGTCATGACAGTAGCCTACATTTCCCCAGACTTAAAGTAAGGAAAGTTTCCTCATTGTTAGTCTGGCGGGTTATAGAACGACAAAACAAGACAGTAACTAAGAACATAAAATTAAAATTAATCATGAATTGGTTCATAATTTGATTGATAAATACATGTTAGGCTACAAGCCTACTGGTTTTCCTCATTCCAGATTTTTGGGACTTTTTTCTCTTCTTCCACACTTTCTCTACTTCTTCATCCAACTTTATTCACCCTCAGGATTCATCACAAAGGTCATCTCCTAGACAACAACATCCTTTAATTTCAGTTTCTTTTTCTAAAGTTTTGAGGAGGACACAAAGGCCTTCCCATGCTCATTCTTTGGAACACATTGTACTAAAATCTTTTGAAGGGACATAAGATAAATCTTTTGTGTAGGTTTCCTGTCAGAGGTCATCTCTAGCATTTCATACTTTTTCAACCAAATTGCATCGGATGGCTTGGAGGCCTTCTTATGTCACCTCCCTCCTTGAGTTCTTCTTCCTTCATGAACATAAACTTCCCAAATGACTGATCTTCCATAATTTTATTTATACTTTGAGGTAATGGTGGAAGTGGTATATCTTGAAAAAAAATTCTGGATGCTTCAAATTCTGGCATGTCAGATGGTGTCTCTATAGTGGTCGTTGGCGTGACAAAAGTCTTCACCATATGCAGATCTAGATTTGATACATCAATAATTTTTGTGATAATATTGGCATTGTACCCAAAAAATTGCCCTCTCATTTTTCAAGAATTTTCTCACAAGATCTTTATTGGGTCAAGACTGCACAAGGTTTGATCAGCTCAAGATACTTCCTCAACATTGATGGCTCAAATTAAAGTTTGGGTTTGGACAACTACAATTGGAATTTTAATGCCCCATATAGTTTCCATGGATCATATTGGTCTCTCAGGCATCAGGTCGAAGAAAGGAGGAAGAGGAAATTGTCGAAAGGGCAAAGAAGATCGAAAGGAGTGGTTGTAGATAACAATTAGAATTCAAAATCCGGTCCAGGCTGTTCGAACCACATGACTGATTGAAAAGGAGTGGTGGGCAGATTTTGAAAAGTCGAAGAAGAGAAAGCTTGCTTCGATCCACAAGCTTCGACTGGGCATTGGTTTCCTTCAAGAAACCTGCTTCAATCCACCTCTAAACCTGCTTCGATTCACAAGCTTCGACTGGGCATTGGCTATCTTCATGCCTGCTTCGATCCACAAGCTTCGACTTGGCAATGGCTATCTCCATGCTTGCTTCGATCCACAAGTTTTGACTGGGCAATGGTTTCCTTCAAGCTTGATTCAATCCATAAGCTTCGATTAGGCAATGGTTTCCTTCGGGCAACCTGCTTCGATCCACCTCTAAACCTGCTTCGATCCACATACTAAACCCTTCGACACACATAGTTTATACACTATGAATTACAATTTAAGGTTTGGACATTTGAACTTTCGACCACTTAATCAATTGATGATTACTGGTAGGAAAGCAATCCAGAAATTCTTTTGTTTTGACTATGCCAATGAGATCATCTTGCATATTCCAAGTGGTATATTCAGATGAATGTGATCCATTCGAAGAACACACAATTGGTTTAAACAAATATTGTTTTGTCTGTTGATGAGTTTGGTCGAAGTTTGTAAGTGGTCCATTTGAAGAACACACAATTGGTGGAAACAAATATTATTTTGTCTGTTGATGAGTTTGGTCAAAAGTTGTGGATCTATGTGATCAAAATCAAAGGACAAAGTATTCGACCAGAGTAAAGAAAAAGATCATATCCATAGGCCATTCTACATGATCTTTACTTTCAGGCCACAATGCTTGAGTTTCACTCCATAATTAATTGTTTACACAATGAATTAAGCTCTTACCCAAGTATTGAAAATATTGCCCAAGCCAGTTTTCCCTTAATGGCACAAAGTTACCATGGCCATTTTTAGAAAAGTAAGCTTTATGAAAAATGTCAATGCATTGAGCCTTATGACTTTTATCTCTGATTGCAAGCAATATCAACAACATGAATCAAGTCTCCTGCACCCAACAAACATCAGGTCATGCTTGTACTTAAACTTTGGAACCATAAAAATCCTTTCAACTTGATTTTTTTCGCTTTCAACAAAACCATAATTTGTCATCTTACAAATCTAGTTACTCCAACATCCCAGACCTTTTCTCTATAAATAGAGAGGCCATTTGCAAGCCAAAGGGGCCAGATTCTTTTGTGTTGAAAAATCCTTAAATACTACCAAACTCTCAAAAACTCAGAATCTGCACAACAAGCAAAAACTTGGCACATTCTAATTTTACACACAAAATCTCAAATCCCTCCTTGCGCTCTTTTGGCCTTTCGATTCACTAAGCCTCCATACACCAACCTTAGAACACTCCCAAAACTTCTCAAAACTCCTAAAACTCAGAAGCTGCACACAAGCACAAACTTGGCACATTCTAACTTTACACACAAAATCTCAAATCCCTCCTTGCTTTCTTTTGGCCTTTCGATTCACTAAGCTTCCATACACTAGCCTTAGAACACTCCCAAAACTTCTCAAAACTCCTTGAACTCAGAATCGAAAGCCATGTTTCTTGCCATTTCTGACTTTGAAGAGCAAACTCCAAAATCCTTCTAAATCTTAAAGCAAAGTAGTGATTCCACTAGCTCAAGGAAGGTCCCTGCAAGCTTAATCCTTCATCGAGTTATTAATGGAATTCGTGTAGAAGTCCTTCGAATTTCACTCCAAGAGGTAAGTTTTTTCAAACTTAGAACTCTTTATTCAAGCATCATTTGTATATACATTGTGAAGAAAATATATAGATATCATGTCTAGGAAGCTGACCATGTCCATAGTTTTGATTATCTTTGCTTGTACATTGAGAATGTCTTCTCTGATCAGTTAGGTTTTAGTTTTAGTACTGAACAAAATTCATGCTAACCTTCAACCCATAACTTTTGAAAATTATATGGTTAGATTCTAATTCAAAATTTAGGCAGGTTTGGTATTTACATCGAAATGAAGCTTTTCGAAGCTTAACATTGGAGTTATACATCCCTGCCCGTGCGAAGGAAGAAGATGAAGTCATGTTCAAATTTTCAGAAATGAGTTCATTTTATATTTAATGCAAGTTGTATAACTAACTAATAAAACAGACCACCCCGGTGGTACAAACAGCGCGCGCTAAAACCTTGCCATGTAGGAGGTCTTGGGTTCGAGCCCCAGCGAGACCTTTGGTATTTATTTTTGTCAATTTTTCCAAACTAACATGTAGGTTTATGACATATTGAGTATTGGTTATTTTCTTTCAATGAAAGGTGTGGAGAACCTGGGTTCAAACCTTGGTAGGACCAAAACATTTTTTTATCACTTGTTTGTTTTCATTTTTTAACAAACTTCAACATTTTTCCAACCAATCAAAACAACTCTTTTTGAGTTGATTTATTGCACCTATTTACAATGTCTATTTTATGAATATATAAAAAATATCACAGAATTATTTTATTTTTATATTTAATTATTTAGGTAAAAATCTTTTCCTATCAAAAATCCAAAGCAAAATCCATTTATTTTTGTATTCCTTGTAGATTATTGAAGATTCAATATGGTTGTAATAGATAATTAGGATTTAATTTCTTGCAATCCCCATTTGTAAATTTGTACACCCCATCCCCCAAATTATGTAACAGCATAGTAAATTCACATTTCACAATTTATCGCTTTCATATAATTGCTAGTAATTAGGGTTTGTATGAAAAGATAAAATCAATACTTAGAAAACCCTAATTCAAGAAAAACAAGCATGAAAAAAAAACACTTTGCACACTTGCAACTCTAGGGTTAAATCCACTTTTTGCCTTAAGAAAATAGTCATAATATGCATGTGAGACATCTTAGCAAAAATAATCAAAAAATACAAGATCATAGTCCCTCGACGATGCTTCGAATGTTTCCTTAAAATGATTCTAGTCCCTCAAGAGAAATGCTAAGATATCTCACAACATTCCTATTTATGACTATACGATGACCCACGCCCGTCCCTTTACATTCAAAGATAAGGCTTCTTACCAATCAATGGTAATATAGCAATATCAAAGGAAGAAAGAAATGAACAAAATACTTTTGAGTAGGTAGAACGTTCTTAGTTGCTTGCTCACAATCCATATTCAAAAAAACAAACATCTTTTCAAATACACCAAATACTTTTAAAATATGAAATATTTTTAAAAAGTCCACACTTTGTATGCATTCTTATAGACACGAGAATCATTACTAAGTTTTCATAAACAAAGGAGCTTTTCAAAAACACTTTCAAAAACCACCAACACATTTCAAACAAAGCAATTTCAAAAAAAAACTGATCTAGCAAGCAACTAAGAGCCCATAGATATATGGATGAAAAGGGTGCTAACACCTTCCCTTTTCATAATCTACCCCACGAATTCAAGAAAACATCTCAAAGGTCTTTCATGTTCTTTTCACCCTTTCCTTATTGGATAAAAGAAAAGTCGGTGGCAACTCTTGCTATCTGCAATAATTGCAATCAAACGCAGAACAACCAAGTCAGTTCTCCTTCATATTACAGAACTGGAGACTCTGCTGGGGAGAACTTAAAAGTGGGGTTACCTTAGAGTTAGATCATAATTACTTGATTTCATTGTTAGATTTGTTTGTTTATATTTCTGGGCCCTTGTTTGGGTTTGTATTGATCCTCTACCCGAATCATGGAACACCATTAGGTAAGTAGCAATAGATTATGGAAATTGTACAACATAGACCGATATGGTTGAAGCAATGACTATGTTAGTGTGACACATTGGTTGGTACCGGTATCCATTGTGTTGAATCTATGAGAATACGGTGCTGCTGAGTGGTGTCATGAAGCACTAACTGGACTTATAACCTTTAATTGAATAACTTGGCCATTAGGAAGTAGTGAGATAGCCGGTTTCGGTGGAAAGCTGAAGATTGGTTAATACTCGATACTACGCTCATTGAGATCAGACTTTTGGGATATTTTAGTCGTAAGAAAAGATTGATTGTGCTAAAACAATGCCCAATGAAGAAATATCAGTGATATTGAGATTCCCTAGAACCTGATTACCTTCTAGGACAGGTTGAACCAACTAAACTTCAAGAGGGTACTTACCTATGAACTCCATGCAAGCCTAAACCTAAGGTATTTGTATGTTTTCTTTGTGATTATTATTCATGTTATCATAAACATCATAACATCATAAAGCATTTTCATTAACCATTTCAAGTATTTAGGAATTTATCTTTGTTCTATTTTGTAGGTCATGACTTCCACTCGTAGGAATACCATCCGAATTAACTTCGTGAAAATGCATCCTTAAATTCAAGAATTAGCATCAAGAGTGCCTAGAGATTCTTCCTTCACTAAGAAATATGGTCGACTTCTCAACTTAGCTGCCTTAAACTTCCAAGAAGAAATGATGTGTGTGCTTTTCCAATTCTTTGATCCTATTCATCATTTCTTCACATTTCCTGACTACCAATTGGTGCCTACATTAGAAGAATTCTCTCAATTGTTGGGAGTGCCTGTGCTTGATCAAATTGAATTCACTGGCTTAAAAGATACTCCAAAACCTGAAGTTATTGTCAAAGCTTTACATTTGAAAATATCTCACATTATGGAAAATTGGGAGACAAGAAGTGAAGTTAAGGGTTTCTTAGCCAAATTTCTGTTGGAGAAGGCTTATTTATTTTGGGAAGATATGGATTTCTAAGCTTTTGAGGATGTTTTGGCCCTTCTAATCTACGGTTTGGTTCTATTTCCCAATCCAGACCAAATCATAGATATGAATGCCATCAAGGTTTTTCTCTCTCATAATCCCATACCCACTTTGCTTGGAGACATTATACATCATTTCCACACTCGCACCATGAAAAAAAGGGGTACTCTTTTGTGTTGCATTCCATTACTCTCTAGGTGGTTTGTTTCGCACCTACCTCGATCAAAATTGAAGAATGAGCAAGGCTTGACATGGTCTCAAAGGTTAATATCACTCACAAATTCTGATATTCATTGGTGTTCTTGATCCTTGGAGGATATTACCATCATTGACCGTTGTGGGGAATTCCCTAATGCCCCACTCTTAGGAATTATGGGTGGTATCATCTATAACGCTTTTCTTGCATTACGGAAGTTTGGGTACACACAAATAGATGGTCCCTATGATGCACTCATCCAAGGTTTGGTATTTGATTATGAGGGTGACGACCAAGGCTATTGTCAAAGATTCATACGAGCTTGGAGAATGATAAACAAATTGGATAGTAAGACATTGGGACATAAGAATTCCATCCCCTTTAAGCCTTACCTTAAGCGGGTACGAACTCGTGCTCAAAGTTTTGTGATGCCTTTCCCCGCCATCTTACCAATCATCATGGAGCCTGTTGCCGAAGGAAATGTACCATACATTATACTTTACCCTGATATGCCTACTTCTCTTGAAGATTTGCAAAGAGCTTGGATTCAGCTAAAGGAGGAGTGAGACACCTTTGAAGCCCAGTTTTATGTAAGCGAGAAGAATACATTGGAGCTCACGAGACAACTTCATGAGGAGAGGAGCCTGAATGCCTATATCGCTCCAAAGAGGAAGCATCCATTGGAAATTTGAGCCATTATTGTTGTATTTTAGTTCATTTTGTTTCTCTTATTTCAATGTAAGCCCAAGAGGCATGTTGTAATCAATTTCAACTTATTAATGCAATTGATGTTTGTTCCTTTTTGTCTAAAAAAATTTGAATTTTCTAAATCTTTGAAATCATTTGCATACACATTTTCATGCATCATAACATAAACAGGTTTTCCACAACAGGTTTCCTTATCTTTCTACTGTTTATTTCAGTAAGATGGATATCGAACAAACAGTGAAGGACTTGCAAGCGCAGAATTCCCAGTTCCAAGCAAACATGCCGACCCTGGTCAAGGGGCAACAAGAGCTGATGACTATGCTAGTAGCCAAGAAGAAAACGAAAAAGAAGGGCTTCATCAACATGGGTAAGAGATTCAAAGGTCCGGTTCATTAAGTATAGATAGTCGAAGATTCGTCTGAGGAGGACGAAAATCAAGACAAGGAGGCAAGGAGCACCTGTGCTAGGGGTGCCAATAACCAAGCTTCTGAAGATAAAGACTACTTTGATGAGCAATACCCTCCTGCCGAGGATAAATACAAGCAGTTAGAGGATAGACTGAAAGCTGTTGAAATTCAAGTCGTACCTGGTTTGGACTTTGGTGATTTGGGCTTAATACCTGGGGTCGTCATCCCCCATAATGTCAAAATACCGGTCTTTGCTAAGTATGACGCGGTTTCCTACCTGTTGCACCCCAAAATTTTCCCTCTCATTTCACAAGGGATCACCCTGGATCCCAGGTTTGCTTCTATCAAGTTTCTAAGCCTTGAATTATCAATTTTTCCAAGCAAATCATTCACAAGGGCAAAATGGTCATTTGCATATTGAAAAGTCAAACTTTGACTTTTGGATCAAAATCAAGCTTCAAGAATCATATTTCATCAAGACATATTGAAATATGAAGTTTTGTTTCATCAAAATCCAAAAGGTCAAAATTCTAAATACTTAGAATTTTTTCTAAGTGTTTAAGAAAATATGACAATTTCAGAACTTCTGACCAGGTTATCACCATACGCACTCAGAAGATTCTAGATATTCTCAAGACAGGGTCTGGTCAGAACTTCTGGGCAAGCCATTCACAAAATCTTCAGTCAAAGTTTGCTAGGATAAATCAAAGAAGGTTACAAAGCATGTTGCAAGCTGTCCAGAAAGTCTAAAAACTCCTTCAGAACATGCTGGAGTCAGAAGATAAGAGGATCAGAAGATGAGATGCTACACTAAATCATAACTTCTGATCCATTACTAAGCCTTGGTGTAGAGTTTCACGTTGCAGGATTTCTGGTTATGATAAGTCTCATCATCATTTAATGCTCATTTAATGATCACAACCACCTTCTGAGTCTTTATCCAAAGGATTTTCCCCACGTGTACCTCTACTATCTTGGGATAGCAACTTTGCTACTAAGTCCATGCTTTGCTTTTTTCTTTTCCTTAATTCCCGCTGACAACCACCATGCTTGCTTCAAAAACAAGGCATCGCTTCCGCACTTGAGGGATATATTCAACGCTTTGGTCAGAACATGACCAAATCCCAAAACCTTGTTTATACAACTTGCTGCAGACCTATGACCAACAGTTGGTTCAGCCTATGTTTGCGTCCCATGATTGCACCAAACTAGCATACAAAAACTGTGATGAAAAAGAAAAGGAACAGGATGCCAAAAGAGGTTCAAATCCCATTTGTTTTTCCCCAAAAAAATAACAGCAAATTCATCTATAAATACTTGACTCCATCACACGTTTAAGGGGCTGGCTTTTGAAGAGAGAGATTGGCCAAAAGAGAGAAAAAGAAGTTGTGAAACCTTCATAAAAATCCAGATTTCTCATACACAAAAACAAACCTTTGTTCTTCCTTTTGAACCAAAGAACTTGGCACCACCACTCCTCCGTTCTCTCGCTGACTCAGAACATCTAAAGGCAGGCACTCAAAGCTCCAAGCACGGTCCAGGTAAGTCTTTCTGACTTTACTTACTTTTTATTCTGAACATCATTAACATGTAAATATCATAGTATTAATGTTGTACATATCGTTGTATGAATAAAAAAACTATGGATCAGAACTTCTAGAATAATGCTAGGCTCAGACTTAGGATTGGAACTTCTATGAGTTGTTGTGCTGTGATCATTCTGATTTGCTGAACTGAATAAATTGTTGATGTGCTGATTAAGAGTTGAAACGTAACACATAACTTCTGTTTTTCACTCACTGCCAACACACACTGAACTTCTGATGCTTACATGTTGTTAACACAGCACAACTTCTGAGTACTCCTTACATGTCAAATGCACTGAACTTCTGATTTTCATGTGCTGATAACGCACTGAAATGCTGATGTTTGCTCACTGTTTTAGTGTAATACAGAACTTATGACTTTTGGTTCACTGGTTGCATACCACCCAGAACCTCTGTATTTTCCCTCTAATGTGTCTTGCAGGATCTCAGAGTATGTCAATCCAGAACTTCTGATGGCCACTGACGTTCCTTTCTAAGTCATCACACGCCTGGCTTCAGAACTTCTGATCCTAGTTGTTCTTCTTGCAGCAGCACGCTGTTTCTGTTTTGTATTTATTTCCCTTTTCATCATTTTAATATTAACTTTCTTTTAATATCAACATAAAAAACATAAAAATATTTCCTTTTAATTTATTTCCTCAAGACAAAAACATTTTTAAACCAGTCTATTTCTTTCTTATATTATGCATTTCAATATGGTTATAATAATAACTTAGGATTTAATTTTACTTGCAATCCCCATTCATAAATTTGTACCCCCATCCCCTAAATATTATGATAGCGTAGGACTTTACATTTCTGCAATTTATCGCTTTCAAATGTAAATGCTAGTAATTAGGCGTGTATGGAAAGATTAAACCAACAAGTACACCACTAAAAATAAAAGACAAATGCATGCAATCAAACACACTTGCACACATGCACCCTTAGGGTAATCTCACTTGTTTCCTTACAAATATGGCCATGTTATGCATGTGGGATGTCTTAGCATAAACAAATCGAAAATATAAGATCATAGTCCCTCGATGACGCTATCAAAGTTGCCTTACGAAATGATCTTAGTCCCTAAAGAAAAGTGCTAAGACATCTCACAACATTGCTCTCATGGTCAAACGATGATCCAACGCATGTCCCTTCACATCCAACGATGGGACTTCTTACCAAAACAATGGTAAGATAACAACATCTAAAGGAGGAGGAAAAGCACATTTAAGACCTTTTGAGTAGGTAGGTTCACTCTCAGTTACTCGCTTGCTCATAACAAAAAAAATTTATACACCAACACTTTCGTTTTGAAAACATTTTCAAAAGACAAACACTTTGTACGCGTTCTTATAGAGACGAGAGCCATTACAAAGGAAACCCTTTTCAAAAATCACTTTCAAAAACATATCTCACAAACACCTCTTTGAACTATTTTCGAAACAAATACTTTGTATGCGTTCTTATAGAAACGAGAATGATTACAAAGTTACATTTTCAAAATATTTTCAAAACCCACATCACAAAACACATTTTTCAAACAAAAGCAAGTGATCTAGCAAGTAACTAAGAGCCCATGGAAAACCATGGATGAAAATGGTGCTAATACCTTCCCTTTTCATAATATACCCCCCGAACTCAAGAAAATATCTCGAAAGGTCTTTCCTGTGCTTTTTCACCTTTCCTTATTGGATAAAAGAAAAGTCGATGGCGACTCTTGCTAAACCGCAACATTTGCAAACACAAAACCCAAAACCTCAAGTCAGTTCTCCCACCGTATCACAGAACTGGAGACTCTGCTGGGGAATATACTTAAAAGTGAGGTTACCTTAGGGATAGATCACATTTGCTTGCTTACATTGTTTGACTTGTATGCTTTACATTATGGTTCTTTGTTTGGGTTTGAAATCCTCTACCCGGATTTGGGATACATTATAGGTAAATAGCAATACATTATGGAAACTGTGCGGGGTATACCGACGTGGTCTAAGCAATAGCTATGTTAGTGTGACATATTTGTGGGTACCGGTAGCATTTGAGTTAATCAAAGAGAATACGGGGCCGCTGAGTGATGTCGTAAAGCACTAATGAACTCCTAGAACCCTTTAATTGACCAACTTGGCCTTTAGGATGTAGTGAGATGACCGGCTTTGGTGCAGTCCAAAGTTGGTAGATACTCGATACTACACTCATTGAGGTTTGGTTTCTTGGGATATTTCGGTCGCTATTAAAGAGGCTTGAGCTTAAACAATGACCAAGGAAACAATCCAGTGATATTGAGCTCCTTATAACCCGGTTACTATAACTAGGACAGGTTGAGCCAACTAAACTTCAAGAGGGTACTTACCTACAAACTCCATGCAAGCCTAAACCTAAGGACTTGTCTGCTTTGTGTGAATATGATTATTTGTATATAACTTGCTTAGCTCGCATATTTGTACATAACATCATAACATCATACCATAGCATTTTCAATAACATTGAACCATAACCTTTCAAGGATCTCAAGGGTATTTGATGCAGGGTCACGTGGAACCAGACATCCACCAAAGGGCAAGAGGATTTATGTTCGTCTAACCAAACGCCATCAAAAATCAAGTACAACAAATCAAAGTCAAGGGCTATAACCCACTTGACATGGTGAGCTTAATTCCCGTAGAAGGATATCCACCGATACAAAGTTCCCTAATCTGAAACTGTAAGTGACTACTAACCCCACGAGATCCTTGAAAACATGCATCCATATATCATGCATCATATCATGACAGGTTTCTGCCATACAGGTTTCCTTATCCTCCTACTATTTGTTTCAGTAGAGATGGCCCTAGAACAGACCATTAAGAGCATTCAGATTCAAAATGCTCAACTTTAAGATATGTTCGTGAACCTGTCCAAGGGGCAAGAAGAGGTGAAAGCTCTCCTCGCAAGGGGGATGGTCATCAAGAATCCAGAGGGCACCAAGGATGATCAGTTGGAAAGGCTACAAATTGAAATGGCCACAATGAAAGTCCAGATGATGGGACAACTGGTGGGCCAGATGGCTCTTATTCAAAACCTGGCTCAAGGACAAGAAGAGCTGAGAGTCCTCATCAACAAGCTTCATCAAGACGGATGTAACCAAATGGGGAAAACAGTTAGAATTGGGGATCAAGTCATCATTCATCCTCCCATGAGACAAGAAGTCGGTTTAAGGGAGAGAAGACCTTCCCAATTTGCTTCCACGTCACGAGCCCAACAACAACTTCGTCAACATCAACCGGAAAATCAGCAAAGGCAAAGCGAGCCCAAAAGACAGTTTACCAACATCAACATACCACTGCCTCAAGCTTTGCAACACATGCTAAGGATGAATCTGATTACACCAATAAGACCTCATCCAAATCCCAAAACTTTTTCTCTAAGCTACAATCCTGATGCTAGGTGTGCCTATCATTCCAATAGTCCTGGGCATGATACAAATGAGTGTTGGGCGCTAAAGTACAAAATTCAAAACCTGATCGACAAAGGATTGTTGGAGTTCACACAAGATGGCCAAACTGAATTCTTCTGTCGTCCCTCAAAGGCTCACCACCTAAAGTGACAAGTTCAGACAAAGAGGCTTCTGCTCATTTGATTTTTCAATTGTAATCTCTTTTATTATTCAAACAATTATCTATTAATGTAAAACTTTGTTTCATTAATGCATTTTATGATATGGTGGGAGAACTGACTTGAGGTTTTGCGTTTGTGTTCGCAAATGTTTCGGTTTAGCAAGAGTCACCACCGACTTTTTATTTTATCCAAAGGAAAGGTCAAAAAGCACAGGAAAGACCTTTGAGATGTTTTCTTGGGTTCAGGGGGTAGATTATGAAAAGGGAAGGTGCAAGCACCCTTTTCATCCATGGTTATCCATGGGCTCTTAGTTACTTGTTTAGATCACTTGCTTTTGCTTTTCAATTGTTTGAAATGGTGCTTTTGTGTGTATGGTTTTGAAAATGTTTTGAAAAGAGGCCATCGTTATGGCAACCTTTGTAATGATTCTTGTTTGAATGTATACAGAGGTGTATTTGTCTTTTGAAAAGATTTTTCAATGTTTGAATGTTTGAAAATTGGGAAATGTTTTGAAATTGTGTTGTGAGGTGTGTTTGAAAATAGCAAGGATGTTTTTGTAAGCTTTGATCAAGTAACTAAGAGTTGTCTACCCTATTTTACTTAAAGATCTTTCCTATACGTTTTTAACCCTTTTGACAGTGTTGTTTTACCATTGCATTTGGTAAACAACCTTGTATTAGGATGTTAAACGGGACAAGAACGGGTCATCGTATTGACCATGATAGCAATATTGGCAATTATCTTTAGCAAATTTTTGAGGGACTAGATCATTTTTGTGTAGGCAACCAAGATAGCGTCATCGCGGGACTATGATCTTTTGTTTTGTTTTTGTTTTGCCAAGATACTCAACATGCATAACATGGCCATTTTAAAGGCAACAAGTGGATGAAACCCTAGGGGTGTAAGTGTGCATTGTGTTGTCAATTTACATGCCTTTTGTCTTTTTATTAGTCAAGCTATTTGTTCGATTTTGGATTATTGCCATACACGCCTAATTACTACACAATATATTGAAAGCAATAAATTGTGGAAATTGAAAGTCTAAGCTATTACAAAAGTATCTGGGGATGGGGGTACAATTATTACAAATGGGGATGAATCTCACAAGAATAAAAATGTCCAAATATTAAGTATTACAACCAAATCGAATTGTCGCAATTCAATACAAAGCTATAACAAATTATGAAATAAAGAAAATCAATAAATTCTGAAATGCATGTATTTATTAAAAGGAGATAAATAAAATATACTCTAAAAGATTAAAACTTATTATTATTCTTTTTTTGTATTTTTATTATGTTTGGAAAAATATTTTAAAGAAAGAAAATTTAATTAAACAACAATTTCATTATTATTCTTTTATGGTATTTTCATTATGTTTGAACAATATTTAAAAGAAAGAAAATTTAATTAAACAAAAACTCCATTATTTTGTACTTTTATTAAAAAGAGTTTAAAGAAAAGCAAAATTAATTAAATTAATTTAAACGTTTTTATTATTAGTGACAAATTAAATTTAAAAAGTTATGAAAATAAAAAGTAAAAAATGATTTTTAGGGTTTAAAAGAAAATGTATAAAAGAAAAAATAAAAAGAGAGGAGATGGGCTTTAAGGATTATGGGCCCAAGGTATTAACATTTTGCTGAAACAAAAAATAAAAATGGAAAAGGGGGAGGTGTTAGCAATTGTTATGGGCTTAGGGTTGGGGCGAACATGCCCAATTGCTCAAGTTTGTAACAAATTCTGATTAGGGTTTTTTTGGAAAAAATTAGGGTTTGTGGCTTGTATCTCACAGCGGCGCCGCTTCTTTCGTGCATCTCTTCCTCATCGTTCTCAGCCTTACTCAAACGTTCTGATCTTCTCCTCCGTTCAAGCTGCCGGAGCGCTGTCTCTCACTCTCTAACCTCTTCCTAACGATCCATATCTTTGTTGTAAAACGGTATGGTTCGTCTCTTTTTGATTTAACATTTTTCAGTTTTCAAGCTTATTTGATTTTACAGTTTTATTAATCTATGGTATTGCATGCTTGAGATGCAACAAAGAGGTACGAGATGGTCATACTTGTGATACTTTCTCTATGAAGCAAAGAGGAAAGGTGAGACAGAGAGATGGAGCTCCATGGTGGCTGGACATGAGGGGAAGAGGTGATGACGGTTTGTTTTCTGAAACTCTGTCGTTGATGATGATTGTTGATGATGATAGTTCTGAAACTTTTCGATTGTTTCTTTTCCTCTCTCTTGAACTATGAATGATGATGGTTTATGATTTCTGAAACTCTGTTTGATGATGATTGTTGATGATGATTGATGATAATCTTTGAAACTTTGTTGGTATGTTTGGATTTGTTGATTTTTGAAGCTTGTTTGCAAAAATGGAAGTTGGTTGATGGTTTTTGGATGTTGAGTTTGATAACAGGTTGGGGATTTTGATTCTGCTAACAGGTTTTTGATGTTGTGCAGTTTCTTTGGTAGGTTTTGCAGCCTGTTGGTCTTTTTCAGTTTTGCAGGCTTTTGAAGTTTGTAAAATGTTTTTGACTTTGTTAAAAGTTAGAAATGGCTTTTTTGAGTTGATTGTGCAGTTTGGTTGTGCAGTTTTGTTTTGGAACTACAGGTTTTTTGTGATTTCTATTTGATAACAGGTTTGGGTGTTTAGGTTGTCTGCTTGAACTTGCAGTTTTTCTTGTTTTGCAGTTTGAGTAGTTTGGTAGGCTTGTTACATTTTGGTTGTAACTGTTGGGCTTACAGTTTGGCAAACTTGTTTTTGGGAGCTTTTGTTTACAGTTTGGTTGTTGGCTTGGAGTTTGTGGTTAGTGACAGTTTTGGAACTGCAGGTTTGGGATTGTTGTGAAACTGTTTGCACAGGTTTTTTTGGTCAGCAGGCTGGTTCTGCAAGTTTTTGTTGTTGTTGTTGTTGCAGTTTTGACTGGCTTGTTAGGCTTGTGCAGTTTTGTGATTGTTTATTTGGTTGTTTGGGAACTGTAGGTTTTGTTGTGCTTGTGTATTATTTGCACAGGTTTTGCAGCTTTGTTTTGGAACTGCAGGTTTACAGTCTTGCAAGCTTGTTTCTTGGTTGTGGATTGTTGAAACTGTTAGGCCATTTTGAAATATTGGGACTGGTTTTGACAAAATGTTCTCTCTCTCTCTGACTTTGTGATGTTTGATGGTCTTATATCCTTTTTGCTTTTTGTTTTTCAACTTGTGACAGATTTTCCAAACTTTAAAATCTCCAAAAAGGTGATATCTTTTCTCTCTTTCTCTCTCAATGACAAAGCAATTTTGCTTTTCCACCTTTTTCTGAAAAGTTTGCCTAATTGCTGGAAAATGATGATAGGCTATGACAAGCCTTTTGCTTGTGATTTGGTTCACTATGCTTTGTCCTGCTGTACTGTACTTGGTTGCCTTGTATGCTGCATCCAGTTTGCTTTATGTAGTTTGCTTTGCTTGACAGTTTGGCCTATGTTTTATAATGTTGTTTGGCGCCTTGTTGCAATGCTTAGTTTGCTGCAATGTTTGGTTTTTTTGCAATGCTTAGTTTACTTTCTTCAGTTTTCTTTGCTTGACAGTTTGGCCTTGTTTTGTAATGCAGTTTGGCGCCTTGTTGCATTTGAATAAATTTGCTTTGTTTGCATTTTTTATTTATTTTTCTCTTTGTGAACCAAGAAGAGCAATCTTCTTGTGATTTGCAAAGAGGAAAATAAAAACATGACGAACAATAACATTCTGATTCCAGACGGCAAACTTTAATGATGAAAATTTTCCTTTTCTTTTTTGTTTGAAAATTCTTTTCATATTCAACTAACTGTACTAATCCCTTTTCCTTTGTCTTTCTTTCATGTGAGCGTAAATTGGACAGTGACAAAGCAGAGGAAGCAGAAGACTTTGTGGCGAGCAATGGATTAATGGAAGCTTAGGCTTAGATTAGTAATCTAGAGAGATTTTCCATTAGTTGTAATCATTTATTTTTCAATAACTATAAGTTGTAAAAACCTAAAGCATATGAATAATAATTTATCTTTATATCAACATCTGAAATAAATGAAAAATCTTTGTGAGACAATTTGATATCCAATAAAATCTTCTACTGTTCAATAGCTTGCAATTCTTTCTTTGCATCTTCACTTAATCCTATAAGATTCTCAGATCAAAATAATTGAAATTGCATTCCAACAATTCTAATACAGATAACTTAAACTTTAAGTAATCCAATAACTTTGTAATCTCGTAACCTTGCAATAGCATTCCAATCAAAATACGCACTGGGTATTCCAATAAACAAGCAAACATTTCATTCCATTAACAAGCAGATGTCTTAACAGACGCACATCATCTGGTTAACCTAGATCAGACAAAACCTGAATATTCTAAATGACCATCTTAGCTCCTATCTCTTATCCCAGATAAACAAGCCTTGAGAACTACAAATAACCTTTCAGCAAACTCGAAAAAGTGTGAAAACATGTGACAATTAACTGAACTTCTGAGAATTCAGTTTCTTCTGAGAAATGCGAGAGAAACCCTAATTCTTGATTTACTGCCATAGAAAAATCTGTCTGATTGATTCCTGAGCCAATCTTGAGAATCTGAGAAAACCCTAGGGTTGTGATTTCTTGTGAAAAATGGAGGGAAAATTTTGGGGTACAACACATTGCATATGTTTGTCTTGAATCCATCCATACGTTTTTACTATATTTAAACTATGCTTTTTACTCTCTTTATGACATCTAACTTTTGTTACAAGTTATAAGCCTTTAGAGGGAGGATGACAAAAACAATGCCATAATCTCATACAGTATGCTTTTGGACAGACCTTGCTGATGATGTACAGGCGTTCTTTCAAACCCTAAACACTGGAGTTATAAGGAAGATAATACCTAGTCAACCCCTTCGAGCCAAAGAAGTAGAAGTTTTTATTTTTCACAAAATTGAACCTTTAATCAAAACTTGGGGGAGAGTAGTCTCTCAGTTAATTTAAATGCGCGTTTAGCCGCAAACTCTCATCTCGTAATACAACAAATGACATCAAAAACATTCCTTTGGAGTCAAAAGACAGTGATGGTTCCCTATCACATAGGCAGTCATTATCTCTCAAAAAGAAAAGCCCACTAAGTCAAAACCTACAAAGGAAACTTGAGAAAAACTGGGGCATCCCACTGACTGTAATCTTAAAACAGGAACAGTCAGGCAAAAATTAGGGATAACAAGTCAAAAGAAAGAGGTCACTAGAAATCCTCAACAACATGAAAATTTTTGCAAAAATGGATGCCTTCCGACAAACTTAACTTGTTTAAGCCATCACCAACGCGTCATTCCAGACTCAATTGGAGTTCAAACGCACAATTAACTGAGTTTAGGACTGAAGAACCTTATGAAGAGTGGGTGGGTACAAATACACTTTGAGCCTTTATCCTTTGTTTCTTAAACCGTGAACCAAGCCACGTTACAACCCTATAAAAGTCCTAATTGAAGCATGGGTTAGTTCGAAAGCATATTGTTACTAAAGGTATCATGACTCCTGTAAGGCTTTACTCTAAATCCCGAGTTTGAGTTTTTCTTATAAAATTTCTTTACTTGCTAAAAAACGCATTTTTCAAAACTTCAAGACAAACATAAACTTTGCATTACTTGAATATCACTGTTTACATATGGCTACTTGTTTGACAGTGAAGAAATTCACACAATGAATATCTAGTGAACAAATGCTCTCTCAGTGAACAAAATCACTTCAAGTGGGATGACACTTCCATTGACAAATCTCCTATCAACAGGGGGACATGACATGTCACTATCCAGCACACCTGGGGCAGTCCAGTCAAGATTCCACAAAATCTCTCAAGAATTACAGAGTAACCAGGGGAAGGTCTCCATCCCCGTCACTTGGGGCATTGAACGTCAATCCCGACAAAGGGTTACGTACAATCAAACATTTCCAGGCAGTGCCACAAACACTCTCTACTAGGGGAAGTGACAAATCTCCCCAAAATCCTTCCCATAGGATGATTCCCCAGCAAGAGTTTAATCTCTAAAAACCTTTCCCCAGCTGAAACAACCTCAAGAGTCCTCGAGGACTTTCCCCAACGAAGTCGTCACCTCTCTAACAGGCCGACAACAAGGTTTATTTCCCCAACAAATTACATATTCCCCAGCTTGAGTTTGCCTCTACGACTACTACAAATCAAAGGACCACAACTCCTCTTCCCCAGTAGGCTACTCTGCAATCCCCAGCGAGTTACTATGAAACCTGGACCCGACCAGATATCAGTTCAACTTCGACCCCAGTAGAGCAACGGACAACCGAGACTCCTGAACTCATTCCTCAAAGAATGAACACTCCCCACAGAGTTTTCAATATCCCCCAGCGGAGTTCTCCTCAAGAATCCTCGAGGACTTTCCCTAACAAACTACAAATTCCCCGACATTTGTCAAGGATTTATTTTCCCCGACAAAAATACATTCATAAACATATCACATTTCATACATCCTATCTACATACATGATAAAGTGCATACGACACAATCTCATTTATTTTGAGAACATCATGACATCATACATTTCATGCATCACGACATTGCATACAGCTAACTTTTTACCTTTTTCAGGAAAAGGTCAATCAACAAATGGCTACCAGCAACCTTTTCAAGTTCCAGATTAATACCTGTAACAAACCAGGAAAACTAGCTGTGGACGACTGATTGTAGATTAATACCTGAAACCAGACAGGACAACTATCTAATTGACCAGCTCAGGCAACCCTACACAGGTTCCTCCTTTTCAGATGAAGTTTTACACTGACTCATCATGATGCAACCCTACACCGGTTCCTTATCTTTCCAAGATGCAGTTTTACACAGACTCATCATCAAGCAACCCTACACCGGTTCCTTCTCAATTCCAGATGCAGTTTTACACGGACTCATCATGATGTAACCCTACACCGGTTCCTTCTCTTTCAGATGAAGTTTTACACAGACTCATCAAGAAGTAACCCTACACTATTTCCTTCTCTTTCAAATGTAGTTTTACACGGACTCATCATGAAGCAACCATACACTAGTTCCTTCTCTTTCAGATGAAGTTTTACACGTACTCATCATGAAGTAACCCTACACCTGTTCCTTCTCTTTCTAGATGAAGTTTTACACGGACTCATCATCAGGAAACCCTATACAGGTTCCTTCTTTCCAAGATGAAGTTTTACACAGACTCGTCGTCGGGAAACCCTACACAGGTTCCTTCTCAATTCCAGATGTAGTCTTACACGGACTCATCATGAAGCAACCCTACATAGGCTCATTCTCAGGAAATTTCAGATGAAGTTTTACGCGGACTCATCATGAAGTAACCCTACACCAGTTCCTTCTCATTCAGATGTAGTTTTACACGGACTCATCATGAAGTAACCCTACACCGGTTCCTTCTCTTTCAGATGAAGTTTTACACGGACTCATCATGAAGTAACCCTAAACTAGTTCCTTCTCTTTCAGATGTAGTTTTACACAGACTCATCATGAAGTAACCCTACACCGGTCCCTTCTCTTTCAAATGAAGTTTTACACGGACTCATCATGAAGCAACCCTATACCGGTTCCTTCTCTTTCAGATGAAGTTTTACACGGACTCGTCATGAAGTAACCCTACACCAGTTCCTTCTCTTTCAGATGTAGTTTTACACTGACTCATCATCGGGAAACCCTAAACAGGTTCCTTCTCAGGAAATTTCAGATGAAGTTTTACACAGACTCATCATCAAATAACCCAACTTTCCAATACAGTTCAGATGCGCTCCAGACACGGACGCCATGCTGGCAATCATCCAGTTCCAGCTTATAGATAGGATCCAACAATCATTTTTGGATGGCATCTTTAAGCCCATCTCCAACAACTATCCATTACCTCTCCAAATGGCATCTTTAAACCCATCCCCCGCATAATCAACTAACACATCTTTGAGTGCAAATTTTCTGGGCACTCTAGTGTTCAATTATCTTCCACCTTCAAGTCACGATGGCAGAATTACCAATCTAACTCCTCAAGTGTAAGAAGATTGAACAGGGGCACCTGTTGCACCCTAAAAGTTTCCCTCTCATTTCACAAGGGATCACCCTGGATCCCAGGTTTGCTTCTATCAAGTTTCCAAGCCTTGAATTATCAATTTTTCCAAGCAAACCATTCACAAGGGCAAAATGGTCATTTGCATACTAAAAAGTCAAACTTTGACTTTTAGATCAAAATCAAGCTTCAAGAATCATATTTCATCAAGACATGTTGAAATATGAAGTTTTGTTTCATCGAAATCCAGAAGGTCAAAATTCTAAATACTTAGAATTTTTTCTAAGTGTTTAAGAAAATATGACAATTTCAGAACTTCTGACTAGGTTATCACCATATGCACTCAGCAGATTCTGGATATTCTCAATACAGGGTTTGGTCAGAACTTCTGGGCAAGCCATTCACAAAAGCTTCAAAGAAAGTTACAAAGCATGCTGCAAGCTGTCCAGAAAGTCTAAAAACTCCTTCAGAACATGCTGGAGTCAGAAGATAAGAGGATCAGAAGATAAGAGGATCAGAAGATGAGATGCTACACTGAATCAGAACTTCTGATCCAGAACTAAGCCTTGGTGTACAGTTTCACGTTGCAGGATTTCTGTTTGTGATAAGTCTCATCATCATTTAATTCTCATTTAATGCTCACAACCACCTTCTGAGTCTTTATCCGAAGGATTTTCCCCATGTGTACCTCTACTATCTTGGGATAGCAACATTGCTACTAAGCCCATGCTTTGCTTTTTGCTTTTCCTTAATTCCCGCTGACAACCACCATGCTTGCTTCAAAAACAAGGCATCGATTCAGCACTTGAAGGATATATTCAACGCTTTGGTTAGAACATGACAAAATCCCAAAACCTTGTTTATACAACTTATTGCAGACCTATGACCAACAGTTGGTTCAGCCTATGCCTGCGTCCCATGATTGCACCAAACTAGCATACGAAAACTGTAATGAAAAAGCAAAGGAACAGAATGCCAAAACATGTTCAAATCCCATTTCTTTTTCCCCGCAAAAATCACAGCAAATTCATCTATAAATACTTGGCTCCATCACACGTTCAAGGGGCTGGCTTTTGAAGAGAGAGATTGGCCAAAAGAGAGAAAAAGAAGTTGTGAAACCTTCATAAAAATCCAGATTTCTCATACACACAAACAAACCTTTGTTCTTCCTTTTGAACCAAAGAACTTGGCACCACCACTCCTCCGTTCTCTCGCTGACTCAGAACTTCTAAAGGCAACAACTCAAAGCTCCAAGCACGCTCCAGGTAAGTCTTTCTGACTTTACTTGCTTTTCATTCTGAATATCATTAACATGTAAATATCATAGTATTAATGTTGTACATATCATTGTATGAATAAAAAAACTATGGATCAGAACTTCTAGAATAATTCTAGGCTCAGACTTAGGATTGGAACTTCTATGATTTGTTGTGTTGTGATCATTCTGATTTGCTGAACTGAATAAATTGCTGATGTGATGATTAAGAGTTGAAACATAAAATAGAACTTCTGTTTTTCACTCACTGTCAACACACACTGAACTTATGATGCTTACATGTTGTTAACACAGCACATAACTTCTGAGTTCTCCTTACATGTCAAATGCACTAAACTTCTGATTTTCATGCGCTGATAATGCACTGAACTGTTGACGTTTGCTCAATGTTTTAGTGTAATACAGAACTTCTGACTTTTGGTTCACTGGTTTCATACCACCATAACCTCTGTATTTTCCCTCTAACGTGTCTTGCGGGATCTCAGAGTATGCCAATCCAGAACTTCTGATGCCCACTAACGTTCCTTTTTGAGTCATCATGCGCTTGGCTTTAGAACTTCTGATCCTAGTTGTTCTTCTTGCAGCAGAGCGTTGTTTCTGTTTTGAAGTTATTTCCCTTTTCATCATTTTAATATTAACTTTCTTTTAATATCAACATAAAAAACATAAAAATATTTCCTTTTAATTTATTTCCTTAAGACAAAAACATTTTTAAACCAGTCTATTTCTTTTTTATAGTATGCATTTCGATATGGTTGTAATAATAACTTAGAATTTAATTTTACTTGCAATCCCCATTCATAAATTTGTATCCCCATACCCTAAATATTGTAATAGTGTAGGACTTTACATTTCTGCAATTTATCGCTTTCAAATGTAAATGCTAGTAATTAGGCGTGTTTGGCAAGATTAAACCAACAAGTAGACCACTAAAAATCAAAGACAAATGCATGCAATAAAACACACTTGCACACATTCACCCTTAGGGTAATCTCACTTATTGTCTTACAAAGATGGCCATGTTATGCATGTGGGATGTCTTAGCATAAAAAAATCGAAAATACAAGATCATATTCCCTCGATGACGCTACCAAAGTTGCCTTACGAAATGATCTTAGTCCCTAAAGAAAAGTGCTAAGACATCTCACAACATTGCTATCATGGTCATACGATGACCCAACGCATGTCCCTTCACATCCAACGATGGGGCTTCTTACCAAAACAATGGTAAGATAGCAACATCTAAAGGAGGAGGAAAAGCACATTTAAGACCTTTTGAGTAGGTAGGTAGGTTCACTCTCAGTTACTCGCTTGCTTACAACAAAAACATTTTATACACCAACACTTTCATTTTGAAAACATTTTAAAGACAAACACTTCATACGCATTCTTATAGAGATGAGAGCCATTACAAAGGAAACCCTTTTCAAAAATCACTTTCAAAAACATATCTCACAAACACCTCTTTGAACTATTTTCGAAACAAACACTTTGTATGCGTTCTTATAGAAACGAGAATCATTACAAAGTTACATTTTCAAAATATTTTCAAAACCCACATCACAAAGCACATTTTTCAAACAAAAGTAAGTGATCTAGCAAGTAACTAAGAGCCCATGGAAAACCATGTGTGAAAAGGATGCTAATACCTTCCCTTTTCATAATCTACCCCCCGAACTCAAGAAAACATCTCGAAAGGTCTTTCCTGTGCTTTTTCACCTTTCCTTATTGGATAAAAGAAAAGTTGGTGGCGGATCTTGCTAAACTGCAACATTTGCAAACACAAAACGCAAAACCTTAAGTCAGTTCTCCCACGGTATCACACTCCCTGAAACTTCATCTAAGTTCTTAAGTGTGCAAGATACAGCCACACACTACCGACAAAAAGCTATGGATCCATTTCTTCCAAGAGAGTCTGGCTGGGATTCAACAAGAATGGTTCTATCAATTGGAGGGTTCTCACATCCACACATCGGAAGATCTAGCCACCACTTTTTATCATCAGTATCAATACAATGTCGATCTGGCGCCTATCAGAGTCCAACTTCAAAGTATGACCATGGGTACTAATGAGGGGTTCAAGGAGTACGCACAAAAATGGAGGGATCTTGCTGGTAAGTTCCAAGCACCACTAACTGACAAAGAACTAGTTGACATGTTCATGGGTACATTAATTGGCCCATTTTTCAACCTATTGATTGGCAGTTCTTCATCTAATTTCACCGAGTTGATCCTAACCGGTGAAAGAGTCGAAAGTGGCATTAAGAACGGAAAAAATTCCTAAGACATCTACTTTCGCATCCAACGTTGTAAAGAAGCCTTTCACTGGAAAAAAGGAAACAAATGTTATGTACGGGGAAAGGGCTCGTACCAAGAAGGATCCCCGATCCCCTGTTAATGTTGTGTTAATCTCCAACCCTTCACCTGCTCAAAGACAATCATCCAAAAATCAACGATCCGAAGTTACTCAAAGACAGTTCACGAGAATAAGCATGTCGTTGTCCCAAGCCTTAAAACATCGGTTAAAGGCCAACTTAGTGACATTGCACAATCCACCATCCAATCCATACATTTCATCACCTAAGTATAATCTGAAACTGATAAGTGCTAGGCTCTAAAGAATAAGATTCAAGATCTAATAGACAACAAAACAATTGAATTTGACCCACCTGCTACTACAAATGTGATAATCGAACCAATGTCGAATCATGGAAAAGGTGTTAATGCAATTGATGATACTAATTTTTTTTCCTCCATTGAAGATTTAACAACCCCATTAACTACCATGAATGATGATTTGTTGAGAGTTGGAGTGTTCCGTGGCTGTTCTAAAAATTGTGTTTGTTGTGGTCAACAAATAAATAGGTGCAAGCGGCTGAAGGAAGGTGTGCCATGCCTGATAAATAGCCGCGAGATTCTGTTTGAGAAGATTCCTACCATCAAAAGTTTAATCAGCTAAGCTTAAGACATGTTTATAATAACCATTTCCAACAAGACGCTTAGGATCCCCTCAAAGGTCCTATCAGAATTTCAAATGAGTCAACCATTGCTCCTTTAATAATCACTATCGCTAGGCCTATCCCTTACTCCACTGATAAAGTAGTTCCATGGAACTATGGTGCAGAGGTTTATTATCATGGGATAATACAAGATTATTGGATCAACAAAGATGAAGATGATGTCATTAATATTGCAGGTTCTAGTAAAGTGACAAGAATAGGGAGGATATTTTCCCCTGATATCTGACCACCCACTACTACAACGACTCCTATCTGCATAACCAATGACAAGTATGGTGCCAACACTAGAGGCAAAGAAAAATAAGGTGATCCTGCTGGGATAGAGACACCTACCAAAGATACTAATGCTGAAGATCCCTCTACTAAAGAGATGGAGGAAATCCTGAAAATCATAAAGAAGAGCAACTTCAAAATAATGGAGAAGCTGGGGAAAACCCCCTCCAAATTTCCATGTTGTCATTATTACTCTGTTAGGACGTTCATGCCCAGGCTCTAATTAAGTTCTTGAAGAAAGCCCATGTGCCCACAAGAAACCATTGTTGACCAGTTCGAGAACTATGTAGCAAGTTTAACGACTGACAATGGATTAGGGTTCTCTGATGCTGATTTGACTCCTATGAGAAGGAACCACAACAAAGCATTGCATATATCTATTGAATGTAAGGGAACCACCCAGGCTCATGTCTTAGTTGATACTGGCTCATCTTTAAATGTGTTACCCAAAGGTGCTTCGGACCGGCTATATTATGAAGGACTGGTACTAAAGCCAAGTGATATTGTCGTAAGGGCTTTCGTTGGGTCTAAGAGAATGGTTCATGGAGAAGTGGATCTCCCAATTAAAGTTGGCTCACAGATCTTCAATTCTACCTTTTATATAATGGACATACGTCCTGCCTGTTCTTGTTTGCTCGGACGCCCTTGGATCCATGGGGCAGGGGCAATAACATCCACCCTTCATAAAAAATTAAAGTATTTAGTCAGAGGGAAGATCGTTACTGTTAGCGGCGAAGAAGAATTTATGGTCAGCCATCTTAATTCCTTCAAGTATGTGAAAATGGATGGTGAATTCATAGAGACTCCGTGCCAGGCCTTCGAAATTGTTCCTCCTATGGTTGTCGCCACCAAAACCTCCTCCAACATATCAAAAGCTGATGAAGTTATACCAAGAATGGTTTCGCTTAAGGACGCCCGTGCCGTGGTCGAAGATGGTAACTGTACTATCTGGGGACAACTTCCCGACATTCCATTTAAAGCAGATAAATTTGGGTTGGGTTTCACCATCGAAGCTCAGAAAGAAGTCAGGCGCACTCATGTGGGAAAGCCACCTCTCCACATCGGGAATCATGAAGTGAACGTTGTAGAAGACTCTGATGATGAAAATACTTTTGAAGATTGGATCTATCCTACTGTCGAAGGAAAGCTCAACAACTCTCATGAAAAGGATTTTACTCCCGTCTCCTTCATTGAGGAGTAATTACTGTTTACTATTTTTTGCCAATTCAAGAATTTTTGTCTATAATCTTAATTTCCAAAATAATGACTTTTAAGCCACGTGCCTTGCCCGGGGCACTATGTTCCATTTGTTAAGGGTTTTGTTCATGTTCATTTATCATGTAATCATTTAATAAAAACCATTGGACCTTTTGCATTCAAATTTTTGTGTTCATTGTCTTTCTTTTCCTTTATTACATTTTTTTAGCCATGTATCTTACATGCACACACACACACACACACAAACACACACACACACACACACACACACACACACACACATACACACATACACACTTACAGATCTTCATCCACTCTGGATCTCATTGCCAACGATCTATTATTTCTAGTTATTACTTTGAACATCCAATTTACCAAGCCGAAGACGAAGGAGAGGAAGATTGTGAAATACCAGGGGAATTATCCAAGCTTCTAATGCAAGAAGAGAAAGATATTCAACCTCATGAAGAACCAGTCGAGGTTATCAACTTAGGTACCGAGACAGATAAGAAAGAGATCAATATCGGCACCAACCTAGAAGATGGTATCAAGAGTAGATTGGTTCAGATGTTACATGACTACGTTGAAGTGTTTGCTTGGTTGTATGAAGATATGCCTGGATTGGATACCGACATTATGGTTCATCGCCTGCCAATGAAGGAATATTGTCCCCCTGTTAAGCAAAAGGTTCGTCGTATGCGGCCTGACATGTCTGAAAAGATAAAAGCCAAGGTAATGAAGTAATTTGATGCAGTTTTTCTGGCCATTACATCTTAACCTCAATGGGTTGCGAACGTGGTCCCCGTGCCAAAGAAAGATGGAAAGGTTCGCATGTGTGTAGATTATAGAGATCTTAATAGGGTAAGCCCCAAAGATGATTTCCCTCTACCACGTATTGACGTTTTGGTTGCTAACACCGCTCAACATAAAGTCTTCTCTTTCATGGATGGATTTTCTGGCTACAATCAAATCAAGATGGCTCCTGAGGACATGGAAAAGACTACCTTTGTTACACACTGGGGCACCTTTTGCTACAAAGTCATGCCGTTCAGATTAAAGAATGCAGGGGCAACGTATCAAAGAGCTATGGTAGCTTTATTTCATGATATGATTCATCATGAAATAGAAGTCTATGTGGATGATATGATTGCAAGATTGAAAACCAAAGAAGAGCATCTCGATCACCTACACAAGCTATTTGAGAGGCTGAAGAAGTACAAGTTGAAGTTGAACCCTAATAAGTGCACATTTGGAGTACGGTTTGGAAAGCTTCTAGGTTTTGTTGTCAATAGTAAAGGAATCAAAGTTGATCTTGCAAAGGGAAAATCCATTCAAGAAATGTCAGTTCCCGGCTCTGAAAAAGAGGTTAGAGGATTCTTGGGTCGTCTTAATTACATTGCTCGCTTCATCTCTCACTTAATTGCTACTTGTGAGACAATCTTCAAACTCTCGAAGAAAGGTCAAGTAGTTAGATAGAACGAAGATTGTCAAGCTGCCTTTGATAAAATCAAGGAATATTTGCAAGAATCTCCAATCCTTATGCCTCAAGTGGAAGGAAGACCATTGATCATTGATCATGTACATGTACTTGATCATGCAATATACTACCTGAGCAAAAAGTTTACTGAATGAAACCAAATATTCACTGCTCGAGAAAACTTTTTACGTTCTGGCATGGGATGCTCGCTGACTAAGACATTATATGTTTACTTACACCACTCTATTGATTTCTAAGATGGACCCTATCAAGTACATATTCGAGAAGCCCGCTCTCTCCGGACGGATAGCTAGATGGAAAATGATTCTGACTGAATACAATATTTAATATACATCACAAAAGGCCATAAAAGGAAGTGTATTGGCAGATAATTTGGCCCATCAGGCTTTTGATCATTATCAATCTATGAACTTTGACTTCTCGGATGAGAATATCATGTTAGTGACCGACTGTGAAAAACCTGGACCGTATGATGGACCTGAACAAGGATCCCAATGGACTATGGTTTTTGACGGAGCTTCCAACGCTCTGGGTAATGGAATTGTTGCTTTGATAATTTCTCTTGAAGGTTATCACACTCCTTTCACTGCTAGACTTTGCTTCGATTGTACGAATAACATGGTTGAGTACGAGGCGTGCATCTTAGATTTGAAGGTTTCTATTGACTTAAGAATCAAGCATTTGGATGTATTCAGAGATTCTGCTCTAGTGATCAGTCAAGTCAAAGGGGAATGGGACACGAAGCATCCTAACTTTATTCCTTACAAGGAGCTGGTGTTAACTCTGATTCCATGCTTCAAAGAGATGGCCTTTGAACATTTCCCTAGGGAGGAAAATCAGTTAGTTGACGCCTTGGAAACAATGTCTTCCATGTTCAAGGTCAAATGGGACAACGAAGCTCCTATGATAACAATCGAAAGATTTGGCGAACTTGCACACTGTTATGAGCTTGACATTGATGAAAAGAAACCATAGTACAGTGAGGTGAGGAAATATCTTGAGGCACAAGAATATTCTAAAAGAGCTTCCATTAATGATAAGAAATTCTTGTGAAGATTTTCAGCCAAATTCTTTCTAAGCAACAAAATCCTATACAAGCGCAACCATGATTTTACTCTACTCTGATGTGTGGACAAGAAGGAGGCATATAAAAGTATGGAAGATATGCATTATGGCCTCTTTGGGACACATTCTAGTGGACACACTATGGCCAAGAAAATACTGAGGGTTGGTTACTATTGGTCCACAATGGAAACTAATTGTCATCATCACTCAAGGACTTACCATAAGTGTCAAATCTATATGGACAAGGTCCATGTACCTCTTATTCCTCTAAATATCATGTCTGCTCCGTGGCTATTCGCAATGTGGGCCATTGACATGATCAGAGATATCAAACCTACTACCTCAAATGGACACCATTTCATCCTTGTTGTCATTGATTACTTTACCATGTGGGTCAAAGCTGCCTCATATGCCTCAGTTACCAAGAACGTTGTAGCCAGATTCATCAAGCATAATCTCATCTGCTGTTACGGTATCCCCAAAAGGATTATCACTGACAATGGAACTAATCTCAACAACGCTATGATTACGGAACTCTGCACTCAATTCAAAATCAACCATCATAATTCTTCTCCGTACAGCCCCAAGATGAATGGCACAATGGAAGCTGCCAATAAAAATATCAAGAAGATTGTGCAAAAGATGGTGGTAACTTATAAAGACTGGCATGAGATTTTACCGTTTTCTCTCCATGGCTACTGTACTTAGGCACGTACATCAACTAGGGAAACTCCTTTCTCCTTGGTATATGGCATGGAAGTCGTCTTACCTGTAGAAATTCAAATTCCCTCTCTAAGGATAATGAAAGAAGCAAGTCTAGGCGAAGACAAATGGATTTAGACTAGGTTGGATCAGCTGAATTTGATTGATGAGAAGTGACTGGTTTTTGTTTGCCATGGTCATATATATCAAAAGCGTATGATCAAGGCGTTCAACAAAAAGATCAAGTCTCGAGTGTATCAAGCTGGCGACTTGGTAATAAAGCGCATCATTCTTCCAGAAGGCGACCCCAGGGGCAAATGGACTCCCACTTACGAAGGACCATTTGTTATAAAGAAAGTTTTCTCCGATGGTTCCATAATGCTGACTACTATGGATGGCGAAGACTTCCCACATCCCGTAAACACGGACATAGTTAAAAAATACTATGCATAAAATGACCCGTTAGGCTGACACACCTAGGCAAAAATAAGGGCATCCCGACAAACCAAAGAGGTTCGGGAAAGAGTTAGGGATATATGCAAAACATTGTACACCCGGCGAGTCGAAAACCTGAAAGGGAGACTTGGGCAAAAATGGGTATCCTGGTGGGCTGAAAACCCGAAAGGGAGGTCCAGGAAAAAGTTAAGGATTAAAATGTATGACTATGTCCCGTGGGATCTCTACAGCCAGCTTTATTACCAAAATCCGAAGTTTAAATGGTCCAGGATCAATCCAATCAATTTCTTTCAACGGAAAGGGATGATTTTCAAAGACATAAGGGCAATGGTGGGGTTGGAATGCAATGAGATCACTTTCAAATGGCTATTATTTTGTTTTCACTTTGTATTCTTTCCATTCTTTCAACGATTTCCTCTTACTAGGATCTCAATCTCTTTGTTCAAAAACACCTATTCAGGGGCAAAACATCAATACAAATATACTTTAAAGTGCAAACTTTCTGTCTTTTCTGTTTTGAGTGCAAAAGTGTCCAATGACTAAAATTGAATGAACATATGCATATGAACATGATTAAACTTTTAACAAATGTATTCTTAAAAAAACAGTGACAAGCATCCCCTTAAATAAATTTGAGATATCCCCACAGAGTTATTTCAATAAAATTATCCCCACAAATTTGGATTCATAAAATCCCCATCCAGAGTTTCAATCTCCGGAAAATCCTCCCTAGCAGTTCGTCAAATATCCTCTTCAACAAGGTTTATTTCCCCAACAAATTACAGATTCCCCAGCTTGGGTTTTGCTTCACAGATTATTACAAATCAAGGGACCACAACCCATAATCCCCATTGAAGTTGTCAACAGAGTCATTGCTATCTCAGAAAATTGCTGAAACCTGGACCCGACCAGATAACAGTTTGAGTTTCTGAAACCTGGACCCGACCCGATAACAGTAAATCTCAATTCCAAGTTACTAAGGCCTGGACCCGACCAGATATTAGTTTAACGTCTCAAATTTCTGAAACCTGGACCCGACCAGAAAGCAGTTTGAGTTTTTGAAACCTAGACCCGACCAAATAACAGTAAATCTCAATTCTAAGTTACTAAGGCCTGGACCCGACCAGATATTAGTTTAACTTCTCAAATTGCTAAAACCTGGACCCGACCAGATAACAGTTTGAGTTTCTGAAACCTGGATCCGACCAGATAACAATTAATCTAAATTTTAAGTTACTAAAACCTGGATCCAACCAGATAATAGTTTTACTTCCTCAATGGTTGAAGCTTGGACCCGACCAGATAACAGTTGATCTCAAGTTCAAATTGCTGAAGACTGGACCCAACCAGATAACAGTTCCAATTGCTAAAACCTGGACCCAACCACATAATAGCTTAACTACCATGAATTACTACAAAGCCTGGACCCGACCAGAAAATAATTTTAGTTACTAAATCCTAGATCTGACCAGATAATATTTTAAGCTTTGACCTGACCAGTCAACAGCTCAAGTCTGGACCCGACCATATAATAGCTTAACTTCCTCAAATCACTGTAAGGCTTGGACCCAACCAGATAGCAGTTTAAAATCTCCTCTTCCCCAATAGAGTTTTCCACTATCCCCATTGAGTTGCTGTAAAGCCTGGGATCTGACCAGATAACAGTTAACTTCCTTATCCCCAATAACTCATTGTGAAGCCTGGAAACCGGCCATGTAACAACTAACTTTCAAGATATAATTCCCCACCGGAGCAACAAACGACTAAAAATCCTAAGCTCATATCCCCGAGCAGAATCTAATATTCCCCAATGGAGTTCTTCTCAACAAAGTAGGAATCCCCAACGGAAGCACCTTTAAAGTCTGAAGACATACATACTTTTCATCTCCAACAATCGTCCAAGATTCAAAGCTCCCCAGTATTTGTTAAGGATACACTTTGATAACATGTTGCATTCATACAACATACATAACATATAACACAATATAATCTCATTTATTTTGAGAACATCATTACACCATGCATACATGCACATACGGCTAACTCTCTTGTTCCTTGCAGATAAGATCATGCATCCAAAGACCTCTTCTGGATCAGATTTATTTTTCCCAGTTAAAGACAGGCGAGACATCTAGTGTCAGTATGAATCAACCAAAGGTTTATGCTGATGTTTCTCCCAATTTATACCACCATCTCTCCAAATGGCATCTTTAAGCCCATTTCATACACAATCAACTAACACATAGTCGAGTGAAAATTTCTGGGCACTCTAGTGTTCAATCATCTTCCACCTTCAAGTTACGAATGGCAGACTCGCCAATCTAACTCTTCGGGTTCAAGAAGATTTAACAGGGGCAGTTGTTGTACCCCAAAATTTTCCCTCTCATTTCTCAAGAATTTTCTCACAAGATCTATATTGGGTCAAGACTGCATAAGGTTTGATCAACTCAAGATACTTCCTCAACAAGGATGGCTCAAATTAAGGTTTGGGTTTAGACAAGTACAATTGGAATTTTAATGCCCCATATGGTTTCCATGGATCATATTGGGCTCTCAAGCATCAAGTCAAAGAAAGGAGGAAGAGGAAACTGTCGAAAGGGAAAAGTAGATCGAAAGGAGTGGTTACAGATAACAGTTCGAATTCAAAATATAGTTTAGGCTATTCGAACCACTTGACTGATCGAAAATTAGTGGTGGGCGTATTTTGAAAATTTAAAGAAGAGCAAGCTTTCTTTGATCCACAAGCTTCGATTGGGCATTGGTTTCCTTCGAGCAACCTTCTTCGATCCACCTTTAAACATGCTTCGATCCATAAGCTTCGACTGGGCATTGGCTATATTCATGCCTGCTTCGATCCACAAGCTTCGAATGGGAAATGGCTATCTTCATGCTTGCTTCGATCCATAAGTTTCGACTGGGCAATGGTTTCCTTCAAGATTTCTTCGATCCACAAGCTTCGATTGGGCAATGATTTCCTTGGGGTAACTTACTTCGATCCACCTATAGACCTGCTTCGATCCATATACTAAACCCTTCGACACACATAGTTTCTACACTATGAATTATAATTTGAGGTTTTGACATTTGAACTCTCAACCACTTAATCAACTGATGATTACTGGTAGGAAAGCAATCCGGAAATTCTTTCGTTTTGACTATGCCAATAAGATCATCTTGCATATTCAAAATGGTACATTCAGATGAATTGGTCCATTCGAAGAACACACAATTGGTGGAAACAAATATTGTTTTTTCTGTTGATGAGTTTGGTCGAAGTTTGTAAGTGGTCCATTCGAAGAACACACAATTGGTGGAAACAAATATTATTTTGTTTGTTAATGAGTTTGGTCGAAAGTTGTGGATCTATGTGATCAAAACGAAAGGACAGAGTATTCGACCAGAGTAAAGAAAAAGATCAAATCCATAGGCCATGCTACACGATCTTGCTTTGCAGACCTTAATTCTTGTGTTTCACTCCATAATTAATTGTTTACACAATGAATTAAGCTCTTACCCAAGTATTTAAAATATTGCCCAAGCCAATTTTCCCTTAATGGCACAAAGTTACCATTGCCATTTTAGAAAAGTAAGTTTATGCAAAATGTCAATGCATTGAGCCTTGTGACTTTTATGTCTGATTGAAAGCAATATCAAAAGCATGAATCAAGTCTCCTGCACCCAACAAACATCAGGTCATGCTTGTACTTGAACTTTGGAACCATAAAAATCCTTTCAACTTGATTTTTTTCGCTTTCAACCAAACCATAATTTGTCATCTTACAAATCTGGTTACTCCAACTTCCCTGACCTTTTCTCTATAAATAGAGAGGTCGTTTGCAAGCCAAAGGGGCCGGATTCTTGTGTGTTGAAAAATCCTCAAACACTCCCAAACTCTTAAAAACTCAGAATCTGCACAACAAGCAAAAACTTGGCACATTCTAAATTTAAACACAAAATCTCAAATCCCTCCTTGCATTCTTTTGGCCTTTCGATTCACTAAGCCTCCGTACACCAACCTTAGAACACTCCCAGAACTTCTCAAAACTCCTAAAACTCAGAACCTGCACATAAGCACAAACTTGGCACATTCTAACTTTACACACAAAATCTTAAATGCCTCTTTGCGTTCTTTTGGCCTTTAGATTCACTAAGCTTCCATACACCAGCCTTAGAACACTCCCAAAACTTCTCAAAACTCCTTGAACTCAGAGACGAAAGCCACGTTGCTTGCCATTTCTAACTTTGAAGAGCCAACTCCAAAACTCTTCTAACTATTAAAGCAAAGTAGTGATCCCACTATCTCAAGGAAGGTCCTTGCAAGCTTAATCCATCATCAAGTCATTTCTGGAATTTGTGTAGAAGTCCTTCGAATTTCACTCCAAGAGGTAACGTTTTTCAAACTTGGAACTCTTTATCCAAGCATCATTTGTATATACATTGTAAAGAAAATATGTAGATATCATGTCTAGGAAGCTGACCATGTTCATGGTTTTGATTATATTTGCTTGTACATTGAGAATGTATTCTCTGATCAGTTAGGTTTTAGTTTTAGTACTGAACAAAATTCATGCTAACCTTCGACCCATAACTTTTGAAAATTATGTGGTTAGATTCGAATTCAAATTTTAGGCAGGTTTGATATTTACATCTTTCGATTTGGCTGAGAAATGAAGCTTTTCGAAGCTTAACATTGGAGTTATACATCCCTGCGCGCGCGAAGGAAGAAGATGAACTCATGTTCAAATTTTCAGAAATGAGTTCATTTTATATTTAATGCAAGTTGTATAACTAACGGATGAAACAGACCACCTCAGTGGTACAAACAGCGTGCGCTAAAGCCTTGCCATGTAGAAGGTCTTGGGTTCGAGCCCCAGCGAGACCTTTTGTATTTATTTTTGTCATTTTTTCCAAACTAAAATGCAGGTTTATGACATATTGAGTGTTGGTTGTTTTCTTTCAATGAAAGGTGTGGAGAACCTGCGTTCAAACCTTGGCAGGACCAAAACATTTTTTTATCACTTGTTTGTTTTCATTTTTTAACAAAATTCAACATTTTTCCAACCATTCAAAAGAACTCCTTTTGAGTTGATTTTTTGCACGCTATTTATTTACAATGTATGTTTTATGAATATATAAAAAATATCACAAAAATATTTTATTTTTATATTTAATTATTTAGCTCAAAATCTTTTCCTAACAAAAATCCAAAGCAAAATCCATTTCTTTTTGTATTCCTTGTACATTATTCAAGATTCAATATGGTTGTAATAGATAATTAGGATTTAATTTCTTGCAATCCCAATTTGTAAATTTGTACACCCCATCCCCCAAATGATGTAATAGCATAGTAAATTTACTTTCCGCAATTTATCACTTTCATATAAATTCTAGTAATTAGGGTTTGTATGAAAACATAAAATCAATAAATAGAAAACCCTAATTCAAGATAAACCAATCATGAAAAACAAACACTTTGCACACTTGTACCTAAAGGTTTAACTCCACTTGTTGCCTTAAGAAAATAGTCATAATATGCATGTGAGACATCTTAGCAAAAATAATAAAAAAAAATACAAGATCATAGTCCCTCGATAACGCTTCGAATGTTGCCTTCATATGATCTTAGTCCCTCAAGAGAAATGCTAAGATATCTCACAACATTGCTATTTATGACTACGATGACCCACGCCCGTCCCTTTACATCCAAAGATAAGGCTTCTTACCAATAAATGGTAATGTAGCAATATCAAAGGAAGGAAGAAATGAAAAAAGACTTTTGAGTAGGTAGAACTTTCTTAGTTGCTTGCTCACAATCCATCTTCAAAAAAACAAACATCTTTTCAAATACACCAAACACTTTAAAAATATGAAATATTTTCAAAAAGTACAACACTTTGTATGCATTCTTATAGAGACGAGAATAATTATAAATTTTGCCTAAACGAAGGCGTTTTTCAAAAATACTTTAAAAAACCACCAACACATTTCAATCAAAGCAATTTCATAAAAAGTGATCTAGCAAGCAACTAAGAGCCCATAGATAACTATGGATGAAAGGGTGCTAACACCTTACCTTTTCATAATCTACCCCCCGAAATCAAGAAAACATCTCAAAGATCTTTCCTGTTCTTTTCACCCTTTCCTTATTGGATAAAAGAAAAGTCGGTGGCGACTCCTGCTATCTGTAACAATTACGATCAAACGTAAAACAACCAAGTTAGTTCTCCCTTTGTATTATAATTGGGTTATATTATTTCAACTTCTGTAGTGTCTTCATCTAATATATCATATGGCTTTGGCTCCTCATACTCCCATGAGCTTATAGTAGTAGCAATTTGACCAATTTGAGTCTCCAAATTTTTTATACTTTCCCCTTAAGCTTGAATTGTAACTTTTTTTCTTGCGTGAAAGTTTTCAAACCAGACTCCAACTAGTTGGTTCCATTAATTGTCACACTTGCATTAGGAGCAGAACTAGGTTGGTTAATCGATCCTCCACAAGAAAAATCAGTGTCACATGTCATGACATCTAAAGGTGCAGTAGCTATCACGACACATGGCATCATAAAAGACTTCAACATGTTGTGTATTTCAGTCGTTTGAAGAGCCAAAGTAGTGGTTTGTTTGACCTTGATTATGCAGAAATTAACCTGTATAGAGCAATTTTCACACCTGTTGTAACACCCCAAAAATATAGATTAATTATTTAATTAATTTAGTATAAATATCGATGATTATTGGTGAATATATGAACTATGGCAAATTAGTCAATGCGGTGGATTATATGAGTTGGTGGATTTTCTGATGTGATGTGATGCATTTGTTAGTAATTAGATGTCTTAGAAATTATATAAGTTGAGGTGATAGGGGTGTATGGCTAAAAGTGTACAAACATAAGGGTGAAAGTGATAATTGGCATTTTTGGGTTAAATATGAGGTTTACTGTTATTTTATAATAATTAAAATAGAATTATTAGTAGAATAATAGGATTCATATTATTTTCTTAAATAATTAATTAATTGGGATAGTTATATTATTATTGGTATATATTAGAGTAAGAATAAGGGAAAAGAGTTAGTACGTAGAAACAGAGAAAGAGAAGCGTAGAAGAGAAAAGAAGAGAAGAGCACTAGTAAGCTAGGGCAAGAGATTTCACCGTAGAGATCAAGAATCAACGAAAATCTAAGGTAAGAGGGTATTCTAACTGTATAAAGGGTTGCCTAATGATGGATTATGGTAGGATCTAAGTTCTGTGTTGTGATTTCTCCCTATTTTGTTGTTTTGGGGTTTTTCATGTTGATGAATTTTGGTGATTTGTGTGTGTTTTTTATGGAATTGAATGATATGAATTGGTTAGGTTGATAAACAATGGTTGGTGAATAATTAACATGCTTAAAAAATAAATTTTGATAAAAAAATATGAACTTTGGGTGTTAAAAAGTGGGAGGATCGTAGTTGGAAATTGCAGAATGTTTCCCTGTTATCGTAGAGTAACCGGTCACCCATATATGGTAACTGGTTACCATGTGAAAAGTTGGAAAGCAGAGGCTACTGACTTGTAGAAACCGGTTACCGTAAGTGGATAACCTGTTAACATGATGAATTTTGGAAAAACAAGGTTATTGTCTTGAGGTAACCGGTTACCATTACTGGGTAACCGGTTACCACTGCTACTGACAGCATTTTTTGGAAAACTTCTAAAACCCATAAGTTTTGCCTTGGGTGTCCGTTTGACGCGCCGTTTGAACCTACGGAAAGATAAAAATATTTTCTACTCAATAAAAATGATTTGAAAGCAGTATGAGATGATTTTATGAATTTTTTTTTGTTCCGATGTTGTGTTGTGATTGCGAAGTTATGAATATGACGATGAATGTAAAGAGACTTCTTGATGTGACGATGTTGTGATGATGTAAGTACTATGATATATGCTTGGTCGTCTGTATTGGCTTATTCTGATGTTTTCGTGTAATTGCGAAGTTGTGAATATGATGATGAATCGATGAGATTGGTATTGTGATTGAGTACGATAATGATGCATGAATGTTTTGATGGTGTGACATGATATGCATTATAATAATGATGAGCGAAGGCCTGTATAGGCGTGTGTTATACCCTAAAATTTTCCCTCTCATTTTATCAACATTTCTCATCACAAGGCTCTTGGAACTCAAGACCAAGCTAGGGTTTGCTCTGCTCAAAACACCTCCTTACACTGTTGACCTAAATTAGGGTTTGAGTTTGCACAAGGATTTTTGGACCTTCAATGCCCAAATTGAATTTCATACTTCATGTTGGACTCATAAGTTTGTCCATACCAAGTTTCAAGCCTTGAATCAAATTTTTGGCCAGTCAATTGGACAGTTGACCTAAAAATCAGCTGTATTGGGGAAAAAGTCAACTGTGACCAATCTACAGTCAAACTTCATGAATTTTGACCCACATCAACATTATGAACTCATATGAACCATTTTATCAAGTTTGGACCACAACTCCACAAGAAATTTGATCAGATCACCAAAAGGGCAAAATGGTCATTTTTAGGGTTTTGACTGTACAAAGGAAATTTGTGACTGTTTGACCTAGCCAATGGTAATTTAAGCTCAACCATGGACTCAAGGACTCAATGGCATCATCTTGACTTATTCAACAAGTTCAAAAGATCTCAAATGCATAGGATTGACAGATGAATTTTTCAGTCAACTGATCAAAATTTGACTGTACACTGAAAAGTCAAACTTTGACTTTTTGGTCAAAATCAAGTGCCAAGGGTTATTTTTCATCAAGATATGTCAAATTATGAAACTTTTTCATAAAGAAACCCAAATTTGCAAATTAGGGTTTGAAAACTTTTCTTAATTTTTCCTAACTTTGCCCCACATTTTCACGATGATACAAGTGTATTCAAACAAAACTTACAACATGAACGTTGTAGTCCTCCACAAAATCTACAACTTTGATTCACAAAGTTTTCTCAAAAGAAACTTGGATCTCAAGTTATGATTTTTGGAACAAGGGTCCCTAAAACTTTTAACTTAGAGAAATTTTGCCCTAGTTTAGGCAGGATTTTGACCCATCTTCTTGGCCATTTTTCACATGGTTCCACTTTAGGTTTCTAGTTTCATTTCAAAGATGGATTATAATGCTTGTTGCAAGCTTTCCAAATTGTCCAATAACTCCTCAAACACATTTGTGGTTAGGGAGAATCGAATGCTTGAAGTTGGCAAAAACTCACTTTAATCCATGGCATTTTCATGTTGACACAAGTTGCAAAATCTGTCCAAACTTGCTTTGTACTTGATTACAGGTCTCTAAACCAATTCACACTCAAAAATTAAATGCAAATACAATGGACATTGGTCTTATTCTGATCAATGGAGCTTGGCACAATGAATAAATCCATTTTTGGCAAAAAGTGAGCAATACCATTTACATAAAGCATGGTTTATGTCAAATTGCATTTCTTGAGCCATACACCAAGCCCTTTGCTGCAAACAAGGCTCCCTAATGTCAGGCAAAGTTCAACCACTTTGAGCAGCTAGAGTACAAGTCAGTACAACCATAGCATTGTCAACTCTATTTTCTTACTTCAAAACCAAGAAACTTGTAAAATACAACACAACTTGAGCATCTGATATAATCAACTCTTGACAACTTTCCAAACAAGTTTTGCACATCCCTGTGAGCCAGAAACACGAGCCATCCATCCCTCAAACACTCTTGAACATTGAAACACATTTCTCTTGCAAAACAGGGCAGGTGCTGCAACTTGAGTGCCATAGCTCATTTGGCTCGTGCGTTTTGCTCCATTCCACTTCAAACACCTTCCATTCAACTCACTCAAGTTATCCCAAACCTCCATTTCCAACTGTAACTCCATTTACAGTGTTCACCATTTTCATTTCAAGCTTATGCGGGTTGACTTCTAGAGGCTGATTCAGGGACATTCAAGGCAAGCTAGCTATTGGAAAAGATCAAGTGAAGTTCAGGAAAGCTACCAGACACCTCAAAACTTGTTGAGAAGCTCTGCATTGTCCTACTCGAATCCAACTGAAATAGCTTTTTCATCACTTTCTATCTCTCTATTTAGGAACATTTAGCCTTAGGTTTGTGAATGAAAAATGTAGTATTCAATGCCATGAAGCTGTACATATGCTCAGTTTTCATTTATATTAAGTGTGCTAGGAGAATTTCATCCATGAACATGCTGAAAAAGTTAGGTCAGATTTTAGGGCCAGAGAAATTCTCTCTGGTCTTTGAGAGTTAGGATTAATGCTTTATATGGTTAGATTCGTATTTAAATTCTCTACAAGTTTGATATTGTGAGTTTTGGCAAAAGATCATGTTTCCAGGATGTTCCAGTTTGAACCAGGCGCGCACGCGTTTGACAAGTCTGGAGGAAGATGATGAAGACTTGGGTTGGGCCTGGTCTGATTGCTTCTAACACCTCCCTTTTTTCAGTTTTACACCCCCTGGCCCAATTTCTTATATTTTTATGTTTTTGCATTTTTATTTTCATTTCTGGTTTTGATTATTTATTTCCAAATATAAAAAATGCTTAAAAATATTTTCACATTTTTTTTACATTTATTTGGCATTTTATTCTATTTTTTCTAACATTAAAACATTTCTAATACTTTTATATTATTTGTTTAAATTTAAAAATAATGTAAATGATACTTTTACTTTTATTTCTTATTTCATTCATACTGAAAATATTATTATAAAATATAATTTATTTTTGTAAATATTTTATTTTATATATATATATATATATATATATATATATATATATATATATATATATATATATATATATATATATATATATATATATATATATATATATATATATATATATATATATATATATATATATATATATATATATATATATATATATATATATATATATATATATATATATATATATATACTTTTATTTTATTAAAAAAACCTAGAATAAAAATACAAAAATATTACATCTTTATTCTTATTATTATTTATACTAAAAAAATACCTTTTTTAAGTATATTTCATTTTTGTACATATTAATATATTTTTTGTTTATAAATAATATATAATATTTACTTTCTTAAAGAAATTAGGGTTTACCCTAAAATAAATAAAATTAACCTTTTTATTTTATTTCTTTATACTTTTTTCACATTGAAAATACTTTACATACATAAACAAATAAAAACTTCTTTTTGCATAATACATTTTATTTAATATTTATTTATTTTGTTTATTTAAATATTGATGCATTTAAGATTCAATTTGGATGTAATAGTAACTAGGGTTTATATTTCTTGTCTAATACCCCCTATTTAAAATTGAACCCCCATCCCCATAACCATGTTGTAATAGCTTAGAATTTAAATTCTCGCACTTTTACGCTTTCAATTATGCCATGATTAGAGAATTAGGGTTTGTATGCCAAAATCAAATTAACAAATAGTTTGACCTAATCAAAGACAAAAATGCATGAAAAACAAACACAATGCACACTTGCACCCCTAGGGTTACAATGCACTTGTTGCCTTCAAAAATGGGCCATGGTATGCATGTTAGGTACTTTGGCAAAACAAAAACAAAACAAAAGATCATAGTCCCTCGATGATGCTATCTTGGTTGCCTAAAACAAAAATTATCAATTCCCTCAAGAAAATTGCCAAAGATACTTGACACAATTGCTATCATGGTCTATACGATGACCTGCGCCTGTCCCGTTTAACATCCTAACACAAGGTTATTCACCAAATGCAATGGTGAAACAACACTGTTAAAAGGGTTAAAAACATAAGAAAGATCTTTGAGTAAAATAGGGTAGATAGCTCTTAGTTACTTGATAAAAAGCTTGCAAAACATCCTTGCTATTTTCAAACACACTTCACTACACAATTTCAAAACATTTCCCAAATCAAACTTTCAAAACATTGAAATTTTTTTCAAAAAACAAAAACACCTTTGTATACATTCAAACAAGAATAATTACAAAGGTTGCCACAATGATGGCCTCTTTTATAAACATCTTTCAAAACCACACACAAAGCACCATTTCAAACAATTGAAAAGCAAAGCAAGTGATCTAAACAAGTAACTAAGAGCCCATAGATAACCATGGATGAAAAGGGTGCTTGCACCTTCCCTTTTCATAATCTACTCCCCAAACCCAAGAAAACATCTCCAAGGTCTTTCCTGTGCTTTTTGACCTTTCCTTAGGATAAAATAAAATGCCGGTGGCGACTCTTGCTAAACCGAACATTTGCGAACACAAATGCAAAACCACAATTCAGTTCTCCCACCGTATCACAGAACTGGAGACTCTGTTGGGGAAATCTTTAAAAGTGGAGTAACCTTAGGGCTTAGATCACCTTTGCATGCTTATCTTGATTGCTTTGATTGCTTTACATTTGGTTCTCTTGTTTGGGCTTGAAATCCTCTACCCGGATTTGGGAAACATTGATAGGTAAATAGCAATACATTGTGGAAACTGTGCGGGGTATACCGACATGGTTGAAGTAATAGCTATATTAGTGCGACATATTTGTGAGTACCGGTAGCCTTTGAGTCAATCAAAGAGAATACGGGGCCGCTGAGTGATGTCATGAAGCACTAATGAACTCTTAGAACCTTACTTGACCATCTTGGCCTTTTTTTAGGGGTAGTGAGATCACCGGCTTTGGTGCAGTCCGAAGTTGGTAGATACTCGATACTACACTCATTGAGGGTTGTTTTCTTGGAATATTGTGGTCTCCAGTTAAGTGGCTAAACCAAAACAATGAACACAGAAAATAATCCAGTGATATTGAGCTCCTTAGAACCCGGTTACTATTTATAGGACAGGTTGAACCAACTAACTTCAAGAGGGTACATACTTATGAAACCTCATGCAAGCCTGAAACTAGGATATTGTGTGATTTGCTTGTACATGTGTTTGTGCATACCTCATGAACATCATAAAGCATCATTTGCATCCACTAACCATTTCAAGGGTTTGGATCTTCATCTTTGTTCCTGTTTTGTAGGTCATGGAATCTCGTCGCAGGAAAACAATTCAGGTCAACCTTGTGAGAATCCCTCCTTAACTCAAGGAGCTTACTTCCAAGATTCCGGAAAATTCTCCCTTCAGTGAAAGACATGGTATACTTCTCAACTTGGTTAACTCCAACATTGAAGAAGACATGGTGAAAGTTCTCTTCCACTTCTTTGACCCCCTACACCACTATTTCACATTCCCCGATTATCAATTAGTACCTACTTTGGAGGAATTTTCTCAACTTCTGAGGATTCCTATTCTTCATCAACTATCCTACAACGGTATGGAAAAAGAACCAAAGCCTGAAGATGTTACTCAAGCCTTACACTTGCAACCATCTGATATCAAAGGTCATTGGGAAACCAAAAGTGGTGTCAAGGGTTTCTTGGCAAAGTTTCTGTTTGAGAAGGCACAAGACTGCTGGAATTCTCTAAATCTACAAGCTTTTGAGGAGATTGTAGCACTTCTCATCTATGGGTTGGTCTTGTTCCCAAACCCTGATCAACTTATAGATGTGAATGTTGTCAAGATTTTCATATCCCGGAATCCTGTACCTACATTGCTTGGGGACATCCTACACTCATTTTACACACGAACAATGAGGAAAAGAGGTGTTCTCATGTGTTGTACTCCTCTTCTAGCAAGGTGGTTTATTTCTCACCTTCCCCAATCAGTTTTGAAGAATGAGCAGGGTTTAAGGTGGTCACAACGATTGATGACCTTAACACATTCTGATGTTCATTGGTGTTCTCGGTCCAGAGAAAATGTCATCATCATTGATCATTATGGGGAATTACCTAATGTCCCACTACTTGGAATTAGGGGAGGCATTACCTACAACCCCTGTTTAGCCCTAAGACAGTTTGGATATGCCCAGAGGGATGGCCCTCATGATATGCTGATTCCTGACCTAGTTTTTGACTTCGACAACGATGCGCAAGGACTTTGACAAAGGTTTTTCCGAGCTTGGAGGATGCCCAACAAAGTGGATAGTAAGACACTGGGGCACAAGAATTCCATCCCTCTTGAGCCTTATCTCAAGTGGGTACGAATCCGCGCCCAGAATCTTATGATGCCATACCCTCACATTCTCCCCGTGATCAAAGAGCCTATTGTGGAAGGAGAGGTTCCATACACCCTCCTACATCCAGACATGCCGACATCATTGGAAGAATTGCAAAAGAGTTGGATCCAACTCAAAGAAGAACGAAATACTTTTGAAGCCAGCTTCTATGCCAGTGAGAAGAAGGTTTTGGAGCTTACCCGCCGACTTCATGGGGAGGAAACTCCCAAAACTTACATCGCACCAAAGAGGATGCACAATGTCTTTTTACATTAAGAATTTTGTAATATTTTGCCCATGGGGCACTTATGCACTAAAAAATTTCTTCTTAATATGACATGTGTTCTTTTTGTTTGCAACAAATTTGAATTTCCGAATCCTTGAATGCATTACATGAATAACATATCATTCATCATATGCATAAACAGGTCTTTACACCAGGTTTCCTTATCTTTCTGCTGTTTATTTCAGCCAGATGGATTTGGAGCAGACGGTTAAGGATCTGCAAGCGCAGAATTCTCAATTCCAGCAAATCCTCATGACCTTAGCAAAGGGTCAAGAGGACCTTAAAGCACTGTTGGAGAAAGATAAAAAGAAAAAGAAGAAAAGGCCTGGTGTGGCCACTATGGGAAGAAGGTTTGAAAGCCATGCTAGAAAAGTTCTTGAGTTCCCCTCGACGTCTAATGAAGGGGCTGGTAAAGGAAAAGGAACTGCGATGCCTTCTGAATCTGAAGTTGAAGAAGAAGAAGAGGAGGGGGATGAAGATTTCTCCGAACAACAATATCCCCCGGCGGATGATAAATATAAAAATCTTGAGGATTGGTTGGCAGCCATGGAGTTGCAAAGGGTACCTGGTTTAGATTTCGAAGAACTAGGGTTGGTCGCTGGGATCGTCATTCCTCCCAAGTTCAAGGTTCCTACATTTGCTAAGTATGACAGTTTGTCCTGTCCAAAGATACATCTGAGATCCTACATCAGAAAGATCCAACCACACTCTTCTGATAAAGATCTTTGGGTCATTTTTTTCCAAGATAGTTTGGCAGGCACACAATTGGACTGGTTCTATCAACTTGAGAGGTCTGAGGTTCATAATTGGGAAGATTTAGCTGCTGCTTTCTACCAACAATACCAATACAATGCAGATTTGGCGCCTACTCGTACTCAACTACAGAGTATGGGTATGGCTTCTAATGAGGGATTTAAGGAGTATGCCCAGAAGTGGCGGGATTTGGCTGGAAGGGTGCAACCACTATTGTCGGATAGAGAGCTAGTTGACATGTTTTTAGGGACCCTATCTGGCCCTTTCTTCAATCATTTAATCGGGAGTTCCTCTGCAGGATTCACCGAATTAATTCTGACCGGTGAAAGGGTTAAGGCTGACATTAAAAGTGGTAAGATTCAAAAAGATTCCTCCGCGTCCACTGCTATTAAGAAGACCTTCCCAACTAAGAAGGAAGCTTCTGCTGTTTATTCTCAGAAAAGCCAAGGAAGAACAGAGCGCCGACCAACGGTAGGGGCTGTGATGATTCAAAACTCTTCAACCGATCAACCTCGCAGCAATCAGCCAAGATCTAATCAACAAAGGGTAGTAAGGCGACAACGGAAATTCACCCGAATCAACATGACACCAGCTCAAGTCCTCCCTCATCTGTTAAAGCTGAATCTTACCAATTTGAAAGAAGCGCCGAAGAACCTTATTACCTCTTCTCCTTATTACCACTTCAATGCAAAGTGTGCATACCACTCTGACAGTGTAGGGAATGATACCAACAACTGTTGGGCTCTTAAGAACAAAATCCAAGACCTGATCAACGCCAAGGAGGTATAATTCGATGCGCCCGAAAAGCCGAATGTGATTTCTGCCCCAATGCCCAAGCACGGTCATAATGTTCATGCCGTTATGGAAGATCTTCATGTTACCAATGTTGCTGACCTTTTGACTCCGTCACCAGTGATTAAAGTGAATTTGATGAGAGCCGGGATATTCCCAGGCTGTGGAAAAGACTGTTACTTTTGTTTAAACTTGCGAGCTGACTGCCCACTGTTGAAATCAGGCATCCAACGCCTGATGGATACTCAAGAGATTCTCTTCCAAAAGACTCATTTTGATACTATCACTCCTATTACTCTTGTTGCCTTTGTTACTTCAACCAATGACATTGCAATAATAACCATCTCCGACAATCTTCCAAGACCTACAAAAGGCCTGTCAAGATTACGCCTGATCCTAAGTTTGTGCCGTTGAAAATCACCATGTCGGGGCCTGTCCCGTATAAATCTAACAAGACGATACCATGGAACTACGGAGGAGAAATCTTCTATCATGGTATCAAACAGATTGAATCAGTCCAAGAGAATTCCGATGATGAAACCCCTAATATAAGGAATATTACGGGAACAAGCAAGATAACTTGCAGCAGAAGGATATTCTCTCCGGAGATTGCTCCCCCACGAGCAGTCTTCGGACCCTCAAAAGTTTCTGAACCTGTCAAGCCATCTGTGCAAAGCCCGATAATTGAAGAAATTTATATACCTGAAGTTAGACCCTCTGATGTTACTACCAAAGGTAAGGGGATACTAGAAGCGCCTGTCAGGATGAAGGCTCAGACTGTGGTAATCCCCGAGACCACCCAGAAAGAGATGGAATAAATATTAAAGATAATCAAGAGGAGCAATTACGATGTCGTGGAACAACTATGGCAGACCCCTTCCAAAATCTCCATGTTGGCTCTTCTACTCTGCTCTGAGGCCCATGCTAAGGCCTTGATCAAATTTTTAAAGATGGCACACGTGCCTCAAGAAACTTCGGTTGACTAGTTTCAAGAGTGCGTGGCTAGCCTTACTGCTAATAATGGTCTTGGTTTTTCCGATGCTGATTTGACCCCTAAGGGAAGGAAGCACAACGACGCGCTGCATGTCTCAGTAGAATGCATGGGAACCACACTTGCCCATGTTCTGGTTGACACCGGTTCATCTTTAAATGTGCTTTTGAAAAAGGCATTGGACAGGTTGGACAGTGAAGGTTTGACCCTGAAGCCTAGTGTTGTACCCCAAAATTTGCCCTCCCATATTCTTCAAAATTTGCCAAGTCAAAGCTTCAAAATCTCCCCAAAGGTTGCACAGTTCAAGGGCCTCCTAACAGTCAAAGATTAGGGTTTTGGTTCTAGCAAAGTAATTGAAGTTTCCAAGGGTCCAATCAAGTCCCACATGCCTACAAACATGGTCAAGCATCCTCATACCATGTTTCAAGACTTACAGCACAAAATTGCACAGTCAAAAACCCTAATTGCTCAACAGTCAACTACAGGGGCAAAATGGTCATTTGACAGTCAAAAGTCAAAATTTTTGGTCAACATCTTATTTTGAAGCCACAAACATCATTTGATCAATTCTTGATCATGATTTTCAAGGCATGGCTCAAAAAGTCTCAAGATGCAAAAGTTTCCATATTTGGACAGTTGAAAAAGTCAACTGTAACTTGACCAAGGCATAACTTCCACATGGTTTATCACAAAAATTCCATCCAAAGCTCACTTTGAAGAGAAAGACATTTCCTACAACTCCTCTTCACACTTCAAGTCCAAGAAATGCTCTCACAAAAAGTTATCAATTTCAATATTATAGGTCATTTTCAAAAGTCAACAAAAAGGGACTTTAAGTCAAAGACTATAACTTGAGATTGGTAAATCAAAATGACATGGGACCAAAGGCATTGGTTAGAGGACTTCAAGACCTTTCCAAAATGCCAAAGAACATGATATAAGCTTAATAATTGAGCAAGATATGCCTTGTGGAAGTTGGGAAATATTTGGGTATTTTGAAAAGTCAACTTTACTTCAAATGCCTTAAATTTGCTAATGGGCCACATTTTCTTCCAAGATTCATCATCCAAAGCACATGCACGACCATTTGGCCCAAAGGGGATTTATTCATCATTTTTATTTATTTATTTGAATTTTTAATTACTATTAATTCATTTAATAAAATAAAATATGTGAAAAATACTAAACAAATGTATGTGAATCTTTTTATGCAGTATAATCACTCATGATTCACTGAAGATTCGTGCACAACTCAAATTGGGAAGATTGGCTATGATTGACATCAAAATCACATGGAAAAAGATTTGAAAAATATGCATGAAAATCAAATATTCATTCCATCAATGCAAAAGGTTTTGGACATATTTTTCAACCCTAATCCATCACTCATATAAGACTGATCAAAACCTAAAGCTCAAGACCTGAAAGCTGCGCCCAAAAGCCAAAAACAACTTTGCACTTTTTCAAGAAAATTCCAAAACTGAAAACACGATTTCAAGGAGTTTCAAGGCAAAACATTGATTCCATTGCATTCCTGAGGCTTCAAGGAAGGTTTCTGGATCAAAACCATCATCTCTAACGCAAAGAATTGGTAGAAAGACCTTGTCCTGTCCATACTTTTTTTTCACATTCATGTATCAGGATTCATGCATTATTCTTAATTTTTAATGTTTGATTTGTGTTAGTTGATTCATTCTGAAGCTAACCATGTAGTTTGATTAAGTTTTTGTGCATCATACGCGAAATCACCATTGAAGCTCGCTAGGGTTTCCAAACTGCAAAATTGGGGTTTTACATTTAAAGAAAAATTGACACACGAGGCTTGTACCATTAGAACCAGAGGCTTGATACGAACTCAACCCATAGGTCGCGATCAATTTATGATCAAAGATGACCTATTCGCTATTTTTGCATATATCATGTAGTGGGGGTTTAAAACCCCCGCAATCTTGTTTATGTTTTTTCAGGCAAACGCAGGACACTTGGAGAAGAAGGTGAGGTGTAAGCAGGGGATTGGCGCGTTTGAATTTCGCGCGGAAAAATATCACTAACCCCCGTTTTGACTGATATTGTTTATTTGTTATATTATATACAAAGCGTTTAGGTGGATCAAGTGGCAAGGTGTTGAGTTGGTAATCTCTGGGACCTGGGTTCGAACCCCAGGCCCCCCTTCCTATTTCCATATTTTTCTTCTAAACGTGTTTCTATGTAGCTCGTTCCCTGAGGTATACCATGCAGCCTCATGATCTACCATGCCACACGTCCCATGGCATCAGTCCAATGGTCCAGATCTAAGGCCTATGGAATAATTCAGTCAACGAATCCACACGTGATTGCCAGAAGTCAACAAGGCCAGGGATCAATTGGGCCTGATTGCTACCAGCATACCTCCAAGTTGGGACAACAAACCCCCCATTGTTTGCTTTCTTTCACTTTTTTTATTTTTCTATTTTTTATTTGTTTAATTTAGTTTTGATTTAATTCTCCAAATTATTTTCACAAAACATGAAAAATAATAAAAAAAATTAGAAAAGATAAAATATAAATATATTTCACTTAAGCATTTTTTTTGTAAATAAATCTTATTAATTAATTTAGTTTTTAATTCTAGGATTAATTTTAACATTTTTTTCATAAACTTAAAAATTGTAGAATTAGGGTTTTATATTTTTATCCTTTTTCTTTTTCACCATATTAATTATTAATTATTTATTTTTGCAAATAAAATTGCGTTAATTAATTAGGTTAATTCTAGATTCAACTTTAACATATTTCTTTAATAAATTAAAAATAGCTAGAATTAGGTTTTAAATTCCATTAATTCTTATTAAAAATCCATAAATACAAAAAACTCCAAAAAATATTTTCTTTTTATTTTAATTTAATTAATTTGTTAATCGTAATTTAATTTCATTAAAAAGGGTCCAACGCCCTCGCTTTCGATTATTAGTTCGTTTCGTGCATTTATTTCCTTTCTTATAATATTCATGTAATTCTCCCAAAGCCATGTAAATTAGACATTTATATTTCTCGCACTTTACTTTATTTTATTTTAAATCGGGTCCTGGATTAAATTTGGCGATGTGGACCCGCGCCTTTGTAATAGCGTAGGAATTTTAATTCTCGCATCTTTTAAATTGTTAACTATTGCATGAAAGAATGAATGTCAAAATAAAAGCAATGCGTAGATCACCAATTACATGAACAAGACAAAAATATTTGAAAATGGCACACAAATCACACACCACCCCTAGGGTACGCCTCACTGTTGCCTTGCCCCTCGAAAGGTGATCGTCGAGTAGAGGATGTTTTAGTAAGTCCTCATGATCCGGGAACCTGGCATGAGGGTAGCTTCTAAGGTATCTTCCTATTGCTCTGGTGATCACCATGTCCCGAACCTTCGAATTGACCTGAATACCTCCATCGGTGGTGCTACCTACCTCTCAATGGTGGGATGGCACTACTTTAAGGACATTTACACAGACGAATTCCTTAGGGTAGGTAGACGATTCTAGATACTTGCTCTAATTTCAAAACAAATCAAAAAAAATACTTTTCACACCGACACCTTTTCAAAAAGCTTTCGAAAGCAACTTTTCAAACACTCTTGAGGACCGATACAAGAGTCGAACTGGAATTTTCAAAGAAACTTTTTAAAACCCACAGTTGAAAAGCAAACAAACCTTTTTGAAAACACAATGAGCAAGTATCTAAGAGCCCATGGATAACCATGGATAGAAAGGGTGCTAACACCTTCCCTTTCTATAATCTACCTCCCGAACCGAGAGCAATCTCTATAAGGAATTTTTTTGTGCTTTTGTCCTTTCCCTTTGGAGAAAATAAAAGACGGTGGCGACTCTTACTTCCGCAACATTTCGCGAACCAGCGTTAAACAGTCAGTTCCAGATCCACCGATCACAGAACTGGCGACTCTGCTGGGGATTAAACTGAAAGTGAGGTGTACCTTAGGACTAAGATCACTGTGTTTTCAATTACTTTCTTTGCTTGCTTTAAATTGTGGGACCGTCTTGGGAGTTCTATAGATCCTAACCCGGATCTGGGGATACCTTCTTAGAAAGTAGCAACAAGGCTGTGAGGGAACTGTGCGGGGTATACCGACATGGTTGAAACAGTCTGCTACGTTGATGTGGCACTTTGGTGTGTACCGGTAACCCTTGAGTTCAGTCAAGGAGAGTACGGGGCCTCCGCGTGGTGTCGTGAAGCATCAACAGACCTTAGGAACCTTAATTGAACTATCTTGGCCTCTTTAGGGTAGTGAGATAACTGACTTTGGTACAGTCCGAGGTTGGTTGATACTCGATACTACACTCAATTGAGGGTTGCTTTCCTGGAATATTTCGGTCGCCAGTTCAGTGGCTAAATCGAAACGATGAACAATGAAAGCAATCCAGTGATATTGGGACCCTTAGAACCCGGTTACTTCTAATAGGACAGGTTGAACCCACCAACTTCAAGAGGGTAATACCCAGACCCCATGCTGGCCTAAACTCTAAAGGGCTCTCTGTGTGACTTGTGTGCTCTCAAACTTGACTACTTGCATGCTTGTTATCTGACACTTGAGTTTCTTGCAGGTTTTGTTTATAGTCCCTAATTGGGACTCATAACAGGGTTTACTAAGTTTCTTGCAGGTTTTGGTTTGCAGTCCTTAATTGGGACTCATAACAGGGTTACCTACATTACCCCATGCATACCATAACATCATACCATTGCATACATCCTAACCCATTTCAAGGGGTCTCAAGGGCTTGTGATGCAGGTCATGATGAATCAAACATCTAGCAAGGGGGAAAGAGGATTTATTTTCCTCTAGCCAAGGTTGTCAGGGGCTATGACCCACTTGATATGGTGAGCTCTGACTCTTGAAGAAGGTTCCCCTAACCAAGGTTGCTTGGAAACCAAAACCAGACATGATGACTAAAGTCAGGGGCTATGACCCACTGGATATGGTGAGCCTTTGACCCTTGAAGAAATATTCTCAACAACATGGAGTTCCTTTAATCAAGCTACCGGAGCCAAGTTCTAACAAATTTTCTTGTTTATCCCGTGAGGTCCTTGAAAACATTACATGCATGTCATACACATCATTGCATAACAGGTATCCTTGTTGCAGGTCACTTACCTTTCTCGCTGTTTATTTCAGCAATGGCTTCCCAACAAGATAACCAGGACCTTCTTGCTCAAGAGACTCGGTTCGGGGAAATCCTCCTGAATCTATCCAAGGGGCAGGAGGAGCTAAGGACACTTCTCATGGAGACTTTGGTCAGGAACAGCGCTGAAGACGAACGGTTGAAACATCTGCAAGCTGAAGTGGATGCAATAAGAGCCCAGATGTTGGGGCAGGTGACTATCATTCAAGGCTTAGCCCAAAGACAAGAAGAGCTCGGAATCCTCGTCAACCAACTGCTTCAGAATAACCAACTGGGGCAAACGTATAAGAGTAAAGAGCCAGTCATCGTTCAGCCACCTTTGAAACAAGGAGGTAAGGGGAGAGCTCCTCAAGTGGCTTCAGGGTCACCAACTCAGCAGCAACTTCACCAGCTTCAGCCAGACAAGCCCAAGAGGCAATTCACCCAGCTCAACATGTCGTTGTTTCAAGCTTTACAACGCCTGCTGAGATTGAATCTGATCACATTAAGGGCTCATCCCCGAAACCCCAACACAGCATCTCCTACCTATGATCCCAACAAAAGGTGTGCCTACCATTCTGCCAGTCCAGGACATGATACAAATGAGTGTTGGGCTCTGAAGAACAAGATCCAGGACCTGATTGATGAAGGGGCACTGGAGTTCACACAAGATGGTCAGGCTGAATTTTTCTATCATCCCTCAAAAGCTCACCATTTGAAGTAACAAGCCCTGAGACTAGAAGACTTTTGTTCATTAGAATTTTTCAAATTGTAATTTTCTTTTGTTCAAACATTTACTCATGTTAAACATTGTTATTTCATTAATGCATCGCATATGTCTGTTTTGAAGCAATATATTCGTATTCACTATATGCAAATTATTTTCATATTTTTTCTGATGATCAACGCTCGGTTAACAATTCTAAGCCTCTTGAGGGAGGATGACGAAAACGATACCAAGATCTTTACAGTATGCTTTTGAACAGACCCAACTGATGAGGTACAGGCATTGCTTCAATTCCCAAACACTGGAGTTATAAGGAAGATAATCCCTCGTCAACCCCTTCGAGCCAAAGAAGTAGGAGTTTTTCTTTTCACAAAAAAATTAAAACCCTTAATTATAACCTGGGGCAGGGTAGTTCTCTCAGTTGATCCAAGTGCACAACGAATAGCACCAAAGAGGTCCTTACAAAACAAAAAAAAGACAGTGATGGTTCCGAATAATTAAAGGCAGGCAATCATTATATCTCAGAAATAAAAGCCCAATAAGTCAAAACCTATGAAGGAGACTTACAAAACTGGGGCATCCCGCTGACTGTAATCACGAAAGAAACAGTTCAGGCAAAATTCAGGGATAACAAAATCAAGAAAGAAAAAGAGGTCATACAAACCCTCAACAAAAAAGGAAATGATTGCCCATTCAAAATAAATCATCAATATCTAAACCATCATTGGAACATCAGGACAAGGACTCGAACAAGGTCTAACGCACGATCAGCTGAGTTTAGGTTTGAAGAACATCACGAAGAGCGGGTGGGTACAAATAAAATTTGAGCCTTTATCCTTTGTTTCTTAAACCGTGAACCAGGCCACGTTATAACCCTTAAAAGTCCTAGCTAAAGCATGGGTTGGTTCGAAAGCATACTGTTACGAAAGGTATCCTGACTCCTTAAGGCTTACGGTAAATACGGAGTTGACATCACGTTTTACAAACATTCACTTGTTTTATGAAAAAGAATGCATTTTCAAAATCTTCAAGACAGACATAAGCTTTGCATTTTTTATATAACATTGTCTGCATATGACTATTTGTTTGAACAACAAGGAAATTCGCACGATGAATACCTAGTGAGCAAAAGCACTTCCAATCAAGGGGCATGGCATGACTATTGTCCATCATCTGGGGCAGTTAAGTCAAGATTCGGAGAATCTCTCAAAGGCCAAATAGACTGGGGCAAATCTTCGCCTGAGTCACTCGGGGCATTCCAACAACGAATCTTGCCTGATCAAACACCTTCTGGTGGCATGACAAAATACTTCTAACAGGGGCAACTCCCTACATCCTGAGAGCACGAACATAGTCGAAATAATATACGCATAATCAAAGACCCGCTAGGTTGACACACCTAGGCAAAAATAAGGGCTTCCCGGCGAACCAAAAGGGTTCGGGCAAAAATAAGGGATGAAATAGAAAAAAAATCTGTACACTCGGCAAGTCGAAAACCTGAAAAGGCGGCTTGGGCAAAAATGGGTATCCCGGTGGACTGAAAACCCGAAAGGGCGGTCCAGGCAAAAATTAGGGATCGAAGCGTACGACTATGTCCTAGCATCTCGTCACCTGTCTACCAGAAGATTTGTCAATTACCCCCACAGGTGCCTTCTCCCACTGAAACTGGGGCAATAATGAGTTGTCTAAGCGATCTAGTTGCTCTGCCATCAAGGTGCCAAGGCAAGTTCAGCTGAAGAATGACCAAGATACCCTAATTTCCCACAGAATGAGACAAGGTTCAGCCATACTCCCCCCGAGCAAGAAGGCACGATACCTCCAGCAAGTCAGCAACACTCTCCCCAAACAGAGCACAGCTATTATCAGCCTTAAGGAAGTTGGGTATCCTCCAGCAGATCTCAACATTCCCCAGCAATGTGCACACATTCTTAACAAGCATCCCCGACAGTCTTGGTCTAAAGATTGTTCCCCGGTGGTTTATCAAACATTCAATGGAGTCACTTCCCTGGTACAGTTCAAAACTTCCCCATGAGAGTCCAATCCAGTTCCCCAGGAAAGTTGGAATCCATCTCCCCAAGCAGTAAGCTTATCCCCAGTAGATTCTGGAAGCTTATCCTCGCAGAGCACGAACGCGTCTCCCGGCTTTATTCAAAGAGTTATTTCCTCACCAGGATATAACTGGGTTATCCTCAGCCAAAATCCACGGAAAGATCGTTCTCGACGAAGTCTTCTTACCCCCAGCGAAGTCTATTAACACTTCCAACACAACAATAGTATCCCCAGCGGAGTTATCATCAAATTTCAGCGAAGTATCTATCCCCACAGAGTATGGTTCCCCAGCAAGATCGTTAGAGTACTTTTCTCCCCGCAGAGTAATCCATTCGCCAAGCTTATTCCCCAACGGAGTTATCTTCTCCTACCGGTATTCTTGCAACTATCATCCCACGCGGAAGCAAAGATCTATTCTCCAACATCAGCCCAGGACATGAATTCCCGGCACCCGTCAAGGATTTATTTTCCTAAGACGAAAAGATACATTCATAAACATCGCACTTCCATACATTATAGCATGCATATACGCATCATATCTTACAAATCTCATTTATATTGAGAACATCATTGCTTGATCCTTATCATGCATGGCATATGACTGACCTTTACCTTTCAGGAAAGATCCAGTTAAGTTCTCAGCTATAGTCAAAGGCCTTCTCTAGTTCAGTCAGATCGACCCTAAGATCTCCCTGTTTCTTATCCAGATGAAGATTTCAAGACCTAGACCGGTTTAGTTAAATCGACCCTATGATTTTTCTGTTTCTTATCCAGTCAAAGGCCTTCTCTGGTTCAGTCAGATCGACCCTAAGATCTCCCTGTTTCTTATCCAGTTGAGGATTTCAAGACCTAGACCGGTTCAGTTAAATCGACCCTAAGATTTTTCTGTTTCTTATCCAGTCAAAGGCCTTCTCTGGTTCAGTCAGATCGACCCTAAGATCTCCCTGTTTCTTATCCAGTTGAAGATTTCAAGACCTTGTCCGGTTCAGTTAAATCGACCCTAAGATTTTCCTATTTCTTATCCAGTCAAAGGCCTTCTCTAGTCCAGTTAAATCGATCCCTAAAGATTTTCCTGATGAAGACTCAGTAGAAGACATCCAAGATTCTCTCAGCGTTACTGTTGAGGTTGAAGTCGCCCAAGATTCTCTCAGCGTTACTGTTGAGGTTGAAGTCGCCCAAGATTCTCTCAGCGTTACTGTTGAGGTTGAAGTCGCCCAAGATTCTCTCAGCGTTACTGTTGAGGTTGAAGTCGCCCAAGATTCTCTCAGCGTTACTGTTGAGGTTGAAGTCGCCCAAGATTCTCTCAGCGTTACTGTTGAGGTTGAAGTCGCCCAAGATTCTCTCAGCGTTACTGTTGAGGTTGAAGTCGCCCAAGATTCTCTCAGCGTTACTGTTGAGGTTGAAGTTGCCCAAGATTCTCTCAGCGTTACTGTTGAGGTTGAAGTCGCCTATGATTCTCTCAGCGTTACTGTTGAGGTTGAAGTCGCCCAAGATTCTCTCAGCGTTACTGTTGAGGTTGAAGTCGCCCAAGATTCTCTCAGCGTTACTGTTGAGGTTGAAGTCGCCCAAGATTCTCTCAGCGTTACTGTTGAGGTAGTAATCGTCCCCAGGTTCTCTCAGCGTTCCTGTTGAGGTAGTAATCATCCAAGGTTCTCTCACCGTTCCTGTTGAGGTAGTAACCATCCCTGGTTTATTCATCACCGTTTGAAGCTCCAGATTCAATTCCTGTAACCAGTCAGGACACATCTACATAAGAGTTTGAAGACCAGCTCCTGTAAATAGGCCAGGTAATCATCTTTCTTTTTCAGGTACGCAAGCTCTCGCTAAGGAATCTCTTATGCGATCGACATCCGGATGGCATCTATAAGCTCATCCACCATCCGTCATCTCTCAGCATGGCATCTATAAGCCCATCATCCTATCCATCAATCTCCAAATGGCATCTATAAGCCCATTCCACCATCACACTGCTACTATGTGAGTGCAAATTTCTAGGCACTCTAGTGTTCAATCATCTTCCACCTTCAGATTACGAAAGGCACGTCAGCCAATCTGCATCCTCAGGTCTAAGAAGATTGAACAGGGGCAACCGTTGTACCCCAAAATTTGCCCTCCCATATTCTTCAAAATTTGCCAAGTCAAAGGTTCAAAATCTCCCCAAAGGTTGCACAGTTCAAGGGCCTCCTAACAATCAAAGATTAGGGTTTTGGTTCTAGCAAAGTAATTGAAGTTTCCAAGGGTCCAATCAAGTCCCACATGCCTACAAACATGGTCAAGCATCCTCATACCATGTTTCAAGACTTACAACACAAAATTGCACAGTCAAAAACCCTAATTGCTCAACAGTCAACTGCAGGGGCAAAATGGTCATTTGACAGTCAAAAGTCAAAATTTTTGGTCAACATCTTATTTTGAAGCCACAAACATCATTTGATCAATTCTTGATCATGATTTTCAAGGCATGGCTCAAAAAGTCTCAAGATGCAAAAGTTTCCATATTTGGACAGTTGAAAAAGTCAACTGTAACTTGACCAAGGCATAACTTCCACATGGTTTATCAGAAAAATTCCATCCAAAGCTCATTTTGAAGAGAAATACATTTCCTACAACTCCTATTCACACTTCAAGTCCAAGAAATGCTCTCACAAAAAGTTATCAATTTCAATATTATAGGTCAATTTCAAAAGTCAACAAAAAGGGACTTTAAGTCAAAGACCATAACTTGAGATTGGTAAATCAAAATGACATGGGACCAAAGTAATTGGTTAGAGGACTTAAAGACCTTTCCAAAATGTCCATGAACATGATCAAAGCTTAACAATTGAGCAAGATATGCCTTGTGGAAGTTGGGAAATTTTTGGGTATTTTGAAAAGTCAACTTTACTTCAAATGCCTTAAATTTGCTAATGGGCCACATTTTCTTCCAAGATTCATCATCCAAAGCACATGCACGACCATTTGGCCCAAAGGGGATTTATTCATCATTTTTATTTATTTATTTGAATTTTTAATTACTATTAATTCATTTAATAAAATAAAATATGTGAAAAATACTAAACAAATGTATGTGAATCTTTTTATGCAGTATAATCACTCATGATTCACTGAAGATTCGTCCACAACTCAAATTGGGAAGATTGGCTATGATTGACATCAAAATCACATGGAAAAAGATTTGAAAAATATGCATGAAAATCAAATATTCATTCCATCAATGCAAAAGGTTTTGGACATATTTTTCAACCCTAATCCATCACTCATATAAGACTGATCAAAACCTAAAGCTCAAGACCTGAAAGCTGCGCCCAAAAGCCAAAAACAACTTTGCACTTTTTCAAGAAAATTCCAAAACTGAAAACACGATTTCAAGGAGTTTCAAGGCAAAACATTGATTCCATTGCATTCCTGAGGCTTCAAGGAAGGTTTCTGGATCAAAACCATCATCTCTAACGCAAAGAATTGGTAGAACGACCTTGTCCTGTCCATTTTTTTTTTCACATTCATGTATCAGGATTCATGCATTATTCTTAATTTTTAATATTTGATTTGTGTTAGTTGATTCATTCTGAAGCTAACCATGTAGTTTGATTGAGTTTTTGTGCATCATACGCGAAATCACCATTGAAGCTCGCTAGGGTTTCCAAACTGCAAAATTGGGGTTTTACATTTAAAGAAAAATTGAGACACGAGGCTTGTACCATTAGAACCAGAGGCTTGATACGAACTCAACCCATAGGTCGCGATCAATTTATGATCAAAGATGGCCTATTCGCTATTTTTGCATATATCATGTAGTGGGGGTTTAAAACCCCCGCAGTCTTGTTTATGTTTTTTCAGGCAAACGCAGGACACTTGGAGAAGAAGGTGAGGTGTAAGCAGGGGATTGGCGCGTTTGAATTTCGCACGGAAAAATATCACTAACCCCCGTTTTGACTGATATTGTTTATTTGTTATATTATATACAAAGCGTTTAGGTGGATCAAGTGGCATGGCGTTGAGTTGGTAATCTCTGGGACCTGGGTTCGAACCCCAGGCCCCCCTTCCTATTTCCATATTTTTCTTCTAAATGTGTTTCTATGTAGCTCGTTCCCTGAGGTATACCATGCAGCCTCATGATCTGCCATGCCACACGTCCCATGGCATCAGTCCAATGGTCCAGATCTAAGGCCTATGGAATAATTCAGTCAACGAATCCACACGTGATTGCCAGAAGTCAACAAGGCCAGGGATCAATTGGGCCTGATTGCTACCAGCATACCTCCAAGTTGGGACAACAAACCCCCCATTGTTTGCTTTCTTTCACTTTTTTTATTTTTCTATTTTTTATTTGTTTAATTTAGTTTTGATTTAATTCTCCAAATTATTTTCACAAAACATGAAAAATAATAAAAAAAATCAGAAAAGATAAAATATAAATATATTTCACTTAAGCATTTTTTTTGTAAATAAATCTTATTAATTAATTTAGTTTTTAATTCTAGGATTAATTTTAACATTTTTTTCATAAACTTAAAAATTGTAGAATTAGGGTTTTATATTTTTATCCTTTTTCTTTTTCACCATATTAATTATTAATTATTTATTTTTGTAAATAAAATTGCGTTAATTAATTAGGTTAATTATAGATTCAACTTTAACATATTTCTTTAATAAATTAAAAATAGCTAGAATTAGGTTTTAAATTCCATTAATTCTTATTAAAAATCCATAAATACAAAAAACTCCAAAAAATCTTTTCTTTTTATTTTAATTTAATTAATTTGTTAATCGTAATTTAATTTCATTAAAAAGGGTCCAACGCCCTCGCTTTCGATTATTAGTTAGTTTCGCGCATTTATTTCCTTTCTTATAATATTCATGTAATTCTCCCAAAGCCATGTAAATTAGACATTTATATTTCTCGCACTTTACTTTATTTTATTTTAAATCGGGTCCTGGATTAAATTTGGCGATATGGACCCGCGCCTTTGTAATAGCGTAGGAATTTTAATTCTCGCATCTTTTAAATTGTTAACTATTGCATGAAAGAATGAATGTCAAAATAAAAGCAATGCGTAGATCACCAATTACATGAACAAGACAAAAATATCTGAAAACGACACACAAATCACACACCACCCCTAGGGTACGCCTCACTGTTGCCTTGCCCCTCGAAAGGTGATCGTCGAGTAGAGGATGTTTTAGTAAGTCCTCATGATCCGGGAACCTGGCATGAGGGTAGCTTCTAAGGTATCTTCCTATTGCTCTGGTGATCACCATGTCCCGAACCTTCGAATTGACCCGAATACCTCCAACGGTGGTGCTACCTACCTCTCAATGGTGGGATGGCACTACTTTAAGGACATTTACACAGACGAATTCCTTAGGGTAGGTAGACGATTCTAGATACTTTCTCTATTTTCAAAACAAATAAAAAAAAATACTTTTCACACCGACACCTTTTCAAAAAGCTTTCGAAAGCAACTTTTCAAACACTCTTGAGGACCGATACAAGAGTCGAACTGGAATTTTCAAAGAAACTTTTTAAAACCCACAGTTGAAAAGCAAACAAACCTTTTTGAAAACACAATGAGCAAGTATCTAAGAGCCCATGGATAACCATGGATAGAAAGGGTGCTAACACCTTCCCTTTCTATAATCTACCTCCCGAACCGAGAGCAATCTCTATAAGAAATTTTTCTGTGCTTTTGTCCTTTCCCTTTGGAGAAAATAAAAGACGGTGGCGACTCTTGCTTCCGCGACATTTCGCGAACCAGCGTTAAACAGTCAGTTCCAGATCCACCGATCACACCTAGTAACATCGTTGTTAGAGCCTTCGATGGTTCTAAGAGGATGGTTCATGGAGAAGTGGGCATTTCTATCAAGGTGTGCACATAAATTTTCAACTCTACCTTTTATGTGATGGACATCCGTCCTTCATATTCTTTCTTGTTGGGAAGGCCGTGGATCCATAATGCTGGGGCAGTCACCTCCTCTCTGCACCAAATGCTAAAGTATCTAGTTCAGGAAAATATCATAACGGTTCACGGTGAGGAAGAGTACATGATAAGTCACCTCAACTCCTTCCGCTATGTGGAGTTGGATGGCGAATTCATAGAAAGGCATTTCCAACATTTTGAAGAAGTTTCTCCTGAAGTCGCAGTTGCAAAGACAATGACAGATGTGCCTATCGTTTCCAAGCCTGTGTCTATGATGGCATCCCTCAAGGATCGGAGGTTGTAATCAAAGAAGGAAGGAGTACAGTGTGGGGGCAACTGCCTGATTTTCCTCACAAGACGGACAAGTTCGGACTAGGTTTTACTGCTGCTGGCCAGAAAGTTGTGCGTCGCTCCAGGGCTGGAGGACCACCCGTAAAAATCACTCACCATGGAATTAATGCCTTAGAAGATGATGATGAAGAAGACACCTTTGAAGATTGGATCTTTCCAACCGTCGAAGGAGGATTAAGCAACTGGGAAGCGAAAGACTTCGTTCCCATCACTTTCATAAACCAGTAATTTATCTTTGAACAATTTCCTATTTTGGTCTGTAATAACTAAACAATTCGTACACTATTTTCACCTTATGCCTTACCCGGGGCATATAGGTCCATTTGTAAGGGCTTGATTTTCTTCATTATCATATGCCATGTTTAATGAATCATTGGACGTTTTCATCTATAAACGGTTGTGTTCATTTTCTTTCCTTTTACATTTTGTTTTATTTAAGGATGGCTATCCCTTACACACACCCACACACACAAAATGCAGGTACCCATCCATTCCGGATTCCTTGGGTGACTATTCTGCTTTAGCCTTCGGTAACTCTGAAGATTTGGTCAATCATGCCGAGTACGAAGGTGATGAAGACTGTGAAGTGCCTGGAGAGCTAGCCAGACTTCTGCAACAAGAGGAAAGGGCTATTCTGCCCCATGAAGAGTTGCTAGAAACCATCAACTTGGGAACAGAGGAAGATAAGAAAGAGGTTAAGGTGGGTGCCAACCTGGAACCAAGTGTCAAAGAGCACCTAGTACAGTTGTTGAATGAATATGTCGAAATCTTCGCTTGGTCCTATGAAGACATGTCGGGACTAGATACAAATATCGTGGTTCACCGTCTCCCTACAAGAGAAGATTGTCCACCGATCAAACAAAAGGTCCACCGAATGAGGCCCGACATGTCTGAGAATATCAAAGCTGAGGTAATGAAGCAATTCAATGTTAGCTTTCTGGATGTTACTTCCTATCCACAATGGGTTGCTAACATTGTGCCCATGCCTAAGAAGGATGAAAAAGTCAGAATGTGTGTGGACTATCAGGATTTAAACAGGGCTAGCCCTAAAGATGATTTTCCACTGCCACACATCGACATCTTGGTTGACTACACAGCTCAACACAAGGTATTTTCCTTCATGGATGGATTCCCGGGATACAACCAGATCAAAATGGCCCCCGAAGACATGGAGAAGACTACTTTTGTTAGGCAATAGGGTACCTTCTACTACAAAGTGATGCCATTCGGACTGAAGAATGTCGGGGCAACCTATCAACGCGCCATGGTAGCTTTATTTCATGACATGATACATCATGAGATTGAAGTTTACGTAGACGACATGATAGCCCGTTCACAGACAGAAGAAGAACACCTTGATCATCTGCAAAAGCTGTTTGTCAGGTTGAAGGAGTATAAGCCCAGACTGAACCCAAGCAAGTGCACTTTTGGAGTCAGGTCTGGTAAACTATTGGGATTTATCGTCAGCAACAAAGGCATTAAGGTTGATCCTGCAAAAGTCAAAGCTATACAAGAAATGCCTGCCCCCCGTACTGAAAAGGAGGTTAGAGGATTCTTGGGACACTTAAACTACATTGCAAGGTTCATCTCTCACCTAACATCTACCCGTGAGCCAATCTTCAAGCTGTTGAAGAAAGTTCAGGTGGTTGAATGGAACAATGATTGTCAAGTTACTTTTGATAAGATCAAGGAATATTTACTTGAACCTCCTATTTTGATGCCACCCGTTGAAGGAAGGTCGTTAATCATGTATTTGACTGTTTTGGATAACTCAATGGGGTGCGTACTGGGCCAACATGACGAGTCTGGCCGAAAAGAGCATGCCATTTATTACCTTAACAAAAAGTTTACCGACTGTGAGACTCACTACTCACTGCTCGAGAAAACTTGTTGCGCTTTGGTATGGGCAGCTCGCCGGCTAAGGCAGTATATGTTGACTCATACCACTTTGCTGATCTCTAAAACGGATCCGATTAAGTACATCTTCGAGAAGCCTGCTTTATCTGGAAGAATCACTAGATGGCAAATGATCCTGACAGAATATGATATCCAGTATACTACCCAAAAATCTATAAAGGGGAGTGTACTATATGACCATCTAGCTCATCAAGCCGTCGAAGATTACCAATCTATGAGATTCAACTTCCCTGACGAGGACATCATGACATTGGACAACATTGAAGGAAACGGACCGTATGACGAACCTGAACAAGGATCTCGATGGACCCTGTACTTTGATGGTGCTTCAAATGCACTTCGCAACGGTATCGGTGCGGTACTCATTTCTCCGGAAGGTTTCCATACACCCTTCACTGCCTGACTTTGCTTCAGTTGTACCAACAACATGGCTGAATATGAACCTTGCATCTTTGGTCTCAAGGCTGCTATAGACTTGGGAATCAGATCTTTGGTCGTATTTGGGGGCTCAACTTTGGTTATCAGTCAAATCAAAGGAGAGTGGGATACTAAACATCCTAATCTTATCCCATACAAAGAACATTTCTTGGCATTGTTGCCTCATTTCGAGCAGATTACCTTTGAACACTTCCCCACGAGAAGAAAATCAGCTAGCTGATGCTCTAGCTACAATGTCTTCCATGTTTAAACTCAACTGGGATAACGAGGCTCCCCAAATCACCATTGAGCGGATGGATGAACCTGTGCACTGTCATGAGATTAATACCGAAGAAGTAGTGGAACAACCCTGGTTTCACGAAATCAAAAGGTATCTCCAGACTCAAGAATACCCTGAAGGAGATTCAGTCAATGACAAAAAGTTCTTAAGGAGATTTGCTGCCAAATTCTTCCTGAGCAATGGTATCCTTTATAAGCGTAGCCATGATTGTGTTCTACTTCGCTGTGTGGACAAGGTTGAAGCAGAGTTGATCATGACCGAAATACATAGTGGCACATTTGGCACCCACTTAAGCGGACATACGATGGCTAAGAAGATTCTAAGGGCAGGCTACTACTGGTCTACCATGGAAGCTGATTGTCATCAACATTCTCGTACTTGCCACAAATGTCAAGTCTACACCGACAAAGTACATATTCCTCCTGTTCCTCTCAATGTTCTAACAGCTCCTTGGCCATTCGCAATGTGGGGAATCGACATGATTGGAGAGATCAAGCCTACGGCATCCAATGGACATCGCTTTATCTTGGTCGCTATTGATTACTTTACTAAGTGGGTCGAAGCAGCTTCCTACGCCTCTGTTACAAAGAATGTGGTTGCCTGCTTCATCAAGAAGAACCTCATATGCCGGTATGGTATCCCCGACAGGATCATCACAGACAACTATACAAATCTGAATAACAATATGATCACCGCTCCGTGCGAGCAGTTCAAGATTTATCATCACAATTAATCTCCCTACCGGCCAAAGATGAACGGTGTTGTTGAAGCCACGAACAAAAATATCAAGAAGATCATTCAAAAGATGACAGTCACCTACAAGGACTGGCATGAGATGTTACCATTTTCTCTACATGGGTATCGTACCATGGCGTGTACTTCAACAGGGGCAACCCCCTTTTCTTTGGTATATGGCATGGAAGCTGTTTTACCTATGGAAGTTTAGATTCCTTCCTTAAGGATTATGAAGGATGCCGGTTTGAGTGAAGACGATTGGATTCAGACCCGGCTTGATCAACTTAATTTGATCGACGAGAAACAACTTACTGATGTTTGTCATGGTCAGACGTATTAAAAACGGATGATCAAGGCTTTCAACAAGAAAGTCAGACGTCGGGTATATCAAGTCGGAGATCTTGTAATCAAGCGGATCATCTTGCCGCAAAGTGATCCCAGGGGCAAGTGGACTCCTACTTACGAAGGACCATTTGTGATCAAGAGCATCTTTTCTGGTGGGGAAATGATTCTGACCACCATGGACAGCGACAACTTGCCGCGCCCTGCGAACACAAACATAGTCAAAAGATACTACGTATAAAACGACCCAACAAGTTGAAAACCCGAAAGGGCGACTTGGACAAAAATGGGCATCCCGATGAATCGAAAACCTGAAAGGGCGGTTCAGGCAAAAATTAGGGATAAACAAAAAAATCCGTACACCCGACAAGTTGAAAACCCAAAAGGGCGACTTGGGGAAAAAAGGGTTTCCCGGTGGATCGAAAACCCAAAAGGGCGGTCCAGGAAAAAGTTAGGGAATTAAAGCGTATGACTATGCTTCGTCAGATAACTTTAAGGACAATCTCTTCACGACCAAACTCCAAGCTTATGATCAATCCAATCATCTGCAGACGAAGCAACGAGTGGACAAGATACTCAGAATTGTGAAGGCTATAGCAGAATGGGAACCCCATGGAATTGTTGCACATAGCCATCTTTCTTTTTGTATAAAATTTTTCAATTTTTACGACAACATTCTCTTACTAGGATGTTTGTCTCCTTTTTACAAAGATACTTATAAAAGTTAATACAAAAATACTTCAAAGTGCAGAAATTTACTTGCCTTTCATTCCTTTTACACTTATGTTTTATTTGAAAACGTCCAATGTTTTGTTAAATAGGCATATGCATTTGAATATAATCACTGCTTATAAACAAAATGAAATTGAGAAAGGATAATTACTGATAGGTTGAAGGTGTAGGAAGATATCCTTGTGCTATTCCAGAAGAAATCCCCTGCAATACATCATCCAACTCCTCAACAAAGCTAAAACCTTGGAGTATATATCCCCAGCGGAGTTAAATTTCAATATCCCCAGCGGAGCCAGAGTATTATGAACTTTCTTCCCCAGTGGAGCCCGAAAACTTTGAAATACACATCCCCAGCGGAGTTCATATCCCCAGCGGAGCTAGAATACTCTAGACCTTCTCCCCCAACGGAGTCAAATTTCCAACTATCAATCCCCAGTGGGAACCATTCAGCTTTCCCCAACTTCCCCAGCATGTTATCTTAAAAGTATGAGAATCAACCAGATAACAGTTAATTTTTTGTCTTATCCACAATTAGGATAATTCTCCAGTAGATTGGCATACAACCCAAGCTCCTGATTTCCACGGAAGAATAAGCACTCTCCCCATAGAGTTTTTTCCCAACAGAACGAGGATTCTAGTTCCTGTTTCTCCATTTAAAGCCTCCCAGGTTTTAATTCCCCAGTAAAGGTCGTCGGAGTTTTCCTTATTTCCCAGGAAAGTTATGAAGGATTCTCATTCCCCGCAGAAGTTGTCACAGCTCTTGTTAAATCCCCATAAGTCACCAAGGATTTTCAATCCCTAGCAGTGGTCCCAGGATTTCTCATTCTCAATAATCAAAGATGATTAATCCCCAAGCAGTCAGCAAGGATTTCTCATCTTAAACAATCAAATATTTTTTGGAATCCCCAGCATCGGTCAAGGATTCACTTTCCCCGACAACAGTCAAAGATTTCATTATCTCCAGTTATCAAGGATTTATCTTCCTCAGCAAGACAGCTACTCAGCTTACATGAACATCCATTACATTCATAGATCATAAACATTAATGAAACACATTCTATTGCATCATACATATCATGCAACATGACTTTGTGTTTTAGCTAACATTTTACCCTTTTTCAAGATAAGATTAAAAAGCTATCATTAACAACTATTCAGAGATTTCAGATACAGTATGGATACACCCCAGACACGGCGGTCATTCTATTACTCATTCAGAATTTCAAGACAAAATACAGTACAGATACACCCCAGACACGGCGGCCATTCTACTACTCATTCAGACTTCAGCAATCAGATACAGACTAGATACGCTCCAGACACGGCGGCCATTCTATTTCTCATTCAGATTCAACTGTCAACTACAAGGTCAGATACACTCCAGACACGGAAGTCATTTTGTCACTTGTCCAGATCCCGGTTACAGTACGGAGATACTCCAGACACGAAAGTCATTATGCTACTCATACAGATCTCAACTTCGGATACAGTCCAGATACGCTTCAGATACGGTTGTCATTCTGACACTCATTCAGAACTTATCCCCAGCACCCAGTTGCTCTATACACAGATGTTTCTCTGTTACTCATTCAGAATACAGATACACTCCAGACACGACAGTCATTCTGATATTCATTCAAAGATCAAATACAATTACAGCTTGGATACGCTCTAGACACGGACGCTATTCCCCTTGCTCATACTAACCTAGTCTCCAGATACAACTCAGATACGTTTCAAATACGGATACCATTCAGATGTTCATTATACTGATTTTCAACAAACAAATTTTGGATGCATCTCTAAGCCCATCTCCAGCAAGATTCTACCACCTCCAAATGGCATCTTTAAGCCCATTCCCTCAGATACATTTTTGACGAGTGCAAATTTACAGGCACTCTAGTGTCCAATCCTCTTTTACCTTCGAGTCACGAAAGGCAAACTTGTCAATCTAACTCTTCAGGTTCAAGAAGATTGAACAAGGGAAACTGTTGTACCCCAAAATTTTCCCTCTCATTTTATCAACATTTCTCATCACAAGGCTCTTGGAACTCAAGACCAAGCTAGGGTTTGCTCTGCTCAAAACACCTCCTTGCACTGTTGACCTAAATTAGGGTTTGAGTTTGCACAGGGATTTTTGGACCTTCAATGCCAAAATTGACTTTCATACTTCATGTTGGACTCATAAGTTTGTCCATACCAATTTTCAAGCCTTGAATCAAATTTTTGCCCAGTCAATTGGACAGTTGACCTAGAAATCAGTTGTATTGGGGAAAAAGTCAATTGTGACCAATCTACAGTCAAACTTCATGAATTTTAACCCAAATCAACATTATGAACTCATATGAACCATTTGATCAAGTTTGGACCACAACTCCACAAGAAGTTTGATCAGATCACCAAAAGGGCAAAATGGTCATTTTTAGGGTTTTGACTGTACAAAGGCAATTTGTGACTGTTTGACCTAGCCAATGGTAATTTAAGCTCAACCATGGTCTCAAGGACTCAATGGCATCATCTTGACTTATTCAACAAGTTCAAAAGATCTCAAATGCATAGGATTGACAGATGAATTTTTCAGTCAACAGATCAAAATTTGACTATACACTGAAAAGTCAAACTTTGACTTTTTGGTCAAGATCAAGTGCCAAGGGTCATTTTTCATCAAGATATGTCAAATTATGAAACTTGTTCATCAAGAAACCCAAATTTGCAAATTAGGGTTTGAAATTGAAAAATTTCATAACTTAGAAATTTTCTAAGTTATGATATTTTCTTAATTTTTCCTAACTTTGCCCCACATTTTCACCATGATAAAAGTGGATTCAAACAAAACTTACAACATGAAAGTTGTAGTCCTCCACAAAATCTACAACTTTGATTCACAAAGTTTTCTCAAAAGAAGCTTGGATCTCAAGTTATGATTTTTGGAACAAGGGTCCCTAAAACTTTTAACTTAGAGAAATTTTGCCCTAGTTTAGGCAAGATTTTGACCCATCTTCTTGGCCATTTTTCACATAGTTCCACTTGGAGTCTCAAGTTGCATTTCAAAGATGGATTATATTTCTTGTTGCAAGCTTTCCAAATTGTCCAATAAATCCTCAAACACATTTGTGATTAGGGAGAATCGAATGCTTGAAGTTGGCAAAAACTCACTTTGATCCATGGCATTTTCATGTTGACACAAGTTGCAAAATCTGTCCAAACTTGCTTTGTACTTGATTACAGGTCTCTAAACCAATTCACACTCAAAAATTAAATGCAAATACAATGGACATTGGTCTTATTCTGATCAATGGAGCTTGGCACAATGAATAAATCCATTTTTGGCAAAAAGTGAGCAATACCATTTACATAAAGCATGCTTTATGTCGAATTGCATTTCTTGAGCCATACACCAAGCTCTTTGCTGCAAACAAGGCTCCCTAATGTCAGGCAAAGTTTAACCACTTTGAACAGCTAGAGTACAAGCCAGTACATCCATAGCATTGTCAACTCTCATTTCTTACTTCAAAACCAAGAAACTTGTAAAATACAACACAACTTGAGCATCTGATATAATTAACTCTTGCCAACTTTCCAAACAAGTTTTGCACATCCCTGTGAGCCAGAAACACGAGCCATCCATCCCTCAAACACTCTTGAACATTGAAACACATTTCTCTTGCAAAACAGGGCAGGTGCTACAACTTGAGTGCCATAGCTCATTTGGCTCGTGCATTTTGCTCCTTTCCACTTCAAACACCTTCCATTCAACTCACTCAAGCTATCCCAAACCTCCATTGCCAACTGTAACTCCATTTACAGTGTTCACCATTTTCATTTTAAGCTTATGCAGGTTGACTTCTAGAGGCTGATTCAGGAACATTCAAGGCAAGCTAGCTATTGGAAAAGATCAAGTGAAGTTCAGGCAAGCTACCAGACACCTCAAAACTTGTTGAGAAGCTCTGCATTGTCCTACTCGAATCCAACTAAAATAGGTTTTTTATCACTTTCTATCTCTCTATTTAGGAACATTTAGCCTTAGGTTTGTGAATGAAAAATATAGTATTCAATGCCATGAAGCTGTACATATGCTCAGTTTTGATTTATATTAAGTGTGCTAGGAGAATTTCATCCATTAACATGCTGAAAAAGTTAGGTCAGATTTTAGGGCCAGAGAAATTCTCTCTGGTCTTTGAGAGTTAGGATTAATGCTTTATATGATTAGATTCGTATTTAAATTCTCTACAAGTTTGATGTTGTGAGTTTTGGCAAAAGATCATGTTTCCAGGATGTTCCAGTTTGAACCAGGCGCGCGCGCGTTTGACAAGTCTGGAGGAAGAAGATGAAGACTTGGGTTGGGCCTGGTCTGATTGCTTCTAACACCTCCCTTTTTCAGTTTTACACCCCCCTGGCCCAATTTCTTATATTTTTATGTTTTTGCATTTTTCTTTTCATTTCTGGTTTTGATTATTTATTTCCAAATATAAAAAATGCTTAAAAATATTTTCACATTTTTTTTACATTTATTTGGCATTTTATTCTATTTTTTCTAACATTAAAACATTTCTAATACTTTTATATTATTTGTTTAAATTTAAAAATAATGTAAATGATACTTTTACTTTTGTTTCTTATTTCATTCATACTGAAAATATTATTATAAAATATAATTTATTTTTGTAAATATTTTATTTTATTTTATACATACTTAATATATTTAATATATATTTAATATATATATATATATATATATATATATATATATATATATATATATATATATATATATATATATATATATATATATATATATATATATATATATATATATATATATATATATATATATATATATACTTTTATTTTATTAAAAAAACCTAGAATAAAAATACAAAAAATATTACATCTTTATTCTTATTATTATTTATACTAAAAAATACCTTTTTTAAGTATATTTCATTTTTGTACATATTAATATATTTTTTGTATATAAATAATATATAATATTTACTTTCTTAAAGAAATTAGGGTTTACCCAAAAATAAATAAAATTAACCTTTTTATTTTATTTCTTTATACTTTTTCACATTGAAAATACTGTACATACATAAACAAATAAAAACTTCTTTTTGCATAATACATTTTATTTAATATTTATTTATTTTGTTTATTTAAATATTGTACATTTAAATATTGATGCATTTAAGATTCAATTTGGATGTAATGGTAACTAGGGTTTATATTTCATGTCAAATATCCCCATATTCAAAATTGTACCCCCATCCCCATAATCATGTTGTAATAGCTTAAAATTTAAATTCTCGCACTTTTACGCTTTCAATTATGCCATGATTAGAGAATTAGGGTTTGTATACCAAAATCAAATTAACAAATAGTTTGACCTAATCAATGACAAAAATGCATGAAAAACAAACACAATGCACACTTGCACCCATAGGGTTACAATGCACTTGTTGCCTTCAAAAATGGGCCATGGTATGCATGTTAGGTACTTTGACAAAACAAAAACAAAACAAAAGATCACAGTCCCTCGATGACGCTATCTTGGTTGCCTAAAACAAAAATGATCAAGTCCCTCAAGAAAATTTCCAAAGATACTTGACACAATTGCTATCATGGTCTATACAATGACCCGCGCCTGTCCCGTTTAACATCCTAACACAAGGTTGTTCACCAAATGCAATGGTGAAACAACACTGTTAAAAGGGTTAAAAACATAAGAAAGATCTTTGAGTAAAATAGGGTAGATAGATCTTAGTTACTTGATCAAAAGCTTGCAAAGCATCCTTGCTATTTTCAAACACACTTCACTACACAATTTCAAAACATTTCCAAAATCAAACATTCAAAACATTGAAATCTTTTCAAAAGACAAAAACACCTTTGTATACATTCAAACAAGAATAATTACAAAGGTTGCCACAATGATGGCCTCTTTTCTAAACATCTTTCAAAACCACACACAAAGCACCATTTCAAACAATTGAAAAGAAAAGCAAGTGATCTAAACAAGTAACTAAGAGCCCATGGATACCCATGGATGAAAAGGGTGCTTGCACCTTCCCTTTTCATAATCTACTCCCCGAACCCAAGAAAACATCTCCAAGGTCTTTCCTGTGCTTTTTGACCTTTCCTTAGGATAAAATAAAAAGTCGGTGGTGACTCTTGCTAAACCGAAACATTTGCGAACACAAACGCAAAACCACAGTTCAGTTCTCCCATCGTATCACAGAACTGGAGACTCTGCTGGGGAAATCTTTAAAAGTGGAGTAACCTTAGAGCTTAGATCACCTTTGCATGCTTATCTTGATTGCTTTGATTGCTTTACATTTGGTTCTCTTGTTTGGGCTTGAAATCCTCTACCCAGATTTGGGAAACATTCATAGGTAAATAGCAATACATTGTGGAAACTGTGCGGGGTATACCGACATGGTTGAAGCAATAGCTATATTAGTGTGACATATTTATGAGTACCGGTAGCCTTTGAGTCAATCAAAGAGAATACGGGGCCGCTGAGTGATGTCATGAAGCACTAATGAACTCTTAGAACCTTACTTGACCATCTTGGCCTTTTTTTAGGGGTAGTGAGATCACTGGCTTTGGTGCAGTCCGAAGTTGGTAGATACTCGATACTACCCTCATGGATGAAAAGGGTGCTTGCACCTTCCCTTTTCATAATCTACTCCCCGAACCCAAGAAAACATCTCCAAGGTCTTTCCTGTGCTTTTTGACCTTTCCTTAGGATAAAATAAAAATTCGGTGGCGACTCTTGCTAAACCGAAACATTTGCGAACACAATCGCAAAACCAAAAGTCAGTTCTCCCACCGTATCACAGCATGGCATTGATAGGTAAGAATAATCAATGTGAAATTAAGTTGTTGCATGTCAGTTTCACATGCATTCATAAAGAGAAGGCTTGTATTGGCAAGCGAAGTTGATTTCCTTAAATTGTTATTATTGCGAAGAGGGTTCTATCCTATTGGTACCACATGCATTGAGTCAATGTCGGATTTTTTTGCATCATATTGTGATTAATAATTTGATGGGTGAATATTGATGAAAGTATGTATTATATGATGATGAATTCTATGTGTTGACTATGTACTTAAATCTCTGCATGTTCATTATTATGTTTCCTCCTATATTGTTATTATATCTCACCCTTTCTGTTTGAATATTACCTCCACGTGGATAATGTGCAGATGATCCAAAGTAGTATGAGATTGAAGTTTTGCTGAGAAGTTCCTTCAGTTGTGTAGATTGAGTCGGTGTCTTCTCTAATACGTAACACTTGGGGGTTTTGTGTTTGTCTTATTAAGTTGGGAGTAAACTTTGTATAAACTCTACTGTTTTTGAGTTTACTTTATAATTGTGCTGATTTTTGGATGCAAATATTACCACTCATGTTGACGGTTGAGAATAATTATTATTATGTTTTCCACTGTGAATGATGCAATGAAGTTAAGACTTTGAAGTTTATCAATTTGTGTTATGTATCCTGTTTACTAAACATGTATGATGTATGATGATGTGACATCCTATTTGTTGATGTTTATTTTAGAAATTAATTTACTCTGATTTATATAAATTATCGGCATGTAAATAGGGTGTTACAATTAGTATCAGAGTAGGTCGGTCCGTCCGACCAAGTTGTCTAATGTTGTTTATTCCTTAGTACGCGACAAGTGTGTGAAACACTGTCGGTGCTCGCTTGCTTTTCTAATAACTTGTTTGTAGGATTGGGATTGAAACAAGTATGGGAGAAGCTTGGGCTTCTCTGATATGGTTCAGGTGTGAATTATTGGTTTAGTATGTCGTGAAGTGCATGGGTGCAGACCTTAGTGCTACTGTGTTGTTTTTCCTATTTTGAAGGAAGCATGGATTCAAGATTTAAGTCTAGTGGTCAGACGAAGTGTTCTTAAGGGTGAATGATCAGGTACTTGTGTTGTTCGCATCTCTAGAAGTGGAGGGCGATGTTATGACTAATGATGTACCTGTTGTGAGTGAGTCTTAATGTTTTCCCAGAGGATAATTGTGACTTGTCGTTAGAGCGAAATGTTGGATTAACTTGATGTTAGCCTTTAGGTTAACTATCTGGAATTAAACCAAGAGATTAAAAAGTGTTTTGGTGAGTCGATGCAGATTTTCATGCCTGAAGGTTATACGGATTCAAGATTCTTATTTGTTAGTCAAGTAGACTAGCCTCCGAAGGAAAATGAGAATTGTTAAAGGTTACTTCTCAGAGGATATAGAGCAATATGACGACTAGTGATATACAAGAGGTGTGTAACTCTTGATAATCCCCTGAGGACATTAGCTAAGCAGGTAGGATAGCTCTTGGAAGATGAAGCTTAAGTGATTGTGATGTTTTAGAAAATATCGGTTGATTGTGAAGCTGTCATTTTTGAGTTACCATTGTGTATGATATTGACGTTTTGAATGGTGATAAAGTGATGATGTACTGTAAATGTTGTTGTTGGAGTCAGGTAAGTAATTGTCGGGTGTTGTTGATGCTTTTGAGTGATTATGAATTTCGAGTCAGAGTCGACACTCAAAGATACTAGTAGTCTTCTGAGAAGAATAGGAGTTTTGAGGTTTTGAATATTGAGGTTTTTGCAACGTAATATGTCTTTTGAGTTATAAGAAGAATGACGTTTTGGGTAGTTTTGTGGAAAGAATTGGAATTTTGATGTTTTGGAAACTGAATTTTTGAAGAAAGTAATGTGTCTCTCGAGTTATAAGAAGAATGGGGTTTTGGATATATGTTGGAATGGGTTGTGTACACAAAAAATGACAAAAAACTGCTTTTGTTCCGCCGGTACTCGGTTACTATGTATGGGTATCTGAGTACCCTGCGATGGAAATCAACAAAACTTCAAAAATTCATAACTTGAGTTCCGGACGTCCGATTCGAGTTCCATTCAAAGCATTAGAAAACTAACGCAATGAAATTTGTTTAAAAAATAGTTCCAACAACTGGAAGTGATTTATTTATCATGTGGTGATATGGAATTGGAGGTGAAGTTTTACTTTTAATCTTGTCTTTCGTATCCGGATTGTTTCTATGGTACCATACAAGATGTCAGTTCAAAAGTTGGGAGAATTGGAGAAGTTATTAGAAGATGTATGGAGAAATAGATTTGTAAAACCAAATATATCATTTTAGGGGCTTTGATGTCATTATTTAAGGAAAAATAAAGTAGTATAAAACTGTATGTGGATTACCGATAACCGATTAAAATAGTGGTTGAGGTTACAGATCCACTTCGGATGATTGACGACTGGATGGACCAACTGGCAGGCGAGTATGTTCTCAGTATAATTGAATTGGGGTCAGATTATATTCAGATACGGATGAAGAGTGAGGATAGTTAGAGGATAACTTTTAGAAATCGGTGAAGTTATTTTGAATACTTAGATCAGTTTGTTAAGGGGTTTATTGAGGACATTTTGATTTAGTCTGAGTCATAAAAAGGAAATGTTGAATGCCGTTATTTGAATTACGGTGCCGGAAGAGAAGAAAATGTATGTCAGGATGCCAACACGTAGATCATGATTTGGAAATGTAAGTTTTCTTGAACATGCTATTTCGAATGAAGATATCTGTGGAATCCATTCAAAGTAAATAAAGGTCTATATTGAGAGGCTCTGAAATTGGTTATGGAAACTAGAAGCTTTTCAGGATTAACTGGTTATTATCGCAGTGTGCTTGAGATGAGGTCAAGTGAGATATGTTATTAGTGAATGAGTTAAGGAAAAGAGATTTTGACATTAGTAAGAATGTTAATTTATTAGGTAAGTGCATGGAGATACAACTTATTCTGATTAATGATGATTAGAATGACGATAGTTTTTGAGGAGAAGAGAAGTAATGCTAGAGGAAAGATAAATTCAAGAAGGATTGGAATCATGGATATGACAAAAAATTATATACATAAGTTAGGGAGAAATTAGGGAGTGCTATCACCAACCATATGAAGGAATGGTAGTGTTGATATTGTGATTAGAACGAGAACCAAATGCAAGATTAAAGGAAAGAGTAGGATTCGCTGATGTGGTCAAAATCTTCTAACTGGATAAAGACTTATTTTGGAATGAGACGATTTAGATTATACTTGGTGTAATAGTTTTCCTGTATTAGAATATACTTAGAAATTGTGTTGTGCTGCATGCGCATAAGGGAGACTATGAAATGTATTTTTGGCGTTTATGTATCATTGACGAGGTAGAAATTAAGGAAATTAAGAAAAATGTTTGTAAGCCTTGGAGAGATTTTTGGACATTATGCTCAGGTAACCTTGAGCACAAGGTGAAAGACGCTATTATAGTTTGGTAACGATGATTTATGCCACTATTATGGTTGTCGACTACCTATTGACAAATGAGGAACTAATCACCCTTAATCTCTTGTTGATAGTAGACGAGATCATAATGGATGAGATAGACGTGTCTTATTAGCTTGATGGTGTGTAAAGTGATTGACGTTTTATCAAGAGGATAATTGTTCACTATTTTGTGTGAACCTAATGCAAAAAGTGGCTATGAAAGAGTTAGGATTTATTAAGCAGTTCAGACACTTGAGTTGGTTTGCGAGCTAACACCACAAAGCAGACGGTTGAGGATGTTGAAAAGTGAACATTGATTTTCTAGTGGTTAGTAAGGAGAGTCTAGAGATAGATGTGAAATTTGTATATATGATGGTTGTTAGAAATCAAAATGAAGACATTGACTTAAGATAGATGATAAGAGTAGAGCAGTGAAAGTGTAGTGTGGCGCAGCTTGTTATACGGGTATGACTTTAGTCAAAGATTAAACATTAGAAGTTGTGGGATAATGCAAACTATTAGACATTCCATGATGGAATTTTTAGCTGAAAGGTTACCTATATTATTCGTGTTATCACCATGTCAATAGATGTATTGAATTCCATGATCAATTTTTTTGGATATAGCATGGTGGCACTAAGGTTGTTTTGATGTTCTTAGGACGATATTATTGTGTGATGTAATAATATAGACGGTGTTCATGTCATGAGACTCTGTGTCCTTAAGCTATGTTGTTGTGTCGTTTCCTATGGCAAGGACTCGAGGGTGAGCATATTTTTCCTTATGAAGAGAAATTGATGAGCCATACTTATAGTGACTGAAAAGACCTCGTTGTGTTCCGGTTCAAGCGCGAACAATATCGTAAAGTAAAAGATATTGTATCGCAAAGTAATGAGACAACAGAAAAATGGATATGTGCATTTATAACTCGATAGTAATGCATCTTGTTGGAATGTTGTAGTTGATGATATATAATGTTGAATAGTAGTATTCGAAAGGTTTCCAAACACGACGTTATAGCTGTAGGGTGGGATGCGAGAGTCATATCCGGTGTTGTTCGCAATAGGTAATTTTCGAGGATGAAAATATTTTAAGTGGGGGAGAGTTGTAACACCCCAAAAATATAGATTAATTATTTAAATAATTTAGTATAAATATCGGTGATTATTGGTGAATATATGAACTATGGTGAATTAGTCGATGCGGTGTAATTATATGAGTTTGTAGATTTTATGATATGATGTGATGCATTTGTTAGTAATTAGATGTCTTAGAAATTATATAAGTTGAGGTGATAGGGGCGTATGGCTAAAAGTGTAGAAACATAAGGGTGAAAGTGATAATTTTCATTTTTGGGTTAAATATGAGGTTTACTATTATTTTATAACAATTAAAATAGAATTATTAGTAGAATAATAGGATTGGTATTATTTTATTAAATAATTAATTAATTGGGATAGTTATATTATTATTGAGATATATTAGGGTAAGAATAAGGGAAAAGAATCAATACATAGAAACAGAGAAAGAGAAGCATAGGAAAGAGAAGAAGAGAAGAGCACTATGAAGCTAAGGCAAGAGATTTCACGGTAGAGATCAAGAATCAACGAAAATCTAAGGTAAGGGCGATTCTAACTGTATAAAGGGTTGCCTAATGATGGGGTATGGTAGGATCTAGGTTGTGTGTTGTGATTTCTCCCTATTTGGTTGTTTTGGGGATTTTTCATGTTGATGAATTTAGGTGATTTGTGTGTGTTTTTTATGGAATTGAATGATATGAATTGGTTAGGATGATAGATAATGGTTGGTGAATAATTAACATGCTTAAAGATAAATTTTGATGAAAAAAATATGAATCTTAGGTGTTAAAACGCGGGAGGATCGTAACTGGAAATTGCAGAATTTTTCCCTGTTATCGCAGGGTAAATGGTCACCCATATATGGTAATCGGTTACCATATGAAAAGTTGGAAAGCAGAGGCTACTAAATTGAAGTAACCGGTTACCGTAAGTGGGAAACCGGTTACCGCGAGGAATTTTGGAAAAACAAGGTTATTGTCTTGCGGTAACCAGTTACCATAACTGGTTAATCGGTTACCACTGCTACTAACAACATTTTTTGGAAAACTTCTAAAACCCATAACTTTTGCCTCGGGTGTCCGTTTGACGCGCCATTTGAACCTACGAAAAGATAAAAATATTTTGTACTCAATAAAAATGATTTTAAAGCAGTATGAGATGATTTTATGAATTTGTTTCATTCTGATGTTGTGTTGTGATTGTGAAGTTGTGAATATAATGATGAATGTGAAGAGACTTCTTGATGTGACGATGTTGTGATGATGTATGTACTATGATATATGTTTGGTGGCCTGTATTGGCTTATTCTGATGTTTTGGTGTAATTGCGAAGTTGTGAATATGATGATGAATCGATGAGATTGGTATTGTGATTGAGTACAATGATGATGCATGAATGTTTTGATGGTGTGACATGATATGCATGATAATAATGATGAGCGAAGGCCTGTATTGGCGTGGCATTGATAGGTAAGAATAATCAATGTGAAATTAAGTTGTTGCATGTTAGTGTTGCATGCATTCATAAAGAGAAGGCCTGTATTGACGAGCGAAGGCCTGTATTGGCGAGCGAAGTTGATTGCCCTAAATTGACATTATTGGGAAGAGTGTTCTACCTTGTTGGTACCACATGCATTGAGTCAGTGTCAGTCTTTTTGCATCATATTATGATTAATAATTCGTTGTGTGAATATTTATGAAAGTATGTATTATATTATGATGAATGTTTTGTGTTGACTGTGAACTTAAATCTTTGCCTGTTCATTATTATGCTTCCTCTTATATTGTTATGATATCTCACTCTTTCTATTTGAATGTTACCTCCATGTGGGTAACATGTTGATGATCTGAAGTAGCCCAGGATTAAAGTTTAGCTGAGGAGTTCCTTCAGTTGTGTAGATTGAGTCGGTGTCTTCTCTGATATGTAATAATTGGGGGTTTTACGTTTGTCTTATTATGTTGGGAGTAAACTGTGTATAACTCTGTTGTTTTTTAATTTACTTCATGATTGTGCTAATTTTTGGATGGAAAGAGTACCACTCACGTTGAAGGTTGAGAATAATTATTATTATGTTTTCCACTGTGAATGATGCAATAATGTTAAGACTTTGAAGTTTATCAATTTGTGTTATGTATCCTGTTTATTGAGCATGTATGATGTATGACGACGTGGCATCCTATTTGTTGATGTTTATTTTAGAAATTAATTTACTCTGATTTTATATAAATTATCAACGGGGAAATAGGGTGTTGTTGTACCCCAAAATTTTGCCTCTCTTTCCTCAAGACATTTCTCACAAGATCTTCATTGGCTCAAGCTTGCACAAGTATTGACTAGGTCAAACCACCTCCTAAACACTGATGTCTTAAATTAGGGTTTTGATTTTCACAAGGATAATTATACTGATAATGCCTCAAATTACTTTCATGGATTATTATAGACCTCCAAGAATACTCATGTGAAGTTTTAAGTCTTGAATCGCAATTGTGCTCAGTCAATTGACCAGATGACTGAAAATTAGTTGTATTGGATAAAAACTCAATTGTGGTCAACTTACAGTCAAACTTCAAGATTTTGGACCAATATCAACATTTTGAAGTCATATGCATCAATTGATAAAATTTGGATCACAATTCCTCAAGAAAAGTGTTCAATTCATCAAAAGGGCAAAATGGTCAAAATTAGGGTTTTGACTGAGAATGACTGATTTTTTACTTTTGACTTAATACATGACTTTTTGTTTTAAAACATGGTTTAAAGGATTCAATTACATAATTTTTACCTAATTGCATGATTCAGTTCGTCCCTCAAGATCAAGCAATTGATAGATGAATTTTGGTTAACTATTGGAAAAGTCCACTTATACACCAAAAGTCAAACTTTGACTTTTTGGTCCAATTTGAGTTTCAAAGATCATAATTCATCAAGACATTAAAAAATATGAAGCTTTATCATCAAGAAATCAAGAAATTCAAAAGTCAATTTAAAAAGTCAAACTTTTCAAGACTTTGAAATTTCTTTAAGTGTTTTTGTACATGATAATTTCACTACTTCATGCCAATTTTTCACCAAGATGCAAGATGATTCAAAGGAAACTTTAAACATGAGATTTGTATATCTTTATGTGATCTAAAACTTTGTATTTAGGGCTCATATCCAAAAAATTCTTAGATTTTAAGTTGTAGGCCCATGAAGTCATGCACTTTTTCTTAAACACTTACTGAAATTTTGACCTAGTTTAGGCAGATTTTTGTCCTAACTTCTTGGCCATTTTCACATAGTTCCAATTGGATTTTTCAAAAGTGGAAAACATGAAAGTTTTATAGGATGTTCAAGCTTTCCAAAATATTCGAGAACTTGAAGATGTCATTTTTGAGCTAAGAGAATCGAAGAGAAAAAGTTGGGCATCCATTCTTGAATTACAAGGCATTTTTGTGATGAACACTTGATCCAAACCCTAGCCTATGCTTCATAACTTCACTTTGCGGACTTCTAACTTGTGTTTCACTCCATAATTAATTGATTACAAAATTGATAGAGCCATTTTCCAAGCATTTGACCCTTACCCAAGTTGCATTTCCATTAATGGCATAAAGTAACATTGCCATTCTAGTAAAGTTGCTTTAATCACAAAGTCAACTTGTCTTGAGAATTGCACTTCTTCTTTCTACACAAGCATCCTCTACAAACTCATAACAAACATGTTTAAAGTTTCTATCCACCCTACAAGCCTTGTACCATGCCTTAGAAATATGTTTGTCAAGCTTGCTTCAAAAACAAGTCAAATATCCATAACTTGTGATATTGTATTTCTGATCCCTCTAAGCTTCCAAACCTTTTCCTATAAATTGAGCCTTCATTCACAAGCCTAGGACACTAACGAGTAAGCTTAAAAACTCTCTAAAACTCATTCAAGCCAGAAATGGCCTCAAAACACCATTTTTATGCAGATTCTGAGCTTGCACCTCCATCTCACAAATCACTTGTGTGTTCTTCCTCAAAACCAATCACAAAGCACATATACATCATTTAGAAGCAAACCAAACACCTGTTACATTTCTGTAACTCTATTTTCACCGTCCTCCATTTCCAAAATCAGAAGCTTGCTCATTGACTTCTACACGAAAATTCAGCCACTCTGAATCCAAAGTAACTATTGGAATAGTCTCCTGGAGGATCAAGCAAGCTAACCAGATCATTACAACACCTTGAAAGTTGCTCAAACTCAAAACACGATCTTCATCTACAAGGTGAGTTTTCTGATTTTCTAACTCTTTATACAAGAATCATTTGACTTCCATTTTAAAAGATAAAATGTAGACATCATAGCCTTGAAACTAACCATATCCTTAGAATTCATTTATATTTCCTGAGTAGTGAGAATTTTGAGCCTAAACTTTCTGAAAAAATTAGGTTAAATTTGGTACCATTTAAAATTCGTGCTCATATTGGATCCATTGCTTAATTTATTTACATATTTGAAATCATGGTGAAATTTCTAACAAGATTGATGTTCATACTTTTGAGAATGGTTGAGAGTTGAGAAAGTTACAGAGCTCTGGTTATGGCGCGAAGAAGAAGATGAAGTTGTCACTAGAACTTGTTTTATAATATAATGTGTTGGTTTTGTAAAAATAAACGGATGTATATCCACCCCAGTGGTAGAGAACGTGCGCGTAAGGCATACCTATAGAAGGTCCTGGGTTCGAACCCCATTGAGACCTTTTGTCATTTTTACAACATTTCCTTGTTTCTTTTTTTTCAAAAACGCACCTGGGCCTCTACCTGTTTGGGCCTTATTTGTTTCACATAACTAACACCCCCCTGATCACAATTTAACACGCAGGCCCATCCCTTTGTTTTTTTTATGTCTTTTCTAATTACAAAAACAAAGAGTTTGGGCCTAAGACACATAAAAACTGTTTTACTTTCTAACACCCTTTTCACTTTAGAACCCCTGACCCAATTTATATTTTATTTTTATTTTCTTTTCTTTTAAATATTATTATCGTTATTATTATTATTCCTCTCTTTTTTTATTATTTAAATTAAAAAATACAAAATATATTTTTTTATTTTATTAAATACTTAGACTAAAATTATTATTTTTATTATTATTTCTTTTAAATAAAAGACCAAAATATTTTCTTAATAAATTAATCTCTTTTCTTAATTAACCTAGACTTAGGTTTTAACTTTATCTTAATTTAATTAATTTAATTTAGACATTAAAATTATTATTAATTTCTTTTCAATTTGGTTTATTAGGTTAAAACATTTTTCATACAAAAAATCATAAAAAACATTTTTATTTTACACTATCTCTATATTCTTGTACATCTTACATTCTATTATTCAATATGGTTGAAATAGTAATTAGGTTTTATTTAATTTCTTTCCCATTTGTAATTTGTATTCCTCTACCCTAAAGTATTGTAATAGCGTAGGACTTTAAATTTCTGCAATTTATCGCTTTCAATATTATTGCTAGTAATTAGGGTTTGTATGGTGTAACGCGATGAGAGAACTGACTTGGGTGTTTTTCATTTTATCGCAATTGTTACGGATAGCAAGATTCTCAACCGACTTTTCTTTTATCCAAAATGAAAGATTGAAAAGAACAGGAAAGACCTTTCAAGATTATTACTTGAGTTCGGGGGCTAGGTTATGAAAAGGGAAGTTATTAGCACCCTTTACATTTGTAGTTATCTACGGGCTCTTAGTTGCTTGCTAGATCACTTGCTTTTGTTTGAAAATGTGCTTGTGAGTTTTGAAAGTGTTTGAAAATGTGCCTTTCTAATGATTCTTGTCTCATAAGAATGCATACAAAGTGTTGTTTGAAAAATAGTTCAAAGAGGTGTTTGTGTAATGTGTTTTTGAAAGTGATTTTGAAAAGGGTGTCTTTGTAATGGTTCTTGTCTCTATAAGAATGCATACACAGTGTTGTCTTTTGAAAATGTTTCAAATGAGAGTGTTGGTGTATGAAATGTTTTTGTTGTGAGCAAGTGAGCAACTAGGAGAAATCTACCTACTCAAAAGGTCTTAGATGTTCTTTTTTTCCTCCTTTAGATATTGATATCTTACCATTGATTTGATAAGAAGCTCTATCGTTGGATGTGAAGGGACGGGCGTGGGACATTTGTATAGTCATAGAAGGCAACCTATGAGGCATTTTAGAAATGTCGTTTAGGGACTAGATCGTTTACTGAAGGCAACATCGAGGGTCATCGAGGGACTATGATCTTTTATCGAGGGTCTTTGCTAAAACACCCATGTTCGAGGGACATGACTATTTTTCCGAGGAAACAAGTGAGATTACCCTAAGGGTGCATGTGTGAAAAGTGTGTTTGATTTGCATGCATTTTTTCTTGACTAGGGGTTGTTTACTTGTTGTTTTTATCTTGCCATACACACCTAATTACTAGCATTTGTACAAAAGTAATAAAAAATGCAGAAAATAAATCCTACACTATTACAACCATATTGAAGTGCATAAAAATATAAAGGCAAAAATAATATAAAAAGAAGAAAATGATCTCTTTTGATTGGGGGAGGAGTTCCCTTTGAATATGCTTATGTTGGCCTCCTTCGATTAGGAGTTGGCACTAGTCAGTCATGGCCTTCGATTGGATATTGGCACCAGCAGGTCATGGCCTTTGATTGGGCATTGGAAGTCAGCAGGGCGTGCCTTCTGGTTCTGCCTTTCTGCCTTGTTTCCTTCTTCGATTGGGCCTGGAATCAATAAGTAATGGCCTTCAATTGGGGCTGGACTTAGTGCAAGTGTGCCTTCTGATTCTGCCTTCTGCCTTGGAGGTCAGCATGGAAGCCCAAGGCTTCGTTTCATGTTTCTTTCCTCCTGTTTCTTTCATTTGGGATATTAAATAACAACGTGGCCTAAGGCCATGTTGGAATTTGTCTTGTGGCCAAATTAATTCTTAAAGTATATTTAATAACTCAATAAATAAGAAACAAAAGGATTAGCCATAAAAACAAATTAAAAGGGTATAAACGAAAAGGAGAAAAACATTACATACATGCTATGTTTGAAACGAAAGATGCAAGGGTAAGAGTAACTTACCTTGCTGCAGCCTTGAAGGTGAACTGGACCTTGAGTGGTGGCCCTGGTTTCTCCTGGATTCGAAGGGAGGGGCCTGAAGCTAGGCCTTAGAGACTGGATTCGAAGGAGTAAAGAAAGAAAGTGTGATGCTTCTTTCCACTGGATTCGAAGGAGACTGAAGTGTAGAGTTGTTCTTCAGAATCGAAAGAGATGAAAAATGGGATTCTGGGTTTTTTGATTTCACAAGTGTTTAAGGACTTGAGAGCTTTGTTGTGTGTTTGAGAAGATTTTGGAGGTTTTGTTCCTATGGTCAAAAAATCCTCCTTAGCCTTTGCAAATAATTCCTCTATTTATAGAGAAAGAATGGACATGTTGTCCAAAGCCATCCTTGCAAAGAAATGATAAAATATATGTAACGTGAAAGTACAAGTGGGGGGCCTTTTTGCAGTTGGGGTGCAGAAGATGTGACTTATGCTTCTGGCCCTCTGATTATACAAAGATTTGGAAGCAACATAGCCTGTCAAGTAGGGTAAGGCCATAAGATTTCCTCCGATTTGCTTCAAACGAAACCTACTTCAAATGGCTCAGCTTGGATTCGAAGCAAGATAATTCGAAGGGGATCCATATTCCAATCGAAGCTTTGCATGCAGGTAATTTTTATTCAATCGAAAGGCTTTCCTTCCAGGGGGAACGTGTGGCCAGTATGTCATGGCCTTCGATTGCAAGCATGCAGGCAACATACTTGTCCGATCAAAAGGCTTCCCTTCTAGGGGGCATATGTGGCCAGCAGGTCATGGCCTTTGATTGCAAGCATGCAGGAAGCACACTTGCCCAATCAAAAGGTTTACCTTGCAGGGGCACTTGTGGAAGCAAAATTTGGTATTCAAAGCAAGCATACAGACAGTAAAAGACACAAACGAAGCCTACAACAAGAAGTCACATGCCCAGACGAAATAGGCACGCTAGCAGCAATTTTTGAGCAATCGAGGGAGGTGCAAAGTCCAATCGAAGGATGCTGAATTGAAGGAGGCCTATTTTTCTCCAAATTTGTCAAAATGTTATTTTTATCTGTTTTCTCCCTTTTTGACAGTTTCCTTTTAATTTTGGTACTGGAAAATCCCAATGCACTTGTGCAAGCTTGAATCCTGAGAATCTTTGTGAGAAAATCCTTGAGAATTGAGAGGGAAAATTTTGGGGTACAACATATGGCAAGACTAATATCAGGCAAGTAGATAACCCCAATTCAAGATAATTTTCATGAAAACAATACACTTTGCACACTTGCACCTCTAGGGTTAACCCACACTTGTTGCCTTAGAATAAAATAGTCATGTCCCTCGAACGCGAGATGCTTTAGCAAAAAAAACCTCGACTACAAGATCGTAGTCCCTCGATGACCCTTTAATGTTGCCTTCGGTAAACGATCTTAGACCCTTATGACAAATTGCTAAGGTATCCTACAATGTTGTCTTCTATGACTGTACAATGACCCATGCCTCTCCCTTCATATCCAACGATATGGAATCTTACCAATCAATCATAAGATAGCACTATCTAAAGGAGGAGGAAAAGAACAAAGACTTCTTTTGAGTAGGTAGAATGTTCGTAGTTGCTTGCTCACAAATATTTCAAAACAAAACATCTTTCAAACACACCAACACTTTCATGAAATATTTTCAAAACTCAATACTTTGTATACATTCTTATAGAGACGAGAATCATTACAAAGTTCCCCTAAACAAAGGCACTTTTCAAAAAAACTTTCAAAACAAACCACAAGCACATTTACAAAGCATTTCAAAGTGATCTAGCAACTAAGAGCCCGTAGATAACTACAGATGAAAAGGGTGTTAACACCTTCCCTTTTCATAACCTACCCCCTGAACTCAAGAAAAATTCTCAAAAGGTCTTTCTTGTTCTTTTCGCCTTTTCCTTTATTTGATAAAAGAAAAGTCGGTGGCAACTCTTGTTATCCGCAACATTTGTGACAAAACGCAAAATACTCAAGTCATCTTTCCCGCCGTATTACAGGTGTTACATCTATCGTGTCACTAAAAGACAAAAAAAAGATTAAATGGTCAAATGAAAATTTTACAAACTTCAATGAAAAATCAAAATCTTAATGAACAATCCCTGACAAGTGTGCCAAAAAGTTGATGGGATAATTTTTGTACGTGCAAGTATACACGGTCAATTAGTAGCAAGTGATAATAAAAAGTATCGATCCCACAAAGATTGTATTAAGCATAATGATTTTCATACAAGAAGTTGTAAAGTAAACATGATCAAAGGTAATAAAATAATTATATGTGTCACGTGGTTAAGAAAGTCAAAAACAGAGAAGACAATTAAGGTTTAACACAGAGAGAAAGAATATGTTAGACAATGTTCCATTTAATGAATTCATCTAATGTATGAGTCTGATAAGTTTTGTCGTGACAGATGAGGTCAAAATATGATCTAGAGGTGTATCTCTACAACATCATAAACATATACATCAAAGCAAGGGGAAAAATATCTAAGCATCACTTGTAACCTTGGTGCATGTCTGGGTTTATTCCGAATTTCACCTATGAGTGTAGCTCTTTATCTTAAAAGTTTCTAATATATTGAATATCTTTATCCTACTATTTTGAACCATATTTGTCATGAAATCCAGTTGTTAAATAACATTAATAAGTTGTTATCTACTTCTAAGCTGGCCAGATAGAGAAATAAACATATTGAATAAATTCACATGACAAAAATATATCAAGACAACTCATTCAAACATAAAAAATATTACTAATTCATTAAAATTCACATTATCCAACAAAATAAGTTTAGCTCATAATGAGTAAAATAAGCACAACACATAGAGATCTTAAGCTACACATTCCTAAGCAAAAGATAAAAATGATAAACCTAAGGGAGACACTTTAATCACTTGCAATTTGTTAATCAGCAAGTGACATCTTTTGTCACGCATCCCCTCGACAAGAACACTAGTTCCTCCTTAATTTCACTTTTGCAGAATTTTTCAAGTTTCAGAACATTTTTCTTCATTGCATTGCATCTCTATTTATAGGGCTTTTTCAGCTGCATATTGTCTCTCTTTAGTTCTTGGGCCTTTACAATGATCCATTAACTTTATCCCAAAGAATAAAGAATATTCCTTTGTGTTGTACTATGATAGTACACTACACATGGGAGACAACATGACATTATGGCAGAGTTGCAGCAGCAGTAGTTCAGGAGCAGTAGCAATTGGCCAAAAATAACTTTTTAGGGTTTTGTCTTCTAGTGCCTCCAAACCTTATCCTTTTTAATTCAAATGAATTTTCCTCTAATCACAACAAACATTCCCTCAATGCTTCCATCCTTCTATGTTTGCCCTAGAAACTAGCTGACTCTGTTACAATTTTCCCTTAGCTAAGTTCAGCTCTTGCTTCGTTTGTGCTCCTCGTTACAGACCATAATAGTCTTGCTTAGCTCGATAGAGTTAACCTTAAATTAAGCAAAAACACATCAAAACAACAAAATGGAGAACCTATTATGCTCTAAGATAATTCTTATAAAAACAACTAAAATGAAGTAAAATAACAATTAAAAATAAATTTAACTATCAATTAATAAAAAGATTAGAGCATGTATTAACTCACAAAATATGGGTTAACATTAATCTACACATTAGATAAAACAATAGGCTTAAAAAACATCAAAAGTTATATTGTCGTCAACTCTCTTGTAATCAACCCCATGGAAAAGAAGAAATTTCCTTCATATCCATTCACTTAAAGCCAAAAGTTAGAATCCCCCACTACCTTATCACCAGGATCTTGTTCCCAAGAGTTATAAATAATACCAATATGATTATAGAAGACATTGTACCCCTCTGGCTCATAACCAAAGAAATCATAAACATTGTACCCCTAAATTTTCCCTCTCACTTATCAAGAATTTGCTCACAAGATCTCCTTTGGCTCAAGACTGCACTACAGTTGATCAGCACAAGATACCTCCTTAAGCACTGATGACCAAAATTAGGGTTTGAGATTGCACAAGGATATTTGAACTTCCAATGCCCCATATGACTTTCATGTATCATTATGGACCCTCAAGATTACTCATTTCAATTTTCAAGCTTTGGATCAAACTTTTGATCAGTCAATTGAGTAGTTGACCTAAAAATCAGCTGTATTGGGGAAAAAGTCAACTATGGCCAATTTACAGTCAAGCTCCATAATTTTTGATCCACATCAACATTTTAAACTCATATGTATCATTTGATCAAGTTTGGACCATAATTCCTCAAGAAATTTGATCAAATCTTCAAAAGGGCAAAATGGTCAAAATTAGGGTTTTGACTAGGAAAGGGCAATTTCTGATTTTTGACCTAGAAAATGATCAATTGGTTTAAGGAATGATCTAAAGAGTCCAATTTCATCATTTTTACCTAATGACATGGCTCAAAACATTTCTCAAGCCCAATGGTTTGACAGATGAATTTTCAGTCAACTAATCAAAAGTCAATTGTATACTGAAAAGTCAAACTTTGACTTTTTGGTCAAAATCAAATGTCAAAGATCACAATTCATCAAAGCATGTCAAAATATGAAACTTATTCATCAAGAAATCAAAAATTTAAGATTTCATTTTGAAAAGTTAAAATTTCTAAACTTAGAAATTTTTCTAAGTGTTGGAAATTTCTTATTTTTTCACAACTTTGAGCAAAATTTTCACCATGATGCAAGATGATTCAAAAGAAACTTTCAACATAAAAGTTGTAGATATACATGAAATATACAACATTTCTTTACACAAATCCTCCCAAAAGTGCTTGTATCTAAAGTTATAATTTTAAGAACACATGGTCATGAAACAAAACACTTAGTGAAATTTTGCCCTAATTTGATCAGGATTTTGACCCAACTTCATGGCACTTTTTCATATATCTCCAAGTGGAATTTTAAAAAGTGATTCAAAGATGGGTTGTATAGCACATTAAAAGCTTTCCAAAATGTCCAAGAAATCCTTGAGATCATTTTTGTGTAGGGATAATTGAAGAGATGAAGTTAGGGTTTTATCACTTGAATTACAAGTCATTTTGTGATGAACAAGATTAAAAATTCAAACTCATGATGCATAACCTCTACTTTTCAGTCCTAAAACTTGTTAGGCACTCCATAATTAATTGCTTTCACAGCTGTTAGAGGTCTCATTTCAAGCATTCAATGCAAGGCCATGCTTTATATCCATTTTGGGAAGAAAGTGCACATTGCCATTTTGATAAAGTGACTTTTTATACAAAACTTGTTCTTGAGCCTTGAAATTGTTTTCTTCTGATCATGCAAGTCCCATAACTCAAGAGAAACTTATTGAGACACTTACAATCACTCAGCCCATGCTTGTACCTCCTCTTGAAACTTGTTTTCCCACTTTTCTTCAAAATCAAGTAACCTAGCAATTAGCTTGTAACTTGTACTTCTGACTTTCAAAACCACTCAAACCCTTTTTCCTATACATACACAAGTCATTTGCCACAAATCCCACGCATGCTTAAGCCCTGAAAACACCAAGAACACAGAATCACCAAACCTTGTCATTTTTGAGTTTTGAATCCAATCTCCAAATTTACTTGTGCGTTTCTTGGCCTTTTACTTTCAAAAGCTTCTAAACAACGTATACAAACAATCCCAAAACCTGCAACACCACTGTAACACCTCCATCCTCATCCACCATTTTCAAAAATAGCACCTTGCACCTTGACTTCTACAGAACTCCTCAGGCACTTTCAGCTTAAGCTAAACATCCCATTAGCTTCCTGGGAACTTGAGGAAGCTAATCCAATCATTGGAACTCACTGAAAGCTAATCAAACTCCAAACTTGATACCCTCTTGCAAGGTAAGTTTTCTAACTTTTGAACTCTTCATACATACATCATTAATGGTTTATTTGTGAATGAAAAATGTAGATATCATTTCCCTAAAGCTAACCATGACCATATTTTCATTAATTTTGCTTGAGCTTAGAGAATTTTAAGATTGAAGTTTCTGAGATTTTTAGGGTTCATATTAGGGCCATTAAAATTCATGTTTGTCTTTAATCTATAATTTTATTGCTTTGCATTTCTGAAATCATGAGGAAGTTTGCTACAAGTTTCCTATTTATAGTTTTCATTTTTGTTGAGATTTTAATGAGGTACAGAGGCTTTGGCTGGGTGTGAGGTTGAAGATGAAGTTCAGGCCATTGACTTGTTTACTATCATATATTTGTTGTTTTGATTATATAAACGAATGTATAGCTACCCCAGTGGTAGAAGCGCACGCTGGTGACTATAGGGACCTGGGTTCGAGCCCTAGTGGTACCCTTTTGATTTTTTTTACACATTTCTCACATTCTGCCTTTTTTGGACAGGCGCCTGGGCCTCCTTTGGGATTTTATTTATTTTTCCTTACTGCTAACCTCCTTTTCTGGCTATCCACACCCCTGGCCCATTTTATTTTATTTTTCTTATTTTTATTTATTTGTTTTCTTAAATATATTTTACTTAATACAAAAATCATGAAAAAATAGATTTAGGCTTTTATTTAATTAAACTAATTTTTACATAAAAATAAATTTATTTTAATCATCTTTTATTTTATCTTTGATAATTAATTTGTAAATTAATTAAAAGTTACAGTTTTGATTATTATTTTCACACATTAAAAGTATTTTCTTAAAAACAAATTAGTTTCTTTTCTTAAAATAAATTAACATTAGAACCAGGTTTGTTTTTTTTATTAAAAATTTAATTAAAACCTTTTCAAAAACAAAACCCTAAAAAACGCATTTCTTTAATAAATTAATTTCTTTTATTAACTTAATTTTAATTTTCTTATTTTAGTTAATTATTTTATTTTAAGTTAATTAGGTCAAAACTATTTTTCTTAACAAAATCCAAACAAAATTAATTCCTTATCCATTCATACTTGTACATTATATTCATTTAATTTCTTGTACATTTATCTAAATTCAATATGGTTGTAATAGATAAATAGGCTTTATTTTCTTGCAATCCTCATTTATAATTTGTACCCCCCCTCCCCCCCTCCCATAAGTATTGTAATAGCATAGTAATTTTAAATTCCGCAATTTATCGCTTTATATACAAATGTTAGTAATTAGGGTTTATATGGAAAGACTAAAACCAATCAATTATAATACCCTAATCAAAGACAAAACCAAGCATGAAAAATAATACACTTGCACACAAGCACCCCTAGGGTAAATCCACTTGGTTGCCTTACTAAATGGCCATATTACACATGTGAGGTATCTTAGCAAAAACAAGCAAAATATAAGATCATAGTCCCTCGATGACGCTATCTGTGTTGTCTTTCAAATGATCTTAGTCCCTAAAAGATAATGCTAAGATAACTTGCAACATTGCTAATCATGTTTATACGATGACCCACGCCCATCCCGTTTACATCCAAAGATAGGGTTACTTACCAAATCAATGGTAAGATGACAATATAAAAGGAAAGAGGAAATAAACATGAAAGTCTTTTGAGTAGGTAGATTGTTCCTAGTTGCTTGCTAAATTTCAAAATCAAAAACATCCTTGCTATTTTCCAAACAAACACCAACACTTTCAAAAACATATTTCAAACTTGAAAACATTTTCAAAAGATCAACACTTTGTATACATTCTTACGAACGAGTATCATTACAAAGTTTTCCTAAATGATGGCGCCTTTTCAAAATACTTTCAAAAAACCACACAAAGCACATTTTCAAACAAAAGCAAGTGATCTAGCAAGTAACTAAGAGCCCATGGAAAACCATGGATGAAAAGGGTGCTAATACCTTCCCTTTTCATAAACTACCCCCCGAACTCAAGAAATAAATCTCAAAGGTCTTTCCTGTGCTTTTTCACCTTTCCTTTTGGATAAAAGAAAAGTCGGTGGCGACACTTACTAACCGCAACATTTGCAATCAAACGCAAAACACCCAAGTCAGTTCTCCCACCGTATCACAGAACTGGTGACTCTGCTGTGGAAAATTCTAAAAGCGGGGTTACCTTAGGGTTAGATCACATTTACTTGCTTTCATTGTTTGACTTTTTTACTTTATATTATGGTTTTTTGTTTGGGTTTGAATCCTCTACACGGATTTAGGTTACCTTATAGGCAAGTAGCAATACGTTGTGGAAATTGTGCGGGGTATACCGACATGGTCTAAGCAATAACTACGTTAGTGCGACATATTTGTGGGTACCGGTAGCCCTTGAGTTAATCAAGGAGAATATGGGGCCGCTGAGTGATGTCATGAAGCACTAATGAACTTTTAGAACCTTTACTTGACCAACTTGGCCTTTAGGACGTAGTGAGATGACCGACTTTGATGCAGTTCGAAGTTGGTAGATACTCGATACTACACTCATTGAGGTTTGGTTTTTTGGGATATTTTGGTCGCCATTAAAGAGGCTTGTGCTGAAACAACGACCAAGGAAACAAACCAGTGATATTGAGCTCCTTAGAACCCATTTACTATTTCTAGGACAGGTTTTAAGCCAACTAAACCTCAAGAGGGTTCTTACCTATAAAACTCCATGTAAGCCTAAACCTAAGGACTTGTTTGCTTTGTTTGTATATATTTACTTGTACATAACATCATGAACATCATATTCATTCACTAACCATTTCAAGGATCTTGGGATTTATCTTTGTTCTGTTTTGTAGGACATGGATTCTATTCACAGGAAAACCATTCAAGTCAATCTTGTAAGGACCCCTCCTCAACTTAAGGAGCTAGCTTCAAGGATTCCTGAAAGTTCTCCATTTACCGAGAGACATGATCGCCTACTAAACTTGGTCACCTTTAACACTGATGAAGACATGATGAAGGTGCTCTTTCAGTTCTTTGATCATTTACACCATTGCTTCACATTTCCCGATTATCAACTTGTGCTTACTTTGGAAGAATTCTCCAGACTCTTGAGGATTCCCATTCTCAATCAACTACCTTTCAACGGTACGGAAAGAGATCCAAAGCCAGAAGAGATTGCTCAATCTCTACACTTGAAATCATCTGATGTCACAACTAATTGCGAAACAATGAGTGGTGTCAAGGGTTTCCTAGCAAAGTTCTTGTTTGAGAAAGCCCAAAACTGTTGGAACTCTTTGGATCTGCAAGCTTTTGAGGAAATTGTGGCTCTCCTCATCTATGGGATGGTTTTGTTTCCAAATCCTGACCAAATCATAAATGTGAACTCCGTCAAAACCTTCATGTCTCGTAACCCGATGCCTACTTTGCTAGGGGACATCTGCATTCCTTTCACACTCGCACTATAAGGAAAAGAGGTATCCTTATATGTTGTACGCCTCTCTTGGCTAGATGGTTTATTTTGCATCTTCCTCAATCTGTATTGAATAACGAGAAAGGTTCAAGATGGTCACAAAGGTTGATGATGCTCAAACATTCAGACATTTATTGGTGTTCCCGATCCATAGAGAATGTTACTATTGTCGACCGTTGTGGAGAATTCCCTAATGTCCCTTTACTTGGCATTAGCGGAGGTATCACCTACAACCCCTGCTTAGCCTTAAGACAGTTTGGTTACGCCCGAAGGGATGGCCCACATGAGATGCTCATTCAAGGTTTGGTATTTGACTATGAGAACGACGATCAAGGTCATCGCCAGAGATTTATCCGAACTTGGAGGATGTTGAACAAGGTAGATAGAAAGACATCGGTGCACAAGAATTCTATCCCTCTTGAGCCTTACCTCAAATGGGTACGAACTCGTGCTCAGAATCTTATGATGCCTTATCCCTCCATTCTCCCAGTAATCATTGAGCCTGTTACAGAAGGAGATGTTCCATACACTATCTTTCATCCTGACATGCCCACCTCTCTTGAAGACTTACAAAGAGATTGGATACAACTCAAGGGGGGGCGAGACACCTTCGAAGCCCAATTTTATGCTAGCGAGAAGAAGGTTTTGGAACTCACTAAGAAACTTCATGACGAGTGGACTCTGAATGCCTACATCGCACCAAAGAGGATGCAACAACCTTTTTATCTTAGAGTTTTTGTATTTTTTTTGCCCAAAGAGGCATTGATGTACTCAAGCTTTAATTTATTAATATAACATGTGTTTCCTTTTTGTCTAAAACAAATTGGAATCTCTAAAATCCTTGAAATCATTGCATATGCATTTAACATTCATCATAACATAAGCAGGTTTTCTTGCAATAAGTCTCCTCATCTTTCTACTGTTTATTTCAGTAAGATGAATCTCGAGCAAACGGTGAAGGACCTCCAAGCACAAAATGCTCAGTTTCAACAGATGTTCTTAACTCTAGCCAAAGGACAAGAAGAGTTGAATACCTTGCTGGTTGAAGAGAAAAAGAAGAAGAAAAAGAAAATAACCGGAGTTCTAAATATGGGAAGAAAATTCCAAGGTCAGGAAAGAAGGACCCTAGACTTTGCAACGTCATCTGGTGAGAAAGACAATCAAGATGGGAAAGGCAAGGAAGAAGTTGTCCAGCCAGATTCAGAAGAGGAAGAGGAAGAAGAGGATTATTCTGAAGAACAATATCCTCCAACCGACAATAAGTATAAGCATCTGGAAGAACGGTTAAGTGCAATGGAAATCCAAAAGGTTCCTGGACTGGACTTTGAGGAATTGGGGTTAGTATCTGGGATTTTCATTCCTCCAAAATTGAAAGTACCGGTGTTCGCCAAATATGACGGAGTTTCATGTCCCAAAATGCATCTCTAGTCCTATGTGAGGAAAATACAGCCTCACACCGCTGACAAGGATTTATGGGTACACTTCTTTCAAGACAGTCTGTCTGGAACTCAACTTGATTGGTTTTATCAGCTAGAAAGAGCTAATGTTCATAATTAGGAAGATCTGGCCGCTGCCTTTTACAAAAAATACCAATACAACACTGATCTTGCTCCCGCCCATGCTCAACTCTAGAGTATGGCCATGGTTTCAAGTGAAGTCTTTAAAGATTATGCGCAAAAATGGAGGGACTTAGAAGGAAGAGTCCAACCTCCCCTATTTGAAAGAGAGTTAGTAGATATGTTTTTGGGCACCTTGTCGGTCCTTTCTTCAATCACTTAATTGGGAGTTCTTCGGTAGGTTTTACCGAATTGATATTGACCGGAGAAAGAGTGGAAGTCGGGATAAATAATGGGAAGATTAAAAAAGATGCACCCTTTGCTGCTGTAAGGAAACCATTCATTAGAAAGAAAGAAGTTGTTATTGTATATCCTCAGAGAAATCAAGATAGGACTGAACGCCGTCCAATGGTGGGGGCTGTCATGATTCCTAAATCCGCACCTGCTCAGCAAAGAAGCAACCAACCAAGAACAGAAAGACCATTCATACAGTTCACCCGAATTAACATGACACTATCTCAAGTGTTTCCACATTTGTTGAGATCCAATCTAGTGACTTTGAAAGAATCCTAACACAACCTCTCCTCATTATCATCCTAACACCCATTGTGCATACCATTCTGAGAGTCCCGACCATGACACTAACAACTGTTGGGCTCTGAAAAACAAAGTACAAGACCTTCTTGAATCCAAAGAGATTGAATTCGAAGCGCCAGAAATTTCCAATGTAATCACTTCCCCTATGCCTAAGCATGTCCGTAATGTCAACGCCGTTGAGGAAGATATGTTTGTTACTTTGGTTGATGAACTTGTGACCCCACTCCAGACTATGAAAAAGAACTTGTTGAATGCCAGTTGTGATACGGTGGGAGAACTGACTTGAGGGTTTTACGTTTGATCGCAAATGTTGCGGTTAGCAAGAGTCGCCACCGACTTTTCTTTTATCCAAAAAGAAAGGTGAAAAAGCACAGGAAATACCTTTGAGATTGTTTCTTGAGTTAGGGGGTAGATTATGTAAAGGGAAGTTATTAGCACCCTTTTCATCCATGGTTTTACATGGGCTCTTAGTTACTTGTTAGATCACTTTCTTTTGTTTGAAATTGTGCTTTGTGTGGTTTTTGAAAGTATTTTGTAAAGAGGCCATTTGTTTAGTCAAACTTTGTAATGATTCTCATTCGTAAGAATGTATACAAAGTGTTTGATCTTTTGAAAATGTTTTCAAGTTTGAAAGATGTTTTTTGAAGGTGTGGATGTTTGTTTTGAAAATAGCAAGTATGTTTTGAAATTGAGCAAGTAATTAGGAGTATTCTACCTACTCAAAAGTATTTCTTGTTTATTTTCTTTTCCTTTGACATTGTTATCTTACCATTGATTTGGTAAGTAACTCTATCTTTGGATGTAAATGGGACAGACATGGGTCATCGTATAACCATGATTAGCAATGTTGCAAGGTATCTTAACACTCTTTTTAGGGACTAAGATCATGTGAAAGGAAACTTAGATAGCGTCATCGAGGGACTATGATCTTGTATTTTGGCCATTTTGTAAAGGCAACCAAGTGGATTTACCCTAGGGGTGCTTGTGTGCAAGTGTATTGTTTTCATGCTTGATTTCGTCTTGAATTAGGGTTTTCTAATTGATTGGTTTTGGTCTTTCCATCCAAACCCTAATTAGTAGCATGTTATATATAAAGCGATAAGTTGTGAAATTTAAAGTTACTACGCTATTAGAACATTTGTGAGAGGGGGTGTACAAATTGTAAATGGGGATTGCAAGAATTTAAACCTAATTAGTCAATTACAACCATATTGAATTGGTATAAATGTACAAGGATTTAAATGAATATAATGTACAAGATGAATAAATATACTGAAATGTAAAGAAAATGAATCTTTGTTTGTTTTTCATGAGAAAAGGGAATTTGTTTTAACTTAACCAATTGAAGAAAATAGTTGATTAAACTTAAATTTATTAAGAAAAGATTTTAAATAAAACCCTAATTCTATTAATTGATTAAAAGAAAATAAGTTTGTAAGAAAAGTATTTTTGGTATTTTTTTCTTGGAAATAAATGATAATATTATAAAATATTTCTGGCATTTTTTATATATTAAAATAAATATATTTTAATAGGTATAAAAGAAAAAATAAATACTAACCTAATTTTAATTAAATTTACAAGATGATTTGTAAAAATAAATAAAGTATGATTAATAAAATATTTTTTTGTGTGAGAAAAATAAATAAACTAAATTAAATAAAAATCTAATATTTTTTGTATTTTTCATGATTTTTTAATATTATGAAAATAATTAAGAAAATAAATAAAAAGAAAATAAGAAAATAAAATAAAATTGGGCCAAGGGCGTATAAATGAAATGGGGGGTTAGCCAGCAAAAACAAAAAATAATCCAGGCCCAAAGAGGCCTAGCACCTGTAAAAAAACAAAAGTCATGAAGCAAAAAAATATGAAAAAATCAAAAGGGTACCACTAGGGCTCGAACCCGGGTCCCAAAGGTTACAGATGCACGCTTCTACCACTAGGATGGCTATACATCCGTTAACATAAGCAAATCAATAAATATATGATACAAAACGCACCCTGATGACTTCATCTTCAGAAATGTAAAACATTAAAACTATAGATCAAAGATAAGCATGAATTTTAATGGCCCTAATCTGAACCCTAAAAATCTCAGAAATTTCAATCTCAAAATTCTCTAAGCTCAAACAAAATTAATGAAATCTATGAACATGGTTAGCTTTAGGGTAATGATATCTACATGTTTTGTTTACAAATAAATCATTAATGATGCTTGTATGAAGAGTTCAAAGTTAAGAAAACTTACCTCGAAACTGGAAATCGGGTTTTGAGTTTGAGCTTGTTTCAAGTGATGGTGATGATCAGGTTAGCTTCCTTGAGGTCCCAGGAAGCTAATGCAATGATTAGCTTGAGCAATGGATGGCTGAAATGGTCTGGAGAAGTCAATGTGCAGAGCTCTGTTTTTGAAAATGGAGGATGGTATTAATGGTGTTACAGTTCTGTAACAGGGTGTGGGATCAATTCTATATGATGTTTAGAAGCTTTAGAAACCAAAAGGCCAAGAAACGCACGAGTAGATTATGAGTTTCAAGTTTTTGGTCAGTTTGTGTGAAAATGGAAGTATGAAATGTGTTTCTGAGTTATAGGTGTTTTCAGGGAATGAGCATTCATGTCGTTGGTGCAAATAGTTTGTGTATCTATAAGCAAAAGGATTGGAGTGCATTGGCAAGTCAGAAGTACAAGTTTTAAGCCTTTTGGCTAGGTTACTTGATTTTGAAGAAAAGAGGGAAACAAGTTTCAAGAGGAGGTACAAGCATGGGCTGGGTGATTGTAAGTGTCTAAATCATTTCTCATGAGTTATAGGACTTGTTTGATCAGAAGAGAACAAATGCAAGGCTCAAGAACAAGTTTTGTACAAAAAGTCACGTTATCAAAATGGCAATGTAACCTTTCTTCCAAAAATAGATATAAAGCATGTCCATGCATTGAATGCTTGAAGTGAGACCTCTAACAATTGTGTAAACCATTAATTATGGAGTTCCTAACCAGTTTGAGGCCTACAAAGTAGTGATTATGCAGCATAGTTTGAATTTTGAATTTGGTTCATCACAAAAATGACTTGTAATTAAAGTGATAAAACCCTAACTTCATCTCTTCGATTCTCCCTACTCAAGAATGATATCAAGGAGTTCTTGGAAATTTTGGAAAGCTAGCATTATGCTCTACAACCTATCTTTGAATTTATTTTGAATATTCCCCTTGGAACTATATGAAAACGTGCCATGAAGTTAGGTCAAAATCCTGATCAAATTAGGGCAAAATTTCACTAAGTGTTTTGTTTCATGACCACATGTTCATAAAGTTATAACTTGAGACCCAAGAACTTTTGGAAGGAGTTGTGCAAATAAAAGTTGTATATTTAATGAATATCTACAACTTTCATGTTGGAAGTTTCTCTTGAATTATCTTGCATCATGGTGAAAATTTTGCTCAAAGTTATGAAAAAATAAGAAATTTCCAACACTTAGAAAAACTTCTAAGTTTAGAAATTTTGACTTTTCAAAATGAAATCTTGACTTTTTGATTTCTTGATGAATAAGTTTCATATTTTGACATGATTTGATGAATTTTGATCTTTGGCATTTGATTTTGACCAAAAAGTCGAAGTTTGACTTTTCAGTATACAATTTACTTTTGATCAGTTGATTGAAAAATCCATCTGTCAATCCAATGGACTTGCAATGTTTTGAACCATGTTATTAGGTAAAAATGATGAAATTGGACTCTTGAGATCATGCCTTAAACCAATTGATCATTTTCTAGGTCAAAAATCAGAAATTACCCTTTCCCAATCAAAACCCTAATTTTGACCATTTTGCCCTTTTGGAGATTTGATCAAATTCCTTGAGGAATTATGGTCCAAACTTGATCAAATGATACATATGAGTTTAAAATGTTGATTTGGATCAAAAAATTATGAAGTTTGACTGTAAATTGGCAATAGTTGACTTTTTCCCCAATACAACTGATTTTTAGGTCAACTGCTCAATTGACTGAGCAAAAGTGAGTCAAGGCTTGAAACTTGTCATGAGTAATCTTGGGGGTACATAATGATCTATGAAAGTCATATGGGACATTGGAAGTTCAAAAATCCTTCTGCAAACTCAAACCCTAATTTTGGTCATCCGTGCTTAAGGAGGTGTCTTGAGCTGATCAAACCCTAGTGCAGTCTTGGACCCAAAGAGATCTTGTGCGCAAATTCTTGATAAGTGAGAGGGAAATTTTTTGGGTACAACAGCTACCCATGATCAATCTTCTTAATCCTGAAGAGTTAGATTGGCGAGTTTTTCCATTCGTGACTCTAAGGTGGGAGATGATTGGACACTTGAGTGCCTAGAAATTTGCACTCGATAATGTGATGGTTGAGGGAATGGTCTTAAAGATGCCATTTAGAGAGATGATGGAAAGTTGTTGGAGATGGGTTTTTAGGTGCCATCCAAAAATGATTGCTGAACTGAATCTGAAAGAGAATCTGAATGAGTATCAGAATGGCGTCAGTGTCTGGAGCATATCTGAACTGTATCAGAAAACTGAAACTGAATGAGTAACAGAATGGAATCCGTGTCTTGGAGCATATCTGAACTATATCTGAAAGCTGATTCTGAATGAGTATCAGGATGGCATCCGTGTCTATAGCGTATCTGAGAGTTGAATGAGTTTCAGGATGGCATCCGTGTCTGGAGCGTATCTGAACTGTATCTGAGAAGCTGAATTCGAATGAGTATTAGAATGGCATCCATGTCTGGAGCGTATCTGAACTGTATCTGAGAAGTTGAATCCGAATGAGTATCAGAATGGCATCCGTGTCTGGAGTGTATTTGAATTGTATCTAAAAATTGCATTTGAATGAGTATCAGAATGGCATCCGTGTCTGGAGCATATCTGAATTGTATCTGAAAGCTGAATCTTAATGAGTATCAGAATGGCATCCGTTTCTGGAGCGTACCTGAACTGTATCTGAAAGAGTATCAGAATAGCATCTATGTCTGGAGCGTATCTGAACTGCATCTTAAAATATTTGAACATTGCTAATGGTAGTTGTTGATTAACTTTATCCTGAAAAGGGTAGAATGTTAGCTAATATGCAATGTCATGTCGTATGAAATGCATGGTATAATGCATTCGTGTTATCAATGTTTATGATATATGGATGTGATGTATGCGTATATAAGCTAATCTGCTGCACTGTTGTTGGATTGGGGAAAATAAATCTCTGACTACTGCTGAGGATATGGAGTGCAAGTCTTCATGTTGTGAATTTGAAGAATTCCTGTTTAAAGAAATAAACTCTATTGTAAGGGAAATGCCGCGTACTGCTTGTGAAATCCTATTGGGAAACCCTGAGAAATTGAACGACTTCTACTGGGGATTGATAATTGGAAGCTTTGTTCCGTTGGGGATTAAACTGCACACTGCGGGGGATTTTATGGAAATAACTTAGAGAGATTTCTCTATCTCTTAAAGCCATCAGCGATTGTCTTTCTATTTTGTTTATTTGTAAACAGTCATTAAGTTAAAATGCATATGTTTAAAAATAAATCATTGGACGTTTTATAAAGAAAACACAAGAGAAAAATAGGTAGTTTTGCACTTTCAAAGGGATATCCTTGTATTGACTTTGAGTAAGTATTTTTGTATAATGAGACAAACATTCTAGTAATAGAATGTTGTCGTAAAAAATGAAAATTTTGATACAAAGAAAAGATAGTTATGTGCAATAATCCCATGGGGTTCCCATTCTACTATAGCCTTCATATCTCTAAGCATCTTGTCTATTTATTGCCTCGTCCGAAGATGATTGAATTGATCAGAACCTCTGAGTTTTCCAGTTGAAGCTAAAGGTTGTCCATAAAGTGATCCAACGGGACATAGTCATATGCTTTAATTCCCTAACTTTTTCCTGGACCGCCCTTTCGGGTTTTCAGTCCACCGGGATACCCTTTTTTGCCCAAGCCTCCCTTTTGGGTTTTCAACTTTCCGAGCGTACAAATTTTTTGTTTTATCCCTAATTTTTTCTCGAACCTTTTTGGTTCGCCGGGATGCCCTTGTTTTGCTTAGGTGTGTCAACCTAGAGGGTCCCTTATGCGTAGTATCTTTTGACTATGTCTGCATTCGTAGGGTGCGGCAGGTCGTCGCCATCCATGGTGGTTAAGATCATTGCTCCACCAGAGAATATGTTTTTGATTACAAACTGTCCTTCGTATGTAGGAGTCCATTTTCCACTGGGATCACCTTGTGGTAGTATGATGCGTTTGATCACCAAATCCCCAACTTGATATACTTGGCGTCTGACATTTTTGTTGAAAGCCTTAATCATCCGTTTTTGATACATTTGACCATGACAGACAGCAGTAATCCTTTTCTCATCGATCAAGTTTAGTTGATCAAGTCGAGTCTAGATCCAATCTTCTTCATTCAGCCCTACATCCTTCATAATTCTTAGAGAGGGGATTTGGACCTCAATAGGCAAGACAACTTCCATGCCGTATACCAGAGAGTAGGGTGTTTCCCCGGTTGATGTGCGAGTTATGGTACGATACTCATGGAGAGAGAATGGTAGCATCTCATGCCAGACTTTATATGTGACTTCCATTTTATGTATGATCTTTTTAATGTTCTTATTCGCGGCTTCGACAACACCATTCATCTTTGGCCGGTAACGGGAATAATTGTGATGCTGGATCTTGAATTGCTCGCACATGGCGGTGATCATAGTATTATTTAGATTTGTACCATTGTCTGTAATGATCCTCACCGAGGTACTGTAACGACAGATGAGATTCTGCTTGATGAACCGGGCGATAACATTCTTGGTAACGGAAGCGAAAGAAGTTGCCTCCACCCACTTTCTAAAATAGTCAATGGCCACTAAGATTAAGCGGTGTCCATTGGAGGCTGTTGTCTTGATTCCCCCAATCATATCAATCTCCCACATAGCAAAGGGCCAAGGAGCCGTCAAGACATTCAGAGGAACCGGAGGTACGTGCACCTTGTCAGCATAGATCTGACACTTATGGCAGGTTCAAGAGTGTTGATAGCAATTTGCTTCCATGGTAGACCGGTAATAGCCTTCCCGTAGGATTTTCTTTGCCATCGTATGCCCACTGGAATAGGTGCCAAAAGTGCCTTCGTGTAATTCAGCCATGATCCTTTCAGCTTCAACCTTGTCTACGCACCGAAGTAACAAAGAGTCATGGTTGCGTTTGTAAAGAATGCCATTACTAAGGATGAATTTAGCAGAGAATCTCCTTAAGAACTTCTTATCATTTACTGAAGCTCCTTCTGGATATTCTTGGGTTTCGAGATACCTCTTGACTTCGTGAAATCAAAGTTGGTCCACTACTCCTTCAGTATTAATTTCGTGACAGTGTGCTGGTTCATCCATTCGTTTAATGGTGATATGGGGAGCCTCGTTATCCCATTTAAGTTTAAACTTAGATGACATTGTGGCTAGTGCGTCTGCTAGCTGATTTTCTTTTCGCAGGAAATGCTCGAAGGTAATCTTCTCAAAATGTGGGAGCAATGTCAAAACTTGTTCTTTGTAAGGGATAAGGTTAGGGTGTTTGGTGTCCCATTCCCCTTTGATCTGGCTAATGACCAAAGTTGAATCTCTGAATGCATTGAAGGATTTGATCCCCAAATCTATGGTAGCTTTGAGACCAAAGATGCACGCTTCATATTCTGCCATGTTGTTTGTACAATTGAAGCAGAGTCTTGCCGTAAAAGGAGTACGACAACCTTCAGAAGATATGAGTACAACACTAATACCATTGCTGAGTGCGTTGGATGCCCCATTAAAAACCAGCGTTCATCAGGATCCTCGTTCAGGTCTGTCATATGGTCTGAATTCTTCACAGTTGTTTACCATCATGATGTCTTCATCTTGGAATTCAAACTTCATGGACTAGTAGTCTTCCACAGCTTGGTGAGCAAGGTGATCAGCTAGTACACTCCCCTTTATTACTTTTTGGGTAGTATATTGTATGTCATATTCTGTCAAGATCATCTTCCATCTCGCTATTCTCCCAGAGAGGGCAGGTTTCTCGAAGATGTACTTTATCGGATTCATTTTAGATATCAAAAAGGTAGTATGGGTCAGCATATACTGTCTTAGCCGGCGAGCAGCCCATGCCAGAGCGCAAATTTTTTCTCGAGCAGTGAATATCTTATTTCACAATCGGTAAACTTTTTGCCCACGTAATAAATAGCATGCTCTTTTCAGCCAGACTCGTCATGCTGTCCCAGCACACACCCCATTGAATTTTCCAAAACAGTTAGATACATGATCAATGGTCTTCCCTCGACTGGTGGCATCAAAATAGGAGGCTCTTGCTGATACTCTTTGATCTAGTCGAGAGCAGTTTGGCATTCATCATTCCATTTGACTACTTGATCTTTCTTCAGTAATTTTAAGATTGGTTCACAAGTAGATGTCAAGTGAGAAATGAATCTGGCAATGTAGTTCAAACGTCCCAAGAATCCTCTGACATCCTTCTCAGTATGAGGAGCAGGCATCTCTTGTATCGCTTTCACCTTGGCCGGATCTACTTTAATACCTTTATCGCTGACAACAAAGCCTAGGAGTTTACCAGACCTTACCACAAACGTGCATTTATTTGGGTTCGACTTCAGCTTGTATTTCTTTAGTCTCTCAAAGAGTTTTTGTAAATGATCAAGATGCTCTTCTTCTATTTGAGATCTATCTATCATGTCGTCCATATAGACCTCTATTTCCTGATGTATCATGTTGTGAAATAGAGCTACCATGGAACACTGATAGGTTGCCCCTGCATTCTTCAGCCCGAGTGGCATAACCTTGTAGCAGAATGTGCCTCACTGGGTGACAAATGTTGTTTTCTCCATGTCCTCAGGCGCCATTTTGATTTGGTTGTAGCCTGAGAAACTGTCCATGAAGGAAAACACTTTGTGATATGCCATATTATCAACTAGAATATCAATATGGGGAAGTGGGAAATCATCCTTAGGACTTTCCCTATTCAAATCTCTGTAGTTTATGCACATTTGTACCTTGCTGTCCTTCTTGGGCACGGGAACAACATTGGCAACCCATTGCAGATAAGAGCTGACGGCCAAGAATCTAGCATTGAATTGCTTCATGACTTCAGCTTTAATCTTCTCTGACATGTCTGATCGCATTCGACAAACCTTTTTTTTTACCAGTGGACAGTCTTCTTTTGTTGGTAGACGATGTACCACGATATCTGCATCAAGTCCTGGCATGTCTTCATTCGACCAGGCAAAGATCTCAACATACTCGTGTAGCAACTGAATCAGACGCTCTTTGACACGGGGTTCCAGATTGGCATCCACCTTGACTTCCCTTTTGTCTTCTTCGGCACATAGGTTGATTGTATCCACTGGGTCTTCGTGAGGCTGAACAATCCTCTCTTCTTGTTGTAGTAATATGGCAAGTTCGCCTGGTACTTTACAATCTTCCTCACCTTCGTCTTCGGCTTGGTAGATTAGATTTTCAGAGTCACAAAAAGCCATAGCAGAACCATTACCCATGGGATCCCGAATGGATGTAGACCTGCATTGTGAGCGCGAGTGTGTGTAAGAGTATAACTATCTTTGAAAGAAATGAAAATGTAAAAAAGAAAAACAATGAGCACAAATTTTGTATGCAAAAACGTCGATGATTCATTGATGTCATATGGAAATGAGATAATAACCCTTACAAATGGACCATTGTGCCTCGGGTAAGACACAAGGTTTTAAGAGTCTGAATTGTTTTAATATTACAGATCCAACAAAATGTAAAGACAAATTATTGTGGGATAAAAGTGATCGGGACGAAATCTCTAGCCTCCTAGTTACTGAGCCCTTCACTGACAGTTGGGGAAATCCAATCCTCCAAGTTGTAGTTGTCTTCATCATCCTCCATGGTGCTGACTTGTTGGTTGATGATCTTCAAGGGTGGTCCTCCAGTACGAGTGTGGCGTACAGCCTCCTGGGAACCTGAAGTGAAACCCAAACCAAATTTATCAGATTTGTATGGGATATCTGGGAGTTGTCCCCAAATAGTGCACCCACCTTCTTCTATCACTTCCTTGGCATCCTTCAAATACGACATCTTGAGTGGAGGCCTTGTGATCTTGGGTACTTCAGACACAACCTTTGTTGCTGCCACATCTTGCAGGACTTCTTCAAAGTGCTGGAATGGAGTTTCAATAAATTCACCATCTAGTTCCACATATCTGAAGGAATTTAGATGGTTGACCATATAATATTCTTCTCCATGAACAATGATGATCTTCCCTTGAATTGGACATTTCAGCATTTGATGCAACGTAGATGTAACGGCAACAGCATTGTGAATCCATGGTCGACCTAGCAAGCAGGAATATGAATGGTGAATATCCATTACATAAAAAGTTGAATCAAATGTTTGGGTTCCAACCTTTATGGGGATGTTCATTTCACCATGCACCATCCTTTTTGAGCCGTCAAAAGCCCTAAATACTATGTTGCTCGGTTTCAATGTCAATCCCTCACAGTCAAGCCTATCAAGAGCCTTTTTAGGCAACAAATTCAGAGACGAACCAATTTCCACCAAAACATGAGCCAAGGTTGTGCCCCTGCATTCCACTGAGACATGTAATGCCTCATTATGCTTCCTCCCTCTTGGCGTTAAATCAACATCTGAAAAACATAAACCATTATCTGCAGTCAAGCTGGCTACGCAGTCTTGGAACTGATCGGTAAATGTTTCTTGGGGTACATGGGCAGTTTTCAGGAATTTTACCAAGGCTTTTGCATGAGCCTCGGAACATAGTAATAAAGCCAGCATGGAACTTTTTGATGGAGTTTGCCCCAGTTGCTCGACTACATTGTAGTCGCTTCTTTTTATGATCTTTAGAATTTCCTCCATCTCTTTCCGGGAGGTTTCAGGGATAGCCAATGATTGTGCCTTCGTCCGGACAGGCTCAGAATACCTTTACCTCGAGTCTCGGTTGACTCGGCAACATGAGTGTCAGTAGGAGTGATGACAGGGATTGTAACAGCTTTGTCAGCAGGAGTATTTCCAGGACTGGGAATAACCTTTGGAGGAGCAACAACAACATGAATGATTACGGGTCCAGAAAATGCTTTTGGAGGAGCAATTTCTAGAGAGAATATCCTTCCGCTTCGGGTAATCTTGCCAATCCCTACAATATTACTGATATCAGAGTTAACTTTCTCAGAACTTGAATATTCAGCAGCTGGCCAATCTTGCTTGATATCGTGGTAGTAGACATCCCCTCCATAATTCCATGGTATGGTTTTGTCTGACGAATACGGGATTGGTATAGGCATTGTAATTATCAAAGGAGCTACCTTTGTAACTGATGTAATTCTAATGGATCTTTTGGTGGAGACCCTGGAAGAATTTTCGAAAATGGTTACGATGGAAACATCATTATAAGAAACAGTTGGAATAGAAGTCTTCTTTAATAAAATTTCCTTGTTATCTATTAGATATTGAACGCATGATTTCAACAACGGACAACTGGTTAGTGAGGATAAACAGAAATGACAGCTTTCATCACAGCCTGAGAATACACCGACAATCAATAAGTTCTTTGTGATAGTCAGGAGTGGGGTCACAATTTCGTCAACTGAAGTAACAAACGCATCCTCCTCAATGGCGTTGGTATTGTGGCCATGTTTGGGCATAGGGCAAGAAAAGACATTGGGCTTTTCTGGCGCATCAAATTCAATCTCTTTACCATCAAGAAGGTCTTTTACTTTGTTTTTCAGAGGCCAACAGTTGTTAGTGTCATGGCCGAGACTCTCCGGATGGTATGCACATCGAGCATTGGGATGATAGTGAGGAGAGGTTGTGTTAGGATTCTTTGGAGCTTCTTTCAAAGTCACTAGGTTGGATCTTAACAAATGTGACAATAATTGAGATAGTGTCTGTTGTACCCCAAAATTTTCCCTCCCATATTTCTTAAAACATTTCAAGAAAGATCCTCAAGTTGCTCAAGGAAGTCCAAGGGTTGACCAGACAAGCTCTCTCCTAAGACAGTCTACCTCAAATTAGGGTTTCATGTTGCATCAAGATACTTGAGTCCAAGGGATCCCAAATGCTCACTATTGCCCTAATATGTTCTCAATATCATCCATGTCAAGTTTCAAGCCTTGCAGAGGAAATTTGATCAGTCAATTGCTCAAAGGTCTGAAAATCGATTGTGATAGGGCAAAAGTCAATTGTGGTCCCCATACAGTCAAACCTCAATATTTTTTATCAATATCCTCATTTTGAAGTATCATTCATCATTTTATCAATGTTTGATCATGATTCATCAAGGATTTCTCATCATTTATCAAAACCTTAAAGTTGCTAAATTAGGGTTTTGTAGGAAAAGTCAACTCAACTTTGACCAAGCATAACTTTCTCATACTTTATGAGAAATGACACATCCAAAGATCATTTAGAAGAGGATGCAATTCCCTACAATCCATATTCAGCTCACAAAGTCAAAATATGCACTCACAAGAAGTTATTAATTTCGACAATTATAGGTCATTTTGAAAAGTCAACAAAAACACCTTTTTTGTCAAAGCTTCATACATGAACATGAAAGACAAAATTGAGATGAGACCAAAAGGGTTACTTATAGTACATCTCAAGCTTTCTAAAAAGTCATAGAACACCTTCAAAGAGTCAAAATTGAGGAAGTTATGCATTGGTAAAGTTGACCCTTTTTGCAAAATTGTCAAAAGTCAACTATGCCTCAATTTGAAATTTTTGCTAAATGGGCCCAATCTTTTGCACTTGTTTTGAGTTGGTAGCAAGGTCCACGAGCCCTAGATCTTTCCACTTGTCTTTATGTTATTTTTATTATTTATTTTTATTTTTATTTGAATTAAATTAATTTAAATCAAAACAAATCATGAAAAATCCAAATCATTGAAATCTCAAGATCTTGTGCATGTTTCAGGTCCTATATCCAGCTAGCAATTGAATTAATTCTTGCAAGGCATAGGTGGGCACAAAAATATTGAGTTTTGGCCTATTTTGGAAAGGTTTTCAAAGTGAATCAAATCAAGATCAAAAGCCATAATTGACAAAGATTGAATGGACTTTTGTAAACCTAATTCATTCCTCAGTATATAGTGAACATTGGCAGCCAGAAAGAAAAAAGGTTTTGGAGAGGTGAGAAGTCAGAACCAAACTTGAAAAAATCAAAGAAAAGTGGTAATACGTGTTTCTACTTCCAGGCATTTTCAAGAACCTCTAGCCATCTCATTCGCTTCCTGGGATCACAAGCAAGCTATACTAATCAAGAACAAGGATTTTCCTGCGCTATAACTCACTGTAAGCATTTCACGACCTTGGCATTTTCTTGAAATCCAATATCATGATTCTGGCACTTATAGCATAAGTTACTTATATATTCTGGTTCATTGAAACATTTGCAAACTGTTGATAATGATTAATTGCATTTTTTATAACAATACAGAGATATGCCATTGTTAGGTTTTCTTGGTTCGTTTTGGGGTTTTCTCATGCAGGTGAAATTGGCCTAAATGGAAGAGGTCATTATGATCAGCGGGTCAAACCCAGCTGATCCATGGTTCTGAATTTTATTTATATTGCTCGTATGTGATTTCTGAGATGTATAGGGTTACAGCTACAACGCCATAACCGTAGGTAAAAGTTATGAGTTTTAAACGACGGATCCAGGGAAGAAGACGATAGTGAGTCATCACTTTACGTACCGGTTTAAATTCTGGTGCGTTTATTTTGGCCAGAAATCTATGGCTCTGATTTGTTGTTTGTTTCTGTATGTTGAAAAACTAACACCCGACGCAGTTGTTCAGAAGGAGGAAGTCAGAAATTCATGATTCTGAGTTCGATCCTAGGCGAGACCCTCTGGCATTCTTTCCCTTTGTTTGCACCAGATCCAGCGCCTACATGTGTTGGGGGTCAGCTTCGGATTTCTTCAACCAGGACCAGATCAAGCATCCCCTGGGCATCATCCTCTGGATCCATCAGTCCCATCCAGATCCAGCGCACCTCATCTTCTGATGGTCATAATCTGCTGGATCCACTAGCCAGGAGCAGGTCCAGTATCACCATCCTCTGGACCATCATCTTCTGGTCACCATCATCTTCTGGATCATCATCCTCTGATCAGAGCCGCTGATACCAGGCCACTTTTTCTTTTATTCTTTTATATTTTCTTTATTCAATTTTTTTTTACTAACAACAAAATTAATTCTCTTTTCTTAAAAAAATAATAAAAAATAAATTTTTCATCCAATTAGATTTAGGTTATTTTTTATCAAAAAAATTAATTTAATTAGTCTATTTAAGTCTAGGGTAACTTTAATTATTTTGCAAATAAATTAAAACAAAGTTAGAAATTGGGGTTTTGTCTAATTTAAATTCTATTTTCTTTTTTTAAGAATAACAAAAAAATAGGTCATGTAAATTATTTTCTTTAAATTAATTTAATTACTAATTAGATTTGTATTTAATTTAAAAACCTAATTTTTCTTCTTAAAAATAATTAAAAACAACAAAAATAATTTCTCTTTCAATTAGGTTAGACGAAGTCAAAACCCTAGTTCTCTCTCGTTCTCGGTTCATCACGTTTATTTATTTTTACCATATAAATGTAATTGCTCACAAGTTGTAATAGATTAATTAGGATTTTTCTCCATTTCATTTATCGTTTTGACGGGTTTGTTTTTGGCTATGTAAATACCCGAAGCCTTGTAATAGCGTAGCTTTACTTTCCGCCCTTTAATTTTCGCAAAATATTAAACTGTTAGATGTATGATATTAGGGTTGCATGACAAGAATGTATGATTAACTTTAAAACGGTTAGCAAACCCTAAATGTGCAAAGATAATAACTTGAAATTGAATCACTCGCACATGCGCACTCCTAAGGTATACTCCCACTTCGGTTGCCTTCGGTAAACGATCATTAAGTATAGGATACTTTAGTGGTCACTATCTTGTCTAAACAAAAGATCAAAGTCCCGTTCGAAAAAGTTTCCTCGGAATGGTTGCCTCGGATATGTTGCTTCGAATATTGATCTCAAGACATTAGGGTTATTACTAAGACGTCCTAGCATTGCTTTAGTGATCGTACGTCCCTTTCAAATTGACCCTAAAAACTCCGACGACGGTACTACCTACTCACTAATAGTGGGATAGCACTGTCTAAAGGAAACAAGAATAGAAACATTCTCTTTTTTGAGTAGGTAGATTAGTTCTTAAGTACTTGCTCAAAACAAACAAACTTTTTCACACTTACACTTTTTTCAAACAAATTTTTCAAAACGACTTCGTAACACTCTTGAAGACAGAAGCAAGGGTTAAATCGATGTAAAACAAAAAAATAATTCAAATCAAACACACAGAAAATTTTGAAAATAATGAGCAAGTACCTAAGAGCCCGTAGAAAACTACAGATAGAAAGGGTGTTAATACCTTCCCTTTTTATAATCTACCCCCCGTACTCAAAATCTCGATAAAGGGAATTTCTCTATGCTTTTTTCCTTTCCAGTTGGATAAAATAAAAGTCGATGATGACTCTTGCTTACCGCGACATTTTGCGAATACAAACCCAAAATGCAAACCAGCATTTCAAAACAGTCTGGTTCTGGCCACCGTATCACAGAACTGGAGACTTTGCTGGGGATTTTATAAGTGGGGTATACCTTAAGATCAAGTTCATCATAATTGCTTCTCTTGATTGCTTTGTTTGCTTTACTTGAGCGTTGGATCTGGATTGATGATGAATCCAATGGCTGGATGGTTAGTTGTAAATATAATAACATAAATAAAATATAAAGAAAATAAAGTGGTCTTTCCCAAACGCGCACGTGATTCAAATCACCCAATCGGATTCTGCCACCTAATTGTCTTCTTTCCCATAACTGTTGTTTTTGGCCACACTTTTACCTACAGTCGTTTCCGTCACTAAAAGCTATAGTGACATATTTTGTTCGTAGCCATAAACCTGTAAAATGCAAAAACGCAGCACAAGCAGAATAAATTCAAACCAAAGACATGGATAAATTATAAATCATCTTCTAAGCATGATAGTACCCCATATTTTGTCCAATTTTGCCTCTATATGGAATTCCCAATTTGGTACCTCAAAACTCTAACAATGGCATCGTGCCATTCCTGCACTTAAACTTTAATCAAACCAATCAAAAACATTGCAAATATGATAGCAAGCATGGATATATGATCAAAACATCTTTATGATGGATAAATTATTGAAAACTAATCTTGAAAAACAGATGCAACCCGTGGCACTGTGAGGCGTGATTTCTGAAGGTTTTAAGGCTTGAGGATGATTGGAATGGCTTCAGAAAATGTCCAGGAACGGATTGCTGGCCTTGGTATTGCTTGAATCAGTCTATGGAAGAATATGTGATCAACACTTTTTTTGACAAAAAATTGAAGTTGACTCCTTTGTTTTCACGACCAAGAACCCTTTTTATGCTTTAGAAATGTTGTGTATATATCATAGAATGATTTAGGTCAACAAAAACTTATCATATCTTTGCAAATTATGGAGATCTGATTTCATTCTTTGCCTGGTATGATTTGTTTCCAAAATAGACCAAATGAAGATCTTTTCCAATCAATTAGCTCGCGCACGAATTTTTTGAGTTGCTAGCTGTTCATGGACTCATAATATGCTCATAAAATCAAATCTTTGATTTTATTTGATTATTCTACTATTTAAATTGATTTATTTTGATTTAAATGGATAAAAAATCAAAATAAATAATAAAAATAATAAAATAATATGTGGATAAGCTCGTGGGTCTTGGGTCCTCTTAGGAACAAGTTTCAAACAAGAAAACATGGGCCCATTTGGAAAAAAAAGTCATTTTGATCAATGTTGACTTCATGCATATTTCCAAAAATTGGTCAACTTTGACAATACACATCTCTCTCATTTTTAACCCTAAGAAGGTGTTCTTTGACTTTTTAGAAATCTTAGGATGTCCCCTAAACAACCCTTTTGGTTTCATCTCAATTGGGTCTTCCATGTTCATGTAAGAAGCTTTGACACAAATGGTGATTTTATTGACTTTTCAAAAGGACCTATAATGTAGAAATTCATATCTTTTGATGAGTGCATATTTTGAACTTGTGGGATGAATATGAGTTGTAGGGAATTGCATCCTATTCAAAATGAGCCTTGGATGGAAATTTTCTGATAAAGTATGAAGAAGTTATGCTTGGTCAAAGTTTGGTTGACTTTTCCTAAGAAACCCTAATTTAGCAACTTTTGGGTTTTGATGAATTTGAGGAATTCCTTGAGGAATCATGATCAACCCTTGATCAAATGATAGATATCACCTCAAAAATGTTGATGTTGACAAAAAATCTTGAAGTTTGACTGTATGTGGGCCACAATTAACTTTTGAACTAGTGAAGTTGATTTCCAAGCATCTGGGCAATTGATTGAGCAAACTTCTTGTGAAAGGCGTGAAACTTGACATGGATGATATTGAGAACATATTAGGACCATGGAAAGCATTTGGGACCCTTGGACTTCAACCATCTTGATGAAAATGGAAACCCTAGTTTGAGGTACATTGCCTTAGGAAGGAGTTTGTCTAATCAACTCTTGGGCATCCTTGAGCAAGTTGAGGACCTCAATGGGAATGTGTTGAGTAAAATGAGTGGGAAAATTTTGGGGTACAACAGCTACACCTGTTCAATCTTCTAAAACTTGAGGATGTAGATTGGTTGTCTGCCTTTCGTAGTTTGAAGGTGGAAGATGATTGAACACTAAGTGCCCAGAAATTTGCACTCGTCTGAGATGGTGTTGGACTGTGTAGGTAGTATAGGGAATGGGCTTATAGATGCCATTTGGAAAAGATGACGGAAGATCATTGGAGATGGGCTTAAAGATGCCATCCAGGATGATGAGGGAGAGTCGTCGGAGGTGGGCTTAAAGATGCCATCCAGAAGAATGTTGATTTTATGAGGTATTCCTTCAATAAGAATTCTTGTTCCTGTCATTGAGGAGTGATCTGCCAAAGAATGTTGGTCTATGTCGTGGGAGAAATAGAATTTTAGGAGCTTCAGTTGACCGTTACTCTACTGGGGAAACATCTCTTAATCGAGGAAATGAAAGTGAACTGATATCTGGTTATGCTCCAGGATTTACAGCGATTTGCTGAGGATAATAAAATTAATTGTTATCTGGTCGTGCTCCAGGTTTCACAGTGACTTACTGGGGAGATGAGATTTAAACTTGCTATCTGGTCGTAATTCAGGCTTTGCAATTTCTCAATTCTTATCTGGTCGTGTTCCAGGCTTCAGAAGGAATTAAGTGGTTATCCGGTCGCACCCGGGTTTCAACTTGAATTTAAGGCTTACTAATATCCGTTTGTTTCCAGGCTTCATAGTAATTGGTCGATTAAACTGCTATCTGGTCGAATTCCAAGCTTCACAAAACCTCATACTGTTATCTGGTCGTGCTCTAGGTTTCACAGTGTCTCTTTTCTCTATCTGGTCGTGCTCCAGTCTTCACAACGTCTTATACCGTTATCTGGTCATGTGCCAGGCTTCACGGGGACTTATACCACTATGTGGTCGATTCCAGGCTTCATAGTATCTTGTACTGTTATCCGGTTGATTTCTAGGCTTCATAGCTTTTTAAACTGGAATAGAAATCTTAGTATCGATTTGAATGATCCCGAGAGAGGTCTCAGATTAACTTTGACTGGCATATAAATCAGGGGAATCTTGGCGGTTATTCCGTTGACCCAGACGAAAGTCTTAAAACATCTTCAACTAGAATAGAAACCTTAGTGTCGGTTTGACTGAACCAGAGAAAATTTGTGAGAACTTCAACTGGGAGAGAAATCTTAGTATCGATTTGATGGATCCCGGGAGAGGTCTCAGATTAACTTTGACTGGCATAGAAATCAGGGGAATCTTAGCGGCGATTCGGCTGACCCAAACGAAAGTCTTAGAACATCTTCAACTAGAATAGAAACCTTAGTGTCGGTTTGTGATCAGCGGGTCAAACTCAGCTGATCCATGGTTCTGAATTTTATTTATATTGCTCGTATGTGATTTCTGAGATGTACAGGGTTACAGCTACGGCGCCATATCCGTAGGTAAAAGTTATGAGTTTTAAACGATGGATCTAGGGAAGAAGACGATAGCGTGTCATCACTTTACTGGCCGGTTTAAATTCTGGAGCGTTTATTCTGGCCAGAAACCTATGGCTCTGATGTGTTGTTTGTTTCTGTATGTTGATAAACTAACACCCGGCGCAGTTGTTCAGAAGGAGGAAGTCAGAAATTCATGATTATGAGTTCGAACCCAGGCGTGACCCTCTGGCATTCTTGGCATTCTTGGCATTCTTTCCCTTTTTTTCACCAGATCCAGCGCCTACATCTGCTAAGGGTCAGCTTTTGATTTCACCAACCAGGACCAGATCAAGCATCCCCTGGGCATCATCCTCTGGATCCATCAGTCCCAGCCAGATCCAGCGCACCTTATCTTCTGATGGTCATAATCTGCTGGATCCACTAGCCAGGAGCAGGTCCAGTATCACCATCCTCTGGACCATCATCTTCTGGTCACCATCATCTTCTGGATCATCATCCTCTGATCAGAGCGGATGATACCAGACCACTTTTTCTTTTATTCTTTTATATTTTCTTTATTCAATTTATTTGTTTTTCTTACTAACAACAAAATTAATTCTCTTTTATTAAAAAAATCATAAAAAATAAAATTTTCATCCAATTAGATTTAGGTTATTTTTTATCAAAAAAATTAATTTAATTAGTCTATTTAAGTCTAGGGTAACTTTAATTATTTTGCAAATAAATTAAAACAAAGTTAGAAATTAGGGTTTTGTCTAATTTAAATTCTATTTTCTTTTTTTAAGAATAACAAAAAAATAGGTCATGTAAATTATTTTCTTTAAATTAATTTAATTACTAATTAGATTTGTATTTAATTTAAAAACCTAATTCTTCTTCTTAAAAATAATTAAAAACAACAAAAATAATTTCTCTTTCAATTAGGTTAGACGGGGTCAAAACCCTAGTTCTCTCTCGTTCTCGATTCATCACGTTTATTTATTTTTACCATATTAATGTAATTGCTCACAAGTTGTAATAGATTAATTAGAATTTTTCTCCATTTCATTTATCGTTTTGATGGGTTTGTTTTTGGCTATGTAAATATCTGAAGCCTGGTAATAGTGTAGCTTTACTTTCCTCCCTTTAATTTTCGCAAAATATTAAACTGTTAGATGTATGATATTAGGGTTGCATGACAAGAATGTATGATTAACTTTAAAACGGTTAGCAAACCCTAAATGTGCAAAGATAATAACTTGAAATTGAATCACTCGCACATGTGCACTCCTAGGGTATACTCCCACTTCGGTTGCCTTCGGTAAACGATCATTATGTATAGGATACTTTAGTGGTCACTCTCTTGTCTAAACAAAAGATCAAAGTCCCGTTCGGAAAAGTTGCCTCGGAATGGTTGCCTCGGATATGTTGCTTCGAATATTGATCTCAAGACATTAGGGTTATTACTAAGACGTCCTAGCATTACTTTAGTGATCGTACGTCCCTTTCAAATTGACCCTCAAAACTCCGACGACGGTACTACCTACTCACTAATAGTGGGATAGCACTGTCTAAAGGAAACAAGAATAGAAACATTCTCTTTTTCGAGTAGGTAGATTAGTTCTTAAGTACTTGCTCAAAACTTTTTCACACTTACACTTTTTTCAAACAACTTTTTCAAAACGACTTCGTAACACTCTTGAAGACAGAAGCAAGGGTTAAATCGAAGTAAAATTAAAACTTTTTCAAATCAAACACACAGAGCAAATTTTGAAAATAATGAGCAAGTACCTAAGAGCCCGTAGAAAACTATAGATAGAAAGGGTGCTAATACCTTCCCTTTTTATAATCTACCCCCCGTACTCAAAATCTCGAAAAAGGGAATTTTTCTGTGCTTTTTTCCTTTCCAGTTGGATAAAATAAAAGTCGGTGGCGACTCTTGCTTACCGCCATATTTTGCAAATACAAATGCAAAACGCAAACCAGCATTTCAAAACAGTCTGGTTCTGGCCACCGTATCACAGAACTGGCAACTCTGCTGGTGATTTTATAAGTGGGGTATACCTTAGGATCAATTTCATCATAATTTCTTCTCTTTATTGCTTTGTTTGCTTCACTTGAGCATTGGATCTGGATTGATGATGAATCCAATGGCTGGATGGTTAGTTGTAAATATAATAACATAAATAAAATATAAAGAAAATAAAGTGGTTTTTCCCAAATGCACACGTGATTCAAATCACCCAATGAGATTCTGCCACCTAATTGTCTTCTTCCCCATAACTATTGTTTTTTGCCACACTTTTACCTACAGTCGTTTCCATCACTAAAAGCTATTGTGATGGATTTTATTCATAGCCATAAACCTGTAAAATGCAAAATCGCAGCACAAACAGAATAAATTCAAACCAAAGACATGGATCAATTACAAATCATCTTCTAAGCATGATAGTACCCCTGATGTTGTCCAATTTTGCCTCTATATGGTATTCCCAATTTGGGACCTCAAAACTCTAACAATGGCATCGTGCCATTCCTGCACTTAAACTTTAATCAAACCAATCAAAAACATTGAAAATATGATAGCAAGCATGGATATATGATCAAAACATCTTTATGATGGATAAATTATTGAAAACTAATCTTGAAAAACAGATGCAACCCGTGGCACTGTGAGGCGTGATTTCTGAAGGTTTTAAGGCTTAAGGATGATTGGAGTGGCTTTAGAAAATGTTCAAGAATGGATTGCTGGCCTTGGTATTGCTTGAATCAATCTATGGAAGAATATGTGATCAACACTTTTTTTGACAAAAAATTGAAGTTGACTCCTTTGATTTCACGACCAAGAACCATTTTTTATGCTTTGGGAATGTTGTGTATATATCATAAAATGATTTAGGTCAATAAAAACTGATCATATCTTTGCAAATTATGGAGATTTGATTTCATTCTTTGCCTTGTATGATTTGTTTCCAAAATAGACCAAATTAAGATCTTTTGCAATCAATTAGCTCTCGCACGAATTTTTTGAGTTGCTAGCTGTTCATGGACTCATAATATGCTCATAAAATCAAATCTTTGATTTTATTTTATTATTCTACTATTTAAATTGATTTATTTTGGTTTAAATGGATAAAAAATTAAAATAAATAATAAAAATAATAAAATAATATGTGGATAAGCTCGTTGGTCTTGGGTCCTTTTAGGAACAAGTTTCAAACAAGAAAACATGGGCCCATTTGGAAAAAAAGTCATTTTGATCAATGTTGACTTCATGCATATTTCCAAAAATTGGTCAACTTTGACAATACACATCTCTCTCATTTTTAACCCTAAGAAGGTGTTCTTTGACTTTTTAGAAAGCTTAGGATGTCCCCTAAACAACCCTTTTGGTTTCATATCAATTGGGTCCTCCATGTTCATGTAAGAAGCTTTGACCCAAATGGTGATTTTATTGACTTTTCAAAAGGACCTATAATGTAGAAATTCATATCTTTTGATGAGTGCATATTTTGAACTTGTGGGATGAAAATGTGTTATAGGTAATTGCATCCTATTCAAAAATGAGCCTTGGATGGAAACTTTCTGATAAAGTATGAAGAAGTTATGCTTGGTCAAAGTGTGGTTGACTTTTCCTAAGAAACCCTAATTCAGCAACTTTTGGGTTTTGATGAATTTGGGGAATTCCTTAAGGAATCATGATCAAACCTTGATAAAATGATAGATATCACCTCAAAAATGTTAATGTTGACCAAAAATCTTGAAGTTTGACTGTATGTGGGCCACAATTGACTTTTGAACTAGTGAAGTTGATTTACAAGCATCTGGGCAATTAACTGAGCAAACTTCTTGTGCAAGGCGTGAAACTTGACATGGATGATCTTAAGAACATATTAGGACCATGGAAAGCATTTGGGACCCTTGTACTTCAACCATCTTAATGAAAATGGAAACCCTAATTTGAGGTACATTGCCTTAGGAGGGAGTTTGTCTGATCAACTCTTGGGCATCATTAAGCAAGTTGAGGACCTCAATGGGAATGTGTTGAGTAAAATGAGTGGGAAAATTTTGGGGTACAACAGCTACACCTGTTCAATCTTCTAAAACTTGAGGATGTAGATTGGATGTCTGCCTTTCGTAGTTTGAAGGTGGAAGATGATTGAACACTAAGTACCTAGAAATTTGCACTCGTCTGAGATGGTGTTGGACTGTGTAGGTAGTATAGGGAATGGGCTTATAGATGCCATTTGGAAAAGATGACGGAAGATCATCGGAGATGGGCTTAAAGATGCCATCCAGAAGAATGTTGATTTTATGAGATATTCCTTCAATAAGAATTCTTGTTCCTGTCATTGAGGAGTGATCTGCCAAAGAATGTTGGTCTCTGTCCTGGGAGAAATATAATTTTAGGAGCTTCAGTTGACCGTTACTCTACTGGGGAAAAATCTCTTAATCGAGGAGGTGAAAGTGAACTTCTATCTGGTTATGCTCCAGGATTTACAGTGATTTGCTGAGGATAATAAGATTAATTGTTATCTGGTCGTGCTCCAGGTTTCACAGTGACTTACTGGGGAGATGAGATTTAAACTTGCTATCTTGTCATAATCCAGGCTTTGCAATTTCTCAATTCTTATTTGGTCGTGTTCCAGGCTTCAGAAGGAATTAAGTGGTTATCCGGTCGCACCCGGGTTTCAACTTGAATTTAAGGTTTACTAATATCCGTTTGTTTCCAGGCTTCATAGTAATTGGTCGAGTAAACTGCTATCTGGTCGAATTCCAAGCTTCACAATACCTCATACTGTTATCTGGTCGTGCTCTAGGTTTCACAGTGTCTCTTGCCGCTATCTGGTCGTGCTCCAGTCTTCACAATGTCTTATACTGTTATCTGGTCATGTTCCAGGCTTCACGGGGACTTATACCACTATTTGGTCGATTCCAGGCTTCATAGTATCTTGTACTGTTATCCGGTCGATTTCTAGGCTTTATAGCTTTTTAAATTGGAATAGAAATCTTAGTATCGATTTGACTGAACCAGGGAAAACTTGTGAGAACTTCAACTGGGAGAGAAATCTTAATATCGATTTGAATGATCCCGGGAGAGGTCTCGGATTAACTTTGACTGGCATAAAAATCAGTGGAATCTTGGCGGTTATTCGGCTGACCCAGACGAAAGTCTTAAAACATCTTCAACTAGAATAGAAACCTTAGTGTCGGTTTGACTGAACCAGAGAAAATTTGTGAGAACTTCAACTGGGAGAGAAATCTTAGTATCGATTTGACTGATCCCAGGAGAGGTCTCAGATTAACTTTGACTGGCATAGAAATCAGGGGAATCTTAGTGGCGATTCGGCTGACCCAAACGAAAGTCTTAGAACATCTTCAACTAGAATAGAAACCTTAGTGTCGGTTTGACTGAACCATAGAAAATGTTGGAATATTTTCAACTGGAATAGAAACCTTGGCGTCGGTTTGATTGATCCAGAGAGAACTTGTAAGAATTTGATTGCATCTTTCCCTGAAAGGTAAAGAGTTAGTCATATGTAATGTCATGATGTATGAAATGTATTGAGTAATGATGTTCGCAAAATAAATGAGATTGTGATGTATAATATGTATGTGCATGCCATGATGTATGGATATGCAATGCTATTGTGATATTCTCTAACTGGGGAAAATAAATCATGGACTGCTGCTAGAGAGTATAAGGAGTTGAGTTCTTTGTTTTCATTGGGGATAATGACCGAATATGATTAGATGGAGATTTACATCCATTCTGCTTGAGAATATTTTGCCGGGAGAGACTCTGTCTGAGAACAATCCTGCGGAGGGATGACTCTGTAGGGAAGGGAGATACTCTGTTGGAAGATCCGCTGATTTGGAGAAATAAACTCAGCTAGGGATGAACTTCCATTGCTGGAGAGAAGAGCTCTGTTGGAGATTGAGCTTCCGCTGTCAAAGAAATAAACTCTGCTCAGGAGATGGCTTTATAAACTGCTCATGGTTATAAAACTCGGATGGGGAATGCAAATATCATCTTTCTGAAGGAACCTACTGGGGAAGGAATTCCTGCTTGGGGATACGGAGGTCAGACCTTGGTTGTCTCGGCTCTGTGGGGAATATAGGTATCACTGGCTTGTATGTGATAGTGACTTTGCTTCCAACTGTGTCTGCCTCTTGTACCATGATGGACGAGGTACATGTAGAGATTTTATGAATGGATCTATGTCGTGAGTGTACTTGAACATGTATTTAATGAGTGTCAGGATGACATCCGTCTCTGGATCGTATCTGAACTGTACTTGAAACATGTGTCGAATGAGTGTCAGAATGACATCTGTCTCTAGATCGTATCTGAGTTGTATTTGAAACATGTGTTGAATGAGTCTCAGAATGGAATCCGTATCTGGATCTTATCTAAACTGTATCTGAAACATGTGTTGAATGAGTGTCAGAATGGCATCTGTATCTGGGGCGCATCTGAACTGTATCGGAAAGCTAAATTTGAATGAGTATCAGAATGGCATCTGTATCTAGAGCGTATCTGAACTGTATCTGAAAGCTGAGTCTGAATGAGTATCAGAATGACATCCGTATTTGGAGCGTATCTGAACTGTATCTGAAAGTTGAGTTTGAATGAGCATCATAATGGCATCCGTATCTGGAGCGTATCTGAACTGTATCTGAAAGCTGAGTCTGAATGAGTATCAGAATGGCATCCGTATCTGGAGCGTATCTGAATTGTATCTGAAAGCTGAATCTGAATGAGTATCAGAATGGCATCCGTATCTGGAGCGTATATGAACTGTATCTAAAAGCTGAGTCTAAATGAGTATCAGAATGACATCTGTATCTAGAGCATATCTGAATTGTATCTGAAAGTTAAGTCTGAATGAGTATCAGATGGCATTCGTATCTAGAGCGTATATGAACTGTATCTGAAAGTTGAATCTGAATGAGTATTAGAATGGCATCCGTATTTAGAGCGTATCTGAACTGTATTTGAAAGTTGAATCTGAATGAGTATCAGAATGGCATCCGTATCTGGAGCGTATCTGAACTGTATCTGAAAGCTGAATCTGAATGAGAATCAGAATGGCATCCGTATCTGGAGCATGTCTGAACTGTATCTGAAAGATGAATCTGAATGAGTATCAGAATGGCATCTGTATCTGGAGCATATCTGAATTGTATCTGAAAGATGAATCTGAATGAGTATCAGAATGGCATCCGTATCTAGAGCGTATATGAACTATATATGAATTCTAGTGCTCTTGATGAATGTTGATCAAGGTATAAGTCTTCCAATGATAGACAGGTGTTGTACCCCAAAATTTTCCCTGTCATTTTATCAAAATTTCTCATCACAAGGCTCTTTGAACTCAGGATCAAGCTAGGGTTTGCTCTGCTCAAGACATCTCCTTGCACTGTTGACCTAAATTAGGGTTTGAGTTTGCACAGGGATTTTTGGACTTCCAATGCTCAAAGTGACTTTCATACTTCATGTGGGACTTATAAGATCGCCTCTACCAAGTTTCAAGCTTTGAATCAAATTTTTGTCTAGTCAATTGGACAGTTGACCTAGAAATCAGCTGTATTGTGGAAAAAGTCAATTGTGGCCAATTTACAGTCAAACCTCATAAATTTTGACCCAGATCAACCTTATAAACTCATATGAACCATTTAATCAAGTTTGGACCACAACTCCACAAGAAATTTGATCAGATCATCAAAAGGACAAAATGGTCATTTTTAGGGTTTTGACTGCATAAGGGCAATTTCTGATTTTTTTGACCTAGCCAATGGCAAATTGAGCTCAATCATGGATTCAAGGACTCAGTGGCATCATCTTAACCTATTCACAAGGTTCAAAAGATCCTAATTGCATTGGATTAACAGATGAATTTTTCAGTCAACTGATCAAATTTTGACTGTACACTGAAAAGTCAAACTTTGACTTTTTGGTCAAAATCAAGAACCAAGGGTCATTTATCATCAAGATATGTCAAAACATGAAACTTGTTCATCAAGAAACCCAATTTTTCAAATTAGGGTTTAAAATTGAAAATTTTCATAACTTAGAATTTTTCTAAGGTATGAAATTTTCTTATTTTTTCCCAACTTTGCCCAATATTTTCACCATGATGAAATTGGATTCAAACAAAACTTCCAACATGAAAGTTGTAATCCTCCACAAATTCTACAACTTTGATTCACAAAGTTTTCCCAAAAGAATCTTGGATCTCAAGTTATGAGTTTTGAACAAGGGTCCATGAAACTTTTAGTGAAATTTTGCCCTAGTTTAGGCAGGATTTTGACCTATCTTCATGACTATTTTTCACATAGTTCCACTTGGAATCTCAAATTTAATTTCAAATATGGAATGTAGATCATGTTGCAAGCTTTCCAAAATGTCCAATAACTCTCCAAACTCATTTGTGGTTAGGGAAAATCGAAGGCTTGAAGTTGGAAAAAACTCACTTTTCATCCATGGCATGTTCATATTGATACAAGTTGCAAATTCGAATCAGCTTGCTTTACACTAGATTACAGGCCTCAAAACCATTCCATACTCAATAATTAAATGCAAGTCCATTGTTATAAGGTATTGTTTTGGTCATTAGAGGTTTTCACACAAGATTAATCCCTAAATAGAAAAAGCAACATTGCCATTTTTGCTTAAATCTTGCTTTATGTCAAAACAGCATCCTTGAGCATTGAGCCATATCTTGTGCAGCAAATCAAATCCATAAACTTGAGGGGCCAAGGGCATAGTGTGCAAGCTGATAGATAGCCTGTATAGGCTTGTCTTCTATCACTTCTCATGTTTTGCTTAATAACCAAGAAACTTGTCCAAATTCACATAACTTGAACATCTGTGAAAACCAACTTGTGCAAACATTTGGAAAACATTTCTCACATCCCTTTGAGCCAGAAACACGACCCTTTGAGCCTTCAAACCTCCCATAGCACAAAATCATCTTCATTTGGAAAAACAGGGAACTCCCTGCAGTTTGATTTCCACAACTCAAATCCCTCGTGCATTTTGTCTCAAATTGGTTCAAACACCTTCCATACAACATATCCAAGTTATCCCAACCCTTAAACACCAACTGTAACTCCATTTACAAGGTTTTCCATTTTTAATTTCAGCTTATGCAGGTTGAGTTCTGTAGGCTTGTTCAAGAACATTCAAGGCAAGCTAAGCATTGGAGAAGATCAAGGGAAGTTCAAGCAAGCTCCCAAACGTCTCAGGCCTCATTGAAAAGCTCCACATTGTCAGACACGATCTCAACTGAAACAGGTTTTTATCAACTTCCTATCTCTCTATTAGGAACAATTAGACTTAGGTTTGTGAATAAGAAATTTAGTATTCATAGCCATGAAGTTGTACATATGCTCAGTTTTCATATTAATTAAGCATGCTAAGAGAATGTGGTCCATGAACATCCTGGAAAAAAATAGGTTAAGATTTAGGGCTAGGAAAATTCTCTCTGGTATTTGAGAGTTAGGACAAGATTTTTATATGGCTGAATTCGTCTTGGAAAACCCTACAACTTTGATGTTATGTGTTTTTGCATTAGAGCTCGTATGCAGGTTGTTCATGTTTGGTACAGGGCGAGCGAAATTTTGAACCAAGGTTGAAGATGAAGTCTAGCTTTGGGCTGGGCTTTGGCTTCTTTTGTTTTTGACACCTCCCTCATTACTGAATATACCCCACTGACCCAATTTCTTTATATTTTATATTTTTGTATTTATTTATCATTTCTGATTTTTATTTTATATTTTCCAAACATAAAAATATCCAAAAATATTTTCATAAATTCCCACATTTATTTTTAATATTTATTTGTTTTTTTAGACATAAAAATAATTTAATAGTATATACTTTTATTTATTGAAAACTTAAAAATAATAAATAATAACGTTATACTTTTATTTTATTCTTTATTTTATTTACACTAAAAAAATATTGTTCTAAGTATATTTTGGTCTTGTATATATTTTATTTTATTTTTTATTGTGCATAAATATATATATATATATATATATATATATATATATATATATATATATATATATATATATATATATATATATATATATATATATATATATATATATATATATATATATATATATATATATATATATATATATATATATATATATATATATATATATATATATATATATATATATATATATATATATATATATATATATATATATATATATATATATATATATATATATATATATATACTTTTATTTTATTTAATAGATACTTTAGAATAAAAACATAAAAATATTATACTTTTATTTTTATTATTATTTATACTTAAATAATACTTTTTCTAAATATATTCTATTTTTGTATATACACTATTTTATTTTATTGTATATAAATAATATATTTAATATATTTGTATTCATAAAAGAAAATTAGGGTTTACCCTTAATAAAAAATAATAATCTTTTTTTATTATTCCTTTCTTTTTTACATTAAATATTTTTACATACATAAAAATAAACAAAAACCTTTTTTTTGCATATTCATATTATTTTGTATATTTATTTAATTTGTTTATTTAAATATTATTCATTTGTTATTTATGCCAGTTGATTCAATTTGGATGTAATAGTAAAACTAGGGTTTTAATTTCTTGCAAAATAATCCCCATTCAAAATTGTATCCCCCTTCCCATAATCAAATGTTGTAATAGTGTAGATTTATTTTACACATTTATTCTTTTAATTATACCATGATTAGAGATTAGGGTTTGTATGCAAAAATCCAAAATTAACAAGTAGCTTGACCTAATACAAAGACAAAAATGCATGAAAATCAATACACAATGCACACTTGCACCCCTGGGGTTACATCCACTTGTTGCCTTAAAAATGGGCCATGTTATGCATGTTGGGAACTTTGGCAAAACAAAAACAAAACAAAAGATCATAGTCCCTCAATGATGCTATCTTGGTTGCCTAAACAAAATGATCAAGTCCCTCAAAATTTGCTAAAGATACTTAACACAATTGCTATCATGGTCTATACGATGACCCGCGCCTGTCCTGTTTAACATCCTAATACAAGGTTGTTTACCAAATACAATGGTAAAACAACACTATCAAAAGGGTTAAAAACATATAGGAAAGATCTTTGAGTAAAATAGGGTAGACAACTCTTAGTTACTTGATCAAAACTTGCAAAACATCCTTGCTATTTTCAAACACACTCCACAACACAATTTCAAAACATTTCCCAAAACAAAACATTGAAATCTTTTCAAAAGAAAATACACCTTTGTATATATTCAAACAAGAATCATTACAAAGGTTGCCACAACGATGGCCTCTTTTCAAAACATTTTCAAAACCACACACAAAGCACCATTTCAAACAATTGGAAAAGCAAAGCAAGTGATCTAAACAAGTAACTAAGAGCCCATGGATAACCATGGATGAAAAGGGTGCTTGCACCTTCCCTTTTCATAATCTACTCCTCGAACCCAAGAAAACATCTCAAAGGTTTTTCCTGTGCTTTTTGACCTTTCCTTAGGATAAAATAAAAAGTCGGTGGCGACTCTTGCTAAACCGAAACATTTGCAAACACAAACGCAAAACCTCAAGTCAGTTCTCCCACCGTATCACAGAACTGGCGACTCTGCTGGGGAAAACTTTAAAAGTGGAGTAACCTTAGGGTTTAGATCACATTTACATGCTTACCTTGTTTGCTTTGATTGCTTTACATTTTATTCTTTTGTTTGGGTTTGAAATCCTCTACCCGAATTTGGGAAACATTCATAGGTAAATAGCAATACGTTGTGGAAACTGTGCGGGTTATATCGACATGGTTGAAGCAATAGCTATATTAGTGCGACATATTTGTGGGTACCTGTAGCCTTTGAGTCAATCAAAGAGAATACGGGGCCGCTGAGTGATGTCATGAAGCACTAATGAACTCTTAGAACCTTTACTTGACCATCTTAGCCTTTTTAGGGGTAGTGAGATGACCGAATTTGGTGCAGTCCAAAGTTGGTAGATACTCGATACTACACTCATTGAGGGTTATTTTCTTGGAATATTTCGGTCGCCAGTTAAGTGGCTAAACTGAAACAATGAACACAGGAAATAATCCAGTGATATTGAGCTCCTTAGAACCCGGTTACTATTTAGGACAGGTTGAGCCAACTAACTTCAAGAGGGTACTTACCTATGAAACCTCATGCAAGCCTGAAACTAGGATCTTGTGTGATTTTCTTGTACATATACTTATGCATGCATCATGAACATCATGAACATCATAAAGCATCATATGCATACACTAACCATTTCAAGGGTTTGGATCTTCATCTTTATTCTTGTTTTGTAGGTTATGGAATCACTCCGCAGAAAAACTATTCAGGTCAACCTTGTGAGGATCCCTCCTCAACTCAAGGAGCTTACTTCCAAGATCCCAGAGAATTCTCCCTTCAGTGAAAGACATGGTAGACTTCTCAACTTGGTCAGCTCCAACATTGAAGAAGACATGGTGAAAGTTCTCTTCCAGTTCTTTGACCCCCTACACCATTGCTTTACATTTCCTAATTACCAACTAGTACCTACTTTGGAGGAATTTTCTCAGCTCCTGAGAATTCCTATTCTCCATCAAATACCCTACAACGGCACGGAAAGAGAACCAAAGCCTAAAGATGTTACTCAAGCCTTAAACTTGCAACCATCTGATATCAAAGGTCATTGGGAAACCAGAAGTGGTGTCAAGGGTTTCTTGGCAAAGTTTATGTTTGAGAAGGCACAAGACTGCTGGAATTCTCTAGATCTACAAGATTTTGAAGAGATTATAGCACTTCTCATCTATGGGATGGTCTTGTTCCCAAACCCTGATCAACTTATAGATGTGAATGCTGTCAAGATTTTCATATCTCGGAATCTTGTGCCTACATTGCTTAGGGACATCCTACACTCATTTCACACACGAACAATGAGGAAAAGAGGTGTTCTCATGTGTTGTACTCCTCTTCTAGAAAGGTGGTTTATTTCTCACCTTCCCCAGTCAGTCTTGAAGAATGAGCAGGGTTTAAGGTGGTCACAACGGTTGATGACCCTCACACATTCTGATGTTCATTGGTGGTCTCGGTCCAGAGAAAATGTCATCATCATTGATCGTTGTGGAGAATTCCCTAATGTCCCACTACTTGGCATTAGGGGAAGCATTACCTACAACCCCTGTTTAGCCCTGAGACAATTTGGGTATGCCCGAAGGGATGGCCCTCACGACATGTTGATCCCTGACTTAGTTTTGACTTCGAAAACGACGCTCAAGGACTTCGATAAAGGTTTATCCGAGCTTGGAGGATGCCCAACAAAGTGGATAGTAAGACACTGGGGCACAAGAATTCCATCCCCCTTGAGCCTTATCTCAAGTGGGTACGAATCCGCGCCCAGAGTCTTATGATGCCTTACCCCCACATTCTCCCCGTGATCAAAGAGCCTGTTGTGGAAGGAGATGTTCCATACACCCTCCTACATCCTGACATGCTAACATCATTGGAAGATTTGCAAAAGAGTTGGATACAGCTCAAGGAAGAACGGAACACTTTTGAAGCCAGCTTCTATGCCAGTGAGAAGAAGGTTTTGGAACTTACCCGCCAACTCCACGAAGAGCAGAATCTCAACACTTACATCGCGCCAAAGAGGATGCGCAACGTCTTTTTACATTAAGAAATTTTGTAATATTTTGCCCGTGGGGCACTTATGTACTAACAAATTTCTTCTTATTAATATGACGTGTGTTCTTTTTGTTTGCAACAACTTTGAATTTCTGAATCCTTGAATGCATTACATGAATACATATCATTCATCATATGCATAAACAAGTCTTCACACCAGGTTTCCTTATCTTTCTACTGTTTATTTCAGTAAGATGGATATAGAGCAGACGGTCAAAGATCTGCAAGCACAGAATTCGCAATTCCAACAACTCCTCGTGACCTTGGCAAAGGGTCAAGAGGACCTTAAAGCACTGTTAGAGAAAAAGAAAAGAATTGGTGTGGCCACTATGGGAAGAAGATTTGAGAACCAAGCTAAGAGAGTTCTGGATTTCCCCTCGACGTCTGATGAAGGGGTTGGTAAAGGAAAAGGAGTTGCGGTACCTTCCGAGTCTGAGGCTGAAGAAGAAGAAGAGTAAGAGGATGAAGATTACTCCAAACAACAGTACCCTCCGGCAGATGATAAGTATAAGAATCTAGAGGACCGGCTGGCAGCCATGGAGGTACAAAAGGTACCTGGGCTAGATTTTGAAGAACTAGGGTTGGTTGCTGGGATCGTCATCCCCCCCAAGTTCAAAGTACCTACATTTGCTAAATACGACGATTTATCCTGTCCGAAGATGCATCTGTGGTCCTACGTCAGAAAGATCCAACCTCACTCTTCTAATAAGTATCTGTGGGTCCACTTTTTTCAAGATAGTTTGTCGGGTACGCAATTGGACTTGTTCTATCAACTTGAGAGATCTAACGTACATAACTGGGAGGATCTGGCTGCTGCTTTCTTTCAACAATACCAATATAACGCAGATTTAGCGCCTACTCATACTCAACTACAGAGTATGGGTATGGTCTCTAATGAGGGATTTAAGGAGTATGCCCAGAAGTGGCGGGATTTGGCTAGAAGGGTGCAGCCACCATTGTCGGATAGAGAGCTGGTTGATATGTTTTTGGGGACCCTGTCAGGTCTATTCTTCAATCACTTAATCGAGAGCTCATCTTCAGGGTTCACCGAATTAATTCTGACAGGTGAAAGAGTCGAAGCTGGCATTAAGAGTGGTAAAATTCAGAAGGATACCTCTGCTTCCACTGCTATCAAGAAGACCTTCCCAGCCAAGAAAGAAGTTTATGTTGTTCACTCCCAGAGAAATCAAGGGAGAATGGAGCGCCGACCAGCAGTAGGGGATGTGATGATCCAGAACTCCTCAGTCGATCAACCTCGAAGCAGTCAACCCAGAGCTAACCAGCAAAGAGGAGGAAGGCCTGCTAGGCAGTTCACCAAAATAAACATGACGCCTTCCCAGGTCCTTCCCCATGTCTTAAAGCTGAACCTTACAACCTTGAGAGATCCGCCACAAGATCCGAATACGACTTCTCCTTTTTACCATGCCAATGATAAATGTGCTTACCATTTCGACAGTATAGGGCACGACACCAACAACTGTTGGGCCCTTAAAAACAAGATCCAAGATTTAATAGATGCCAAGGAAGTGGAGTTTGATGCCCCCGAAAAACCTAATGTGATATCCGCTCCTATGCCAAAACATGGTCATAATGTTCATGCTATTGTAGAAGATCTTCATGTTACTGCTGTTGATGACTTAATGACTCCATTGTCAATGATCAAAATGAATCTGTTAAAAGCCGGGATTTTCCCGTGCTGTGAAAAAGATTGTTACTTTTGTTCAACCTTGCAATCCGACTGTCCGCTGTTGAAGTCAGGCATCCAACGCTTGATGGATACTCAAGAGATCCTCTTTCAGAAAACTCTTGTTACTCATGTTACTCTTGTCACTCATGTTACTCCTGTTACTCCAATCAATGATGTTGCTATAATCACCATTTCCGACAATCTTTCCAAGACCTGCAAAAGGCTTGTTAAGATTACACCTGATCCAAAGTTTCTACCGCTGAAGATTACCATGCCGGGGCCTATCCCATATAAGTCCAACAAGTCGATACCGTGGAATTATGGAGGAGAGATCTTCTATCACGGTGTGAAACAGATCGAATAAGTTGAAGAAAATTCCGATGAAGAAACTCCTGATATAGGAAATATTGCGGGGACAAGTAAGATCACTCGTAGCGGAAGAATCTTCTCTCTGGAGATTGCTCCTCCAAGGGCAGTTTTAGGACCCTCAAGTGCTCTTATGCCTTTCAAGATATATGTGCAAAGTCCAGTGATTGAATAAATTGTTACTCCTGAAGTTGTACCCTCTACTGTTACTGCTGATAAAGGTAAGGGAATCCAAGAAGCGCCCGTCAGGACGAGGGCTCAGACTTTGGTTATCCCCGAGACCACCCAAAAGGACATGGAGGAGATTTTAAAGATAATTAAGAAGAGCGACTATGATGTCATAGAGAAACTGGGGAAAACCCCTTCAAAAATCTCTATGCTGGCTCTATTGCTCTGCTCCGAGGCTCATGCCAAATCCTTGATCAAATTCCTAAAGACGGCACACGTGCCTCAAGAAACTTCTGCGGATCAGTTTCAAGAGTGTGTGGCTAGCCTTACAGTCGACAATGGTCTTGGCTTTTCTGATGCTGATCTAACATCTAAGGGAAGAAAGCATAATGATGCGCTGCATGTTTCGGTAGAGTGCAGAGGGAACACACTTGCTCACGTTTTGGTTGATACCGGATCATCTTTAAATGTCCTACCAAAGAAAGCATTGGACCGATTGGACTGTGAAGGTTTGGCCCTAAAGCCCAGTAATATCATTGTTAGAGCCTTCGACGGTTCTAAGCGGATGGTTCACGGAGAAGTGGACATCCCAATCAAAGTGGGTACAGAAATTTTCAACTCTACATTTTATGTGATAGACATCCGTCCTTCATATTCATGATTGTTGGGAAGGCCATGGATCCACAATTCTGGGGCAGTCACTTCTTCTCTACACCAGATGCTCAAATACCCAGTCCAAGGTAAGATCATAGCAGTTCATGGTGAGAAGGAGTATATGATAGGACACCTCAACTCTTTTCGCTATGTGGAGTTAGATGGTGAATTCATAGAAACACCTTTCCAACACTTTGAAGAGGTTTCTCCTGAAGTTGCGGTAGCCAAGATGATGACTGATGTGCCCATCATTACCAAACCTGTGTCCCGGATGTCATCCCTTAAAGATGCAGAGGCTGTGATCAAGGAAGGAGGAAGCACAGTATGGGGTCAACTGCCATATTTTCCTTACAAGACAGATAAGTATGGATTGGGTTTCACTGCTGCTAGCCAGAACGTTATGTGTCGCTCCCGGGCTGGAGGACCGCCACTGAAAATCACTCATCATGGAGTTCTTATTTTAGAAGATAATGAAGGCGAAGGCAATTTTGAATATTGGATCTTTCCAACTATTGAAGGAGAATTGAACAACTGGGAGACGAAATACTTTGTTCCCATTACTTTCATCAATCAGTAATTTATCTTTTGAACATTCCCTATTTGGTCTGTAATTACTTTTAAACAATTCGTACACTTTTTGCCTTATGCCTTACCCGGGGCATATAGGTCCATCTGTAAGGGTTTTGATTCTTCATTTTCATATGCCATTTTTAATGAATCGTGGATGTTTTCATCTAGAAACTTGTGTTCATTTTCTTTCTTTTTTACATTTTATTTGTTTAAAGGTGGTTATCCCTTATACACACCCACACTCACAAACTGCAGGTACCCATCCACTCCGGATTTCATGGGTAACAATTCTGCTATGGCCTTCAGTGACTCTGAAGATCTGGTCAATCACGTCGAGTATGAAGGTGATGAAGACTGTGAAGTGCCTGGAGAGTTGGCTAGACTTTTGCAACAAGAAGAAAGGGATATTCTGCCCAATGAAGAGTTGTTAGAGACTATCAATTTGGGTACCACCAAAGACAGAAAAGAGGTTAAAGTGGGTGCCAACCTGGAGCCAAATGTCATAGAGCGCTTAGTTCAGCTGTTGAATGAATATGTTGAGATCTTTGCCTGGTCCTATGAAGACATGCCGGGACTGGATACAGATATTGTGGTTCACCGTCTCCCTACAAGAGAAGACTGTCCACCAATCAAACAGAAAGTTCACCGAATGAGGCCCGATATGTACGAAAAGATCAAAGCCGAAGTGATGAAGCAGTTCAATGCTGGCTTTTTGGCTGTTACTTCCTATCCATAATGGGTTGCTAACATTGTGCCCGTGCCTAAGAAGGACGGAAAAGTCAGAATGTGTGTGGACTACAAGACTTGAACAGGGCTAGCCCTAAAGATGATTTTCCACTACCACACATTGACATCTTGGTTGACAACACAACTCAACACAAGGTATTCTCTTTCATGGACGGATTTTCAGGGTACAACCAGATCAAAATGGCCCCGGAAGACATGGAGAAGACTACGTTTGTTACGCAGTGAGGTACCTTCTGCTATAAAGTGATGCCATTCGGACAGAAGAATGCTGGGGCAACCTATCAGCGATCCATGGTAGCTCTGTTTCATGATATGATACATCATGAGATCGAAGTCTACGTAGACGACATAATAGCCCGTTCACAAACAGAAGAAGAATACCTCGACCATCTGCAAAAGCTGTTTGTCAGATTAAAGGAGTATAAGCTCATACTGAACCCTGGCAAGTGCACTTTCGGAGTTAGGTCTGGTAAACTCTTGGGATTCATCATCAGCAACAAAGGCATTGAGGTTGATCCTGCTAAAGTCAAAGCTATACAAGAAATGCCTGCCCCTCGCACTGAGAAGGAGTTAAGAGGTTTTTTGGGACGCCTAAATTATATTGCAAGGTCCATCTCTCACCTAACATCTACCTGTGAACCAATCTTCAAGCTGTTGAAAAAAGATCAGGTGGTTGAATGGAACGATGACTGTCAAGTTGCTTTCGATATGATCAAGGAGTATTTGCTGGAACCTCCTATCCTGATGCCACCCGTCGAAGGAAGGCGGCTAATCATGTATCTGACTGTTTTGGATAATTCAATGGGGTGCGTACTGGGCCAACATGACGAGTCTGGCCGAAAAGAGCATGCCATTTATTACCTTAGAAAAAAGTTTATCGACTGTGAGACTCACTACTCACTGCTCGAGAAAACTTGCTGCACTCTGGTATGGGCTGCTCGCCGGCTAAGGCAGTATATGTTGACACATACCACTTTGCTGATTTCCAAAATGGATTCGATCAAGTACATCTTCGAGAAGCCTGCTTTATCCGGAAGAATCGCTAGATGGAAGATGATCCTGACTAGGTATGATATCCAGTACACAACCCAAAAAGCTATAAATGGGAGTGTACTATCTGTCCATCTAGCTCATCAAGCCGTTGAAGATTACCAGTCTATGAGGTTCGACTTCCCTGACGAGGATATCATGACTCTGAGCAACATTGAAGAAAACAGACCATATGACAGACCTGAATAAGGATCCCGATGGACTATGTACTTTGATGGTGCCTCCAACGCACTTGGAAACGGTATCGATGCGGTACTTATTTCTCCAAAAGGTTGCCATACACCTTTCACTGCCAGACTCTGTTTCAGCTGTACCAATAACATGGCCGAGTATGAAGCTTGTATCTTTGGTCTCAAGGCTGCTATTGACTTGGGAATTAAATCTTTGGTTGTATTTGGGGACTCAACTTTGGTTATCAGTCAAGTCAAAGGAGAGTGGGACACTAAACATCCTAATCTCATCCCATACAAAGAACATGTCCTGACATTGTTACCTTATTTCGAGCAGATTACCTTCGAGCAATTCCCGCGAGAAGAAAATCAGCTAGCGGATGCTCTAGCTACAATGTCTTCCATGTTTAAACTTAACTGGGATAATGAGGCTCCCCAAATCACCGTCGAGCGAATGGATGAACCTGCAAATTGTCATGAGATTAATACCGATGAAGTAGTGGAACAACCTTGGTTTCACGAAATCAAAAGGTATCTCAAGACTCGAGAATACCCTGAAAGAGCTTCAGTCAATGATAAAAAGTTCTTAAGGAGATTTGTTGCCAATTTTTTCCTGAGAAATGGTATCCTATACAAGCGCAACCATGATTGTGTTCTGCTTCATTGTGTGGACAAGGTTGAAGCTGAGCAGATCATGACTGAACTATATAGTGGCATATTTGGCACCCACTTGAGCGGACATACGATGGCTAAGAAGATTCTAAGGGCAGTCTACTACTGGTCTACCATGGAGGCTGACTGTCATCAATATTCCCATACTTGTCACAAATGCCAAATCTATGCTGACAAGGTACATATTCCTCCAGTTCCTCTCAATGTTCTAACGGCTCCTTGGCCATTCGCAATGTGGGGAATCGACATGATTGGAGAGATCAAGCCTACAGCATCCAATGGACATCGCTTCATCCTGGTGGCTATTAATTACTTTACCAAGTGGGTCGAAGCAGCTTCCTTCGCCTCCGTTACAAAGAATGTGGTTGCCCGCTTCATCAAGCAGAACCTCATTTGTCGGTACGGTATCCCTGACCGTATCATCACGGACAACGGTACAAACCTGAATAACACTATGATCACCGCTCTGTGCGAGCAGTTCAAGATTCAACATCACAACTCATTTCCCTATCGGCCAAAGATGAACGGTGTTGTTAAAGCTGCGAACAAAAATATCAAAAAGATCATTCTAAAGATGACAGTCACCTACGAAGACTGGCATGAGATGTTACCGTTTGCTGTGCATGGATATCGTACCACAGCGTGTACTTCAACCGGGGCAACCCCCGTTTCTTTAGTATATGGCATGAAAGCTGTTTTACCCATGGAGGTTCAGATTCCTTCTGTGATCGGTGGAAATAGAACTGACTGTTTAAAGCTGGTTCGCGAAATGTCGCGGTAAGCAAGAGTCGCCACCGTCTTTTATGTTCTCCAACATGGAAAGGATAAAAGCACAACAAAATTCCTTATTCGAGAATGTCTCTCAGTTCGGGAGGTAGATTTATAGAAAGGGAAGGTGTTAGCACCATTTCTATCCGTGGTTATCCACGGGCTCTTAGGTACTTGCTCTTATGTTTTCAAAAAGATGTTTGCTTTTCAAGTGTGTGTGGGTTTTGAAAAAGTTTCGTTTGAAAAATTTCTAAGTAACTCTTGTATCTGTCCTCAAGAGTGTATGAAAAATTTGTTTGAAAACTTTTAGAAAGTGTCAGTGTGAAAAGTCGTTTTGTTTGTTTTGAGAGAGCAAGTGCTTAAGAGAAATCTACCTACTCTAAGGAATTAGGTTGTGTAAGAGTCCTTTAGACAGCGCTATCCCACCATTGAGAGGTAGGTAGCACCGCCGTTGGAGGTATTCGGGTCAATTCGATTATTAGGGACAGTATGGTCACCGAAGCAATAGTAGGACACCTTAGAAGTAACCCTAATGTCCTAGATCCTTTTTTATCCGAGGCAACCGTTTCGAGGCAACTGGATCTTAGACAGGAGGGCGACCTCTAAAACACCCTATACTTGACGACCACGTTCGAGGCAACCAGTGAGGCGTACCCTAGGAGTGGCATGTGCTTGTGTGTTGTTTTTCAGTTAATGTTTATCTTTGATCATGCATTTGTGAGCTACGGATTAATTTTATTTGGCATACAGTCTTGCAGGCATAATTAACAGTTAAGAGTGCGGAAAATAAAGTGCGGAAATATGAATCTACGCTATTACAAGGCGCGGGTCTATACATCGCCAAAAACATAACCCGTTTTGGAAAATAAATGCAGAAAGTAAAGAAAGCGGTAAGACCTAATTAACTATTACATCCTTTGAGCAGATACATAAATAGAAAATAAGAATAAAGTGCGAAAAGAAATAGAATCGGGACGTCCTTAGGGTTTTGACCCTTTTGAGAAATAAAGAAATTTTGGTCCTTTGCTTTTAATTCAAATTAACCTAATTTACTAATTAATTATTTAAGAAAAATGTTTTTTATGTTTTTTATGTAAAATAAAACGAAAGGAATTAAAATTAAAAGTTAGTAAAACCTAATTCTAAGTTTATTTTATTTATTGTAAAAAAAAAGGTTAAAGTTAACCTAATTTAACTAATTTAATTAATTTACATTTTATTTACAAAAAAAAATAATTAATAAATTAGAATAATGATAATAAGAAAATATGATTGAAAATTGTCAAACCCTAATTCTACATAATTTTTATTTATTGAGAAAAAGGTTTAAATTAAACCTAAATTAAACTAAGTTGATTAATTAGAATTTATTTACAAAATAATAATAATAAATAATAATATAAATAATTTTTAGGTTTCTGATTTTATTATGAAAAATAATTTAGGAATTAATTAAATAATGGTAATAATAATTAGTTAAAAGAATTAAAAGGAAAAAGAAAAATAAAAAGAATAGTAAAATCAGGGGGGGTTTAATGGGCCAATGGAGGTTTGAAGAAGTAATTTGGCCCATTTGTTGCAAGCCTTTGTTGACTTCTGGGAATTAGCTATGCACGCTTTGACTAGAGAACACCATAGCCTTTCATCTTTGGCCTTTGGATCTGTCTTTTGAGACACTTGGCATGCTGATCTGTGAGGTTGCATGATGGAATTCTGGACAAGCGCTGCATTAGAACATATTGTAAAAAAATAGAACAAGCGTTTGGGGGACCTGGGAATCGAACCCAGGTCCCAGTAGTTACCAAGCACGTCATCAACCACCAAGCCACTGCATTGTCTTTGTTAATATAATATGAAATAAATATAATATTTAAAACATAACAACTATGCTGGAAATTAACAAAAACGCGCGCTACGTTTGAATGCTCCAACCATCGTTCAACACGTCAGTCATCTTCTTCCTTTTTTCCCTGTAAACAGAAGCAATTAGCGGGGGTTTTAAACCCCCTCAATATGGAACAACCAAAAATAGCGAATAGAAATCCACGCCATATAAATAGGGCACGAGGGTTGCTTTGTCTTCGTCTCATTCAGACAGTTTCAACCATGTGCATCTTGAGGTCTAATTTTGCTTGGTCAAGAAAGCCCTATTTTGAAAGCTTCGAAACCCTAAATTTCATCAATGGTAGATTCTGATTCAAGGCGTTTCAATGCAATTAATTTATGCCAAAAGATTCATGTGGATGCAAGCAACTCAAAACACACAAAAAATCACAGTAAAGATGCATGAATTATGAGTTTCGATTTTGACAAAGTTAGGCAAACCGTGAATCTGTTATGGCGTGTTTCTTGAGCTTTATGGCTTGTTTATGATTGCTATGCGTTCCTGGGAATGTCAGCAATGTATTGGAATCACTCTAAGGCTTTGAATTGATCTGCAATATGAAAAACAGTTTTTGGTTTTTCTTTGAATTTTTGGAATTTGGCTATGATTCTTGCAGCAGTTTTGCACGTCCAGGGCTTTAGGGTTTGCTTCAGTATTTGTATTGGAATGGAATTAGGGTAAAAACTAGGTCAAAGATCCATGGAATAATGTTTTCAATCTTTGATTTCCAATCAAAATCTTTTTGCATATTTTTGATTGATAAAGCTTGCCAAACATGGAGATTTTTTCCTCTTTGATGGATGCACGAAATTGCCAGCTTGCCCTGATCTTATTTGCTTCACAAAAGATTTGAAAACCATATCTTTTGAATTTTCCTACAATTAAATTAATTAAATGAATTATTAATCAATTAAAAATCCAAATAATTAATAAAAATAAGAAAATAATTCAATTTAAGTTCAATGGGTCGTGCATAGGCCTTGGACAAAGTTTCAAGAAAGAATTTGAGGCCCATTAGCAAAAATGAAGTGTTTTGGGCAAAGTTGACTTTTGCAAATTCCCAAAAATTTCCCAACTTCTCCAATGCATATCTTGCTCAATTTTGATCATATGAACATGTTCTTGGACATTTTGGAAAGGTCTTGAAGTCCTATAACCAATGCCTTTGGTCCCATGTCATTTTGATTTACCAATCTCAAGTTATGGTCTTTGACTTAAAGTGCCTTTTTGTTGACTTTTGAAATTGACCTATAATGTAGAAATTGATAACTTTTTGTCAGAGCATTTCTTGGACTTGGAATGTGAAGATGAGTTGTAGGAAATATCATCCCATTCAAAATGAGCATTGGATGGGATTTTTCTGATGAACCACGAAAAAGTTATGCCTTGGTCAAGTTACAGTTGACTTTTCAGCTGTCCAAAAATAGAAACTTTTGGCATCTTGATGATTTTTGAGCCATGCTTGTGGAATCATGATCAAGACTTGATCAAATGATGATTGTGGCTTCAAAATAAGATGTTGACCAAATTTTTTAACTTTTGACTGCCAAATGACCATTTTGCCCCTGTAGTTGATTGTGAAGCAAAATGAAGCTTTTGACTGTGCAAACTGGCATTGTGAACCTTGAAACTTGACATGTGGATGCTTGACAATGTATATAGGCATATGAGACTTGATTGAGCCCTTGAAAACCTCAGATTCATTGCAAGAACCAAAACCCTAATTTTGACTGGCTTAAGAGGATGTTTGACTGTGCAATCCTTGAGAAGTCTTGAACCATTTGAGGATGATTCTTGACAAACCTTGAAGAATATGGGAGGGAAAATTTTGGGGTACAACAGTTGCCCCTGTTCAATCTTCTTAAACCTGAGGATGTAGATTGGCTTGCGTGTCTTTCGTGATCCGAAGGTGGAAGATGATTGAACACTAAAGTGCCCAGAAATTTGCACTCACATGATGTAGTATCAGCATTATGATGTCGGGAATGGGCTTACATATTCCATTTGGAGAGATGGTGGATAGGAGGATGGGCTTATAGATGCCATCTGGAGATGCGACAAAATCTTGTCGGGGATAGGCTTATAGATGCCATTTAGAAGTGTAATGGATAGTTGTGGAGATGGGCTTAAAGATGCCATCTAAAGGTGTCGATTGCGTAAGAGATTCCTTAGCGAGAACTTGCGTACCTGAGAAAGAAAGATAATTTCATGGCCTGTTACAGGGGTTGATCTTCAAACTCTTCATGCAGATATGCCCTGGCTAGATACAGGTATCGAATCTACAATCAATCGCTCACAGATATGCCCTGACTAGATACAGGTATCAAATCCGGAGTTAGTCGTCTACAGATATGCCCTGGCTGGATACAGGTATCGAATCTCTAAACTCTTCATGCAGATATGCCCTGGCTAGATACAGGTATCGAATCTACAATCAATCACTCACAGATATGCCCTGGCTCGATACAGGTATCGAATCTGGAATTAGTCTTCTACAGATATGCCCTGGCTGGATACAGGTATCGAATCTCTAAATTCTTCATGCAGATATGCTCTGGCTAGATACAGGTGTCGAATCCATAATTAATCGCTCACAGATATGCTCTGGCTAGATACAGGCTTCGAATCTGGAACTGGTCGTCTACAGATATGCCCTGGCTGGATACAGGTATCGAATCTCTAAACTCTTCATGCAGATATGCCCTGGCTAGATATAGGTTTCGAATCTACAATCAATCGATCACAGATATGCCCTAGCTAGATACAGGTATTGAATCTGGAATTAGTAGTCTACAGATATGCCCTGGCTGGATACAGGTATCGAATCTCTAAACTCTTCATGCATATATGTCCTGGCTGGATACAGGTATTGAATCTACAATCAATCACTCACAGATATGCCCTGGCTAGATACAGGTATCGAATCTGGAATTAGTCGTCTACAGATATGCCCTGGCTGGATACAGGTATCGAATCTCTAAACTCTTCATGCAGATATGCCCTGGCTGGATACAGGTATCGAATCTACAATCAATCACTCACCGATATGCCCTGGCTAGATACAGGTATCGAATCTGGAATTAGTCGTCTACAAATATGCCCTGGCTGGATACAGGTATCGAATCTCTAAACTCTTCATGCAGATATGCCCTGGTTGGATACAGGTATCGAATCTACAATCAATCACTCACAGATATGCCCTGGCTAGATACAGGTATCAAATCTGGAATTAGTCGTCTACAGATATGCCCTGGCTGGATACAGGTATCGAATCTCTAAACTCTTCATGCAGATATGCCCTGGCTAGATACAGGTGTCGAATCCACAACAATTACTCACAGATATGCCCTGGCTAGATACAAGTATCGAATCTAGAATTAGTCGTCTACAGATATGCCCTGGCTGGATACAGGTATCGAATCTCTAAACTCTTCATGCAGATATGCCCTGGCTGGATACAGGTATCGAATCTACAATCAATCACTCACAGATATACCCTGGCTGGATACAGGAATTGAATCCGGAATTGGTCGTCTACAGATATGCCCTGGCTGGATACAGGAATCGAATCTCTAAACTCTTCATGCAGATATGCCCTGGCTGGATACAGGTATCGAATCTACAATCAGTTATTCACAGATATGCCCTGGCTGGATACAGGAATCGAATCTGGAATTCTTCGTTTACAGATATGACCTGGCTAGATACAGGAATCGAATCTGGAATTGCGACAGTTGATAGTAATCATCTTTGGATTGACCTTTTCCTGAAAAGGCAAAACATCAGTTGTATGCAATGTCATGATGTATGAAATGCATGATGTCATGATGTTCTAAAAAATAAATGAGATTGTGTGATATGATGCGTATATGCATGCATCATGGTGTATGATAATGTGATGTTTATGAATGTATTTTGTCTGGGAAAATAAATCCTTGACGAATGCCGGGAAGTTGATTCCTGGGCTGATGTTTGAAGAGTAGCGTTCTTCGTTTCCACTGGGGATGACGGTTGCAAGAATAAACCGGTAGGAGAAGATGACTCCGTTGGGGAATAAACTTGCTGGAGAGATTACTCTGCAGGGGATTACTCTATAGGGAAGAGATGCTTCGCTGAGATTTTACTGAGAACTCCGCTGGGGATTCCACTGATAAGTTATGTTGGGGAATTTGATGAACTCCGCTGGGAATAGGAAGAACTTCGTCGAGGACGATCTTTCCATTGTAATTAGCTGAGGATAACCCAGTTATAAGCTCTGGTGGGGGATAACCTTCTGAGTAAATCCGAGGAGATGCTTTTTCACTCTGCGGGGGATAAGCTTCTAGAATCTACTGGGGATAAGCTTCCAGAATCTACTGGGGATAAGCTTCCAAATCTACTGAGGAGATGATTCAACTCTCCTGGGGAAACTTTTGAGGAAATGGCTCCACTGAGGGTATCTTGTATTCCGCCGAGGAACATTCTTATATTTCGTTGAGGCATATTAAGAACGCCGAGGATGCTTGCTGAGGAATATCTGTATACTCTGCTAGGGAATATTAAGATCTTCTGGGGATATCCAATTTCCTTAAGGCTGACAGTAGACTAACTCTGCTTGGGGAGAGTATCGCTAACTTGCTAGGGATATTGTGCCTTTTCAGGGCTGACGGGGGACCAACTCTGCTTGGGGAGAGTATGGCTGATTCTTGTCTTACTCTGGGGGAAGTGAAGGTATCTTGGTTATATTCTTCAGCCGAACCTACTTTAGTACCTTGGAGGACAGCGCAACTTGATTGCTTAGACAATTCTTATTGCCCCAGCTTCTGTGGGAGAAGGTACCTGTGGAGGTCTTGATAACTGCCGATTTGACAAATCTTCTTCTGGTAGGCGAGTGACGAGATGCCGGGACATAGTCGTACGCTGTGATCCCTAATTTTTTCCTGGACCGCCCTTTCGGGTTTTCAGCCCACCGGGATACCCATTTTTGCCCAAGCCGCCTTTTCAGGTTTTCGACTTGCCGGGTGTACAGATTTTTTCATTTTCATCCCTTATTTTTGCCCGAACCCTTTTGGTTCGCCGGGAGGCCCTTATTTTTGCCTAGGTGTGTCAACCTAGCGGGTCTTTGATTATGCGTAGTATTTTTTCGACTATGTCCACGCTCTCAGGATGCAGGGAGTTGTCACTATCAGTAGTGTTGTGTCGCCATACTACCAGAAGATGTCTGATCCTGCAAGATTCGTTGTTGGAATTCCTGTTCAATGCCCCGAGTGACTCGGATGGAGATCTGCCCCTGGATATTTGGCCTTTTGAGAGATTCTCTGAATCTTGACCTAACTGCCCCAGATGATGGACAATGACCATGCCATGCCCTTTGATTGGAAGTGCTTTTGTTCATTAGATATTCTTCGTACGAATTTCTATGTTGTTCAAACAAAAAGTCATATGCAAACAATGCTATTTTAAAAATGCAAAGCTTATGTCTGTCTTGAAGTTTTTTGAAAATGCATTTTTTTCAGTAAAACAAGCAAATTTTGTAAAATGTGATGTCAACTCAAGATTCTACAGCGAGCCTTAAGGAGTCAGGATACCTTTGGTAACAGTATGCTTTCGAACTAACCCAAGCTTCAGCTAGGACTTTGAAGGGTTATAACATGGCCTGGTTCACGGTTTAAGAAACAAAGGATAAAGGCTCAAATTTTTATTTGTACCCACCCGCTCTTCGTGATGTTCTTCAATCCTAAACTCAGTTGATCATGCATTAGACCTTGTTTGAGTCTTTGCTCTGATATTCTGGTGATGGTTCGGATGTTGACGATTTATTTTGACCAGTCAGTCATTTCTTTTTTGTCGAGGGTTTGTAGGACCTCTTTCTTTTTTATTTCGTTATCCCTGTTTTTTGCCTGAACTGTTTCTTTTGTGATTACAGTCAGCGGGATGCCCCAGTTTTGTAAGTCTCCTTCATAGGTTTTGACTTATTGGGCTTTTATTTCTGAGAGATAACGACTGCCTGTCTTTATGATTATTCGGAACCATCACTGTCTTTTGTTTTGTAAGGACTTCTTTGGTGCCATTCGTTGTGCACTTGGATCAACTGAGAGAACTACCCTGCCCCAGGTTATGATTAAGGGTTTTAATTTTTTGTGAAAAGAAAAACTCCTACTTCTTTGGCTCGAAGGGGTTGACAAGGGATTATCTTCCTTATAACTCCAGTGTTTAGGAATTGAAACAATGCCTGTACCTCATCAGTGGGGTCTGTTCAAAAGCATAATGTAGATTGTGGTATCATTTTCGCCATCCTCCCTCAAGAGGCTTAGAATTTTCAATCAAGAGTTGATCATCACAAAAATATGAAAGCAGTTTGAATATAGCGAATGCGAATATATTGATTCAAAACAGACATATGCGATGCATTGATAATGTAATAAAGTTTGCTATGACAATAATTGTTTGAAAAATCAAAGAAAAATACAACTTGAACATTCCAATGAACAAAAGGTCTTCTCGTCTAGGGATAGTAAAAGAACTCGACCTGACCATCTGGGGTGAATTCCACTGCTCCTCCATCAATCAGGTCTTGGATCTTGTTCTTCAGAGACCAGCAGTCGTTTGTGGCATGCCCCGGGCTGTCAGAATGATAAGCGCAGCGGGTGTTGGGGTTGTACCTTGAAGGTGTCTTGTTGGGATTCTTAGGAGGGTCCCTTAGTGTGATCAGATTCAATCTCAACAGGCGTTGTAAGGCTTGAAACAGCGACATGTTGAGCTGGGTGAACTGCCTCTTAGGCTTGTCTGGCTTGCTCTGGTCAGCCTGTTGTTCTCTGCGAGGTCGTTGTTGGACCTGTGAAGTAGTAGCAGCTTGGAGAGGTCTATTCATCAAACCAAACCTTTGACTTCTCGGGGGCTGATTACTGGTTTGGTCTCCAACCCTGACTGCTTGTTTCATACTGTCTTGCTGAAGCTGGTGAGGTTGATGCTGAATTTGTGGCTCTGAAGCAAGTTGAGGAGCTTTTCCCTTGTCTTCTTGTCTCAAAGGGGATCTAATGATGATTGGCTCTTCAACCTTAGATGTTTGCCCCAGTTGGTTATCTCGAAGCAGTTGGTTGACGAGAACCCTGAGCTATTCTTGTCTTTGAGCTAAGTCTTGAATGAGAGCCATCTGCCCCAGCATCTGGGTTCTCATTGTATCTACCTCAGCTTGCAGATGTTTCAGCCGTTCGTCTTTATCGTCTTCTGGACTGTTCTTGACCAAAGTCCCCATGAGGAGTGTTCTCAGTTCTTCCTTCCCCTTGGATAGATTTAGGAGGATCTCCCCGAACCGAGTCTCTTGAGCATGAAGATCCTGGTTGTCTTGTTGGGAAGCCATTGCTGAAATAAACAGCGAAGAAGGTAAGTGGCCTGTAACAAGGGTACCTGTTATGCAATGATATGTATGTATGCATGCAATGTTTTCAAGGGTCTCGCGGGGTAAACAAGAAAATTGTTAGAATTTGCATTTTGTAGCTTGATGGAAGGCACTGCATATTATTGAGAGTCCTTCTTCAAGAGTCAAGGCTCACCATATCGAGTGGGTCATAGCCCTTGAAAACCTTGGCTAGAGGAAAATAAATCCCCTTTGTCCCTTGCTAGACATTTGATTCATCATGACCTGCACCACAGACCCTTGAGATCCTTGAAATGGATTAGTCCTTATGCAGGATGTATGCAATGGTATGATGGTATGATGCTATGCTATGCGTGGAGTAATGTAGGTAAACCCTGTTATGAGTCCAGATTAAGGACTGTAAACAAAACCTGCAAGAAACTCAAGTGTCAAATAACAAGCATGCAAGTAGTCAAGTTTGAAGGCACACAAGTCACACAAGACATCCCTTAGAGTTTAGGCCAGCATGAGGTTTAGGTACTACCCTCTTGAAGATGGTGGGTTCAAAACCTGTCCTATAAGATAGTAACCGGGTTCTAGAGGATCTCAATATCATCGACTACCCTCAATCGGTCCTAACTCCAGCGTCGCAATCTTTTCTTGCAGCCAGAACCATCGCGAGAGTTTAGCCTCAATGAGTGTAGCATACTGCTACTGTTCTACGGCCAAGTTGGGTCAATTTAGGGTTCTAAGGTCGGTTGGTGCTTGATGACTCCTCAGAAGACCCATATTCTCCTCGTTGCAACACAAGGGATATCGGTACAGACCAAGGTGTCACACCAATGTAGCCACTGCTTCACCCGTGTCGGTCTATGCCGGACAGGTCCCTCACAGCTTATGCTACCTAAAAGGGTATTCCCCAGATCCGGGTTAGGATCTATGAAACTCTAAGACAAGCCCACAATTTTAAAGCAATCAAAGCAAGAAATTGAAAACATAAGTATGATTTAATCCTAAGGTACACCCCACTTATTAAATTCCCCAGCAGAGTCGCCAGTTCTGTGATCGGTGGAAATAGAACTGACTGTTTAAAGTTGGTTCGCGAAATGTCGTGGTAAGCAAGAGTCGCCACCGTCTTTTATGTTCTCCAACATGGAAAGGACAAAAGCACGGCAAAATTCCTTATTCGAGAATGTCTCTCGGTTCGGGAGGTAGATTTATAGAAAGGGAAGGTGTTAGCACCATTTCTATCCGTGGTTATCCACGGGCTCTTAGGTACTTGCTCTTATGTTTTCAAAAAGATGTTTGCTTTTCAAGTGTGTGTGGGTTTTGAAAAAGTTTCGTTTGAAAAATTTCTAAGTAACTCTTGTATCTGTCCTCAAGAGTGTATGAAAAATTTGTTTGAAAACTTTTAGAAAGTGTCAGTGTGAAAAGTCGTTTTGTTTTTTTTGAGAGAGCAAGTACTTAAGAGAAATCTACCTACTCTAAGGAATTAGGATGTGTAAGAGTCCTTTAGACAGCGCTATCCCACCATTGAGAGGTAGGTAGCACCGTCGTTGGAGGTATTCGGGTCAATTCAATTATTAGGGACAATGTGGTCACCGAAGCAATAGTAGGACACCTTAGAAGTAACCCTAATGTCCTAGATCCTTTTTTATCCGAGGCAACCGTTTCGAGGCAACTGGATCTTAGACAGGAGGGCGACCTCTAAAACACCCTATACTTGACGACCACGTTCGAGGCAACCAGTGAGGCGTACCCTAGGAGTGGCATGTGCTTGTGTGTTGTTTTTCAGTTAATGTTTATCTTTGATCATGCATTTGTGAGCTACGGATTAATTTCATTTTGCATACATTCTTGCAGGCATAATTAACAGTTAAGAGTGCGGAAAATAAAGTGCGGAAATATGAATCTACACTATTACAAGGCGCGGGTCTATACATCGCAAAAAACATAACCCGTTTTGGAAAATAAATGCAGAAAGTAAAGAAAGCGGTAAGACCTACTTAACTATTACATCCTTTGAGCAGATACATAAATAGAAAATAAGAATAAAGTGCGAAAAGAAATAGAATCGAGACGTCCTTAGGGTTTTGACCCTTTTGAGAAATAAAGAAATTTTGGTCCTTTGCTTTTAATTCAAATTAACCTAATTTACTAATTAATTATTTAAGAAAAATGTTTTTTATGTTTTTTATGTAAAATAAAACAAAAGGAATTAAAATTAAAAGTTAGTAAAACCTAATTCTAAGTTTATTTTATTTATTGTAAAAAAAAAGTTAAAGTTAACCTAATTTAACTAATTTAATTAATTTACATTTTATTTACAAAAAAAAAATAATTAATAAATTAGAATAATGATAATAAGAAAATATGATTGAAAATTGTCAAACCCTAATTCTACATAATTTTTATTTATTGAGAAAAAGGTTAAAATTAAACCTAAATTAAACTAAGTTGATTAATTAGAATTTATTTACAAAATAATAATAATAAATAATAATATAAATAATTTTTAGGTTTCTGATTTTATTATGAAAAATAATTTAGGAATTAATTAAATAATGGTAATAATAATTAGTTAAAAGAATTAAAAGGAAAAAGAAAAATAAAAAGAATAGTAAAACCAGGGGGGGTTTAATGGGCCAATGGAGGTTTGAAGAAGTAATTTGGCCCATTTGTTGCAAGCCTTTGTTGACTTCTGGGAATTAGCTATGCACGCTTTGACTAGAGAACACCATAGCCTTTCATCTTTGGCCTTTGGATCTGTCTTTTGAGACACTTGGCATGCTGATCTGTGAGGTTGCATGATGGAATTCTGGACAAGCGCTGCATTAGAACATATTGTAAAAAAATAGAACAAGCATTTGGGGGACCTGGGAATCGAACCCAGGTCCCAGTAGTTACCAAGCACGTCATCAACCACCAAGCCACTGCATTGTCTTTGTTAATATAATATGAAATAAATATAATATTTAAAACATAACAACTATGCTGGAAATTAACAAAAACGCGCGCTACGTTTGAATGCTCCAACCATCGTTCAACACGTCAGTCATCTTCTTCCTTTTTTCCCTGTAAACAGAAGCATTTAGCGGGGGTTTTAAACCCCCTCAATATGGAACAACCAAAAATAGCGAATAGAAATCCACGCCATATAAATAGGGCACGAGGGTTGCTTTGTCTTCGTCTCATTCAGACGGTTTCAACCATGTGCATCTTGAGGTCTAATTTTGCTTGGTCAAGAAAGCCCTATTTTGAAAGCTTCGAAACCCTAAATTTCATCAATGGTAGATTCTGATTCAAGGCGTTTCAATGCAATTAATTTATGCCAAAAGATTCCTGTGGATGCAAGCAACTCAAAACACACAAAAAATCACAGTAAAGATGCATGAATTATGAGTTTCGATTTTGACAAAGTTAGGCAAACCGTGAATCTGTTATGGCGTGTTTCTTGAGCTTTATGGCTTGTTTATGATTGCTATGCGTTCCTGGGAATGTCAGCAATGTATTGGAATCACTCTAAGGCTTTGAATTGATCTGCAATATGAAAAACAGTTTTTGGTTTTTCTTTGAATTTTTGGAATTTGGCTATGATTCTTGCAGCAGTTTTGCACGTCCAGGGCTTTAGGGTTTGCTTCAGTATTTGTATTGGAATGGAATTAGGGTAAAAACTAGGTCAAAGATCCATGGAATAATGTTTTCAATCTTTGATTTCCAATCAAAATCTTTTTGCATATTTTTTATTGATAAAGCTTGCCAAACATGGAGATTTTTTCCTCTTTGATGGATGCACGAAATTGCCAGCTTGCCCTGATCTTATTTGCTTCACAAAAGATTTGAAAACCATATCTTTTGAATTTTCCTACAATTAAATTAATTAAATGAATTATTAATCAATTAAAAATACAAATAATTAATAAAAATAAGAAAATAATTCAATTTAAGTTCAATGGGTCGTGCATAGGCCTTGGACAAAGTTTCAAGAAAGAATTTGAGGCCCATTAGCAAAAATGAAGTGTTTTGGGCAAAGTTGACTTTTGCAAATTCCCAAAAATTTCCCAACTTCTCCAATGCATATCTTGCTCAATTTTGATCATATGAACATGTTCTTGGACATTTTGGAAAGGTCTTGAAGTCCTATAACCAATGCCTTTGGTCCCATGTCAGTTTGATTTACCAATCTCAAGTTATGGTCTTTGACTTAAAGTGCCTTTTTGTTGACTTTAGAAATTGACCTATAATGTAGAAATTGATAACTTTTTGTCAGAGCATTTCTTGGACTTGGAATGTGAAGATGAGTTGTAGTAAATATCATCCCCTTCAAAATGAGCATTGGATGGGATTTTTCTGATGAACCAAGAAAAAGTTATGCCTTGGTCAAGTTACAGTTGACTTTTCAGCTGTCCAAAAATATAAACTTTTGGCATCTTGATGATTTTTGAGCCATGCTTGTGGAATCATGATCAAGACTTGATCAAATGATGATTGTGGCTTCAAAATAAGATGTTGACCAAATTTTTTGACTTTTGACTGCCAAATGACCATTTTGCCCCTGTAGTTGATTGTGAAGCAAAATGAAGCTTTTGACTGTGCAAACTGGCATTGTGAACCTTGAAACTTGACATGTGGATGCTTGACAATGTATATAGGCATATGAGACTTGATTGAGCCCTTGAAAACCTCAGATTCATTGCAAGAACCAAAACCCTAATTTTGACTGGCTTAAGAGGATGTTTGACTGTGCAATCCTTGAGAAGTCTTGAACCATTTGAGGATGATTCTTGACAAACCTTGAAGAATATGGGAGGGAAAATTTTGGGGTACAACAGTTGCCCCTGTTCAATATTCTTAAACCTGAGGATGTAGATTGGCTTGCGTGTCTTTCGTGATCCGAAGGTGGAAGATGATTGAACACTAAAGTGCCCAGAAATTTGCACTCACATGATGTAGTATCAGCATTATGATGTCGGGAATGGGCTTACAGATTCCATTTGGAGAGATGGTGGATAGGAGGATGGGCTTATAGATTCCATCTGGAGATGCGACAAAATCTTGTCGGGGATAGGCTTATAGATGCCATTTAGAAGTGTAATGGATAGTTGTGGAGATGGGCTTAAAGATGCCAGCTAAAGGTGTCGATTGCGTAAGAGATTCCTTAGCGAGAACTTGCGTACCTGAGAAAGAAAGATTATTTCATGGCCTGTTACAGGGGTTGATCTTCAAACTCTTCATGCAGATATGCCCTGGCTAGATACAGGTATCGAATCTACAATCAATCGCTCACATATATGCCCTGGCTAGATACAGGTATCGAATCCGGAGTTAGTCGTCTACAGATATGCCCTGGATGGATACAGGTATCGAATCTCTAAACTCTTCATGCAGATATTCCCTGGCTAGATACAGGTATCGAATCTACAATCAATCACTCACAGATATGCCCTGGCTAGATACAGGTATCAAATCTGGAATTAGTCTTCTACAGATATGCCCTGGCTGGATACAAGTATCGAATCTCTAAACTCTTCATGCATATATGCCCTGGCTAGATACAGGTGTCGAATCCATAATTAATCGCTCACAGATATGCCCTGGCTAGATACAGGCGTCGAATCTAGAACTGGTCGTCTACAGATATGCCCTGGCTAGATACAGGTATCGAATCTCTAAACTCTTCATGCAGATATGCCCTGGCTAGATACAGGTTTCGAATCTACAATCAATCGATCACAGATATGCCCTAGCTAGATACAGGTATTGAATCTGGAATTAGTAGTCTACAGATATGCCCTGGCTGGATACAGGTATCGAATCTCTAAACTCTTCATGCATATATGTCCTGGCTGGATACAGGTATTGAATCTACAATCAATCACTCACAGATATGCCCTGGCTAGATACAGGTATCGAATCTGGAATTAGTCGTCTACAGATATGCCCTGGCTGGATACAGGTATCGAATCTCTAAACTCTTCATGCAGATATGCCCTGGCTGGATACAGGTATCGAATCTACAATCAATCACTCACCGATATGCCCTGGCTAGATACAGGTATCGAATCTGGAATTAGTCGTCTACAAATATGCCCTGGCTGGATACAGGTATCGAATCTCTAAACTCTTCATGCAGATATGCCCTGGTTGGATACAGGTATCGAATCTACAATCAATCACTCACAGATATGCCCTGGCTAGATACAGGTATCAAATCTGGAATTAGTCGTCTACAGATATGCCCTGGCTGGATACAGGTATCGAATCTCTAAACTCTTCATGCAGATATGCCCTGGCTAGATACAGGTGTCGAATCCACAACAATTACTCACAGATATGCCCTGGCTAGATACAGGTATCAAATCTAGAATTAGTCGTCTACAGATATGCCCTGGCTGGATACAGGTATCGAATCTCTAAACTCTTCATGCAGATATGCCCTGGCTGGATACAGGTATCGAATCTACAATCAATCACTCACAGATATACCCTGGCTGGATACAGGAATTTAATCCGGAATTGGTCGTCTACAGATATGCCCTGGCTGGATACAGGAAACGAATCTCTAAACTCTTCATGCAGATATGCCCTGGCTGGATACAGGTATCGAATCTACAATTAGTTATTCACAGATATGCCCCTGCTGGATACAGGAATCGAATCTGGAATTCTTCGTTTACAGATATGCCCTGGCTAGATACAAGAATCGAATCTGGAATTGCGACAGTTGATAGTAATCATCTTTGGATTGACCTTTTTCCTGAAAAGGCAAAACATCAGTTGTATGCAATGTCATGATGTATGAAATGCATGATGTCATGATGTTCTAAAAAATAAATGAGATTGTGTGATATGATGCGTATATGCATGCATCATGGTGTATGATAATGTGATGTTTATGAATGTATTTTGTCTGGGAAAATAAATCCTTGACGAATGCCGGGAAGTTGATTCCTGGGCTGATGTTTGAAGAGTAGCGTTCTTTGTTTCCACTGGGGATGACGGTTGCAAGAATAAACCGGTAGGAGAAGATGACTCCGTTGGGGAATAAACTTGCTGGAGAGATTACTCTGCAGGGGATTACTCTATAGGGAAGAGATGCTTCGCTGAGATTTTACTGAGAACTCCACTGGGGATTCCACTGATAAGTTATGTTGGGGAATTTGATGAACTCCGCTGGGAATAGGAAGAACTTCGTCGAGGACGATCTTTCCATTGTAATTAGCTGAAGATAACCCAGTTATAAGCTCTGGTGGGGGATAACCTTCTGAGTAAATCCGAGGAGATGCTTTTTCACTCTGCGGGGGATAAGCTTCTAGAATCTACTGGGGATAAGCTTCCAGAATCTACTGGGGATAAGCTTCCAAACCTACTGAGGAGATGATTCAACTCTCCTGGGGAAACTTTTGAGGAAATGGCTCCACTGAGGGTATCTTGTATTCCGCCGGGGAACATTCTTATATTTCGTTGAGGCATATTAAGAACGCCGAGGATGCTTGCTGAGGAATATCTGTATACTCTGCTAGGGAATATTAAGATCTTCTGGGGATATCCAATTTCCTTAAGGCTGGCAGTAGACTAACTCTGCTTGGGGAGAGTATCGCTGACTTGCTAGGGATATTGTGCCTTTTCAGGGCTGACGGGGGACCAACTCTGCTTGGGGAGAGTATGGCTGATTCTTGTCTTACTCTGGGGGAAGTGAAGGTATCTTGGTTATATTCTTCAGCCGAACCTACTTTAGTACCTTGGAGGACAGCGCAACTTGATTGCTTAGACAATTCTTATTGCCCCAGCTTCTGTGGGAGAAGGTACCTGTGGAGGTCTTGATAACTGCCGATTTGACAAATCTTCTTCTGGTAGGCGAGTGACGAGATGCCGGGACATAGTCGTACGCTGTGATCCCTAATTTTTTCCTAGACCGCCCTTTCGGGTTTTCAGCCCACCGGGATACCCATTTTTGCCCAAGCCGCCTTTTCAGGTTTTCGACTTGCCGGGTGTACAGATTTTTTCATTTTCATCCCTTATTTTTGCCCGAACCCTTTTGGTTCGCCGGGAGGCCCTTATTTTTGCCTAGGTGTGTCAACCTAGCGGGTCTTTGATTATGCGTAGTATTTTTTCGACTATGTCCACGCTCTCAGGATGCAGGGAGTTGTCACTATCAGTAGTGTTGTGTCGCCATACTACCAGAAGATGTCTGATCCTGCAAGATTCGTTGTTGGAATTCCTGTTCAATGCCCCGAGTGACTCGGATGGAGATCTGCCCCTGGATATTTGGACTTTTGAGAGATTCTCTGAATCTTGACCTAACTGCCCCAGATGATGGACAATGACCATGCCATGCCCTTTGATTGGAAGTGCTTTTGTTCATTAGATATTCTTCGTACGAACTTCTATGTTGTTCAAACAAAAAGTCATATGCAAACAATGCTATTTTAAAAATGCAAAGCTTATGTCTGTCTTGAAGTTTTTTGAAAATGCATTTTTTTCAGTAAAACAAGCAAATTTTGTAAAATGTGATGTCAACTCAAGATTCTACAGCGAGCCTTAAGGAGTCAGGATACCTTTGGTAACAGTATGCTTTCGAACTAACCCATGCTTCAGCTAGGACTTTGAAGGGTTATAACATGGCCTGGTTCACGGTTTAAGAAACAAAGGATAAAGGCTCAAATTTTTATTTGTACCCACCCGCTCTTCGTGATGTTCTTCAATCCTAAACTCAGTTGATCATGCATTAGACCTTGTTTGAGTCTTTGCTCTGATATTCTGGTGATGGTTCGGATGTTGACGATTTATTTTGACCAGTCAGTCATTTCTTTTTTGTCGAGGGTTTGTAGGACCTCTTTCTTTTTGATTTCGTTATCCCTGTTTTTTGCCTGAACTGTTTCTTTTGTGATTACAGTCAGCGGGATGCCCCAGTTTTGTAAGTCTCCTTCATAGGTTTTGACTTATTGGGCTTTTATTTCTGAGAGATAACGACTGCCTGTCTTTATGATTATTCGGAACCATCACTGTCTTTTGTTTTGTAAGGACTTCTTTGGTGCCATTCGTTGTGCACTTGGATCAACTGAGAGAACTACCCTGCCCCAGGTTATGATTAAGGGTTTTAATTTTTTGTGAAAAGAAAAACTCCTACTTCTTTGGCTCGAAGGGGTTGACAAGGGATTATCTTCCTTATAACTCCAGTGTTTAGGAATTGAAACAATGCCTGTACCTCATCAGTGGGGTCTGTTCAAAAGCATAATGTAGATTGTGGTATCATTTTCGCCATCCTCCCTCAAGAGGCTTAGAATTTTCAATCAAGAGTTGATCATCACAAAAATATGAAAGCAGTTTGAATATAGCGAATGCGAATATATTGATTCAAAACAGACATATGCGATGCATTGATAATGTAATAAAGTTTGCTATGACAATAATTGTTTGAAAAATCAAAGAAAAATACAACTTGAACATTCCAATGAACAAAAGGTCTTCTCGTCTAGGGATAGTAAAAGAACTCGACCTGACCATCTGGGGTGAATTCCACTGCTCCTCCATCAATCAGGTCTTGGATCTTGTTCTTCAGAGACCAGCAGTCGTTTGTGGCATGCCCCGGGCTGTCAGAATGATAAGCGTAGCGGGTGTTGGGGTTGTACCTTGAAGGTGTCTTGTTGGGATTCTTAGGAGGGTCCCTTAGTGTGATCAGATTCAATCTCAACAGGCGTTGTAAGGCTTGAAACAGCGACATGTTTAGCTGGGTGAACTGCCTCTTAGGCTTGTCTGGCTTGCTCTGGTCAGCCCGTTGTTCTCTGCGAGGTCGTTGTTGGACCTGTGAAGTAGTAGCAGCTTGGAGAGGTCTATTCATCAAACCAAACCTTTGACTTCTCGGGGGCTGATTACTGGTTTGGTCTCCAACCCTGACTGCTTGTTTCATACTGTCTTGCTGAAGCTGGTGAGGTTGATGCTGAATTTGTGGCTCTGAAGCAAGTTAAGGAGCTTTTCCCTTGTCTTCTTGTCTCAAAGGGGATCTAATGATGATTGGCTCTTCAACCTTAGATGTTTGCCCCAGTTGGTTATCCCGAAGCAGTTGGTTGACGAGAACCCTGAGCTATTCTTGTCTTTGAGCTAAGTCTTGAATGAGAGCCATCTGCCCCAGCATCTGGGTTCTCATTGTATCTACCTCAGCTTGCAGATGTTTCAGCCGTTCGTCTTTATGGTCTTCTGGACTGTTCTTGACCAAAGTCCCCATGAGGAGTGTTCTCAGTTCTTCCTTCCCCTTGGATAGATTTAGGAGGATCTCCCCGAACCGAGTCTCTTGAGCATGAAGATCCTGGTTGTCTTGTTGGGAAGCCATTGCTGAAATAAACAGCGAAGAAGGTAAGTGGCCTGTAACAAGGGTACCTGTTATACAATGATATGTATGTATGCATGCAATGTTTTCAAGGGTCTCGCGGGGTAAACAAGAAAATTGTTAGAATTTGCATTTTGTAGCTTGATGGAAGGCACTGCATATTATTGAGAGTCCTTCTTCAAGAGTCAAGGCTCACCATATCGAGTGGGTCATAGCCCTTGACAACCTTGGCTAGAGGAAAATAAATCCCCTTTGCCCCTTGCTAGACATTTGATTCATCATGACCTGCATCACAGACCCTTGAGATCCTTGAAATGGATTAGTCCTTATGCAGGATGTATGCAATGGTATGATGGTATGATGCTATGCTATGCGTGGAGTAATGTAGGTAAACCCTGTTATGAGTCCAGATTAAGGACTGTAAACAAAACCTGCAAGAAACTCAAGTGTCAAATAACAAGCATGCAAGTAGTCAAGTTTGAAGGCACACAAGTCACACAAGACAACCCTTAGAGTTTAGGCCAGCATGAGGTTTAGGTACTACCCTCTTGAAGTTGGTGGGTTCAAAACCTGTCCTATAAGATAGTAACCGGGTTCTAGAGGATCTCAATATCATCGACTACCCTCAATCGGTCCTAACTCCAGCGTCGCAATCTTTTCTTGCGGCCAGAACCATCGCGAGAGTTTAGCCTCAATGAGTGTAGCATACTGCTACTGTTCTACGGCCAAGTTGGGTCAATTTAGGGTTCTAAGGACGGTTGGTGCTTGATGACTCCTCAGAAGACCCATATTCTCCTCGTTGCAACACAAGGGATATCGGTACAGACCAAGGTGTCACACCAATGTAGCCACTGCTTCACCCGTGTCGGTCTAAGCCGGACAGGTCCCTCACAGCTTATGCTACCTAAAAGGGTATTCCCCAGATCCGGGTTAGGATCTATGAAACTCCAAGACAAGCCCACAATTTTAAAGCAATCAAAGCAAGAAATTGAAAACATAAGTATGATCTAATCCTAAGGTACACCCCACTTATTAAATTCCCCAGCAGAGTCGCCAGTTCTGTGATCGGTGGAAATAGAACTGACTGTTTAAAGCTGGTTCGCGAAATGTCGCGGTAAGCAAGATTCGCCACCGTCTTTTATGTTCTCCAACATGGAAAGGACAAAAGCACGGCAAAATTCCTTATTCGAGAATGTCTCTCGGTTCGGGAGGTAGATTTATAGAAAGGGAAGGTGTTAGCACCCTTTCTATCCGTGGTTATCCACGGGCTCTTAGGTACTTGCTCTTATGTTTTCAAAAAGATGTTTGCTTTTCAAGTGTGTGTGGGTTTTGAAAAAGTTTCGTTTGAAAAATTTCTAAGTAACTCTTGTATCTGTCCTCAAGAGTGTATGAAAAATTTATTTGAAAACTTTTAGAAAGTGTCAGTGTGAAAAGTTGTTTTGTTTGTTTTGAGAGAGCAAGTACTTAAGAGAAATCTACCTACTCTAAGGAATTAGGATGTGTAAGAGTCCTTTAGACAGCGCTATTCCACCATTGAGAGGTAGGTAGCACCGTCGTTGGAGGTATTCGGGTCAATTCGATTATTAGGGACAGTGTGGTCACCGAAGCAATAGTAGGACACCTTAGAAGTAACCCTAATGTCCTAGATCCTTTTTTATCCGAGGCAACCGTTTCGAGGCAACTGGATCTTAGACAGGAGGGCGACCTCTAAAACACCCTATACTTGACGACCACGTTCGAGGCAACCAGTGAGGTGTACCCTAGGAGTGGCATATGCTTGTGTGTTGTTTTTCAGTTAATGTTTATCTTTGATCATGCATTTGTGAGCTACGGATTAATTTCATTTTGCATACAGTCTTGCAGGCATAATTAACAGTTAAGAGTGCGGAAAATAAAGTGCGGAAATATGAATCTACACTATTACAAGGCGCGGGTCTATACATCGCAAAAAACATAACCCGTTTTGGAAAATAAATGCAGAAAGTAAAGAAAGCGGTAAGACCTAATTAACTATTACATCCTTTGAGCAGATACATAAATAGAAAATAAGAATAAAGTGCGAAAAGAAATAGAATCGAGACGTCCTTAGGGTTTTGACCCTTTTGAGAAATAAAGAAATTTTGGTCCTTTGCTTTTAATTCAAATTAACCTAATTTACTAATTAATTATTTAAGAAAAATGTTTTTTATGTTTTTTATGTAAAATAAAACAAAAGGAATTAAAATTAAAAGTTAGTAAAACCTAATTCTAAGTTTATTTTATTTATTGTAAAAAAAAAGTTAAAGTTAACCTAATTTAACTAATTTAATTAATTTACATTTTATTTACAAAAAAAAAATAATTAATAAATTAGAATAATGATAATAAGAAAATATGATTGGAAATTGTCAAACCCTAATTCTACATAATTTTTATTTATTGAGAAAAAGGTTAAAATTAAACCTAAATTAAACTAAGTTGATTAATTAGAATTTATTTACAAAATAATAATAATAAATAATAATATAAATAATTTTTAGGTTTCTGATTTTATTATGAAAAATAATTTAGGAATTAATTAAATAATGGTAATAATAATTAGTTAAAAGAATTAAAAGGAAAAAGGAAAATAAAAATAATAGTAAAACCAGGGGGGGTTTGATGGCCCAATGGAGGTTTGAAGAAGCAATTTGGCCCATTTGTTGCAAGCCTTTGTTGACTTCTGGGAATTAGCTATGCACGCTTTGACTAGAGAACACCATAGCCTTTCATCTTTGGCCTTTGGATCTGTCTTTTGAGACACTTGGCATGCTGATCTGTGAGGTTGCATGATGGAATTCTGGACAAGCGCTGCATTAGAACATATTGGGAAAAAATAGAACAAGCGTTTGGGGGACCTGGGAATCGAACCCAGGTCCCAGTAGTTACCAAGCATGTCATCAACCACCAAGCCACTGCATTGTCTTTGTTAATATAATATGCAATAAATATAATATTTAAAACATAACAACTATGCTGGAAATTAACAAAAACGCGCGCTACGTTTGAATGCTCCAACCATCGTTCAACACGTCAGTCATCTTCTTCCTTTTTTCCCTGTAAACAGAAGCAATTAGCGGGGGTTTTAAACCCCCTCAATATGGAACAACCAAAAATAGCGAATAGAAATCCACGCCATATAAATAGGGCCCGAGGGATGCTTTGTCTTCTTCTCATTCAGACGGTTTCAACCATGTGCATCTTGAGGTCTAATTTTGCGTGGTCAAGAAAGCCCTATTTTGAAAGCTTCGAAACCCTAAATTTCATCAATGGTAGATTATGATTCAAGGCGTTTCAATGCAATTAATTTATGCCAAAAGATTCCTGTGGATGCAAGCAACTCAAAACACACAAAAAATCACAGTAAAGATGCATGAATTATGAGTTTCGATTTTGACAAAGTTAGGCAAACCGTGAATCTGTTATGGCGTGTTTCTTGAGCTTTATGGCTTGTTTATGATTGCTATGCGTTCCTGGGAATGTCAGCAATGTATTGGAATCACTCTAAGGCTTTGAATTGATCTGCAATATGAAAAACAGTTTTTGGTTTTTCTTTGAATTTTTGGAATTTGGCTATGATTCTTGCAGCAGTTTTGCACGTCCAGGGCTTTAGGGTTTGCTTCAGTATTTGTATTGGAATGGAATTAGGGTAAAAACTAGGTCAAAGATCCATGGAATAATGTTTTCAATCTTTGATTTCCAATCAAAATCTTTTTGCATATTTTTGATTGATAAAGCTTGCCAAACATGGAGATTTTTTCCTCTTTGATGGATGCACGAAATTGCCAGCTTGCCCTGATCTTATTTGCTTCACAAAAGATTTGAAAACCATATCTTTTGAATTTTCCTACAATTAAATTAATTAAATGAATTATTAATCAATTAAAAATCCAAATAATTAATAAAAATAAGAAAATAATTCAATTTAAGTTCAATGGGTCGTGCATAGGCCTTGTACAAAGTTTCAAGAAAGAATTTGAGGCCCATTAGCAAAAATGAAGTGTTTTGGGCAAAGTTGTCTTTTGCAAATTCCCAAAAATTTCCCAACTTCTCCAATGCATATCTTGCTCAATTTTGATCATATGAACATGTTCTTGGACATTTTGGAAAGGTCTTGAAGTCCTCTAACCAATTCCTTTAGTCCCATGTCATTTTGATTTACCAATCTCAAGTTATGGTCTTTGACTTAAAGTGCCTTTTTGTTGACTTATGAAATTAACCTATAATGTAGAAATTGATAACTTTTTGTCAGAGCATTTCTTGGACTTGGAATGTGAAGATGAGTTGTAGGAAATGTCATCCCCTTAAAAATGAGCATTGGATGGGATTTTTCTGATGAACCACGAAAAAGTTATGCCTTGGTCAAGTTACAGTTGACTTTTCAACTATACAAAAATAGAAACTTTTGGCATCTTGATGATTTTTGAGCCATGCTTGTGGAATCATGATCAAGACTTGATCAAATGATTATTGTGGCTTCAAAATAATATGTTGACCAAAAATTTTGACTTTTGACTGCCAAATGACCATTTTGCCCCTATAGTTGATTGTGAAGCAAAATGAAGCTTTTGACTGTGCAAACTGGCATTGTGAACCTTGAAAGTTGACATGTGGATGCTTGACAATGTATATAGGCATATGAGACTTGATTGATCCCTTGAAAACCTCAGATTCATTGCAAGAACCAAAACCCTAATTTTGACTGGCTTAGGAGGATGTTTGACTGTGCAATCCTTGAGAAGTCTTGAACCATTTGAGGATGATTCTTGACAAACCTTGAAGAATATGGGAGGGAAAATTTTGGGGTACAACACCTTCCTTGAGAATTATGAAGGATGCTGGTTTGAGTGAAGACGATTGGATTCAGACCCGGCTTGATCAACTTAATTTGATCGACAAAAAGCGATTTACTTCTATTTGTCATGGTCAGACGTATCAAAAACGGATGATCAAGGCTTTCAACAAGAAGGTCAGACGTCAGGTGTTTCAAGTCGGAGATCTTGTAATCAAGCGGATCATCTTGCCGCAAAGCGATCCCAGGGGCAAATGGACTCCTACTTACGAAGGACCATTTGTGATCAAAAACATATTTTCTGGTGGGGGCTATGATTCTAACCACCATGGATAGTGACGACCTGCCGCATCCTGCGAATGCAGACATAGTTAAAAGATACTACGCATAAACGACCCGACAAGTCGAAAACCCAAGAGGGCGACTTTGGCAAAAATGGGCATCCCGGTGAATCGAAAACCCAAAAGGGAGGTTCAGGCAAAAATTAGGGATAAACAAAAAAATATGTACACCCGACAAGTTGAAAGCCCGAAAGGGCGACTTGGGAAAAAAAGGGTTTCCCGGTGGATCGAAAACCCGAAAGGGCGGTCCAGGCAAAAGTTAGGGAATTAAAGCGTATGATTATGTCTCGTCGGATCAATTTAAGGACAATCTCTTCACGGACAAGCTCCAGGCTTCTGATCAATCCAATCATCTGCGGACGAAGGAACGAATGGACAAGATACTCAGAGTTGTGAAGGCTATAGCAGAATGGGAACCCCATGGAATTGTTACACATAGCCATCTTTCTTTGTATAAATTTTTCTCAATTTTATGACAACATTCTCTTACTAGGATGTTTGTTTCCTTTGTACAAGATACTTATACAAAGTTAATACAAAGATACTTCAAAGTGCAGAAAATTGTTTGCCTTTTCCTTCTCTTTAAACTTGAGTTTTATTTGAAAACGTCCAATGATTTATTAAAATAAGCATATGTATTTGAACATAATCACTGCTTACAAATGAAACGGAACGAGAAAAGAATAATTACTGATAGGATGAAAGTATAGGAAAGTTATCTTTAGGCTGTTCCAGGAGAAATCCCCTGCAATACATCATCCAGGTCCTTGGCGGAACTAAAACCTTGAAATGCATATCCCCTGTCGAGCTAAGTCTCAAGAATCCCCATCAGAGTTAAGTTTTCAAACTCCTGATCCCCAGCGGAGCAAAACATTGAACTACAAATCCTCAGTAAGGATGAAACTTTCTTCCCCGAGCGGAGCCAAAACTTCAGCCTCAGAACACCAGTAGAGACCATCCAGTTTCCTCCCTTATCTCTGAAGAGTCACTTTAAAAAACCAGATAATTCCCCAAAGAGTTATTCTTCCCCAATGAAGTCACCACGATCAAATCAGCACGTCATGAAGATCCCCAGCGGAGATGAAACTTTGATCTACTAATCTCCAGCAGAAACTATTCAGTTTTCCCCTGATATTCCCAACAGAACGAAGATCCTCACTCTTGAAGTCCCCAGTAGATTGGCATACAACCCAAACTCCTGATCTCCCCAGCAGTATAGCTTTTCCCCACAGAGGTTGTCAAAGATCTTGAATCTCCAACAGTGGTCCTAGATTTATTTTCCCCGACAGCCGTCAAAGATTTCATTATCTCCAACTATCCAAGGATTTATTTTCCTCAGCAAGACAGCTAATCAGCTTACATGCGCATACATTACATTCATAAATCATGAGCATTGACAAGACACATATATTGCATCATACATTTCATGCAACATAATTTTGTGTTTCAGCTAATGTTCTACCCTTTTCAGAATGAAATTGACAGCTGCCTAAGACAGATATTCAAAGCTCAGAAAACGGCTTAGAGATGTTCCAGATATGTATACTCTTTTGTTTGCTTATTCAAATCAAGGGGCAGATTCCTGCTTTAGTTATGAAGCCTGGATTCGACCAGATAATACCTTGATTATGCTAAAGCCCGGAGATCGACCGGAAAATAGTAGAATCCCCTGGAAATCCTTTTGAAGACTAGACGTTGACCAGATAGGAAGTAAAGTATCGTGAAGCCTGGATGTTGACCAGATAGCGATACAAGACTGTGAAGCCTGGATGTTGACTAGATAACAGTAAGGTACACTGTGAAGTTTGGATGTTGACCAAATAGCAGTTTACCCGGCCAATTACTTTGAAGCCCGGGTTCAACCGGATATTAGTAGGCCCCCAATCAAAAGGGAAAACCGGATGCGACCGGATAACCATTTGATTTCCTTCTGAAGCCTGGACGTTGACCAGATAGGAAGTAAAGTATCGTGAAGCCTGGATGTTGACCAGATAGCAATACAAGACTGTAAAGCCTGGATGTTGACCAGATAACAGTAAGGTACATTGTGAAGCTTGGATGTTGACCAAATAGCAGTTTACCCGGCCAATTACTTTGAAGCCCGAATTCAACCGAATATTAGTAGGCCCCAAATCAAAAGGGAAAACTGGATGCGACCGGATAACCATTTGATTTCCTTCTGAAGCCTGGATGTTGACCAGATAGGAAGTACAAGACTGTAAAGCCTGGATGTTGACCAGATAACAATTCACTATCACCTCTCCAACCGGAAGATGACTCCCCAGTAGAATAACAGACGACTGAAGTTCTATTTCTACCACAACAGAGATCAACATTCCCCGGCATAGTACTCCTCAATAACAGGTGTATATGCCCTCACAAAGGAATCTCTTATACGATCGATTTTTCTTGGAGGGCATCTTTAAGCCCATCTTTGACAAGATTATGTCACATCTACAAATGGCATCTTTAAGCCCATTCCCTCAGCTATACTCTGACGAGTGCAAATTTACGGGCACTCTAGTGTCCAATCCTCTTTTACCTTCGAGTCACAAAAGGAAAACTCGCCAATCTAACTCTTCAGGTTCAAGAAGATTGAACAGGGGCAGCTGTTGTACCCCAAAATTTCCCCTCTCATTTTATCAAAATTTCTCATCACAAGGCTCTTTGAACTCAGGATCAAGCTAGGGTTTGCTCTGCTCAAGACATCTCCTTGCACTGTTGACCTAAATTAGGGTTTGAGTTTGCACAGAGATTTTTGGACTTCCAATGCTCAAAGTGACTTTTATACTTCATGTGGGACTTATAAGATTGCCTCTACCAAGTTTCAAGCTTTGAATCAATTTTTTGCCCAGTCAATTGGACAGTTGACCTAGAAATCAACTGTATTGGGGAAAAAGTCCACTGTGGCCAATTTACAGTCAAACCTCATAAATATTTACCCACATCAACCTTATAGACTCATATGAACCATTTAATCAAGTTTGGACCACAAATCCATAAGAAATTTGATTAGATCATTAAAAGGGCAAAATGGTCATTTTTAGGGTTTTGACTGCATAAGGGAAATTTCTAATTTTTTGACCTAGCCAATGGAAATTGAGCTCAAGCATGGATTCAAGGACTCAATGGCATCATCTTGACCTATTCACAAGGTTCAAAAGATCCTAATTGCATTGGATTGACAGATGAATTTTTCAGTCAACTGATCAAATTTTGACTGTACACTGAAAAGTCAAACTTTGACTTTTTTGTCAAAATCAAGTGCCAAGGGTCATTTTTCATCAAGATATGTCAAAACATGAAACGTGTTCATCAAGAAACCCAATTTTGCTAATTAGGGTTTAAAATTGAAAATTTTCATAACATAGAATTTTTCTAAGTTATGAAGTTTTCTTATTTTTTTCCCTAACTTTGCCCAACATTTTCACCATGATGCAATTGGATTCAAACAAAACTTCCAACATGAAAGTTGTATTTCTCCATAAAGTCTACAACTTTTATTCACAAAGTTTTCCCAAAAGAAGCTTGGATCTCAAGTTATGATTTTTGGAACAAGGGTCCATGAAACTTTTAACTTAGTGAAATTTTGCCCTAGTTAGGCAGGATTTTGACCTATCTTCATGACTATTTTTCACATAGTTCCACTTGGAATATCAAATTTCATTTCAAAGATGGAATGTATAGCATGTTGCAATCTTTCCAAAATGTCCAAGAACTCTCCAAACTAATTTGTGGTTAGGGAAAATCGAAGGCTTGAAGTTGGCAAAAACTCACTTTTCATCCATGGCATGTTCATATTGATACAAGTTGCAAATTCAAATCAGCTTGCTTTACACTAGATTACAGGCCTCAAAACCATTCCATACTCAATAATTAAATGCAAGTCCATTGGTCTAAGGCATTGTTTTGGTCATTATAGGTTTGCACACAAGATTAATCCCTAAATAGAAAAAGCAACATTGCCATTTTTGCTTAAATCTTGCTTTATGTCAAAATAGCATCCTTGAGCATTGAGCCATATCTTGTGCAGAAAATCAAATCCATAAACTTGAGGGTCCAAGGGCATAGTGCGCAAGCTGATAGATAGCCTGTACAGGCTTGTCTTCCATCACTTCTCATGTTTTGCTTAATAACCAAGAAACTTGTCCAAATTCACATAACTTGAACATCTGCGAAAACCAACTTGTGCAAACATTTAGAACATTTTTCTCACATCCCTTTGATCCAGAAACACAAACCTTTGAGCCTTCAAACCTCCAATAGCACAAAATCATCTTCATTTGGCTAAACAGGGAACTCCCTGCAGTTTGATTTCCACAACTCAAATCCCTCGTGCGTTTTGTCTCAAATTGGTTCAAACACCTTCCATACAACATATCCAAGTTATCCCAACCCTTAAACACCAACTGTAACTCCATTTACAAGGTTTGCCATTTTTTATTTCAGCTTGTGCAGGTTGAGTTCTGTAGGCTTGTTCAAGAACATTCAAGGCAAGCTAGGCATTAGAGAAGATCAAGGGAAGTTCAAGCAAGCTCCCAAACATCTCAGGCCTCATTGAAAAGCTCCACATTGTCAGACACGATCTCAACTGAAATAGGTTTTTATCAACTTCCTATCTCTCTATTTAGGAACAATTAGACTTAGGTTTGTGAATAAGAAATGTAGTATTCATGGCTATGAAGTTGTACATATGCTCAGTTTTCATTTTATTTAAGCACGCTAAGAGAATTTGGTCCATGAACATCCTGAAAAAAAATAGGTTAAGATTTAGGGCCAGAGAAATTCTCTCTGGTCTTTGAGAGTTAGGATAAGTTTTTTATATGGTTGAATTCGTCTTGGAAAACCCTAAAACTTTGATGTTATGTATTTTTGCATTAGAGCTCGTATGCAGGTTGTTCATGTCTGGTACAGGGCGCACGAAATTTTGAACCAAGGTTGAAGATGAAGTCTAGCTTTGGGCTGGGCTTTGGCTTCTTTTGTTTTTGACATCTCCCTCATTACTGAATACACCCCCTGGCCCAATTTCTTTATATTTTATATTTTTGTATTTATTTATCATTTCTGATTTTTATTTTATATTTTTCCAAACATAAAAATATCCAAAAATATTTTCATAAATTCCCACATTTATTTTTATTATTTATTTGTTTTTTTAGACATAAAAATAATTTAATAGTATATAATTTTATTTATTGAAAACTTAAAAATAATAAATAATAACATTATACTTTTATTTTATTCTTTATTTTATTTACACTAAAAAAATATTGTTCTAAGTATATTTTGGTCTTGTATATATTTTATTTTATTTTTTATTGTGAATGACTAATATAATTATATATATATATATATATATATATATATATATATATATATATATATATATATATATATATATATATACATACTTTTATTTTATTTAATAGATACTTTAGAATAAAAAAAATATATTATACTTTTATTTTTATTATTATTTATACTTAAATAATACTTTTTCTAAATATATTTTATTTTATTGTATATAAATAGTATATTTAATATATTTGTATTCTTAAAAGAAAATTAGGGTTTACCCTTAATAAAAAATAATAATCTTTTTTTATTATTCCTTTCTTTTTACATTAAATATTTTTACATACATAAAAATAAACAAAAACCTTTTTTGCATATTCATATTATTTTGTATATTTATTTAATTTGTTTATTTAAATATTATTCATTTGTTATTTATGTCATTTGATTCAATTTTGATGTAATAGTAAAACTAGGGTTTTAATTTCTTGCAAAATAATCCCCATTCAAAATTGCATCCCCCTTCCCATAATCAAATGTTGTAATAGTGTAGATTTATTTTACGCATTTATGATTTCAATTATACCATGATTAGAGATTAGGGTTTGTATGCAAAAATCCAAAATTAACAAGTAGCTTGACCTAATATAAAGACAAAAATGCATGAAAATCAATATACAGTGCACACTTGCACCCCTAGGGTTACATCCACTTGTTGCCTTAAAAATGGGCCATGTTATGCATGTTGGGAACTTTGGCAAAACAAAAATAAAATAAAAGATCATAGTCCCTCGATGACGCTATCTTGGTTGCCTAAACAAAATGATCAAGTCCCTCAAAATTTGCTAAAGATACTTAACACAATTGCTATCATGGTCTATACGATGACTCGCGCCTGTCCCGTTTAACATCCTAATACAAGGTTGTTTACCAAATGCAATGGTAAAACAACACTGTCAAAAGGGTTAAAAACATATAGGAAAGATCTTTGAGTAAAATAGGGTAGACAACTCTTAGTTACTTGATCAAAACTTTCAAAATATCCTTGCTATTTTCAAACACACTCCACAACACAATTTCAAAACATTTCCAAAAACAAAACATTGAAATCTTTTCAAAAGACAATACACCTTTGTATATATTCAAACAAGAATCATTACAAAGGTTGCCACAACGATGGCCTATTTTCAAAACATTTTCAAAACCACACACAAAGCACCATTTCAAACAATCGGTGGCGACTCTTGCTAAACTGAAACATTTGTGAACACAAACGCAAAACCTCAAGTCAGTTCTCCCACCGTATCACAACAGGTGATGGGACATAGTCGTACGTTTTAAATCCCTAACTTTTGCCTAGACCGCATTTTCGGGTTTTTAGTCCACCGGGATACCCTTGCTCTCAAACTAACCCATGCTTCAGCTAGGACTTTTAAGGGTTATAACGCGGCCTGGAAAGAAACAAAAGATAAAGGCTCAAATTTTATTTGTACCCAACCCGCTCTTCGTGATGTTCTTCAGTCCTATGCTCAGTTAATTGCGCGTTTAGATCCTGATTGAGTTTGGAATCTTTGCTCTGATACTTGGTGATGATTCAGAAATTGAACATTTGTTTTGAAAAGGCAGTCATTTTTGTAATCTTCTTTTTGTCGAGGATTTTTAGTAACCTTTTTCTTTTGGGTTTTTTTCTTCTGGTTTTTGTTATCCCTTCTTTTGCCTGAACTGTTTCTTTTGTGATTACAGTCAGCGGGATGCCCCAATTTTTCTCTTAAGTCTCCTTTATAGGTTTTGACTTAATGGGCTTTTATTTCGAGAGATAATGATTGCATGTCTTGACGATTATACGGAACCATCACCGTCTTTTGTTTTGGAAGGACGTCTTCGATGTCATTCATTGTGTACGAAGCGGCAAATTGTGACTGAATACGCCTCTGAATTAACTGAGAAAACTACTATGATACGGTGGCAGAACCGACAGTTAATACTGGTTTGCATTTTGTATTTGCAAATGTCGCGGTAAGAAAGAGTCGCCACCGACTTTTATTTTATCCAACAAGGAAAGGAAAAAAGCACAGAAAAATTCCTTTTTCGAGATTTTCTGAGTACGGGGGGTAGATTATAGAAAGGGGAGGTATTAGCACCCTTTCTATCCGTAGTTATCTACGGGCTCTTAGGTACTTGCTCATCATTTTCAAAATTTCTTCTTTGTGTATGTGTGATTTGAAAAGCTTTTGTTTGACTTCGATTTAACTCTTGCTTTTGTCTTCAAGAGTGTAATGAAGTGTTTTTGAAAACTTTGTTTGTAAAGGAGTGTAAGTGTAAAAAAGTTTTGTTTTGATTGAGCAAGTACATAAGAACTAATCTACCTACTCGAAAAAGGAATCGTTCTATGTTTGTTTCCTTTAAACAATTCTATCCCACTATTAGTGAGTAGGTAGCACCATCATTGGAGTTTGAGGGTCAATTCAAAAGGGACGTATGGTCACTAAAGCAATGTTAGGACGTCTTAGTAATAACCCTAATGTCTTAGATCATTTATCCGAAGCAACAATATCTGAGGCAACCTTTCCGAGGCAACTTGATCTTTGGACAAAAGGGCGACCACTAAAGCATCCTATACTCAATGACTGTTTACCGAAGGCAACCAAGCGAGAGTGTGCCCTAGGAGTGCGCATGTGCGAGTGATTCAATTTCAGATTATTTTATCTTTTCACATTTAGGGTGATCTAACTGTTTAAAATTAGTCATACATTCTTATCATGCAAACCCTATTATCATACATCTAACAATTAATAATTTGCGGAATTTAAAATGCGGAAATTAAAACTACGCTATTACAAGGCTTCTGGTATTTACATAGCCAAAAACAAACCCTTTGAAAATAAAAGCGGTAAATGTAAAAGTCCTAATTAAAACTATTACAAACTATGAGCAGATACAATAATTGGGATAAAAAATAAAGCGCGCGAGAAAATTAGATCGAATGCGAAAATAGGGTTTTGACCCTTCTAGCCTAATTAAAATGAAAATTGTTTTTGTTGTTTTTAATATTTTTTAAGAAAAGAAATTAGGTCTTTAAATTAAATGAAAAATTAATTAGTGATTAAATTAATTAATAAAAATAAATACAAGACCTATTTTTGGTTTTTTTGTTATTTTAGGAAAGAAATAAAATAATTAAGTTAGTGATAAACCTATTTATTCTAATTGATTTTAATTATTTGCAAAAAATAAATTAAAGTTATCTAATTTAATCAAGCCAATTAAATTAATTAATTTATTGATGAAAAATAATATTCTAATTTTAATTGGACATAAAAATATTTTTGGTGATTTTTTTGATAAAAAAGAAAATTAATTTGATGGTTAGTAAAATAAATAGACAATTTAAATAAAATAAATAAAAAGAGATGAAGAGAGAAAATGGGCCTGAGAATGGGGGTGCCAATAGCAATTTCCTGGGCCCAATAGTGATGATCCTTGCTGACTTTCTTGATCTTGTATGGCACGTTTGACTTGGCCTAGGGTGTTCCTTCCTGGATGGCCATCAGATTTGGCCATCCAGCCACTTGGCATGATTGATGATGAAGACCTATGGTGGTCTCCTGGCTTGCAAGCGCATTGGATCACCTGAAATAAAATGTGAAAATAATAAATGTTGGAAGCAGGGATCGAACACCTGACCTCCAGCCTTCCAAAGCCTTAACACTCAGCTGGCTACCACTGGGCTATTTTGCTTTGATGTACATTAATGGAATAATAATAATAATAATATGCAAAAACAAATATTAGTGGAGAATTGTCAAAAAAATGCGCGCCAACGTTTAAACAAGCCAATGGTGGGATGACAGCTAATCGTCTCCTTCCTCTCTCCGTGGGTAAAAGTAAAACACTTTTACCTACGGACATTTTGTCCGTCGCTATAGGTCGTGTTCACTCCAAGATCCTCCATGGGCAACATAAATGGACACTAGCACCATGTTTGAGTTCGTCTCATCATCCTGAACATAATGGTACCACTTACGAAGACCAATTTTCCCTGTAATCAAAAACCCTAAAACAAAGCTTCGAAACCTAGTAATGGTGATTTACAGTTTAGGCCATATAAATGAAATTGAATGATGCAGAAAGCTTGCAAATGCCTCATAGATCAAGAATATGCAATTAATTCATCCTAACAATGCCTATATTACGAGATTCGAATTCAAGAACAGGGGTAAGTCGTGATGGACTTACAATGCGTTTTGGGACTGGAATGGACTTGTTTTTTATTGCCTTAGCTTGCTGAGAGTCCCAGGAGTCGATTGGGATCCTTCAAAAGTCTTGAAACTGCCTCCAAATGGGATTTCGATCTCACACTTTTCTTGCTTTTTTCAAATCTAGTTCTTGCTCTCACGCCTGTTTCTAGCCTCTTTTTAGGTCTGGCCTCGTTCTATATGTATTAGTGAAGGGATTAGGGTTGCAAAACTGGTCCAAATCTTTCTTCTTCAATGATTTTTGATTTGATTTGGTTCACTTTTAAGATCTTTCCAAACATGGATTTTTTCATTCTTTTTGTGCACATAAGCCTTTACACGAGTTTGAATGCTTTGCTAGCTGTAATTGGAACCTGAAACAATCATAAAATCTCTTGTTATCAATGTTTTAAATTTTATTTGATTTGTTTTGATTTAAATTGAATTAATTCAAATAAAAATCAAAATAAATAATAAAAATAAGATATGGACAAGTGGCAAAGGCTAAAGCTCGTGGGCTATGTTTCCAACTCAAAACAAGTGAAAAAGATTGGGCCCATTTGGCAAAATTTGAAGTTTTGGGGATAGTTGACTTTTGGCAATTTTGCAAAAAAGGTCAACTTTAACAATGCATAACTTCCTCAATTTTGACTCTTTGGAGGTGTTCTTGTACTTTTTAGAAATCTTGAGATTTCCTATAATCAACCCTTTTGGTCTCATCTTATTTTGATTTTCCATGCTCATGTATGAAGCTTTGATAAAAAAAAGGTGTTTTTGTTGACTTTTCAAAATGACCTATAATGTCCAAATTCATAACTTTTTGTGAGTACATATTTTGAACTTGGGATATGAATATGGATTTTAGGGAATTGCATCCTCTTCAAAATGATATTTGGATGGGTCATTTCTCATAAAGTATGAGAAAGTTATGCTTGGTCAAAGTTGAGTTGACTTTTCTTACAAAACCCTAATTTAGCAATTTTTGAATCTTGATGAATTATGAGCAATCCTTGATGAATCATGATCAACCATTGATCAAATGATGAAATATACTTCAAAATGATGATGTTGATTAAAAATCTTGAAGTTTGACTTATGTGGGCCATAGTTGACTTTTGCCCTAGCACAGTCAATTTTTGGGCCTTTGAGCAATTGACTGAGCAAACTTCCTATGCAAGGCTTGAAACTTGACATGGATGATCTTGAGAACATATTAGGACATTGGTGATAACTTGGGATCACTTGGACTCAATTATCTTGATGCAACATGAAACCCTAATTTGAGGTAGATTGCCTTAGGAGAGAGCTTGTTTGGCCAACCCTTGGACTACCTTGAGCAACTTGAGGATCTTTCTTAAAATGTTTTGAGAAATATGGGAGGGGAAATTTTGGGGTACAACAGCTGCCCATGTTCAATTTTATTAAACCTGAGGATGTAGATTGGCTTGTGTGCCTTTCGTGATCCGAAGGTGGAAGATGATTGAACACTAGAGTGCCCAGAAATTTGCACTTGCGTGAAGTAGTAATTGTATTGTGATGTTGGGAATGGGCTTACAGATGCCATTTGGAAATTGCCGACGAGGGGATGGGCTTAAAGATGCCATCTGAAGGAGTGCCGATCGCATAATAGATTCCTTAGCGAGAGCTTGTATACTTGTTGTTCAGGAAGATTCCGCTGGGGAAGGCTGATCTTTGTTGAGAGAAGTAGAAATTTAGGAGCTTCGGTCATCCGTTATTCTGCTGGTGAGTCGTCTCTGTTGATATTTAGGAACTTTGGTCGTCTGTACTCAACTGAGGAAACATCTCTGCTAATATTTAGGAACTTCGATCATCCGTACTCAACCGAGGAAACATCTCTGTTGATATTTAGGAACTTCGATCGTCCGTACTCAACTGAGGAAACATCTCTGCTGATATTTAGGAACTTTGGTCGTCCGTACTCAACTGAGGAATCATCTCTGCTGATATTTAGGAACTTCGATCGTCCTTACTCAACTGAGGAATCATCTTTGTTGATATTTAGGAACTTCAGTCATCCGTACTCAACTGAGGAAACATCTCTGTTGATATTTAGGAACTTCAGTCATCCACACTCAACTGAGGAAACATCTCTGCTGATATTTAGGAACTTCGATCGTTCGTACTCAACTGAGAAAAAAGCTTCATAGCTTGAATTTTGTGAGAATCTAATTGTATCTTTCCTTAAAGATAAAGGTTAGCTGTATGTAATGCATGATATAAATAAAGCAATGATGTTCTCAAAATAAATGAGATTGTGTTTGTATGATGCGTATATGCATATGTCATGATGTATAAAAATGTGATGTTTGTAGTTGGGGAAGATAAATCTCGGGTTGTTGCTGGAGAAAAGAGTTGAATTCTTCGTTTCTGCTGGAGATAGTGAATGAAGATGATTGCGAGAATGAGCCTGCAGGAGAGGATAAATATGATGGGGAATAAGCTGATGAGGAAGTGGCTCTATTGAAAGGACATGCTCTGCTGAGGATTCTGCTGATAAATTCAGTTGGGGATGAATTACCATTGCTGGCGATACTGAATCCTGTTGGGGATTGAGTTTCCGTTTGTAAATGGAATGAAATCTGTTGGGGATGATCTTTCAGTTGCGACTTCACTGGGGATAACCTTTTAGGCTCTACTGGGGATAATACTCCAGCCTCCACTGGGGAAAATTTTCCAGTCTCCGTTGGGGATAATTATCTAGTGCTGATGATGGATAAACTCTGCTCGGGGAGAATATTGCCGACTCATTTGCGGTTGTGAGACTCAGCTGGGGAGAGTTAACATTACTGTCTTTTCTCTTACTCTGCGGGGAGTGAATGTACCTCAGTCATATTCTTCAGCTAAATCTATCCTTGTACCAGGTGAATAGAGCAACTGTAAGGTCTGGACAATTCTTATTTGCCCCTGTCTCTGATATTACGAGTAATCGTCTTTTGTTTCGCATGTAAATATATTCATGAGCAGTAATTAATGTCAAATGCATATATCAAAAATGAACATTGGACGTTCTTGCAAAAACAAAACAGAAAAAGAAAAATTTATTTGTGAAAATGAATTGTATTGATTTTGAAGTTTGGCCTGTAAATAGGCGTTTTTGTCAAGAGGCTGGCGTCCTAGTAAGAGAACACCGCCGAACAAATAGAATTTATACAATTTTTGAAAAAAAAAACTGCTATGTGAATAATCCCACTGGGTTCCAACTCTGTTATTGCCATTATATCCTCGAGCATCTCATCACTTTGCTACTTGGTTGAAGGTAGATCAGATTGATTAGTGTCGTCTGAGCTTGATAGTCGATATTGAAGTCTGGTTGCAAGGTGATCCAATGAGACATAATGTTACGCTTTGATCCCTAATTTTTGCCTGGACCGCCCTTTCGGGTTTTCGGTCCACCGGGATACCCTTTTTTGCCCAAGCCGCCTTTTCAGGTTTTCGACTTGTCGGGTGTACATATTTTTTTCATTTCCATCCCTTATTTTTGCCCGAACCCTTTTGGTTCGCCGGGAAGCCCTTATTTTTTCCTAGGTCGGTCGACCTATAGGGTCTTTGATTATGCGTAGTATTTTTTCACTATGTCTGCATTGACAGGGTGAGGAAGGTCGTCACCATCCATGGTGGTTAGAATCATAGCTCCTCCTGAGAAAATGTTCTTAACCATAAATGACCCTTCGTAAGTAGGGGTCCATTTGCCCCTGGGATCACCTTGTGGTAGGATGATGCGCTTGATCACCAGATCCCCGACTCGATACTCTTGTCATCTAACTGTATTGTTAAATGCCTTAATCATCTGCTTTTGATACGTCTGACCATGACAAATAGCAGTAAGTCTCTTTTCATCGATTAAGTTCAGCTGATCAAGTCGGGTCTGAATCCAGTCATCTTCACTCAAACCTGCATCCTTCATAATCCGAAGAGAGGGTATCTGAACTTCAATGGGCAAGACTGCCTCCATACCATATACCAAGGAATAGGGGGTTACCCCTGTTGACGTCCGCGCTGAGGTGTGGTACCCATGAAGAGCAAATGGTAACATCTCGTGCCAGTCTTTGTATGTCACTGTCATCTTCTGCACAACCTTCTTGATATTCTTATTATCCGCTTCAACAGCCCCATTCATCTTCGGCCGGTAAGGAGAAGAATTGTAATGCTGTATCCTGAACTGCTTGCAGAGTTCAGTGATCATCGTATTGTTGAGATTTGTACCATTGTCCGTAATGATCCTCTCTAGTACACCGTATCGACAGATCAAATTGTGTCGGATAAACCGTGCTACGACGTTCTTGGTTACCGTAGCAAAGGAAGCTTCTTCAACCCACTTCTTAAAATAATCAATAGCCACCAGAATGAAACGATGCCCGTTAGACGCAGTAGGTCTGATCTCGCCAATCATATCGATACCCCACATTGCAAAAGGCCAAGGAGCTGTCAAGACGTTCAGAGGAACTGGCGGTACGTGCACCTTATCAGCATAAACTTGGCACTTATGACAGGTCCGAGAATGCTGATAACAATCGGCTTCCATAGTAGACCAATAATATCCTGCCCGTAGGATTTTCTTTTCCATGGTATGTCCACTGGAATGGGTTCCGAAAGTACCTTCATGTAACTCTTCCATAATCCTTTCGGCCTCGCTCTTGTCCACACATCGCAGTAAGGTTGAATCATGGTTACGTTTGTAAAGGATACCATTACTAATGAAGAACTTCGCAAAAAACCTCCTCAGAAACTTCTTATCATTAACAGATGCACCCTCGGGGTACTCTTGAGCCTCAAGATACCTCTTTACCTCGTGAAACCAGGGTTTGTCTACTACTTCTTCAGTCTCGATGTCACAGCAATGTGCGGGTTCATCCAACCTCTCGATGATAATCTGGGGAGCTTCATTGTCCCACCTGACCTTGAATATAGAAGACATGGTAGCTAGTGCGTCCACTAACTGATTCTCCTCTCTAGGGAAGTGTTCAAAGGTTATCTCCTCGAAGTGCGGAAGCAAAGTCAACACATACTCTTTGTAAGGAATAAGATTTGGGTGTTTCGTATCCCACTCACCTTTTATTTGACTGATCACGAGAGCGGAATCTCCGAATACACTCAAGAACTTAATCCTTAGGTCAATGGCTGCTTGAAGACCCATGATGCATGCTTCATACTCCGCCATATTGTTGGTGCAGTTAAAACATAATCGGGCGGTAAATGGAGTATGACAGCCTTCAGGAGATATGATCATGGCGCCAATGCCATTACCCAATGCGTTTGAAGCTCCATCAAAGTTCATAGACCATCAGGATCCCTCCTCAGGTCCTTCATCCGGTCCAGGTTTCTCATAATCAGTCACCAACATGATATTCTCATCCAGAAACTCAAAATTCATGGATTGGTACTCGTCTACATCCTGATGCGCCAAATGATCTGCTAACACACTTCCCTTGATTGATTTTTGGGTTTTGTATTGAATGTGGTACTCAGTTAAGATCATCTGCCATCTTGCTACTCTTACGGACAAGGCAGGCTTTTCGAAGATATACTTGATTGGGTCCATCTTTGATATCAATAGGGTAGTGTGAGTCAGCATATACTGTCTCAGCCGGCGAGCAACCCATGCCAAAGCGCAGCAAGTTTTCTCAAGCAGTGAGTATCGGGTCTCACAGTCGGTAAACTTTTTGCTAAGGTAATAAATAGCATGCTCTTTTCGGACAGACTCGTCATGCTGCCCCAGCACGCACCCCATTGAATTGTCGAGTATTGTCAAGTATAAGATCAAAGGTCTCCCTTCAACTAGAGGCATCAGAATAGGTGGCTCTTGGAGATATTACTTGATCCTTTCGAAAGCGGCCTAACATTCATCATTCCACTTTACCACTTGATCTTTCTTCAGCAACTTGATGATTGGCTCACAAGTAGCAGTCATATGTGAAATGAATCGGGCAATGTAATTCAACCGTCCCAAAAAGCCTCTGACTTCTTTTTCTGTTCGGGGAGCTGGAATCTCCTGTATAGCCTTCACCTTTGCAGGATCCACCTGAATACCTTTATCACTAATGACGAAACCCAGCAGCTTACTAGACCTCACCCCGAAGGTGCACTTGTTCGGGTTTAACCTCAGCTTGTACAACTTCAACCTGTCAAATAGCTTCTGAAGGTGGTCAAGATGTTCTTCCTCAGTCCGGGACCTCGCAATCATGTCGTCAACGTATACCTCAATCTCATGATGAATCATGTCATGGAACAAAGTGACCATGGCGCGCTGATATGTTTCCCCATCATTCTTCAATCCGAAAGGCATGACTTTGTAGCAAAAGGTACCCCACTGCGTAACAAAAGTTGTCTTCTCCATGTCTTCAGGAGCCATCTTAATCTGATTGTAACTGTAGAAACCATCCATAAAGGAGAAGACCTTATGTTGTGCGGTGTTGTCAACCAGAACGTCAATATGACGCAGAGGGAAATCATTCTTGGGGCTCGCCCTGTTCAGATCCCTATAGTCAACACACATACGAACCTTACCATCCTTCTTCGGCACTGGAACCACGTTGGCAACCCACTGCGGGTAAGAAGTAACTGCTAGAAAATCGGCGTTAAAATGTTTCATAACCTCAACCTTGATTTTTTCAGACATCTCTGGGCGCATTCGGCGAACTTTCTGTTTCACTGGAGGATAATCTTCCTTGGTGGGCAGGCGATGAACCATAATATCGGTATCCAAACCAGGCATATCTTCATAATACCAGGCAAAGATCTCAACATAATCACGCAGCATCTGTATCAACCGTTGTTTAATGCTAGACTTCATATTTGCATCGATCTTGACCTCTTTCTTGTCTATCTCTGTACCCAGATTCACTGATTCCACCGGCTCTTCATGCCGCTGTATGGCCCTCTCTTCCTGAAGTAATAGTCTAGAAAATTCCCCAGGAACTTCACAATCATCCTCACCTTCGTCCTCGGCTTGGTTGATCGGACTTTCAAAGTCATAACTGGCTGTAGCAGAGTCGTTATCAGTGGGATCCAGAGTGGATGTAGACCTGTATATGTGAGTGTGTGTAAGACAAATAGCTGTTTTGCAAGATAGGAAAGAAAAACAAGGAGCTCAACATTCGTAATGCAAGAAAAACGTCTAATGCTTTTATTGATGATATATGGAAATGACAAATATTAAGCCCTCACAAACAAAGCCACGGTGTCTCGGGCAAGGTACCGGGCCGTAAAGTTTTAAATTGTTTGTTACAAAACTCATAACAAAAGTCTTATTACTGTGTAAAAGAAACGGGCATGGAATCCTTCGCCGTCCAATTTCTCAAACCACCGTTGGTAGTCAGGTAGATCCAGCTATCAAAATCAGACTCTTCATCATCGTCTTCAATCGCATTCACTCCCGCGTCATGTTTTGGCATAGGAGCCATTATGACATTAGGTTTTTTCGGCGCTTCAAACTCAATCTCCTTAGCGTTAATCAGATCCTTCACTTTATTCTTCAAAGCCTAGCAGTTATTGGTATCATGCCCTGGGCTATCAGAGTGATAAGCACAGCGGGCGTTCGGATTATACAACGGAGAGGTGGTGTTGGAATTCTTTGGAGCCTCCTTCGGAATCACCAAGTTTGTCTTTAACAATTGCGGAAGAATTTGAGACAGGGTCATACTGAGCCGAGTGAATTGTCTCTGCAGCCTCTCCGCTCTTTACTGATTGTTGCGTTGTGGGGCAACAATTGGTCTTGATATTACCACCGCATTAACTGCTTGGCGGCGTTCAGGACAGTTTTGGCTCCTCGAGCTGTAAACTGCACTAGATTCCTTCTTGAAAGGCTTCTTCTCTGTGCTTGACGAAGCACCCTTCTGTATCTTGCCGCTCTTGATGCCGACCTCAACTCTCTCCCCAGTCATAATCAATTCAGTGAACCCAGACGATGAACTACCGATCAAATGATTGAAATATGGACTAGACAAAGTCCCAAGAAACATATCCACTAACTCCCTATCAGCCAGAGGGGGTTGGACTCTCCCAGCAAGATCTCTCCACTTCCGAGCGTAGTCCTTAAAACCTTCGCTCGCACCCATAGACATACCCTGAAGTTGGGTACGCGTGGGAGCAAGGTCAGCATTATACTAGTATTGCTTGTAAAAAGCAGCAACAAGGTCCTCCCAATTACGGATGTTAGCTCCTTCCAGTTGGTAGAACCATTCAAGTTGAGTCCTTGAAAGACTATCTTGAAATAAATGATCCCAGAGGTTCTTATCAGCAGTATATGGTTGAATCTTCCTAACATACGAGCGGAGGTGTAACTTTGGGCAGGATACCCCGTCGTACTTAGCAAAGACAAGCGCTTTAAACTTGTGGGGGATCACCACCCCAGATGCCAAACCCAAATCTCCAAAGTCCAGACCAGGGACTTTCTGGATCTCCATTGTGCGCAATCGGTCTTCGAGTTGCTTATACCTGTCCTCAGTCGGAGGATACTGGTCTTCATCAAAGTCGGTGTCATTGTCAGAAACCACAGGTCTATGCGCCCTTCTTTCTTCTTGATTCTCTCCCCCTCCAGATGAGTGAGATAAATCAACATCCTGTCTCAATCTGTTTCCAAATCTGTGACCCATATTCAGGAGGACCGTCTTCTTCTTCTTCTTCTTGTCCTTCAAGATAAGAGTCTTCAGATCTTGTTGACTCTTGGCCAAGTTCATGAACATTTCCTGGAACTGAGCATTCTGAGCTTGCAGGGCCTTGATGGCTTGATCAGTAGTTGTTTCAGAAGACATGATTGCTGAAATAAACAGCGAAGAAGATGAGAAACCGATAAGGCTACCTGTAATGAGGTGCATGGGAATGGAATGCGTATGATATGATTTCAAAGATTTTAGAGATTCAAATTTGTAAGCCAAAATAAAACACACTTTTATTAGATAAAAACTTGAAATCAAGGTTTAACAGATGCCTTTAAGGTGTTACAAAAGAAATACTGAAAAGAAAATGTAAGCTAAAAACAATAAAAGACATCAGCGCTCCCATGGTCGTTTTCTTTTGGTGCTGACATAGTCGTTGAGGACCCTCTCATTCTCCAGCTGCCTTGTAAGCTTCAGGATCTTCCATTCCTGCTCATGATACTTTTCTCTGTAAGTATCCCGCTCCTCCCTTAGCTGGATCTAAGACCTCTTCAATGCCCCCATGTCAGTAGGCATGTATGGATGGAGGACCGTATGAGGAACCCCTTCTTCATCAGTATGCTCAACAATTACCGGCAAGATAGCTTCGTAGGGAATCCCTAGCTTTTGAGCACGGGCTCAAACCCACCGGAGATATGGTTGCATCGGGAGAGAAGTCTTCATTCCTAGCTAATGTGGATCAGACCTGTTCACCCTATCCCAAGCTCGTATGAACCTGCGGCGATGTCCCTCAACATCTCCCTGGAAGTCAAAAAT